>CM077151.1:110107218-110707218 GCA_039583875.1 Platanthera guangdongensis
CTGAGTGTAAGAGATTTTGAATCTCTGAGTGTAGCCTTTGTGGCTGAGTGTAGGCCTTGGTGGCTGAGTGTAGGCCTTGGTGGCCTGAGTGTAGCTTTGTGAAGGAAGCTGAGTTGTAGGCCTTGGGCCTGAGCTGTAGGAGCTTATTTTGGGGTTTGAGTGTAAGATCTGAGGATCTGAGATAGTGGAGAAGTTTGGCCGAATCTAGTACACTTACTAGATAGGCGTAGGGGGAAAGTGGATGTACCCAAACCTTGGGGAACCACTATAAATCGGAGTGTCTACTGTGTGCTTGGGGAATTCTGTGATTGCTGATTGTGTGCTGTGATAAAGTAGATATAATTCTGTGTTATAATCTGTATTCTGCCTACAAAAGTTAAAAAGATTTAAGTCACCTATTCACCCCCCCTCTAGGTGATTATGTACAATATCTTTCATATCTTTATGATGATGTGATTACCATGGTGGAAGTATATTTGTTGGTGAATTCTCGATCCTTAATAGTAATCGCAAGAGGTTGAAGTATGGCCGTAAGAGGTGATAAGTAATGGAAAGCGTAAGTGGTCCACTGTGTAGAGTTGTGTCTCCCAACGGGTAGCAGTGCATGTTGTTATATTGTACAGGTGGCATGCGACCATAAATTTCAAGGAACCCTTGAGTGCTTGGATGCATGAAAGTGTGGAAGGGTTTGTAGTGCGCGTGTTTTTACCGCACTGGAATAGTATGCTAATAAGGGTGTTGGTTGGAGCCCTTGTATGTTGATGGAATGCCTATGTGAAATTGCATGCGGTGTGAGTTGACACGCGGTGTCTTAATCTTGGGTTAAGGATAGTTTGGCAAGTCTATGGACTCGCTAGTCGACACACCGATGGGAGTTGACATATATACTTTGGACGGTTGGGCTTGGACCTCGGTGCCCACTCCCGAGGTTCCTTCTGTGCCAAGTGGACGGTTAGGATTGGTACTTTGGTGATGCGCTCCCATAGGCTCCTTCTATTTCACGATGATATGCTGGTTGGGCTTGGTCCTCGGTGCACACCTTCCCGAGGCTCCTTCTGAGCCGTAGTATGCAGGGAGCTCTGCTATTGTGTTTGTAGCGTCGAGGCGTACAGAAGCCTAGTCTTGGTAGTGTGGATGTCCGCCTAGTAGTGGAGAAGTCCGATCTACTGTCACTGTATGGACACGACGGATGACTCCTGAGAGGTTAGCTACCTGCTCGAAAATAGGGAACTTCAAGTATGTGTCGACATAACAGTTGCATGTGTGTGAGCATGGGTGAGTCATTACATTGCATTCATAACATCGCATTTCATTGTATACACTGGATTCTCATCATATAAGTTTCTATGGGCACTCTTATATGGTGAGCTACTTTTCTGTTGATCCAATACTTAACTTATATGTTTGTATGAACATTCATATAAGTTAAGTTACTTTCCTGTTGTTTCTTACCTACTTATTGGATTATTACATATGAGTATAACAGCTGGATTAAAATGTTGATAGACTTGTTATACTTTACTTCTGCTTCTACTCGCTATATATATATGCTCTTCACTTGATTGTACTACTGTTATATATTTATATTGTATCCTTGTTCCTTTCTCCGCCCGGTGCCGAGGAGTCGTCAGGGGAGCATATGTGATAGCCACTTTGTCTTTATGACTAATGGTTGCTATGTCTTCCTTTTATAGGAGGAAACCCCGAAGACAGAGAAGCCGGAGGTTTTGAAGGAGACCAGCCAGGCCAGGGGGACAGGGTCTGAAGTGACGGTGGCATCGTTATCGTCAATGACAGATGTGAGTTGTAGAGAGACTCATTCTTTGTAGTTGTTTGGCCATTTATGCACTCTGATATTATGGAAGCCATGGTTTCTTCTTTTATTTGATGTACCTATTTCTTGACTATTATATACAAGTGTCCATTTTGACTTATGTTTTCATATTCTTTATGTTGGGTTGATATAGATGATATGTTTAGTCGGCAGGATAGGTGTAAGACCACCTTTTTTTCTTTGAAACACCGGAGTCTTAGGCCCATAACCGCCTCTTTGCGGTGACACCTTCAATCCCCGGAAGGTCATCACTATAAAACGCCGATCCTGCCGGCCAAATCGATCACAACTGTAGCAAAATAATAAAACAAGTCCACAGAAATCACATATATATAGTAAATAATCTTCACGAAGGGAGTGTCCACAGATGTAATAAAAGTACTAAAAACATGTGCTCATGCCTAGTACATCAAGTCCTCACTACATATCTCTCATCGTGGAAGCAAAACTAATATAACTAATAGCAATCAGGACTCACAGTCCCTGCTGTCTGAACACCGGTACTAGACTGCCCGATCTCCAAGCGTGCCGACCTCCGGGGCTGCTCCTCCATGCTGGGCTCCACGGTCCCCTAAAATGACGTCGTTCGAAAACCGTTAGTCTAAAAGACTAAGCCCTATCATCCCCCACCCCTTCCCCCATGGCTCCTAGACACCGAGCGGGAGAAGGAAAGGAGAGGACATGAAAGTGGAGAATAACAAATAAACAGATGACGACGGAACTAATCTAGCAGTTCTATAGTATATACGACAGAAAATGAGGTGTGAAAAACTGAACAAGAAAGTAACCTTAACTTATATATGAAAACACAAGCCATGAGATCTTTTGTAGGGCTCCTATCGTATAAAATGTCCCATACCAATTTATACGATAGGGTGTCGGTTTTCTAGCAAGCATATATTTATAATACTGAATAAAAACCTTACCTTATAAGAACGCTCGCACAAACTTATAAACCAAGGGGTCGTTTTGCACGGCCTATTGTATAAAGCGTCCTGTACCACTTATAAAATTGAAGTCGGGTTATATGCAATGGTTATGCAATGAAATACAATTATGCCATGATGTGATCATGCAAGTGCATCTCACCCACCCGACTCTGTGTATACAGACCTTTAGTTCCCACTTTTTGGAGCCGAACCTCCCTGGATACCTCCATAGTGGCAAACAGAAGCGGTGGGTTGGGCCTCGCCCAACTCTAAACCTGTAATTGCACTACCATTCAGACCTATCGTACGCCTTAACACTGGTGCACTAAGCGGAGTTCCTGCATACTCTTGCCGGCTGGCGCACCAGACTTATTTGGCCAAGTGCTAAACCATACTTGCCGAGTCAACGTATTGGCGTCGGTGCATAGACCTTCCAATATCGAAGACCCACCACCTTATATCTTATGCACATGCAACCTTATGTATCAGCTACCGAGCCAAAGCTCCCCGGACCATTCCGTCCTTCATAAACAACAATCGAGCCAAAGCTGGCCGGGCCTCACAAACCATTACCGAGCCAAAGCTCGCCAGGCTAACCTGCCCATCACCAAAAAGCACTGGGCCTACTGCCCGAGTGACCCAACCTATCTCCCCGAGACATCGAGGTGTGTGAAGGTGAAAACCTAGATTTACTAGTTACTCTTGCATTCCAGTTTTGCCGACAATTTAGTTTTAGCCCAGGACTGCCCAAGGTATTCCCCGCGAAGGGCTCTCGAGTGCACTAAGAGCTACGATGGGCTGAAGCTCAAGGCTCCCTTTCACAAGGCATTTATTCTTATTGTTTAATACCCAACTCCTAGTCCCTTAAATATTGTATTGGATCTAATCCTAGTGTAATTGCCACTTCCTCTCCTATGGGGAAGACGATATTTCGTCGACCCCGAGCACACTTAACACTAGCCAATCCAACACCGTACTCATCCCAACTTCCAACGATGAACTCATTTCTATTCATCCAACCCAGCAAACAACTAACCCCAACTCATGTCCCCAAATTCATACTCCAACTTAATTCCTGCAATTTACTAAATGCATACCACTTAAGCTATATGATGTGTAACATGAGAGGTACTCAACATAATCATCCAGTACCCCTATAATAATTATTAGAGGGCTGTCATGACCTTTTTAGCCTAAATCCAGAATTTCATAATTTTACTATTTATATGATATTTTATTTAATTATTCTAGTTATCCAAAAATCCCAAGTTTGAATATGAAGTACCAATTTCAGACAAGCAAATATTCCACCAAATTTTTGATAAATACAATATGAATTTTTAATTTAAAATCCAAAGTCTCTCAATTTTTCAGCAAGGTTTAAGCCTCTAATTCTAATTTTTAAATATATCCCACAATAAATCATTTTAAGAGATAAGTACAACAAGAATACTTCCAAAAATTCAGAGAAAATTCAAGAAAGATTGTAAGATCATATAAATGCTCTAGGCCAAGTTTCATAATTTATTAGCAAGTAATAAGCTCTAAGCAAATTATTGAACAATTTTCCAAGTTTATGAGCTTGTGAAGTAGGTACTGCAAAATTGTATTAAAAATTCTAATAAAATTCATACAAGAGCAATAAGGTCTAAAATTCACTCTGCCAAATTTTCATGACCTTCCAAAGGGCAGTGGGATCATAATGAACAAATGATTAATTAGGGCAATCCCATGAGTTACAAAGGAAGTGCTAAGAATATTGATCCAAACTTCCCAATTAAATTACCAGAGGTTCAATTTATCCTTTTGACCACACTACCCAAATTTTATTATTGTTCAAGGAATTTTACTAACCTATTCTAGCACTACAATGTTTCTGACCTAAACTAGGGTTAGGGTTTTGTGGGGCTACCTTTTCCCAAATCCCCTAATATTTTTACCAGAAGGCTTTAGTTACCCTAGTACCCTCCCCACCAAATTTCAAGTTCATTCAAGGTCTTTTGGACTCATGCCCTTCACAAGGCACAAAAGCCCTTCCTTAGGGTTTGTTCTTAGATCTTAGGGAAAATCTATTCTAATCTACCCCATCTTCCATGGGGTGGTGCTAAAAGCCATGCCAAACCAGTGGCCCCAATTTCAACCTCTGTTGAGGTGATTTGGCCACTCAAAACCCAAAGTAAACTTTTTGACCAAAATACCCTTATGACAAGGCTAGGGTTTGCATGATTTCAATTCAAACCATCTCCAAATGAGATGAAATTGTAACCAGAGCCTTATAATGACCCCAAGCACCACTCACCAAAATTTGGGCGAGTTTGGAGGTCATTTGGTCCAATAAATAATTCCTACATGGATTATTAAATTCCTACAAAAATTTAGGAAAATGTTTTCCAAAAATTCTCAAATTTGTATATGATCTAGTTATAGGTAATATGATACCCATCAAAAATTTCAGGTCATTTGGATGGATGGATTGTTGGGGGCACTCAAAATAGTCTCTGGTCTAGCCTAGGTATAGTGCTCACCAAAATGTGTGCTGTCGTCAAACCACTTACCCAAATTGATTGAAACCAATTTTAAATTAAAGTGGACTCATAGCTCTACAATGTTGATGTTTACAACTCATTCTGAAACGGCATAAAAACTGACCAGTAAACAAGACAGAAATTGAAATAATAGGATTTTAAAAAATCAGATCCAGCACGGATCTTAAAGCAAAATCGTGGGGCTCCTGGTCATCTTCTTCCTCCAGCCAAGGGTTGGGATCAGCCCGACCTGGAGCTTATTCCAAGCCAATTTCCCGGCCACCCGACCACCTCCCTGGCCGGCCACCACCACCACCACCTTCGTTGAGGTGGGTGCTATCGCCGGGCGGTGACACGACCACCGGAGGGGTGGTTTCTAGTGAACCCGACCCATTTTTTTTTGAAAACCAGAAAAAATTCTCACTCGATCTGGCTCATTTGAGCCCGATTCTCATCCTAAAGGATTCCTAAGATCTATCAATAGAAGGAGTAGAGGAGGACCTATGTGGGTGGCTGTAGCCTTACCAATAACTAGATTGTCATGGTGGTGGTGGTGGTCGGATTTCTGCAACAACACAGTGAACTCCCTTGGCTCCTTCAGGTAATGTGTGGAATTGAATCCCTGGAGTACAATGAAGCTTTTAAGAAGGAAAGTTGGGGTGTTAGGTGGGTGTACGCTGCATTGCCATTAATGGCCCCTTTAGTCAAAAATTTCGGCCATGGTTGGTGGGGGATGAAGCATGGCTCAAACCAGTCAAAGAACAGCTGGTTGAAATGGGATTGCACTCCTTATCCTAGAGAATTGAATGGGGGGTTGGGGAAGGAAAGGATGAGCCCCAATGTCTTCCCCCATTACTCCCTTCTCTTTCTCTCTTTCCTTTGAAGCTTTTTCTCTCTCCTACTCACCAAGCCTGAAATTTGACTTCTACCTAACCCAATGACAGCCCACATGTTCATTTCATTCCACTAGTACAAGGTTAGCCCAAGTGAGTTGGGCTTGAGCTGGAGTTAGCCCATTTGGGCTAGCTTGACCTAAACCTTGACTAGGGTTGACCTTGGTCAATTTGGTTTATGAGGTTGCACCTAATGGGTCCTTGGTGACCCATTGTCCTCCCTTAAGGTCTAGGTGGGGTTGACTTGGCCCTTGGAGGTCACTTGAACCTTAATCAGGGCACTTTGACCACTTTAGGGCTACAGTTGACTTGGGTCAACTTAGCCTTTTTGGTTGACCCAATGGGTCCTTGGTGACCCATTGGCCTCTCACTAGGGTTAGGAAGGTATGTGTGGGGTCCACTTGGCTAAGGGAAGGTCAGTTGACCCTATGTAGGTCAGGTTGACCCATTTAGGGTTAGAGTTGACTTTGGTCAACTTAACCACTTTGACTGCCCTCTGAAAGTGCAACTAGATCTGATATACTCTAGAGGGGGGTGAATAGAGTATATGGTGCTTTAAAAACTTTTACAAACTTTTACAATAATTGTTGTAGTATGTGTGAGCAGGGAAGCAGAAATAAATCTAAACACAGAACTAAGCTATGCAAAAACTAAGCACAGAAAAATCAAGGCCAGAAACAAAAAGAAAGCAAGCCAAAACCAGATGACACAAGGGAATATAGTGGTTCCCCAAACTTGGGTACATCCACTCTTCTACCACCCTAGGTAGGAATCCACTGCAGGATGAGTTGATCAGGTGTCCTGGGCACCAATGAGCTTTTGATAAGGTGCTCAAAAACCAAAGCAGATTTTTTGATCAGGTGTCTTGCCACCAATGAGCTTTTGACAAGGTGCTCAAAAAACCAGGTTCAAACTTTTGAAGGGAGTTTGAAAAAACCTTTACAGAGTGGGGGTGAGAGAGTGATGGCAGTCTTCTCTTTCTCAAACAACTGAGAAGACTATGTGGATTGATGTCAAAGCTCCCCCTGAATCCTTGAAATCTTCAGGAAGAAAAGCTTTGCTGAGGGTGATAGGCCTTCAAATATTGAACTCCAGCAATGGATGATTTCAACAATAGCTGAAATGTTGAGTGTCTGGAGTCTTGAAATATGTTGGCCTTGAACACTTTGAAAACTAAAGAGATCTGAGGATTTTGAGAAAGCCTGATCTCCTTTGATGAGTGTTCTTCAGAATTCTTTGAGACAGAAGATTTTTGAGAGAGTCTCTGTAATCTGTATTGTGTGTGCTCTATTTTCCTGTTCTTCTTGGAGATTCAAAAACATTCTCTCTTTTATTCTCTGGTCCTGAATAGAATATTATTCTCTATTAAGGATAGTCGTTGGTCTGCATTGATTGCATCCTTAATTGCATAATCTCTTTTTGAGGAAAGTCCACAGAATTATTCCTTGAAAAGTCCCTTGAAACTTGGACCAGAATTGAATGAAAACGGCTAGCAAATCTCTGAATTAATTGCAGAATAACTCCTAACTGATTTGAATTTGAATTCTGGAAGTTATCTGAAATCGTCGAACTGAGCTCTGCTATCGTCAAGCTGAGCTCAGCGATCTGGAAATATACAGCAGCAAAAAAATCGTCGATCTGAGCTCAAAGATCGTCGAACTGAGCTCAGAGATAAAGATCCAAAGCAGAGTCAAAATCGTCGACCTGAGCTCACCGATCGTCGAATGGAGTTCGACGATATTATGAAGTTGAGCTCAGCGATCGTCGAATGGAGTTCGACGATCTGTCAAAGTTGAGCTAGACGATCGTCGACCGGAGTTCGACGAATCGTCGTGCTGAGCTCGACGATCAGACTTAGTCTCCAGCCTGAAAAACTTGGCCTTCAGGGCAGCTTCCAAACCTAGACTTCTAACCCTTAGACTCAATTCTAATTGACCTTTTAAGCTATACAGGAGGTCAAGCAAAGGTTCCTAGAGACATAGTGATCCTGACCCAAATTAGTAATAGGGTGTTCCAACAATCTCCCCCTATTTGGGTTAGGATTACTATTTACAGACATTGGAAAATTCAAATAATAACATACAATCAGTAAAACATGAAAACAACAGCTAGACATTGCAGAAACATCACAGATATATATATGTCATCCAGATAATCAGAAATTCCAGAAATTGTCACATTACAATGTCAGTTCTTCTCTTTGCCTTTAACCATTTTGATTTCTCTGTTAGGATTTAGGGCTTCTTTGTTGGACCTGGTGTCATCTGCTGCACCCAAATAAGTTTGCTTTGAAGCCCTGGGAACCACAGCAGCAGGATGCAATTCCATATATCTGTCAGCATCAAAGAATTTACTGGAAGCATATCTTTCTAATTCTTTTTGTCTCTGCTCAGACATTGTAAAAATGTTGGAAGAATCTAATCCTTTTTCTTTGGCCTTCTTAATCTGATCCAGTGCAGCCAATTCCTTCATCCTGGTAGTCCAAGCAGCTGGATTCTTTTCAGGGTCCTCAAATGGTACATGTGGCTCATACCTGTTGGAAGAATTGTCTTGAGGAGGCCTGGCAGACACTGTCTCTTTTAGCTTGTAGGGGAAAGGACCAGAAGTAGTATCAGCAGGACTATGTCCTCCCCTATAATATGGGTGCAGCCTGGAATACCCTTTGGAATAAACTTGAAAATCTCTCTGATTACCCCTGTATCCTCCTCTCCTAGAATATGAACCCCTAGATTGGCCTTCCCTTTGGTAGGATCTGGCATGGGGTTGATAGGGAGCCTGGCTTCTAGCTGGGGCTTGACTTGCAGAGCTTCCACCTGCACCTGCATCAGGAGGAGGTGGTGGAGGAGGATGAGGGTGATGGAATTGGGAAGAGCCTTTCTCAAATTTTCTCTTTTTCTTCATGGCTTTCAGCTGGTTTTTAGAATATTGCATCCAATGTTCAGTGATAGGGCAATTATGCAGAATGTAATAAGGAATGTCATTATTATCCTTGACTTTTGCAGGAGGAACCCTTTTCATTGCCTTGCTCCTTGCCTTCCTTTTCCTTGCAATAGTAGCAGATGAGTCATCAAAGTCTGTTTTGAACTCATCAGATTCAGAACTCTGGTCATCATATAGAGCATCTATTCTCTTCATCAAGTCTTTCTTCAGTTGAACAGAGGCAGATGAGGCAGAAGCAACAACAGCAGCAGGGACAGCAGTAGATGGAGCAGCAGATGGAGAGGGTGCAACAGAAGCAAACACAGCAGCAGCAGCAGATACTGGACTGGTGACAGCAGCAGTAACAGTCTCACTTACAGCAGAAACAACAGATTCACTAATAGCCACAGAAGCTGGAGAGGTGATAGCAGCAACAACTTCATTGATAACAGCAGTAACATCATCAAAATCAGCAGCAGTATCAACAATCCTTTCTTCAGCATCAGCAGCAGCAGCAACATCTTCAGTAGCAGCAATCACTGAATGTACAAAAGAAGAGATAATGCTAGGGTCACAGCAAGAGAAAGGCACCAGTGCCTTGGATAAGTCTTCTGTGGGCTGGACAGCATTACTCTCTGGCAGATAGCTGAAGTAGGCAGAGTCAAAAGCAGATAGCAAAGACCTTAGGTCAATTGCAAGAACTGCAGTAGGAGTCTGACATTCTGGAGGCACAGCAACAGGAGCAGAAGGAGCAGCAGACACAGAAACATCAGCAGCAGCAGCAGTATCATCAGCAGCAGGAGCAGAAACAACAGCAGCAACATCATGAAAGCTTGCTTCATATGGCATCTCCCCCTGCCTAGATACAGATACATCTGGATCAAGGCACACTGCTGGAGGTGCTGCCTGAGGAAGAAGGGAGGAAAGCCTGGCAGAGAGGGCTGCCACTGACAAGTGTAGAGGAGCCAAGGAGGTCTCCAAGAGTAGAGAGAGCCTGGGGGCAATTAGCTCATACAACCTGTCAGCTAGGGCTGAGAGGTCTACTTGCTCAACTGTTGGAGCAGAGGTAGATGGAATAGGAGTAGCTGAAGATGCTGGAAGTGGAGGGCTGGAGAGTGGTGGTATGGATGGCTGAGGTGTTGGGATGGTGGATATGGAGGACAGAGGAATGGATATGGATGGGGTGAAAGTAGGTTGGTCTATGATATGGTGGAGGAGATCTTGGAATGAAGTGGAGGAGGAGGGTAACTCTGGAGGAGAGGATGGGGAATCATCCATATAGGAGTCATCCAGGAGGGTGAAGGATGGAATGGATGGTGATGATGTGATATCTGGTGGAGGGTATGAGAACAGTGGGTGGAATTGGTCATCTGGTGGAGGCAGAATGGGTTCCGGAGATGGAGTTGATGTTGGAGATGGGCTAGATATGGTGATGGGGGATGGAGCTGGAATGGTGGATGGTAGAGGAAGGGTTGGAATTGGAGGAGGAGAGGAGGCAGCAACAGCAGCAGCCAGGTCATCTGCAGGGGCAGAGACCTGTGGGAGAGTGACTCCTTGAGTCCTTGTGCCTGAAGGAGCACTTGAGGAGGGCCTGCTAGGCTTGCTTATTTGCCTGTCCCACTTGCCAAAGAGGGCACAGGTAAGTCTCTTGGAGGCATTTATGTGAACTCCAGAGGAGACCAGCAAGGCAGGGCACCTGGTCTGCAGAAAAACTCCAAGAGTCCTTCCAAAATTAACAAAACTTTTGTTTATTTTCTTCTTGATTTGGTCAAAGAAGACCTCTCCCCATTTCAGATTTTTCTTATCCACCAAAGCTCCCATGATACAGAGCTGATGTCTGGATATAGTATCATGAGCTGAGTGCTTTGCCAGCAGCACTTTCCCTACTACATCTGCCAGGAACCTGTATTCAACTGACAGATTCCTCTTGAAAAGCTTGCTAGGGTTTCCCTCTGGATGACCCATCCTGGCAAGTAGTTCAGAATAATCCTCTCCAGATAACTCAGCAATATCATCTCCAGTTCTCAGTCCAAAAACCTCTATTAAAATGGTGGGAGTCAAGGGTACCTGATTTCCAGCAATAGACCCGACTATTGTGTTGTTGTCTTGATTATGAGCAGTATAGACCCACTCCTTTATCTCATCTGAGGCCAGCTTGATTCTAGTGGTCATGAGGGCAGACAGATTATGGTCTTTGAACAAACCCAGTATGTCTTGGAAAATCTGATCAGTAGTGTTGAAGGATTCCAGATCAATGTCGAACCCAGCATCGAACTTCATTGCGGCAAGAACTGCAACTGACACAGCCATTGTACCTGTAAAAACTCAACAAACAAAACGACCAAGCGTAGAACTGTTTGGAGGGAAAGAAAATCCTGCAGAGAAATCGAAAGCGCAAGAGAGAACGACGGCAAAAAATGAGTTTTATATTAGGGTTCGACGCAGAATTGGAAAGATCGTTGAACTCAGTTCGACGATCGAGGCTTCTAAAGGAATCTGAAGAGTCTTCAACATCGTCGATCTCCGTTCGACGATCTTGGAGAGCGTCGAGCTCCGTTCGACGATCGTTCAGAGAACAAAATCGTCGAGCGCCGTTCGACGATCGTTGACCGGAAGAGATAGTTCATACTATCTGAGAGGCGCTGAACTCAGTTCGACGATTTTGGAAATCGTCGATCTCCGTTCGACGATCTTAGGGGAAATCGTCGAGCGCAGTTCAGAGATCAGAAAAATTCTAGACACTAAGAAAAATCAGAATTTTTGCCTAGTCTTGGTCAATTTTTAGCTTTCAAAATCTTGGAAATTATTTAAGACTTCCTCCATCTAACATTCCTAACTGATTTAGGAAGAAGGAGTGTTTCTTTTCATCCAAAGGCTTGGTGAAGATATCTCCCTTTGCAAATCAGTTGGGATATATTGTAATTCAATTTTGTTCTTTTCAACATTATCCCTTAAGAAATGATGCCTAATCTCTATGTGTTTTGTCCTACTATGGAGGACTGGATTTTGAGCTATGGAAATAGCACTTGTGTTATCACAAAAGATTTTAGACTTCTCTAAGTTGTAACCATAGTCTAGGAGTTGATTTTGGATCCACAAGATTTGTGAACAATAACTGCCTGCAGCCATATATTCAGCTTCAGCAGTTGAAGTTGACACAGATGTTTGTTTCTTACAAAACCAAGAGACAAGTCTGTCACCAAGGAACTGACAAGTTCCACTGGTGCTTTTCCTGTCAATTTTGCATCCAGCATAATCAGCATCTGAGAATCCAGTTAAATCAAATGCTGAATCTTTTGGATACCAGAGACCTAGATTTGGACAACTCTTAACATACCTGAGAATCCTCTTTACTAAAGTTAGGTGTGACTCTCTAGGGCTTACTTGGAACCTAGCACATATACATGTAGCAAACATTATATCTGGTCTACTAGCTGTAAGATACAGTAAAGAGCCAATCATTGCTCTATATGTTGTCTGATCAACAGGTTTCCCATGTTCATCAGCATCTAATACAGCATTGGTAGGCATGGGTGTTTTCATACAAGATGCCTCAGACATACCAAATTTCTTAACCAGTTCATTTGCATATTTGGTTTGAGAAATAAAGATGCCTTCAGCATGTTGTTTGACTTGCAATCCTAGGAAGAAGGATAGCTCACCCATGCTACTCATCTCAAATTTAGAATGCATTACGTTAGAAAACCTTCTGCACAATTTGGAGTCAGTAGAACCAAAAATGATATCGTCTACATAAATTTGTACTAGTAGGGTATGAGACTTATGGGTTCTAATAAAAAGAGTTTGGTCTACTCTACCCCTTATAAAACAATTTTCCAAGAGAAAGCATGCTAAGGTCTCATACCATGCTCTGGGAGCTTGCTTGACACCATATAATGCTTTATTTAATCTAAAAACATAATCAGGATAAGTTGGAGAGATAAAACCTGGAGGTTGTCTGACATAGACTTCCTCTTTGATGTCTCCATTTAAGAAAGCACTTTTGACATCCATCTGATAGACTTTGAAGCCTTTGTGAGCTGCATAAGCTGGAAAAATCCTGATGGCTTCTAATCTTGCAACAGGTGCAAAAGTCTGGTCGTAGTCGATTCCTTCTTCTTGAGAGTATCCTTGAGCAACTAGCCTTGCCTTGTTCCTTATAATTACTCCTTGATCATTCAGTTTGTTTCTGAATACCCATTTTGTTCCAACAATGGAATGATCCTTAGGCTTTGGCACTAGTTCCCATACCTTGTTCCTCTCAAATTGATGCAACTCCTCTTGCATTGCAATGATCCAGTGTGGATCTTACTCTGCATCTTGAATGGACTGAGGTTCAATTTGAGATAGGAAGCATGTGTGCAACAGGTTTTGGTTGACCTGATTTCTGGTTTGCACAGCAGCTGAGATTTCTCCAATTATTTGGGAAATTGGATGCTCTCTTGATGTTACTAAATCAACAGGGGGTGTTGATTGTTCACCAACCTGTGTTGTTGTTTCCTCTTGTGGTACAACAACTGGCTCTTCAGGTTGTGCTTCAATGTGTTGAGCATTCCCTTCATCTTCACTGCTTTCATTATCTTGAGCAACCTGCAACTTGTTCATATCTTCGACTAGAGAGTGTTCCTGCAAAGGTTCTATGGTAGAAGAAATCTTCTCCTTGAAAGACATGTTAGATTCATCAAAAGAAACATGAACAGATTCCTCAATTTTCAAAGATGATTTATTATAGACCCTATAAGCCTTGCTGATCATGGAGTATCCCAGAAACACTCCTTCATCAGCTTTGGCTTGAAATTTTGCTAAATATTTCTTGTCATTATTGTGAATGTAGCAAATACAACCAAATACTCTAAAATAGTCAACTTTAGGTTTCTTCCCTTTGAGTAATTCATAGGGAGTCTTTCCCTTTAGTTTATGTATCAGACTTCTGTTCAACACATAGTTGGAGGTGTTCACTGCCTCTGCCCAAAAGGATAGAGGTAGATGAGCATCTGACAACAATGTAGTGGCAGATTCAATAAGGGTTCTATTTTTCCTTTCAGCTACCCCATTTTGTTGAGGAGTTCTAGGAGCTGAGAAAGTATGCCTGATCCCTTCACTCTGACAGAACTCTTGCATAAGAAGAGAATCAAACTCTATCCCATGATCACTTATGATCAGGGAAATGTGAGTATTGAACTCAATCTGTATGCATTTGAGAAACTCTGTCAGACATTTAAAGTTATCAGACTTCTTCCTTAGAAAGAACACCCAAGTGAATCTAGAGAAGTCATCTACAATTACTAAAGTGTAGGATTTCCATCCTAGGCTTTGTACTGTGATGGGTCCAAACAGATCCATGTGTAACAGATACAATATCCTAGGTGAATCACTCTTATTAAGTGACTTAAAGCTGTTTTTAGTTTGCTTGCCTAATTGACAAGCCCTGCAGAGTCCTTCCTTCTTGTAGGGGCCTGAAGGTAGTCCTCTAACAAGGTTGTCCTTGGATAGCCTAGCAATAGTTCTAAGGTTTAGGTGTCCTAATCTCTTATGCCATAAAACATTTGGTTTACAGACTGAATTAAACAAGCAGATATCTACATCAGTTGAAAGAAAATCTACTAGGTAGATGTTACCTTTCCTTTTACCTGTCAACACTGTTGTGTTGTCCTCTGACTTGATCTTGCATAAGGTTTTGCTGAAGGTCACCTGGTAGCCTTCATCACACAGCTGACTGATGCTAATTAGGTTGTGCTTTAGTCCTTCTACATAAGCTACCTTCTTGAAGGTTACTGAACCAATCTGGACTGCACCATATCCTTTAGTTTGTCCAAAGTTGGAATCACCAAAGATAACTTTGGGTCCAAGCTTGGCTCTAAAGGAAGTGAGGTTGTCCTTATTCCCTGTCATGTGCTTAGAGCACCCACTATCCAAATACCATTGCTGGTTAGATGTTGGATAGGTCTTCACCTGCACATAAGACAATTCATTTGTTTTTGACCCAGTTTACCTTGGGCCTAGGTTGATAACCTCTAAATTCAGAAATGAAAGACATCCCAGGTTGACTCTTATATCCTTCAGGATGATATCTCCTTGGAGGTATAATCCATTCAGTATAAGGGTTATATATTTGGGATGAAGAACCCTTAGGATTCAATTTTGATTTGCCTTTAAACAAGTTTCCAGAGCTCTGACCTCTGTTCGACGATCTTGGAGCTGCGTTCGACGATCTTGGGTCAGATCGTCGAGCTCCGTTCGATGGTCGACTATGGCTGAGGTCAGGTATATGAGATCGTCGACCTGCGTTCGACGACTTTGGTTGAGATCGTCGATCTTCGTTCGACGATTTTTCCTGAGATCGTCGAGCTGCGTTCGGCGATCGTCGATCTTCATTCGGCGATCGTCGATCTACGTTCGACGATTTCTGCTGGGACTTAGTTTTCTGAGGCAGATCAGAATTTTTCCTAGCAACCTCTACAACTCCCTTTCCCTTGTCAGAAATAAACTTGATGGGAGTTGTTAGAACAATAGGTTGGCTGGATGAGGCACCCAGGCCCAGTGTACTTTTAAATCTAGAGTTCACTGTGCTTGTGATGTCCATCAGCTTGATGCGTCTCCCATTAAGGTATTCTTCAAGCTTCTTGGCCTCAGAGAGCTCACTTTTCAGTGTAGTTATCTGTTCCCAACAGTTCTCCAACTCCTGAGAGAGCTTGAGGTTTTCTGACTTTAAACCATTGTGTTCAGATAATTGATTTCTGAGAGAGATAATCTCTTTCTCAGACTTTAGCAGGTCTAAACACAGTGCTTTGAATTCAGATTTAAAGTCTTCTGAACTAAAATCAAAGGAACTAATTACCTGATCTTCTTCAGGTTGGGTCTCTGAGTCTGACTCTGACTCCTCTTCTTCTGAGTTATGCTGTGAGGCATTGATTGCCATCATGCAGAACTCCTTTTCTTCTGCATCATCCTCATCATCACTGGAGCTAGAAGAGGCTTCTGACTCCTCTTCTGTCTCACTCCAGGATTCAGCAACAAACCCTTTTCTTGTATGCTTATTTTTGCTTGAAGAAGGTTTGCTATTGCCATTTCTTTTGGAGTCTTTCTCCTTTCTTCTTTCTTTTCTGTCCCTTCTGTCCTTGGTCTTGTTCTCTGGACAGTCAGGAACTATGTGCCCTGGTTTCCTGCAACCAAAGCAGATAATGTCTTTATTGTTGCTAATGGACTTGTCATACCTTGGCTTGTCCTGCTCCTTGTATGATCTTCTTCTGAAGTCCTTTCTGGCCATCTTGTAGAATCTTTTGGCCAACAAGCTGAGTAGTTCATCATTGCCTGTGCTCTTATCTTCAGGCAGATCCTCAGTTGCCTTAAATGCTATGGTCTTCTCTTTCCTTGTGGCTGGTGAAGCAGCCTTCTGTTCTTCCTCTCTATTCTTGATAAGTAGCTCATAAGATTTGAGCTTACCCAACAAAGCTTCAGTGGTGATTTCATTCAGACTTCTGGCATCCTTAATTGGCCAGATTCTTGAATCCCAAGTGCTGGGGAAGCACATTAGGATCTTGTCATTAAGTTCTGTCAGAGAGATCTCCTTGTCCAATGTCCTTAGTTCACTGACAATTAGACTCAGTCTGTTGTACATGTCTCCCACTGACTCAGTCTCTCCCTTCTTGAAGTTCTCATATTGAGAGATGAGATGGGATCTTCTGTCCTTTCTCTCATCAGCTGAGCCTGAGACTATTTCTGAGAGCTTGTCCCAAATATCCTTGGCTGAATTACATTCAGCTACCTTTTGAAATATGTCATCTGACATTGTCTGGGCTAGAATGTTCATAGCCTTGGCATCAGCTACTTTCCATTTTTTGATGTCAGCATCTGTTCCTGATGGAGGTGGAACAGCATTTGTGCTTGTATTCTCTGGGGGTCTTGGACACACTGTCAAAACAGAATTAAATATATCTTCGTCAATAGAATTCATGTAAAGTCTAATCCTTGCTTTCCAAAGTGCAAACTTTGACAGATTGCACACTGGAGGTCTGGTGCTAGCATAATCCTTGTTTTGGGCCATGATTTGTGCAAACAAAATTTAATAATAAAATACAAAAGAAAAACAGATCTAGTTTGGGATCTTTGGGTTCAGGTGTTAGCCTGTACAACCAATCAGGTATGATATATTTAACCAACCTCCCTCTGATACCAATTGAAAGTGCAACTAGATCTGATATACTCTAGAGGGGGGGGGGTGAATAGAGTATATGGTGCTTTAAAAACTTTTACAAACTTTTACAACAATTGTTGTAGTATGTGTGAGCAGAGAAGCAGAAATAAATCTAAACACAGAACTAAGCTATGCAAAAACTAAGCACAGAAAAATCAAGGCCAGAAATAAAAAGAAAGCAAGCCAAAACCAGATGACACAAGGGAATATAGTGGTTCCCCAAACTTGGGTACATCCACTCTTCTACCACCCTAGGTAGGAATCCACTGCAGGATGAGTTGATCAGGTGTCCTGGGCACCAATGAGCTTTTGATAAGGTGCTCAAAAACCAAAGCAGATTTTTTGATCAGGTGTCTTGCCACCAATGAGCTTTTGACAAGGTGCTCAAAAAACCAGATTCAAATTTTTGAAGGGAGTTTGAAAAACCCTTTACAGAGTGGGGGTGAGAGAGTGATGGCAGTCTTCTCTTTCTCAAACAACTGAGAAGACTATGTGGATTGATGTCAAAGCTCCCCCTGAATCCTTGAAATCTTCAGGAAGAAAAGCTTTGCTGAGGGTGATAGGCCTTCAAATATTGAACTCCAGCAATGGATGATTTCAGCAATAGCTGAAATGTTGAGTGTCTGGAGTCTTGAAATATGTTGGCCTTGAACACTTTGAAAACTAAAGAGATCTGAGGATTTTGAGAAAGCCTGATCTCCTTTGATGAGTGTTCTTCAGAATTCTTTGAGACAGAAGATTTTTGAGAGAGTCTCTGTAATCTGTATTGTGTGTGCTCTATTTTCCTGTTCTTCTTGGAGATTCAAAAACATTCTCTCTTTTATTCTCTGGTCCTGAATAGAATATTATTCTCTGTCAAGGATAGCCGTTGGTCTGCATTGATTGCATCCTTAATTGCATAATCTCTTTTTGAGGAAAGTCCACAGAATTATTCCTTGAAAAGTCCCTTGAAACTTGGACCAGAATTGAATGAAAACGGCTAGCAAATCTCTGAATTAATTGCAGAATAACTCCTAACTGATTTGAATTTGAATTCTGGAAGTTATCTGAAATCGTCGAACTGAGCTCTGCTATCGTCGAGCTGAGCTCAGCGATCTGGAAATATACAGCAATAAAAAAATCGTCGATCTGAGCTCAAAGATCGTCGAACTGAGCTCAGAGATAAAGATCCAAAGCAGAGTCAAAATCGTCGACCTGAGCTCACCGATCGTCGAATGGAGTTCGACGATATTATGAAGTTGAGCTCAGCGATCGTCGAATGGAGTTCGACAATCTGTCAAAGTTGAGCTAGACGATCGTCGACCGGAGTTCGACGAATCGTCGTGCTGAGCTCGACGATCAGACTTAGTCTCCAGACTGAAAAACTTGGCCTTCAGGGCAGCTTCCAAACCTAGACTTCTAACCCTTAGACTCAATTCTAATTGACCTTTTAAGCTATACAGGAGGTCAAGCAAAGGTTCCTAGAGACATAGTGATCCTGACCCAAATTAGTAATAGGGTGTTCCAACACCCTCCATGGGTCCTTAGTGACCCATTGACCCCACTTTAGGTCTAGGAAGGCCCTGGTAGGGTTTGTTAGGGTTTACTAGGGCACACTGCCCTTAGTTAGGTCACCTTGCCCAATTTAGGCCTAAAGTGGTTCTAGGTCAACATGGCCACCCTAGGTCGACTCCAATGGACCCTTAGGGCTCTAATGGACATTACAATGGGTTGATGAGAGCTTGGTGGGGTCTTGAAGTCTTGGTGAAGCCCCATGGTCATCTTAAACTAGTGTTTAGAAATTTACTATTTGCAGACCATAGTGGTCTCACCTACATTCCTAGGTTCACTTAGCCTTCTTAGGCTTCCTAGGGTTTTATCATGATCTAGTCTTGACAAAAATATTCCTAGGGGTCTAGTTGTTTGAGGGTTGTTATAAATCCCAATATATAAATAAAAAAATTTCGTCCTTGAAATTCTAGTTAGGCCCACGGGGTTTCAAATATGGAAAGTAAATTGTAACATCCCGAGAGGTTGTGAGTAATACCTGACTGAAAAGCTCCGGGTACCTCTGTCGCATCAAGTCCTGAGGCTCCCATGTGTGCTCCTCTCTCCCATGAATCCTCCACAGAACTTGACCAATGGTACCTTCTTACGGCGCAAGACTCGTATCCCCTTGTCGTCAATCCGGATCGGTTCCAGGTGAACTGACCAATCAGATACTACCGGCCCATCCGTGGCCGTAATCTGCTGCTCCGGGCGTAGTAGAGCCCTCCTAAGAGAAGATACATGGAACACGTCGTGCAGACTTGCCAGCTCCGGTGGCAGCTCCAGCCTGTATGCCAAGGGACCGATCCGCTCCCGGATCCTATAAGGCCACATATATCTTGGGCTGAGTTTCTTCTTCCGACCGCATATCCGTGAAACCCCATGCATCGGTCGAATTTTCAAGAACACCTAGTCCCCCACCCGGAACTCCACCCGACGATGTCGAGCGTCGTAATACTTAGCCTGTCGCCTCTGTGCCTCTAGGATCCTATCCTGTATCAATCTCACCTGAGCCTCAGTGTCCTCGACAAACTCCGAACCCAAATCCTTCGGATCCTCGTCCTGTATCCATGATAGCGGAGTCATACACCTCCGTCCGTACAGGGCCTCATAAGGAGCCATCCTTATGCTGGATTGGTAGCTGTTATTATATGAGAACTCGATCAGTGGCAATAGCTTCTCCCAGGGCTCACCACGATCCAATATGCAAAGTCATAGCGGATCTTCCAAGGTTCGATTAGTGCGTTCCGTCTGCCCATCAGTCTGGGGATGAAATGTTGTACTGAATGTTAGCCGAGTGCCCAAGTAAGTATGCACTAATCTCCACTCCCTGGACGTAAATCGTCCATCCCGGTCCGATATAATCGACCTGGGTACGCCATGATAACGGACGAACTGCTCCATGAACTTTCGAACCAACACACCAACTGTGTCATCCTTCCTGATCGGAATAAATCTGGCTACCTTCATCAGCCGATCGACGATCACCCAGATCGAATCGTTCCCCGTCCGCAATCGGGGAAGCCCATGTATAAAGTCCATCACGATATTATCAAACTTCCACTCCGGCATTGGGAGTGGCTACAATAATCCTGCGAGGATTCTGCACTCTGCTTTCACAACCTGGCATGCCTCGCAATGAGTCACGAAGTAGGTGATATCCCTCTTCATGCCTGCCCAGTACATGGTCTTCTTCAGGTCTGCAGTCATCTTCATAACTCTGGGGTGTACTGAATACCGACTGCAATGAGCCTCCGTCATGATATCTTCCCGAACTTGGCCTCCCTCTGGTATGTAAATCCGTCCTTTGAAACACACTGGACCATCCCTCAGCGAGTATTCCCCAGCAGTGCCTACTTCTAAGGCCCGGAATATCGGCTCTAGCTGGGCGTCCTGCCTCTGCCCATCTCTGACTCGGTCTCGAATGTCATCTGGGGCAATCAACGACGCTAGGTACTCCTGGTATAGCTCAGGATGATCCTCAGACATAAAGGATATCTGCATCTTTTCTAACATCTGGACCAACTCTAAGGCCATCAACTGCATTCCTGCTCTAGGGTTTGCGGCCTTCCGGCTCAGTGTATCTGCCACCACATTCGACTTCCCTGGGTGGTAGTGCATCTCGTACTGGTAATCTGCTAGAAATTCCACCGATCATCTCTGCATGATGTTTAGCTCTTTCTGCGTGTCCACATACCTTAAGTTCTTGTGATCGGAGTAAATGTCGCAGTGGACACCGTACAGATAGTGTCGCCAGACTTTCAGAGCAAATATGACCGCTCCCATCCCTAAGTCATTACCTGGGTAGTTCTACTCATGCTTCTTCAACTACCGAGAAGCGTATGCTATCATATGACCATTCTGCATCAGCACCGCACCCATGCCCTGGTAGGAAGTGTCGGTGTAGACCTAGAATCCTTCTTTCCCCGAAGGAAGGGCAAGTATAGTTGTCGAGGCGAGCCGACCCTTCAGCTCCTGAAAAGCCACCTCGCACTGCGTGGTCCAGACAAAGGGCACATCCTTCCTCATCACGGATGTGAGTGGAAGGGCAATACGAAAAAAATCCCTCCACGAACTTTCGGTAGTAACCGGCAAGTCCTAGAAAACTCCGCACATCTGTCGCCGACTTCAGCTGCGGCCATTCCCGAACTGCCTGAATCTTGGCCGGGTCCACTGCTAACCCGGCTCCACTGATGATATGGCCTAGGAAAGCCACCTCCCTCAACTAGAACTGACATTTGCTGAACTTCACATAAAGTTGGTGCTCCCGCAGTCTATCCAGGGTCAGCATCAGATGTCGTATGTGCTCCTCCTCTATCCTCGAGTAGATCAGGATGTCATCAATAAACACGATGACGAACACATCCAAATATGCCTCGAACACCAGATTCATGAGGCTCATGAATGCCGACGGTGCATTCGTGACCCCGAAGGGCATCACGGTAAACTCGAACAGCCCATATCTGCTATTGAAGGAAGTCTTCGGAATGTCCTCCTCCTGGATCCGCAGCTGGTAGTAGCCTGACCTCAAATCCAATTTTGAAAAGAAATGCGCCCCTCCAGCTGATCAAACAGCTCATCTATCCTTGGCAATGGATAGGTATTCCGGACTGTCAGTCGGTTCAGTGCCCGGTAGTCGATGCACAATCTAAGTGTCTCGTCCTTCTTTTTGACGAACAATACTGGGGCTCCCCATGGTGAAGAGCTCGGGCAGACAAATCCAGCCTCCACTAGCTCCTACAGCTGGCTCCGAAACTCTGTCATCTCTTTCGGGACCATCCGGTAAGGCGCTCTAGATGCTGGCTTAGCCCCTGACACCAGCTGTATTCGGAAATCCTGCTCCCGGTGCGGGGGTAGCCCTGACAGCTTCTCTGGAAATACGTCAGCAAAATCTCGCACTATCGGAATATCCGAGATGGAACCCTTGGCCTTAGCCATTTCAAACAGCACTTTATAGACTTCCTCCCCCTGCAAGTGGGCCTTGACGGCCTGCATGGATGACAACAAGAGAGAGGGAATATGTCTAATACCTTCGATGACGATGTAGGAATCCCCATGACTCACAATAATCCTTTTGGACATGCAGTCAATCTAAGCATGGTTCCAGTGCAACCATGTCATTCCCAGGATCAAATCAAAGACTGACATCTTCATGATTGTCGCTGGTGCTTCAAATATCTTTCTGCCGATCTCCGCCTCCATGTTGCAGCGGGTGGTGGTGAATAGCTCTGATCCGTCTGGTAGTCGTATACTCATCATCAAGCTGGTGAACCGCTCCATGCCTTCGAGCCCTTCCACGAAGGATTCTGACACGAACGAGTGCGAAGCACCCGTATCGAACAGTGTATATGCGGGCTTGCCTCTGATGAAGACTATTCCTTGGGCAATTTAAAGTCTTAGAAATCTAATTGTGGTTTTCTTTCCTAGTTTATCAGTTCTAAAACCATAACCTTAATTACCTATGAAAGAGAAAACTTGAAATTATCCGGCGTACCTGTGATCACTTGCTCCGGATTCTGGTGCTGAGTCAGATCTAGTGCATACACTTTCTCCCTCTCCTATCTGTGGTCTCTGCCATGGTATCCACGACCACGGCCACGTCCTCGACCTCCAAAATACTGAGCTGGCGGGGCAGCCGAAGGTGATGGTGGTTGTGCCCCCCTCATAGGGTAGTTCCTCCGGATATGCCCCACCTGATGACAGGTGAAGCATTCTCGCGGGGGAAATGCCATACCCCCGGGTCTCTGCACCTCCCGCATTTCGGGTGGCAGAGGGGCCACCACTACTGGTTCCCTCTGCTCCTATCTCACCTCTTGCCGAGGCTGGTCTTCTGCTCTTCTCCCATCTGTGACGCGGCCCCGCCGCTGATCACTCCTGATTCCCCGGCCCTGATCCTCAGTTGGCCGCTTCCGGCCTCGGGTACTAAGCCAATCTGCCTCGATCCTTTTCGCCATCTCCAATATCCGAGGAATATGCCCGTCAGACACGAACAACGGAGCCTCCCTCAGATCCTCTCGCAGGCCCTTATAGAACCTCTTGGTGTAACCTGCCTCATCCAACTGGTAAGAATCCGCAAATCGGGCCAGATGGTTTAACTCCCGATGATACTCCACCACTGTCTTGCTACCCTGTCTCAACTGTAGAAATCTATCTTGCAGCTCGTCTCTGGCCGACTGTGGAACAAAATGCTCCAATAGTGCGACCCTGAATTCCCCCAAGATATCTCCACAACCTCTCTGTCAGCAAACGTCGTGTCCAGCGATGTCTTCCACCATCTCTTGGCATGGGACTCCAAGCAAGAGACTACCAAGGGCACCCTCTCCTCCCACAGGCACCGGATCCCAGTCAGCATCTCATACATGAGGTCCAACCACTCATCCGTCTGAACGGCTGACTCTGTCCCCAAGTAGGATTGGGGAGAAAGTCCTCAGAATATACTCAGCCACTTGGCCCCCGGGTTTGGCTGCGGAGCCGGAACCTGTTGAGCCCTAAAAGCCTCCAAGATAGATGTCAGAGTCTGCCCCATCTCTGACTGTAGGAACAGAGTGGGGACCGGGGGAGGTGGTGCAACATTCAGAGTCTGTTGGACTCCGCACTGTGGCATAGGCTGTGCTGGGGGATGCGTAACAAAAGCAAATAGTAAATAATCGATTCAATCCTAATTAAAAGTGGGTGATTTACATGTGATCCCCCCATATGGGCACATCACTGCTTCCACTGCTTAGTTTGTCCCCAAACTAAACTCGTGCTGGGGTGACCCAGGGGTTGTGGACTGCTACTTTTCGATCGAGGTTCGCTTGATACCACTTGTAAGACACCCTTTTTCCTTTGAAACACTGGGTCTTAGGCCCAGAACCGCCGCTTTGCGGTGACACCTTCACTCCCCGGAAGGTCATCACTACAAAACGCCGATCCTGCCGTCCAAATCGATCACAATTGTAGCAAAATAATAAAGCAAGTCCACAGAAATCACATATATATATATTAAATAATCTCCACGAAGGGAGTGTCCACAGATGTAATAAAAGTACTAAAAACTTGGGCTCACTCCCAGTACATCAAGTCCTCACTACATATCTCTCATCGCGGAAGCAAAACTAATATAACTACTAGCAATCAGGACTCACAGTCCCTGCCGTCTGAACTCCGGTACTAGACTGCCCGATCTCCAAGCGTGCCGACCTCCGGGGCTGCTCCTCCATGCTGGGCTCCACGGTCCCCTAAAATGATGTGGTTCGAAAATCGTTAGTCTAAAATACTAAGCCCTATCATCCCCCGCAACTTCCCCCATGGCTCCTAGACACCGAGCGGGGAGAAGGAAAGGAGAGGACATGAAAGTGGAGAATAATAAATAATCAGATGGCGACGGAACTAATGTAGCAAGTTCTGAAAGTTTATAGTTGCCTACCTAAATCACCTAGAAGTGGGTGAATAGGTGAGATATGCGTCTTTTTGCGGAATAAAAATTTCAAACCAATGCACATAACTAACTACCAATCAATCACAAACGAGGCAAGATTTATAGTGGTTCCCCAATCTTGGGTACATCCACTTTCCCTCACCGATCTAGCAATACACTAGACTCGGCTACTCCACTATCTCGGATTGAAAATCAATCCTACCCTCGGAATAATGTTCCTACAATCTCGATACACAAAACGGATCTACACTCGGAAGATAAAACTTCCTACAATCTCAGAGAGAAAAGCTCCTACACTCGGATAAATTTCTCCTACAAGAATGAAATAAATTGTATAGAAATACAAATAGTAAATCTTTTTCTTCAGATCTGCAACTGTCGGCCAGGATCTTCTTCTTCTAGGCTTTGCGGCTTTATTATAATGGTGAAGAAAAATCTCGGCAATATCGGATCTGAATCTTCTTGGCTTCACACGATCGATCGATTAGAAGATGAGGAGTTGAAAGCATCTCGATCTGTAAAGCCTTTTTGATCTGAATCCTCTAAAATCGAAACCTTAGCCGGTCGGGAATCAGCGACGGCGGCAGCGACATTTTTCTTTTCTTGGAGAGAGAAAGAGGAAATCAGAGACTTGAGAATATGGCTACAAAAATTCTGAATATTCTCTTTGATAAAACTTAGGGTTTGTCAGTTTGACAAGACTATTTATAGGATCAGTGAAGATTAATCATAATTAAGTCATTATGAGATACACGTGGACCAATCACGTCAAGGTTCATGAAGAATTCTGTTATTCTGTACTTAACAAAATTTTCAGAAAAAACTGAAGTAATATACTCGAGTGAGAAAGGACTACTCGAGTATATTGCAGAACTACTCGAGTGTGTAGAAGATAACTACTCGAGTATATGAGTAAACTACTCGAGAGAGAATAAGATAGTTACTCGAGTACATGGAGTCAACTACTCGAGTAAACTTGAAGAAAAAGAATTCAGCTACTCGAGTATCAAAAATGCCATACTTGAGTACTTAAGTAGTTACACGAGAGGTGGAGTGGATTACTCGAGTATAAGGAATACTACTCGAGTAGATGAGAATGAACTACTCGAGTCGTTCAGAGACTACTCGAGACAGGGATTTAGAAAAATTTTCTGAACTGGAATACTGGACTACTCGAGTATTGAAGTTGAACTACTCGAGACGATAAGAACTACTCGAGTATATGGAAATGACTACTCGAGTAATTCACTTTGAAAAATTTTCTGGAATGGAATTCTGGATTACTCGAGATTAATTCTGGACTACTCGAGTAGTAAATGAACTACTCGAGTACATGACTTAGACTACTCGAGTAAGTGAGAACTTCACGAGAGTCAGAATTCAATTACACGAGACAAAAGATATAAATTACTCGAGTACTATACAGTACTACTCGAGTATTTAACTTAGAAAACTTTTGGAGGAGAAAATTCTGTAAACCCGAGAGTGAAAGGAAACTACTCGAGTAGTTGTCTTAACTACTCGAGAGCCATAAAAATGACTACTCGAGATCTGCCATTCTTACTCGAGTAAGAGTATTATTACTCGAGTATGAACTCTGCTATTTACTCGAGTAGGTATATAACTACTCGAGTATTTTACTTAGCAAATTCTCTTTGACAGAATTTTCTTCTTCTTAGGAGAGACCAACAACAAATCTTTTCACTTAGTCCTATAGCTTGAATATGAAGTGTATCCCAATAGATAGGCTACACATGAGTCAACACCTTGGATCACACAATGAGGGATTACATTATATGGTCATGTGTTTGGTGACCCATTGTAGACTGACATTGGTCTACACTTCCCATTAGAATCCTGCAAACACACAACTCAAACAAAGCATCAAATACAACTTAATTCATCTTAGTTTAAGGATGACTTCATCAAATCTGGGTTAGTGTGGATATAATACCCAACAAGTTCTATAGTATATACGATAGTAAATAAGGTATGAAAAACTGAACAAGAAAGTAACCTTAACTTATATGAAAACACATAAGCCAAGGGATTTTTTGCAGGTCTCCTATCGTATAAAAAGTCCCATACTAATTTATACGATAGGGTGTTGGTTTTCTAGCAAGCATATATTTATAATACTGAATGAAAACCATACCTTATAAGAACGCTCGCATGAACTTATAAACCAAGGGGTCATTTTGCAAGGCCTATTGTACAAAGCGTCCCATACCACTTATATAATAGGTGTCAGGGTTATATGCAATGGTTATGCTATGAAATACAATTATGCCATGATGTGATCATGCAAGTGCAACTCACCCACCCGACTCTGTGTATACAGACTTTTAGTTCCCCATTTCTAGAGCCGAACCTCCCAGGATACCTCCGCAGTGGCAAACGGAAGCGGTGGGTTGGGCCTCGCCTACCTCTAAACTGGTAATTGCACTACCAGTCAGACCTATTGTATGCCTAAACACTGGTGCACTAAGCGGAGCTCCTACGTACTCTCACCGGCTGGCGCACCGGACTTATTTGGCCAAGTGCTAAACCACACTTTCCGAGTCAACGTATTGGCGTCGGTGCATCGACCCTCCAATACCGAAGACCCACCACCTTATACCTTATGCACATGCAACCTTATGTATCAGCTACCAAGCCAAAGCTCCACGGACCATTCTGTCCGTCATAAACAACAACTAAGCCAAAGCTCGCCGGGCCAACCTGCCCATCACAAACCATTACCGAGCCAAAGCTCGCCGGGCTAACCTGCCCATCACGAAAAAGCACTGGGCCCACTGCCCGAGTGACCCAACCTATATCCCCGAGACATCGAGGTGTGTGAAGGTGAAACCCTAGATTTACTAGTTACTATTGCATTCCAGTTTTGCCTACAATTTAGTTTTATCCCAGGACTGCCCAAGGTATTCCACGCGAAGGGCTCTCGAGGGCACTAGGAGCTACGATGGGCTGAATCCCAAGGCTCCCTTTCACAAGGCACTTATTCTTATTGGTTAATACCCAACTCCTAGTCCCTTAAATGTTGTATTGGATCTAACCCTAATGTAATTACCACTTCCTCTCCTACGGGGAAGACGATATTTCGTCGACCCCGATCACACTTAACACTTGCCAATCCAACACCCTACTCATCCCAACTTCCAACGATGAACTCATTTCTATTCATCCAACCCAGGAAACAACTAACCCCAACTCATGTGCCCAAATTCATACTCCAACTTAATTCCTGCAGTTTACTAAATGCAGACCACTATTCTATATGATGTGTAACATGGGAGGTACTCAAAATAATCATCGAGTGCCCCTATAATAATTATTATAGGGCTGTCATGACCTTTTTAGCCTAAATCCAGAATTTCATAATTTTCCTATTTATCTGATATTTTATTTAATTATTCTAGTTATCCAAAAATCCCAAGTTTGAATATGAAGTACCAATTTCAGACAAGCAAATATTCCACCAAATTTTTGATAAATACAATATGAATTTTTAACTTAAAATCCAAAGTCTCCCAATTTTTCAGCAAGGTTTAAGCCCCTAATTCTAATTTTTAATTATATCCCATAATAAATCATTTTAAGAGATAAGTACAACAAGAATACTTCCAAAAATTCAGAGAAAATTCAAGGAAGATTGTAAGGTCATATAAATGCTCTAGGCCAAGTTTCATAATTTATTACCAAGTAATGAGCTCTAAGCAAATTATTGAACAATTTTCCAAGTTAATGAGTTTGTGAAGTAGGTACTGCAAAAATGTATTCAAAAATTCTAATAAAATTCATACAAGAGCAATAAGGTCTAAAATTCACTCTGCCAAAGTTTCATGACCTTCCAAAGGGCAGTGGGATCATAATGAACAAATGATTAATTAGAGCAATCCCATGAGTTACAAAGGAAGTGCTAAGAATATTGATCCAAACTTCCCAATTAAATTACCAGAGGTTCAATCTATCCTTTTGACCACACTACCCAAATTTTATTATTGTTCAAGGAGTTTTACTAACCTATTCTAGCACTACAATGTTTTTGCCCTAGACTAGGGTTAGGGTTTTGTGGGTCTACCTTTTCCCAAATTGTAACGCCCCCGATTTTTCTGCGATTATTTAATTCTCATTTGGCGTTACGTTGACGCGTTTCCGGCATGTGCCGTTTGTTAGAGTGTGGTCTTAGCTCTTTAGGTTCCTTGTGTGGTTGTTGGTAGCCTTTTTGGCAAGATCCCCTAGCAAGCCGGGTCTGTTTTGGTGACCGGTGAGGCCTCTCGGGGGATGCTTGTGTTTTGGCTTCGGGTAGTGATAACCCGAGTTTTGTTTGTCGAAAGTTGATTTTGACTTTGTTGTTGCGTTCGTAGCGTGGGTAATTAGCTACGGTGTGAATTTCGTCGGAATCCGAGGTGGTTCGGTTTTCGCGTCGTTTTGATGTATTAATAATAATGGGTGTAATTAATTAATTTATAAAGCTTGTAAGGAATCAAGTGGTTTTAGGTGGCTTTTAGGGCTGAAAAGACGTGTCCATGCATATATATAAAGCCTTAGACAAAAATGAGTCTTTTCATCGTCTCCTTCCCGTGAGAGTATAACCGTCGCCTGTTCGAGAGGGAAAAAAACAGCCAACCCTGCTCCCCTTCAGACGCCGATTCTGGGATCGTTAGTGGACGGAATTTGATTCCGAAAGCGGATTTGGAGTGCTCTCGCCTAGACCTTCATTCCTACGATAAGAAATTCAATTTTTGTGGTTTTCTAGGGGTCTCGGAATTTCCGGTTTGTTCTTTCTCCGCCATTAAAACTTTAGAATCCTGTTAGGTGCTGTTGCGGCTGGAGCCGAGAGAGAGAGAGAGGAAGGGCTGTGCAAGATAAATCCGTGGTATTTAAGGCAAGTGGTGCTCCTACCCTTGCCAAGTTTTCTTCTCCATTTCATGGTCATATTTGCTATAGTTTTCCCTGTTTCCCGAGATTGATATTTTACTCTGTTTTTCCGTCAAAAGCATCTGAATCTTAAACCATAATGCCCCTTTATGTTTCTGTTTGTACTCTCTCAAGTTCTGAAACTCAAATATTCGGCTGGAGTGCTGTAATCTTGTTTGTTTTATCAAATGGTTCCCTGTTAATCATTCAAATTGTTCCCTGTTAACCTCTATTTGGGTAGTATCTAGCCTTTCAACCCTAGAATTTAGTAGTAGTGGGTTTTCCTACTTAAATTACGAGTAATAGGATTGAATTAGGCTGAGAAGATTGGACGAAAACGAAGTTGGAGGTACAGGATTTCTGTGCACTCAATGAAGCCAGTTTGACAGAAATCATCGATCTGGGTTCGACGATTATCGTTGAGCTGAGCTCGACGATGTGCCTTAGTTCTGGGTCCGACGAAAATCGTTGAACGGAGTTCGACGATTCTCCCATGGCCAGTGTTCGGCGTAAGGAAAATCGTCGAACGACGTTCGACGATTTTTCCCGTGACCATTGTTCGACGAAAGGAAAATCGTCGAATGGAGTTCGACGATTCCCCGTGGCCTGTGTTCGACGAAAATTGTCGAGCTGCGTTCGACGATATTTCATGCGTTCGACGATTTTCCCGCGCTCGACGAAAATCATCGAGCGGCGTTCGACGATTCCTGTAACAGTGATCGTTTGTTTTCCTATAGGCTGAGATTTATTTCTTCTCAGTTTTTTTCTTCTTCCCGAGTGAATACGTCCGAGGGGGGATGTCTTGTCAGCCTTTCGTTCTTCCTTTGTTTTGAGGGCCGAATCGTGGGTTATGGAAGGTAGTGGTATTTTGACGCTCTAAAGGAGCGGGATGTTTTGTGTGCGAGCCGTGGTCGCCACTTTTTTAGTCCCAGGTACGGACTGGGTATTGCTGTGGCCGCCACCCTTTTTATCCCATGTACGGGCTGGGTTTGAGGTGGTTTTGTGCTGACACAGTGAAATTTTATTTTACTTGGAACTGTTTGTTTGGGGGACTGTTTTTGGTCACCAACTCAGGTCCATGTTATTTACTACTGTCATTAACTCACAAATTAGGATTGTTAGTTGTTTCTTCCTTGTAGAATGCAACATATTATGGCAAGTTTTCTTGTCTTTTGCCTTGTAGCCCTGCAGGATTTGAGTAGAGCTTGGTGTTGTTACTTGGTACTTGGTGTACTTTTGCTTACTTGGGATAGTGTTTGCTTTTACTGTCATGATTACTTACTCTCTTTTGCCCATTTTGATTTAACGCTCTAATTCATATTTTCTTGTTTTACTTGCTGAGATATTCTTTTCTTTTTTGAATACCTCAGATTCTGATTAGTAGCCGGGTAGGTGGCTAGATTTGCTGTGGTGTTGCTGGTGATCCCTTGAGTTGTTGGGATCTTTCTCTTGCTGTTATGAGGTAGTTTTTCTGCTTTCCTTACAGACATACATGCTTGTCAGTGGTTTCGTGTCAGTTTGTTGGCGTCCACTAGTAGTTTTACCTTATGATACTAGATATGTTTCTTTTACTGCTACCTTTCTAGAGATAGTCTACTTGCTCTTGAGAAGTTTTATGCTAGGTTGCTAGTTATTTTTAAACCTAAAAACACTACTATAAGTATACCTCATGATCAGCATGTTTTATAAAACTCAAACACTACTTTCCAAGCAACGTAAAAGATCATTTTCCTACTTATAATATAATATAAATCTAGAGTCTTGCATAGTATAAGTTGACCTCGGGGGTCACTTATGAACTCTCATAGGATGTCAAAAATAAATAAAGTATTTTCTGCTGCGTATAAGTATAGTTTTAAACCATGGACTAGATGATCCACCGAGCCGAGGGATACTGCCCTTAAAATTATATCTGATTTTCTAATCATTAAACTTAAGAAATTTTCATAGTCTAGTTAGATGGTGTATGCCTGAGCGCGATAGTTATCCCCTGCTCGACGTGGCATCACGACGCGTGTTTTTCTCATACTCTGATACTTCTTGAATTTGTAGAAAAATGCGGGTTATGACAGTTGGTATCAGAGGGAGGTTGCTTGATAATTTGTCGGGCAACCTTTCCTTATAGGTATTAGATGTTTAGCATCATATCATACACACACCGATATGTCATCAACACGTCTTGGCTGAAACACGAACACTACACTCATAGCATAACATGAAGTATACGGGGCATATTATGTAGTATGAGATGCATAATATGTGTTTGTATATGGATCCACCATAGGGACAACATGTGAGGGTTATGTAGTATGGGATGCATAACCTCACCACATGAATGCGACTAGCACGTTTCTTTTTTGTTGCATGGGAATGTTATGTAGTATGGGGTGCATAATATTTTCATGCGTACGCCGCTCATGACATGCATTAGTGCCTTTTTAGAATGCATAGCACAATCATGCATAGCATAACATTGCATAAGCACAACGTGTCAAGCTAAAGATTTGCAGGATGACAAATGTACACATATGGTTTTTAAATCAGAAAAAAAATATAAATTCATGCATTCCCGATCTAGGCACAAGAGTTAGATGATGGTTGTTAACCATCCTAGGTTAGGCATACCATCATTTTTGTTCAAATAAACTCCCAGAGCAAGTTTAGCAGTTTTAAGATCATATTTATGTATGTATTGTCTGTACTTATAGTTAGTTCCAACTATTGCACCAGGATTTGACTAATGCTGATATGACCATAGGATGGCAAGGCGTCCTTCGACCAGACCGACTCCCCTATTAGAGGGTGAGACTTCTGGAGCGCAGAGTGATGCGGTGATCGAGAGCTTGCGGTTGAGCAACGATTCCTTGACCAGGCAGTTGGTGGAGATGCAGGTCCAGATCCAGTCTCTGGCGGCAGTTGTGGTAGGACAGACTCAGGGAGTGCAAGACCCTGCAGGGGGTTCAGCTGCTCCTCCCCCTCCTGCTCCCCTGAGACCTCCAGTGGTGGTGCCAGCAGAGATGGCCTTCATTTCTCAGTTTCAGAGACTTAGCCCTCCTACATACGATGGGAAGGCAGATTTCATGGTCATAGATGATTGGCTGATCTCCATGGAGGAGATGTTCTCATACTCCGGTATTGCAGATGATCAGAGAGTTATGATAACCGCCTATCAGCTAAAGGATTTGGCTAAGAGCTGGTGGCTTAGGGAAAAGGAGAGCTTGGTGGGTGGTTGCACTTGAGGATTGTTCAAGGAGATGCTGTTGAGGAAGTTCCTGCCTTCGGTCGAGCGTGACCAACTTATGAACGACTTCCTTCACCTGAAGCAGAGACAACTCACGGTCAGTGAGTACGAGATAGAGTTTAGCAAGTTGAGCCGGTTTGCCCCTGGGTTGGTGAGTGTTGAAGCAGATCGAGTTAAGCAGTTCCTTGGTGGCTTGAGGAACGAGGTTCAACAGTTAGCCAGTGCTTATGGATCAGTGACTTATGCAGGTGTAGTGGAGGCTGCTCTGAAAGTGGAGGCAATTGAGACCGCAAAGATTAGAGGTCAGCAAATGAGGAAGGACAAGAGGAAGTCTACTGAAGAGAAGAACCCCCAGGTACTCGATGCTGCTTCGGGAAAGAAGAGCAAGGTGGTGTGTAGCTTCTGTGGTCGGTCAGGCCACCCAGTTGAGAGGTGTTTCAAAAAGGCGGGAGCTCAGAAGAAGGATCAAGTTCATGCCATTCAAGGTGCTCCTAGGAAGGATGTTCCCTGTTCTGTGTGCAAGCGACTCGGGCATGATGCTGCCCAGTGCTGGTCCAAGGATAAAGTCTGCTTTTAGTGTGGCCAGAAGGGCCATATCAAGACTAGGTGTCCTCAGGTCCAGCCTATTCTTCAGGCAGTTCCACTTCAGGCTTTACCTCCGCCTCAGCGTGTGGACAAGGGCAAGGGAAAGCTGAACGTGATCTCTTCCGAGGAGGCTCAGACTTCGACTCAGGTCATCTCAGGTTAGTTGTTTTCCTAGTCTGAAAGTTTTATTTTCTGGAATGGTTATAGTTTTTGGTTTTGGTAGTTCCTTAGTTGCTTATATATACTCCTATAGGGAAATTTAAGGTGAAGCTGGGTGCGTGTTCTGTTCGACTCCGACGCTACCCACTCGTTTGTGGCTAGAGCTTTTGTAGAGCGGTATCGGTTGATTCTAGATCAAGTTCGTGATACCTTCCGCGTCAAGTTCCCTTCTGGTGAATCTGTGTTGTCAGACTTGGGCATTCTGGATTGCCCTGTTTTGTTGGGGGACTTTCTTGCGAAGGCAGACTTGAAGATGATTGATCTAGAGGACTTCGATGTTATTCTGGGCATGGACTGGTTGTCTAGGTATGATGCGGTGATTCAGTGTAAAGGGAAGCGCTTGAACTTCATCAAGGACAATGGTTAGCCTGGAAGTGTGTATGCTAATCCGTGACAGGATTCTCCTATCATTTCTGCGGTATGTGCTCAGAAGCTGTTTCATTCTGATTGTTTTGCTTGTTTAGTCTCGGTGGTTGGGACTGCTGTTAGTGTACCGTGCTTAGAGGAGATTCCTGTTGTACGTGGGTTCTCTGATGTTTTTCCTGATGACCTTCTTGGTCTTCCCCCCGAGCGGGATGTTGAGTTTGTGATTGATTTGGAACCGGGTACACGTCCTATTGCTAAGGCGCCGTATCGGATGGCCCCTCGTGAGTTGGAGGAGTTACGAGTCCAGTTGGACGAGTTGTTGGCTAAAGGTTTTATCAGGCCGAGTTCGTCGCCTTGGGGTGCTCCTGTTCTATTTGTGAAGAAGAAGGATGGGTCGGCGAGGCTGTGCATTGACTATAGGGAGCTGAACAAAGTTACCATAAAGAACAGGTACCCTCTGCCGAGGATCGATGACTTATTTGATCAGTTGCGTGGTAGTACGATGTTTTCCAAGATCGATCTTCGTTCAGGCTATCATCAGCTCAGGATCCGTGAGTCGGACATTCCATGGACTGCTTTCAGGTCGAGGCATGGGCATTTCGAATTCCTGGTTATGTCGTTTGGTTTGACCAACGTGCCATCAACATTCATGGATATGATGAACCGGGTGTTCAAGGACTTTCTAGACAAGTTCGTGGTGGTGTTCATCAATGATGTATTGATCTACTCTCGCAGTGCTGAGGAGCATGAGCAGCATCTGCGATTGGTTCTTTCTGCTTTGAGAGACCATCAGTTATTCACCAAGCTGAGTAAATGTGAATTCTGGTTGTCCCAGGTTTCCTTCCTGGGTCATGTGGTGAACAAAGACGGCATTTCGGTTGACCCGGAAAAGATTTCTGCAGTGATGGATTGGCATAGGCCGAGCACACCCAAGGATATTAGGAGCTTCTTGGGGTTGGTCGGCTATTATAGAAGATTCATGGAGGGCTTTTCTACACTGGCAGCACCCTTGACTAAGCTGACGCAGAAGAATGCGACGTTCATTTGGAGCGAGAAATGCGAGGAGGCTTTTCTGGAGCTGAAGAGCAGGTTGTGTTCTGCCCCTATTTTGACATTGCCTACGGAGGGAAAGGACTATGATGTATATGTGGATGCCTCGTATGTTGGGCTCGGAGGGGTGTTGATGCAAGAAGGGAAGGTGATTGCGTATGGGTCGAGGCAATTGAAGACTCATGAGAGGAACTACCCTAAGCATGATCTTGAGTTCGCAGCAGTGATCTTTGCCCTGAAGCTGTAGAGACATTTACTTTATGGTGCTCAGTGCAAGATCTACACCAATCATAAAAGCCTAAAGTACATGTTCAGATAGAATGAGTTGAATCTGCGCCAGCGAAGATGGCTAGAGTATGTGGATGATTATGATGTGGACATACAGTATCATCCGGGCAAGGCCAATGTGGTGGCCGACACCCTGAGCCGGAAGACATGGAAGATCTTTAATCTCACCTCCGATCGTTTAGTGGAAGAGTTCCTCCTGATGGATATTTCTGTGGGACGCTGTGACATGCAGAGCAGTTTGGCAAAGGCAGAGCCGTCTTGGATTGTACTTACCAGGTTGCACCAGAAGGATGATCCGGATCTTCTGCACTTATACCTCACGACTGAGAGAGGGGAGTTGCCAGATTTTTCTATTGATGATGCGGGTACTTTGAAGTACTGCGGCAGGTTTTGCATCCCCGCTGTTGGAGATATCAGGGGTATGATTTGCAGAGAGGCTCATGGGTCCAGTGTTGCCTACCATCCAGGATCTACAAAGATGTATCATGAATTAAAGCAGATTGCCTGGTGGTATGGGATGAAGGGTGATATAGCCCGATTTGTTGCTGAGTGCCACACTTGCAAGCGTGTGAAGGCCAATCATGGAAGGCCTGGTGGCAAGTTGACTCCGTTGGAGATCCCTACTTGGAAGTGGGAAAGTATTTCTATGGACTTCATTACGGGCTTGCCGAGATCTCCTAGAGGTTTTGATTCTGTTTGGGTTATAGTGGACAGACTGACGAAGTGTGCTCACTTCATGCCGTACAAGATTGACTATCCGATGAAAAAGATAGCAGTGTTGTATCTGAATGAAGTCATCAGATTACATGGTGTGCCAGTTAGCATCATTTCGGATAGAGACTCCCGTTTTACATCTCGCTTCTGGAGGAGTCTGCAAGAGGGTTTGGGTACAGATTTGAGGTATTCTACAGCTTACCACCCGCAGACCAATGGCCAAACTGAGCGGGTGAACCAGATAGTTGAGGATATGATCCGGTGCTACATCTTGGATCACGGTGGAGCGTGGGATGAGCGTTTGCGGCTTATGGAATTTGCATACAATAACAGTTACCAGGAGAGCTTGCAAATGGCTCAGTTTGAGGCTTTGTATGGGAGGCACTGCAGAACTCCCTTGTTTTGGACCGAGGTCGGTGAGAGGCCTGTGTTGGGTCCGATGCGCTCGAGGAGATGGAAACTGCTGTGAAGCTTATTCAGGAAAAACTTTGTATAGCTCAGGAGAGATATGAGAAGAACGCCAACCGGCATAGGTCTGACTTGGAGTTTTCTGTAGGGGACCTTGTGTTTCTTAAGGTTTCCCCGATGGTTGGTGTTAAGAGGTTTGGTAAGAACCGTAAATTGGATCCGAGGTATGTGGGCCCGTTTAAGATTGTTGAGCGGATTGGCGTGTCAGCATATAGATTGGATTTGCCAGCAAATTTCTCAGATGTTCATAATGTATTTCATGTAAGCCAACTAAGGAAGTGTGTGCGAAGAAGTGGGCAAGTCTTGGATGCGGTGCCCCAGTTGGAGCCTAATCTTTCATATGTTGAGGTGCCGGTCCGCATCTTGGATACTCAAGATCGGGTGCTGCGGACAAAGTCTATCCTGATGGTGAAAGTTCTATGGAAGAATCAGGATTTGGAAAGCGCGACTTGAGAGCTAGAGTCGGCTATGAGGGAGGCTCACCCTCATCTATTCCCTTGATTTGATTGGTACGTTTCCTTTATAGTACTCTTGTTTGTTACCTTCCTTCTATAGTAGAAGTAGTGTATGTAAAGTTTCGGGACGAAACTTTCTTTTAGGGGGAGTGACTGTAACGCCCCCGATTTTTCTGCAATTATTTAATTCTCGTTTGGCGTTACATTGACGCATTTCCGACATGTGTTGTTTGTTAGAGCGTGGTCTTAGCTCTTTAGGTTCCTTGTGTGGTTGTTGGTAGCCTTTTTGGCAAGATCCCCTAGCAAGCCGGGTCTGTTTTGGTGACCGGTGAGGCCTCTCGGGCGATGCTTGTGTTTTGGATTCGGGTAGTGATAACCCGAGTTTTGTTCATCGAAAGTTGATTTCGACTTTGCCATTGCGTTCGTAGCGTGGGTAATTAGCTATGGTGTGAATTTCATCGGAATCCGAGGTGGTTCGGTTTTCGCGTCGTTTTGATGTATTAATAATAATGGGTGCAATTAATTAATTTATAAAGCTTGTAAGGAATCAAGTGGTTTTAGGTGGCTGTTAGGGCTGAAAAGACGTGTCCATGCATATATATAAAGCCTTAGACAAAAATGAGTCTTTTCATCGTCTCCTTCCCGTGAGAGTATAACCGTCGCCTGTTCGAGAGGAAAAAAAACCGCCAACCCTGCTCCCCTTCACACGCCGATTCTGGTAACGTTAGTGGACGGAATTCGATTCCGAAAGAGGATTTGGAGTGCTCTCGCCTAGACCTTCATTCCTACGGTAAGAAATTCAATTTTCGTGATTTTCTAGGGGTCTCGAAATTTCTGGTTTGATCTTTCTCCGCCATTAAAACTTTAGAATCCTGTTAGGTGCTGTTGTGGCTGGAGCCGAGAGAGAGAGAGAGAGGAAGGGCTGTGCAAGATAAATCACTTGTATTTAAGGCAAGTGGTGCTCCTACCCTTGCCAAGTTTTCTTCTCCATTTCATGGTCATATTTTCTATAGTTTTCCCTGTTTCCCGAGATTGATATTTTAGTCTGTTTTTCCGTCAAAATGCATGTGAATCTTAAACCATAATGCCCCTTTATGTTTCTGTTTGTATTCGCTCAAGTTCTGAAACTCAAATCTTCGGCTGGAGTGCTGTAGTCTTGTTTGTTTTATCAAATGGTTTCTTGTTAATCATTCAAATCGTTCCCTGTTAACCTCTGTTTTGGTAGTATCTAGCCTTTCAACCCTAGAATTTAGTAGCAGTGGGTTTTCCTACTTAAATTACGAGTAATAGGATTGAATTAGGCTGAGAATATTGGACGGAAATCGTCGATCTGGGTTCGACGATTATCGTCGAGCTGAGCTCGACGATGTGCCTTAGTTCTGGGTCCGACGAAAATCGTGGAACGGAGTTCGACGATTCTCTCGTGGCCAGTGTTCGGCGTAAGGAAAATCGTCGAACGACGTTCGACGATTTTTCCCGTGACCTTTGTTCGACGAAAGGTAAATCGTCGAACGGAGTTCGACGATTCCCTGTGGCCTGTGTTCGACGAAAATCGTCGAGCTGCGTTCGACGATTTTTCATGCGTTCGACGATTTTCCCGCACTCAACGAAAATCGTCGAGCGGCGTTCGACTATTCCTGTAACAGTGATCGTTTTTTTCCTGTAGGCTGAGATTTATTTCTTCTCAGTTTTTTTTCTTCTTCCCGAGTGAATACCTCCCAGGGGGGATGTCTTGTCGGCCTTTTGTTCTTCCATAGTTTTGAAGGCCGAATCGTGGGTTATGGCAGGTAGTGGTATTTTGACGCTCTAAAGGCGCGGGATGTTTTGTGTGCGAGCCGTGGCCGCCACTTTTTTAGTCCCAGGTACGGGCTGGGTATTGCTGTGGCCGCCACCCTTTTTATCCCAGGTACGGGCTGGGTTTGAGGTGGTTTTGTGCTGACACAATGAAATTTTATTTTACTTGGAACTGCTTGTTTTGGGGACTGTTTTTGGTCACCAACTCAGGTCCATGTTATTTACTACTGCCATTAACTCACAAATTAGGATTGTTAGTTGTTTCTTCCTTGTAGAATGCAACATATTATGGCAAGTTTTCTTGTCTTTTGCCTTGTAGCCATGCAGGATTTGAGTAGGGCTCGGTGTTGTTACTTGGTACTTGGTGTACTTTTGCTTGGGACAGTGTTTGCTTTTACTGTCATGATTACTTACTCTCTTTTGCCCATTTTGATTAAACGCTCTAATTCAGATTTTCTTATTTTACTTGCTGAGCTATTCTTTTCTTTTCTGAATGCCTCAGGTTCTAATTAGTAGCCGGGTAGGAGGATAGATTTTCTGTGGTGTTGCTGGTGATCCCTTGAGTTTTAGGGATCTTTCTCTTGTTGTTGTGAGGTAGTTTTTCTGCTTTCCTTACAGTCATACATGCTTGCCAGTGGGTTCGTGTCAGTTTGTTGACGCCCACTGGTAGTTTTACCTTATGATACTAGATATGTTTCTTTTACTGCTACCTTTCTGGAGATAGTCTACTTGCTCTTGGGAAGTTTTATGCTAGGTTGCTAGTTATTTTTAAACCTAAAAACACTACTATAAGTATATCTCATGATAAACATGTTTTATAAAACTCATACACTACTTTCCAAGCAACGTAAAAGATCGTTTTCCTACTTATAATATAATATAAATCTAGAGTCTTGCATAGTATAAGTTGACCTCGGGGGTCACTTATGCACTCTCATAGGATGTCAAAAATAAATAAAGTATTTTCCGTTGTGTATAAGTATAGTTTTAAACCGTGGACTAGATGATCCACCAAGCCGAGGGATACGGCCCTTAAAATTATATCTGATTTTCTAATCATTAAACTTAAGAAATTTTCATAGTCTAGTTAGATGGTGTTCGCCTGAGCGTCGACAGTTATCCCCTGCTCGACGTGGCATCACGGCGTGTGTTTTTCTCATACTCTGATACTTCTTGAATTCGGAGAAAAATGCGAGTTATGACACAAATCCCCTAATATTTTTACCAGAGGGCTTTAGTTACCCTAGTACCCTCCCCACCAAATTTCAAGTTCATTCAAGATCTTTTGGACTCATGCCCTTCACAAGGCACAAAAGCCCTTCCTTAGGGTTTGGTCTTAGATCTTTGGGCAAATCTATTCCAATCTACCCCATCTTCCATGGAGTGGTGCTAAAAGCCATGCCAAGACAGTGGCCCCAATTTCAACCTCTATTGAGGTGATTTGGCCACTCAAAACCCAAAGTGCACTTTTTGACCAAAATACCCTTATGACAAGGCTAGGGTTTGCATGATTTCAAATCAAACCATCTCCAAATGAGATGAAAGTTTAACCAGAGCCTTATAAGGATCCCAAGCACCACTCACCAAAATTTGGGTGAGTTTGGAGTTTATTTGGTCCATTAAATAATTCCTACATGGATTATTAAATTCCTACAAAAACTTTAGGAAACTCTTTTTTAAAAATTCCCAATTTTGGATATGATCTAGGAATAGGTAATAATGATCCCCATCCAAAATTCCAGGTCATTTGGATGGATGAATTGTTGGGGGCACTCAAAATAGTCTCTGGTCTAGCCTAGGTATAGTGCTCACCAAAATCAGTGCTGTGGTCCCACCACTTACCCAAATTGGTTGAAACCAATTTTACATTAAAATAGACTCATAGATCTACAATTGTGATGTTTACAACTTTTTCTAAAATGGCCCCTAAGTATTCTTAATATTTATTATAAAACTGACTAGTAAACAGGACAAAAATTGAAATAACAGGATTTAAAAAAATCAGATCCATCACGGATCTTAAAGCAAAATCGTGGGGCTCCTGGTCATCTTCTTCCTCCAGCCAAGGGCTGGGATCAGCCCGACCTGGAGCTTATTCCAAGCCTATTTCCCGGCCACCCGACCACCTCCCTGGCCGGCCACCACCGCCACCACCTTCGTTGAGGTGGGGGTTATCGCCGGGTGGCGGCACGGCCGCCGGAGGGGTGGTTTCCGGCGAACTCGACCCATTTTGTTTTTTGGAAAACCAGGAAAACTCCTCACCCTATCCGTCTCATTTGAGCCCGATTCTCATCCTAAAAGATTCCTAAGATCTATTCATAGAAGGAGTAGAGCAGGACCTGTGTGGGTGGATGTAGCCTTGCCGATCACCGGATCGTCATGGTGGTGGTGGTGGTGTCGGATTTCTACAACAGCAGAATGAACTCCCTTGGCTCCTTCATTTAATGTGTTCAACTGAATCCCTGGAGTCTAGTGAATCTTTTAAGAAGGAGAGTTGTGGTGTTAGGTGGGTGTAGGCTGCATTGCCATTAATGGCCCCTTTAGTCAAAATTCCGGTCATGGTGGGTGGGGGATGAAGCATGGCTCAAACCAGTCAAAGACCAGCTGGTTGAAATGGGATTGCACTCCTTGTCCTAGTGAATTGAATGGGGGGCGGGGGTTGGGGAAGGGAAAAGATGAGCCCCAAAGTCTTCCCCCATTACTCTCTTCTCTTTCTCTCTCTTTCCTTTGAAGTTTTTTCTCTCTCCCACTCACCAAGCCTGAAATTTGACTTCTACCTAACCCAATGGCAGCCCACATGTTCATTTCATCCACTAGTACAAGGTTAGCCCAAGTGAGTTAGGCTTGAGCTTGAGTTAGCCCATTTGGGCTAGCTTGACCTAAACCTTGACTAGTGTTGACCTTGGTCAATTTGATCTTTGAGGTTGCCCCTAATGGGTCCTTGGTGACCCATTTGCCTCCCCTAAGGTCTAGGTGGGGTTGAGTTTGCCCTTGGAGGTCACTTGACCCTTAATCTGGACACTTTGACCACTTTAGGGCTACAGTTGACTTGGGTCAACTTAGCCTTTTTGGTTAACCCCAATGGGTCCTTTGTGACCCATTGGACTCTCACTAGGGTTAAGAAGGTATGTGTGGGGTCCACTTGGCTAAGGGAAGGTCAGGTTGACCCATTTAGGGTTAGAGTTGACTTTGGTCAACTTAACCACTTTGACTGCCCTCCATGGGTCCTTAGTGACCCATTGACCCCACTTTAGGTTTTGGAAGGCCCTGGTAGGGTTAGTTGGGCTTTACTAAGGTACACTGCCCTTAGTTAGGTCACCTTGCCCATTTAAGCCTAGAGTGGTTCTAGGTTAACTTGGCCACCCTAGGTCGACTCCAATGGACCGTTAGGGCTCTAATGGACCTTACAATGGGTTGATGAGACCATGATGGGGTCTTGAAGTCTTGGTGAAGCCCCATGGTCATCTTAAACTAGGGTTCAAAAGTTTACTATTTGCAGACCATAGTGGCATCACCTACATTCCTAGGTTCACTTAGCCTTCTTGGGCTTCCTAGGGTTTTGTCATGACCTAGTCATGACAAAACTACTCCTAGGGGTCTAAATGTTTGACGAATGTTACAATAGGCATTTTGTAGTACATGTTATCCCGTGTGCTAACGTTAACGTAATGCGGCTGTTATGGGCATAAGACTCCCTCGACCATGTTTTGTGTTCCGAGGGGGGGGGGGGGGGGGGTCTTACAAATGGTATCAGCTTGCCATAATCCTGAACTAAAAAGTCATTGAACAATGGTGCTAACCCCGTTTGATTAGTCAGTTTGGGGATAAACTGAAATTGGCAGAAGCAGTGGTGTGCCCATATGTAATTCACTGTAAGTATGCCCAATTCTGACCCTACTATTAGCCAAGCTGACGTTAGGTCTGTACCTTAACTGTAGATTCTAGCGCATGTAGAACTAGTATGGGGCACTCTCGCCCCTACCATACCTACACAGTTTCAGAAGTCGGAGCTAGGGCAGATGCTCATGACTATCTAGGATGACTTTAGGCCCCAAAAGGCGCAGGTGCAACAACAGTCCCCGGGCTCTAACTGGTTGAGCACCTTTTGAGCTCTCCCCACCTGCCGATCTTGGGACGGAGTCGGCTGTTCGAACCGAATAGTGGTTTGACAAGGTGTAAGAATTACTGTATGAAATCAGATCCCCAGCCAATATGGCTGTAACCATAGCAGTCTCGGCCCTACTATTGTATGCGAAGAGGTGGTGGAAGTCCCCTATGGGGTCTACCTTCCAGGGAAAGGAGATCAGTTGGACCGAGTCCTCTGTAGCTTTCTTGGAACATTTCATCCCTTCGACTGCAAGTGACAAACTCGAGGAAAGATTCCTGCAGCTGAAACTGGGATCCAAGTCAGTTATCAAATATCAGCGGATGTTTCAACCTCTCACTAGGTTCGTTGATTCCTACAATTTGGATGACCAAGGCTATGCAAAGCGGTTTTACAAAGGCTTGCAGAATCCCCTGAGGAAAGCGCTTTTGTTTATATCGGACTCGAGCGTAGCAGAGCTAATCGACATGGCTAAGAGAATGCAAGCGGATCACTTTGGGGTCTAGGCTAGTAATAAGAGACCTGCTGAGGGAGTAATGGAGGCTAGTTCCAGTTATAGGAGGAGGCAAGAAAACAGAGGAAGAGAAATAATAGAGGCGGAGGTCACTTCCCTCAGAAATTTAGAATGTAGTGTAAGGCCCCGCAGCCAGCTCTACCTCCACTGCAACAACTGTACCTGCTACTGAGGGAACAAAATGAGCGAATTTGCTTCAAGTGCTACCAACCGTGCGACATCCGACGCTCTTGCCCATAGCTAGGTGGGAATGCTTCCCCTGCTCTTCCTCCGGCAGCCCCACGATGACGAGTACATGTGCATGATCGAGGACGAGGATCACGAGGAAGGAATCCCAAACCTGCTTGGGACCAGGGGTTCGCTGATGCGCGTGAAGCCCGACTTTAATTTTTTTAGTGAGCACGCTGGGTTTGAATTTTGCACGACGAAAGGAGGCAAGTGCACCTATCTCAAGTAGTACAGGATATTTGGGGGGAATATCAAGATCGTATATTTCCCTGGGCGAGTTGATTATCTCTACTCCTCGCGGAAGGACTTATCTTACCGAAAAATAAAAGTCACCGGATTAACTAACTAAGGAGGCAATAAGAAAGAGCTGAAAATAGATTTAGAAATAGATCAATGAAGAAATAACACTCTGTATCGAATTACGTTAGGACTAAAATAAATTTATATAACTAGAGATCCTAGGTTTCAATTCAATTAAAAGGGAAATTTGGCCGTGGAGGTTCCAAAACAATGAGGTCACCTATCACTAGGATTATCGCTCACCTAAACATTAAGACTATTCGACCGCTCTCTCGTTCCACGAAGGATTCCTCTTAATGCCAATTTTACGCTAAGAACCCCGCTATTGGGGGGTGGGGGACCCAATCCGGTAGAATTTCGTGAATCCTCTCTCGAAGTTTAGTGCGAAACTCTCTTTACCCAAGGGTGATCTATCCATACTCATGGCCTCTTGGCTAGCTATCATATGGATAATGGAAATAGATCCCACACATCGATATGTGGTTCTACGCGTCGTAAACCTGAGGTAAATCTTAAGTTCTTAATTAAAAAGAAAAAGAAGACCTTTAATTATTTAAAAAGATTTTTATGTCGCAATGCTATTCGATACCGAGGGCTAAGAGCAATTATCCACTCATCAGGATGGGGATGGCTTATGAGTTTGGTGAGGCGTGAGTTCAAAACTAAGCGCTGAAGGGTTACAAAAAAAGAAGACATAAAATAACCAAAGCCATAATAAAAGAAAAGGCTAAGTTACAAAAAAGAAAATATACATAATTGAAATTACAAGTCCGACTCAAATGAGTAGGCTAGAAATGATAAGTCCAACTCAAATGAGTAGGCGGGAAATGACAAGTCCTACTCAAATGAGTAGGCGGGAAATGACGAGTACTACTCAAACGAGTAGGCGGGAAATGAAAGTAGTGAATTGCAAGTCCTACTCAAACAAGTAGATTGGAAATGACAAGTCCTACTCAAACAAGTAGGCGGGAAATGAAAGCAGTAAATGACATGTCCTACTCAAACGAGTAGGAGGGAAATGAAAGCAGTAAAAACTATCTCATACACGCACACACTCTACTTGAAGGAAAGTAATGAAAACCTAACTCATACACTCACACACACAAACAAAAAGGAGAAAAACAAAGTGATCTAAAAATTAAAACGATTACATTTCTACCATTAGAATTTGTTAAAAATGCATAAAAAGAAGAAATAAAAATTAAAGGAGCAAATGAGTTTTCAAATAAATGCAAAAATCAAAGTGCTACAAAAATTAAAACAATAACTTTTTCATTCTTATAACTTTGTAAAAATGCTTAAAAAGTGGAAGAATGAGTAAAACAACAAAAAGTTTTTAAAAAATAAAAAGACTAAGTTAAAAAAAATAAAACCACTTTAAAACCATTTTTATAAATCCATAAGAATGAATGAAAAGCACAAAAATCCTAAACCTAAACAAACCTAAGGGACAAGATAAGAAAAGCTATCATAACATCTCGTAAGTTTGATAAAATCTGAAACTAAATTAAGCAAAATGATAATTTGAAAATATAAAAACAACAAATCTAACTCTCTCTCTCTCACACAAACACACCTATTTTAAAAAGAAAAACAAACATACAAAAGATCACTGAAAGATGGGCACTCAGATGCATTCCAAAACAATATTAGGAGAGAAAACTTGCATATTTTATTAATGATAAAAGCAGAGTTACAAAAAGCTAAAGCAAACACACGAAAAAGGGAGACAGTCTCCTTACATAGCTCAAAAAGGCACCCAGAAGCACTCCAATAGAAAAATGGCTCAAAAAGTTGAACCTTTGGCTCATACAGAAAACTTCTATTTACAAGCAAAAATTTGAGATTTGTATCCCCTAGTCACGTGCGTGTAGGGGGCATGTCAGATCCAGTGGATGGATAAGCTGAATAGTTATTGGTAGCTGACTTTGGGGCTTCTCTGGAAGTTCCATGTGGTGGTCACGGGCGTGTTTGGAGGTCACGGGCATGTAGGATGGGCGTGACTGGAAAAGCATCGAGTCCTTGGCTCGCTGGCGACGTCTTTCCTAGAAAAGTTTGGGCGGTCACAGGCGTGCGCCGAATGGCACGGGCGTGTATTTTGGTTCTAACAGGACATTTGGATTGGGACAGACATGGGCGTGTCTTAAGTGTAACGGGAGTGTCGGTGGCGTTGATTGTCGACTGGCGTTGAGTGTAGAGTCTACTGGCAGCGTCGAGTGTCGATTGTTGGGATACGTGCGTGTTGGACTGGACACGTGCTTGTCTGATGGGACACGGGCGTGTGATGCGTGAATTGATTTTTCCTTTGCAAGCGAAAACTTTCTACTAGAATAAAAGTGACACGCCCAGGTCATGGGAGTGACCCAATGGACACGGGCGTGTACTTTGAAAATTTTGACTTTTTCCTGAAATTTCTGGAAAACCAAAATTAAGCTAAGTTATTAGAGTATATACAAAAAAGAACATTTTATTGAACAAAAGTAACTAAAAACAACAAAATTAAACTTAAACAACCTAAATAAAGTACTGAAAAGTACAAATATTTACAACTCATCATTCACGTTGGACATAGTGTAGGAGCGGAATCCTCATGAGGTGATTACTGGTATGTTGTGATTAATTACTATGTTTTAAGCTTTTTTCGTTTTACTAGTTAAACCAAGACTCTAGCTTGAGTTTGTGTAATTGAACCTAAGCACCATGATGGTTGGTGGGAAACAAGCCTATACTCTATTCGATACCGGTGTCACACACTCGTTTGTGTCGGTATACTTCGTTAAAGACATCAAAGGTGTGCAATTCTTCGCCGGTATGGCTCGGAGAGTACGCCTCCTGGATGGCTCTGAGATGACTGCATCCGCAAAGTGTGATTTAGAGGTACTTCTTGGAGGGAAGACCTTTGAAACCCGTGCAACAGTATTTAGAATTCCAGAATTCGATCTCATTCTCAGCATGGCGTGGTTGGACTGGTACCACGCTAGGATTGATTATGCGGAGAAAAGAATTTCCTTGAGGCATGGGGACTCCGAAGTAATCTTTCAAGGTATTAGGCTTGCACCACGCTAGGATTGATTATGCAGAGAAAAGAATTTCCTTGAGGCATGGGGACTCCGAAGTAATCTTTCAAGGTATTAGGCTTGCGTCCCGTAAATTACTGTCTTCAATTCAGACCATAAAAGTTCATATGAAAGGGGATGAAGTCTATATGATATGCTTCAAACTAAAAGAAATGACAAAGGATATGAAAGATGTGCGAGTGGTGCGGGACATCCCCGAGGTATTTACTGAGAAGTTGTCAGGGCTACCCCCACATAGAGAGGTGGACTTTCAAATTATGTTAGAACCGGGTGCCAAACCCATCTCTCGGAGTCCTTACAGAATGACCCCAAAGAACTCGCGGAGTTTAGAGTTCATTTGCAAGAACTAGTAGAATCAGGGTTCATTAGCCACAGTTCATCACATTGGGGAGCCCCTCTTCTATTCATTAAGAAGAATGATGGAAGCATGCGATTATGTATAGATTACCAAGAAATCAATCGTTTGACGGAGCGGAACACCTATCCCTTACCCCGGATTGATGAGTTATTCGATTAGCTGGTAGGAGTGCATTGGTTTTCTAAGTTGGATCTACGCTTGGGGTATTATCAATTGAGGATACAAGAGGGGGATATCCAGAAAATGGAATTTCGCTCAAGGCATGGCCTATATGAGTTCACTGTGATGTCGTTTGTGCTCACAAATGCCAATACAGCGTTCAAGAGTTTGATGAACAAGGTGTTCGAGCCATACTTAGATGTCTTCGTCATCATCTTCATCAATGACATTTTAGTCTACTCAAAGACAGAGGAAGAGCGTCGGACACTTGACCTTAGTACTGAAGAGGTTAAAGGAGAATACATTATTTTCCAAGTTCAGCAAGTGTGAATTATGGATCAGAGAAGTTGCCTTCTTAGGCCATGTGATCAGTGGTGCTGGACTAGCTGTGGATCCAGACATTGTGAATTCTATGAAGGAGTGGTCACCCCTGAAGTTAGCGGCTGATGTGAGGAGTTCCTTGGATTTGCTGAGTATTACCGCAAGTTTGTGAAAGGATTCTCAAAGATAGCCCTTCATCTTATTGTCCTGACAAAGAAAGGTGTGTAATACGAGTGGACACCCCAGTGTGAAGTTGCCATCCAAGAGCTGAAAGATAGACTTACCTCCACTCCCATTCTAGCACTTCCATGTGGGAAGGAAGGATTTCAAGTATACACTGACACATCATATCAAGGGATGGTGGCGGTACTGATGTGACACGAGCATGTGATCGCTTATGCTTCGAGGCAACTGAAGAAGCATGAAGCCAATTACCCAGGTCATGATTTGGAGTGGGGGAAAGTGTCGTTCGCCTTGAAGGTTGGAGGCAATATCTATATGGAATCCACTGTGAGACATTTTCATATCATAAGAATTTAAAGTGTGTTCATACTCAAAATGAGTTGAATCTGAGACAACGGTGGTTGTTGGAATTTTTGTGTGATTATGAGTTTACATTGAATTACCACCCCAGAATATCACTCTGTAGCTAATGCTTTGAGTAGGAAGGTACCAGAATCGAACCCAGAATCTCAATTGATGAGTATGGAATTAGCTCGGATGCTCGAAGAGATAGATTCACTATGGTGTATAAATTCAGAAGAATATACGGAGTACCTAACCACGACTAGTATAGTTTGTGATATTCGAGATCGAATCTGGGCAGAGCAGGGGAAGGATGCTGCTCTGGCCTTTCTGATTAAGTCAACTGAAGATGGATCTACTAGAGAGTATATATTAAAGGAAGACCTCATTCATTTCCATGGCAGTCTATACATTCCCAAGGGCTGGGAAATTTGGTAAGAAATTTTGAGAGAAGCACATTATTCTAAGTATTTGGTGCATCCTGGGATTTCTAAGATGTATACTACTTGCGAAAGACCATGTTCTTGCCGAGATTGAAGAAAGTTGTCAAGTATTATGTTACACACTGTGAGGCTTTTAAAAAGGTGAAGGCGGAGTGCAAGAGCCTTGGTGGATTACTACAGCCATTGCCCATCCCTGAGAGGATGTTCAAGGATATCTCCATGGACTTTATTCACGGATTTCCTCGTTCACGCTCTAGGAATGATTCAATTTGGGTGATTGTTGATCGTCTGACGAATGTTGCCAGATTTATCCCTATGAAGAAAGAGGCACATGTAGATATCTTAGTGCATCTCTTCATAGAGCAATTTGTACGTTAACCATGGCATGCCTAAGACGATAGTCTCTAATTGAGATGACCGCTTTACCGCCAAGGAGTGGAAGGCAGTACAAGCATATCTGAGTTCTCGCCTTACCTTCACCACTTCTTTTCATCCTCGAACGGACAGTCAGTCTGAGAGGACCATCAGAACCCTAGAAGACCTACTGAGACTGTATGTGTTGGATATAGGAGAATCGTGGGAAAGACTCCTGCCAATGGTAGATTTCATATAACAATAGCCATCAAACTAGCATCGGGATGTCTCCCCATGAATCACTTTATGGAACGAGGTATAGAACTCCACTGTCATGGGTACAGGATGAATACCCAAAGGTGTTAGGGATCGAATTTATTGATGACATTGATTATGTGGTTAGATTGATACGGGACTGCATGGTCGAGGCTCAAAGTCCGCAGTGTAAGTACTATAATGCAAAGCAATAAATGGCGGAATTTCAAGTGGGTGACAAGGTGTTTCTAAAGATCTGGCCAATGCATGGAGTGTCACGGGTGCGTGGTATGAAGAAACTCAACTCGAGGTATGTGGGGCCCAATGCTATATTGAAGAGAATAGCTCTCTTGGCCTACCGACTCAAACTACCACCAGAGATGGACAATTTTAAAGATGTCTTTCATGTGTCGTCGCTCCGGAAGACACTACTACAGCCTGACAAACAAATCCCCACCTCAGATGGAGCGGTATCAACTGATAGATCCGTCTGGCTAGAGCTAGTGTGGATAGTGGACACCGAGACGAGGAGCTTACTGCCGAAAAGTGTATCTTTGCTAAAGGTCCAAGGGTCTAATCATGGGAGAGATGAATTTACTTGGGAGCCGGTGGAATTGATGTAGAAGAGCTACCTGGAGTTGTTTACCCAAGGTACATTTAAAACATGTTATTTTTTCTTGTTTTATCTCACGATAACGTTAGCTTGATTTCAGAGGACAAAATCTTTTATTTTGTTTATAAGATTTGTAACATCCCATTTCGCGCTAGGCCCCTCACACGTGTCCTGAGTCAAGAGACTTGACTTAAGCTCGAGGCGTAATGGCTGAAGGGTTATTGTTGAGTGTTACTCAACGAATGATGGGGGAACGAATTTAAGATATATAGACCAATGGAAATTCGTCGGATATCACCAGTATATCCGACGAAATTGTCGAGAATGATTGTGAAGTTAGCAGAGTGAAATTCATCGAGTTTGGCTGCTATTCGTCGAGTATCGCCGGGTGATACTCGACACCCTCAACACCAGGAATCGGCGGGTGGAAATGTAGGAAATTCGGCTAAGTAGAATTCTTCGAATAACACTAAGGATATTCGACGAATTCATCTAATATAACTTAGGCAGTTTGGCGAGGACAGCAGGAATTCGTCAAGTTTGATTCCTATTCATCGAGTATCGTTGGTTGATACTCAACGCACTCAACGACATGATTTAGAGAGAATGATTAATGGAAATTTGTCGGATATAATTGTTGATATCCGACGAATTCGCCGAATATCACTTAGGTGATTCGGTGAGATCAGAAGAAAATTCGTTGAACATACCCGATTATATTCAGCGATTCGTCGAGTATGGAAGTCGATACTCGTCGAATTTAATTTGTGCATTTTTCAGCCTTGGTAGAATTTACTGGCTTGTACAAAAAGACTGAACCGGACTCCGGGATTCGTACTGGATGATTCCATGGACTAGTCCTTTCAATAAGACCTAATTTAAGTGATAATATGGGCGGTCCAATGAGGAGAGACACATGGCAAAGGGTCTTAACCTGATGCACTATTATAAATAAGAAGGAAAACCAAACCCTAGCCGTCACTTCGATTTTTGCTGAGTCGTAACTGTGTGAAACCGTCGGAGAGAAGTAGATCATCTGAGTCAGAGTTCTAGGACGAAGGGCCGTTCTTTTTCCGTGAACAATGTCGCCGCGAAGAGAGAGCCATACTGCAAAGAAGGGTGACAAGATCCATGGCCGGAAACGTCGGAAATGAGGTGAGCTTCCTACCCTCTCCCTTAGTGCTAGATCTCGATTTACTTCTAGGAGAGATATCGACTCAAAAGAGTTTCGATTCGTGAGAAGAAGACTTTCTAGGAAGATACAATGCTAGGACTTATGTCCTAGAGATTAGTGGTCTTCCACCTTTCCTCTCTTCGTTGTGAAGAGGATGGACTTGGTTTCATGAAGAGAAAAGGTCTTGTGAGGGTGAATAAGGGAGCAAGAAAATCTGTACTGAATTTTGAGTAAATGGCATGATGCGGAAGACGAACCGATGTCATCCGCCTTGCATTAAGATGCGTGTAGAAATTTGTTTTCTGCCCATAGTGAACTTCAAGGCCGTTTTCGTCTATGATATATACAGATCTGGGACTTTGACTAAACACCAAAGGCGTAGACTTTGGAAATACCTTTCCAATAGATGGTCACACGTTTTCATACGATGTCTATAGACTCAGGAAAGTCAAATCGAACTTGCTGGTCTGAAATGTTATACGTGCAGAAATCTGTTTCCTATATGCAGCAGATTTCGAGGCTGATTTCGAGGAACTTACGGACTAATTTGGGTGATGGAACAAATACAAAAGTTATATTCCTTGGAAATACCTTTCCAATGAATAGTTCCACATCTTCATACGAGTCCTGCAGATACGGGAATGTCCTGTCCAATTTATTGTACCGTCAAGTCCGATGTACTTAATATTCTCGTGTTAGTGTAGTATTGGGCTTGGTTTGAGTAAGGAAATTATAAGAATAAATGTTGAGGTTTTGGTGAACTTAGCGCTATGTGAATGTGATAAACAAGTGGTTGGAGAAACATAATCGAGTATGATTTTAGTTAGGGAAATGGTATATGCTTTGGAAGAGGTTGTGACGCTCGATAATTGAATAATTAAATCATAACTATGTATCCACGTAAATGAAAGGGGTGAACTACATTTATGATGATGTGATTACCGTGGTGGAAGTATATTTATCGGTGAATGCTCGATCCTTAACAGTAATCGCAAGAGGTTGAAGTATGTCCACGAGAGGTGATAAGTAATGGAAAGCGTAAGTGGTCCACTGCGTAGAGTTATGTCTCCCTACGGGTAGCAGTGCGCATTATTATGTTGTAAAGGTGGCATGCAACACTAGATTTTAAGGAACCATTGAGTTCTTGGATGCATGAAAGTGTGGAAGTGTTGGTAATGTGCGTGTTTTTGCTGCACTGGAATAGTATGATGATAAGGGTCTCGGTTGGAGCCCTTGTATGTTGATGGAATGCCTACGTGAAATTGCATACAATGTGAGTTGAAATGCGGTGTCAAAATCCTGGGTTAAGGATATTGTGGCAGGTCTATGGACTCGTTAGTCATCACACCGATGGGAGTTGACATATAGAATTTGGGTAGTTGGGCTTGGTCCTCAGTGCTCACTCCCAGGGTCCTTTGGTGTTGCGCTCCCATTGGCTCCTTCCGTAACACGATGATAGGCCAGTTAGGCTTTGTCCTCGGTGCACACCAACCAGAGTCTTGTTCTAAACCGTAGTATGCAGGGAGCCCTGCTGCTGTCTTCTTAGCGTTGAGGATTACAAAGTCCAAGGCTCGGTTGTGTGGATGCCTGCCTAGTAGTGGAGAAGCCCGCTCTACTATCACCGTCTGACCACGACGGATGATACTTGAGAGGTTAGCTACCTGCTCAAAAAGAGGGAACCTCAAGTCTGTGTCGACATAACAGTTGTATATGTGTGAGCATTGGTGAGTCAATACATTGCATTCGTAACATCGCATTTCATTACATACACTGGATTGTCATCAGATATGTTTGTATGGGCACTCTTATATGGTGAGTTACTTTACTGCTGTGCCGATCCATAACTTATATGTTTGTATGGGCATTTATATAAGTTAAGTTACTTTCCTGTTGTGCCTTACCTACTTATTGGATGGATACATATGAGTATAACTATTGGATTAAAATGTTGATAGACTTGATATACTTTGTTGCTGCTTCTACTCGCTATATATATATATACAAACATATAAACATATATATATATATATGTCTTCACTTGATTTTAGTACTATTACATATTTATATTGTATCCTTGTTCCTTTCCTCGCCTGGTGCCGAGCAATCATCGGGGGAGTGGATGTAAAAGCTACTTAGTCTTTATGACTAACAGTTGCTACGTCTTCCTTTTTTAGGAGGAAACCTCGCAGACAGAGCAGCTGCAGGTTTTGTTGGAGACTTGCTAGGCCAGGGGGATCAGGCTTGAAGTGACGGTCTCATCGCTACGTCAGTGATTGATATGAGTTGTAAAGAGACTCATTCTTTGTAGCCATTTGGCCATTTATGTACTCTGATATTATGGAAGCCATGGTTGCTTCTTTTATTTGATGTACCTGTTTCTCGACTATTATATACTTGTGTGCATTTTGACTTTTTTTTTCATATTCTTTATGTTGGGTTGACATGAATGATATGTTTAGCATGCTGGATAGGTGTCCCTTACTATAGGTTAGCCCGTGCTCTAACGATACTGCAAGGCGGATGTTTTAGGCATAAGACTCCCCTCAGCCATTTTTTGTGTTCTGGGAGGGGGTGGGGTCTTACACTAGTAGGTGTTTGTGAGTTATCTTTTGGTACTCGCATTGTATTTTAAATTTACCTTCTTTTGGCTTCTCTTTTGCAGAGATTAATAAGTGTTCGCGAGTTCACTTCAGGTACTAGCATTATATTTAAAATTTACCTGCTTTTGACATCCCCTTTGTAGATATTAGTAGGTGTTTGCGAGTTCAAATTCGGAACACACATTATATTTTAAATTTTAATGCTTTTGACATCTCTTTTGTATAGATTAGCAGGTATTCGGGAGTTCACTTTGGGTACTTGCGTTATATTTTAAATTTACCAGCTTTTGATCTCTCTTTTGTAGAAATTAGCAGGTGTTCGCGAGTTCACTTAAGGTACACGTGACATATTTTAAATTTACCTGCATTTGACTTCTCTTTTATAAAGATCAGTATGTGTTTGCGAGTTAACTTCAGGTAATCAGATTATATTTTAAATTTACCTGCTTTTGACTTTTATTTTGGAGAGATTAGCAGGTGTTCGCGAGTTCACTTCAGGTACTTGTGTTATATTTTAAATTTACCTACTTTTGACTTCTCTTTTGAAGAGATTAGCAGGTGTTCATGAGTTCACTTCAGGTACTCACGTTATATTTTAAATTTTCTTGCTTTTGACTTCTCCTTTGCATAAATTAACAGGAGTAAACGAGTTAAATTCAGGAACTCGCATTATATTTTAAATTTACCTGCTTTTGACCTCTCTTTTGCAGAGATTAGTAGGTGTTCGCGAGTTCATCTCAGGTATTTGCGTTATATTTTAAATTTACCTGCTTTTGACTTCTCTTTTGTAGAGATTGAAAGTTATTAATTCAAGGTTAGCTAGTCACCTAGAGGGGGGGGGGGTGAATAGGTCTTTGAAAATTCTTAAGTCCTTTTGATATTTTCTTACTAAGTATTTTGTTTTCATTTACTTTATTCCTAAGGTAATCTTAGAGCTTGTCCTTAGTACCTGCAATATAAAAAAAGAACAAACAACACATCAAAGCACACAAATATTTATAGTAGTTCCCCAAATGGGTACATCCACTTTCCCTCCCACCTTTCTTACTTATGTTAGATAATGCCCAAACTCCTCCAAAATGCTCCTCAGAGCTTACACCTCAGGCCCTCAACCTTACACTCAGGTTCTCTTCAAAACCATACCTTAGAACCATAAAGGTTCCTACCTCAGAGCCCTATAGTGCTCCGACAACTCATTGGTCCTCAAACCAACTACCACAACCTTATCTCTAAGGCCTATAGCTCAGGCTTTTCAGCCCTACAACTTCATGTATAAGGCCCTACTATCAGAGTGATGCAACAATCCTACAACTCAGTACCGTTCCAGGTACCTACCTCAGTGCCCTTCCAGGCACCTACAACTCAGTGACACACTTGTTACCTACCTCAGGACAAAAGGCCTTACACCCAGTCTCCTCGAAGACCTATAACTCAGTGACACACTTGTCACCTACAACTCAGTGACTCAACATTCACCTACAACTCAGACACAAAAGGCCCTACAGCTCAGATTCATACAACCTGAATCCTATATGAAATTAATCAGGAATTGGAACAAATTAAAACACTGACTCAGAGATAAATCGCAGAGTCTACCTTGTTGGATTGAGCATATATCAGTCCAGCCCTCTTGCTGTAGAAGAAATTATTCATCTTCTATAGTTAACAAATTCTCTGCTGCACTAAAGAACAGCTACCTGCTGTTAAAGACTGACGACCCTTCACACAGCTATCTCTTCTTGCTGATTAGATGAATCAGCCATCTTGTTCTACACAGAACAAAGTTGTTGGACTAGAAAAGCTTCAGATTTCATTACTTTACCTGCTGGCTTGCACTACTGGACTTGGATTTCAAGCTCGTCGGAGACGATGAAGTCCAGCCACCTCTATTTTCCATAAACCTAATCCTTATTTTTCTCGATTCAATTTTCCCTTTTTATATCTGTTGATTTGAATCAATGACACTATTTGAGTGTGGGCCTAGCCAAGGATGGTGAGCGCCACCTCTCTCAAAAGAAGGTAGATAGTAGCTTCTGGCGCAACTATAGCTTTCCCGTAATGGCATGAAATACTTTGACTTATTGACTTCTGGTGACGTTAGTAGTGGTCGTCCGACGCTACTGTAGCTTTCCTGCAACGACATGAAATACTTTGACTTGTTGACTTCTGGTGACGTTTGATGTGCTCATCACTTTCTGGACTTAGAAAAATTCCAGAACTCATTAAGCGATGAGTGATGTTGAATCACTCAACGCGCGCTGACTTGGCTCTTCATTAGAAGTGTTGAGTGAACCGACTTCACTCAATGCTTCTAGACTTGGTGAATTTCTGCTGGCTTTGTCTCAGCGGTTCCTTCTCAACTATCTCAGCGGTTTCTTCTTAACAGTCTCAACACTTCCTCCTTCACCGCTGAGATTATCTCCTGTCTCAGCGGTTGTGCTGAGACCAACACTTCTCTCAATGCTTTGCTTTGAGCTACTAAGATGTCTCAGCGGTTATGTTGAGTCTTTCTTCTCATCTATCTCAGTTGTCTTGATGTTTTTGCCTTAGTCATATTATCTGACTTCTAGCTTAATCTTTCTTGTTCACCTTTCCAATCAAGGACAACTTGCATGCATGAACTTAAGCGCACATCAAATACATTATGTCACTTAGCATAATTGGTGATGCCTCTTCAAATCCCGAGGAACATTGGATGTCATAATTCACAACAATCTCCCCCTATTTGAATAAGACATAACACCCATCCATGCTAAGGTGCATCAACAAAAAAGTATCATGGCAGGCCTGATGAGACATTATCATGACAACTAGCCATCCCAGTATAGGATAACTCCCCCTAGATGAGATGGCTTACCACTATGAGTGATTAACAATAGCACTAGTGAATTATCAATCATTAATAATGTAACTGAAAGACTTGATTTCAAGAGCCTAGACACCTAGAGGGGGGTGAATAGGTTCTAAATTTTTCTTTAAAAACTTTAGGCAAATAACAAAATTTACCTCAGCACTACAACAATTCAAATCACAGAATAAAGAACACAACACAACATACACCAGATTTATAGTGGTTCCCCAAGGTCTGGGTACATCCACTTTCCCCCTTCGCCTATCCAGTAATGAACTGGATTCGGCCTAACTTCCTTCCACTTCTCAGATCCGCAGATCTTATAGCTCCGAACCAAGATTGGTTCCTACAACTCAGAGTGAATCCACACCTCTACAACTCAGGCACAAGCCCTACCTCAGCCTCTCTCACAGGCCTACAACTCAGAGTGAAACCCCACTCCTACAACTCAGGAAACTGCCCTACCTCAGCCTCTTTCACAGGCATACAACTCAGAGTGACACCCCACTCCTACAGCTCAGGCAAAAGCCCTACCTCAGCCTTTATAATTACAGGCTTACAACTCAGATCTAATAACATATCCTACCAGAAATAATTTGATAATGTGATACAGAAATTGCACCAGATGAATCTCTTCACTGGTGAGCTTCTTGATCAGTTCTTGAATGGACTGATCTTTAGATCCAACTCGACTTAGCCGTTTCAAAGCTTCTTGATAGAACAAAATAAGGTTGATCTTCACTTGATGTAGAAGTTGATCTTCAGATAGCTTCCTTCTTGAATTCAGAATGAAATCTGAATCTTCCTTGCAGACTGATGTGGATCTGCCTTCATAAGGGTTTCCCCTTTTCTTGTTGTAGAAAACTTCTCCCTGAAGAATTCACTTCTTTAATGTAGTGTTCCTTGCTTCTCTTCTCTATTTTTTTCACTACTTCACTTCTACACTTGATTAATTATATGTTGTATCGAGCCAGTCCTTTATGTAGAGTTTCCTCCTGATTACTGGCTGATCCGGTTTGTAACAATCTTCTGACAGTTCTGACAAAGGTGTTGGACCGGTTGGTTAAGGTTTTCCAACTCAGCATGAACCACTCAGCATACTGCTTCACATGTGTCGACACAAGTCTTGATGATGTCGACACAACACTCCATGTATAGACATAGTCATTCTTCTGGTACTTGACACAGCGTCTGTTAAATGTGTCGACACAAGTCCTGTGTGTCGACACAGCTTCTGCTTCCAGTGTCGACATAATTTCTGGTTGTCGACACAGCTTCTGCTTTCACTATCGATATAACTTCTGGGTGTCGACAGAATTCTGGTGTGTGTCGACACAAGTTCTGTGTGTCGACACAGTCGTTGTCGACAGAATTCTAGAATGTGTCAACAGCTTCTCTATGTGTCGACACAAGTCTTGTTGATGTCGACACAATCTGGCCCTTGGTGTCGACACAACGTTGTCGACAAATTTTTTTTGTGACGACATAAATTCTAGGTGTCGACACAATCTGGCCCTTGGTGTCGACATATCCATTCCAAAGTGTCGACACTTGTACTTAGAAAAATATTTCTTCCATTTACTTAACCTGCACATGATAACTCAATACAACATCAAATACAACTTGATGCATATCACTGAGTTAGGTGAGGCTTCTCCAAGTCTGTTACACATTTTCCAATGTACCCAATAATCTCCCCCTATTTGGATAAGTCATAAACCTTAGTCAATGATATACATCACTTATAATAAAATAACAATATGATGTATAAAAGCATCCAATGACCGTTATTCGCCTCCTGCTGAACCCGAACTGAGGAACTCCCCTACCCGCCTGAAGCCGGCGGACAGGTTATTGAAGCTGGGAAAGTTGAAACAGAGCTGACAAGCCGCAGAGCGACCTCCTGCTGAGTCCGCAGAGACCGCACACTTCTAAGCACTGACCGAAGTCACAGCCAAACTCCTGGCTCCTTGAAGTTATTCGCGCAACCTGCACACAGCAAACCGTCAGCCTGAAACAATCCGCGCGGACTGAAAAACACAGACCGCAGCACTCGCCCAACCCAATTTACTGTTCACTCACGTTACTTCTGGTTCCTGTAGATGTGCCAGGGGGGTCCTATTTATAGGCCAGGTGAGGAGTGTGGTCACCGCCCATGAGATAGCGACACCGCCCCAGCCCGCGCGAACACAAAACGACTGTCCGCTCAGTCCGCGAGGACTTAGCCAGTCACCAAGGGAAACCGCCAGGAGCAAGGCAACCATTGACGAACCCTCTCCAGTCCGCCCAAGCTAAGCGGACAAGGCACCAGCCCGCAAAGCTCCAACTGCTTCAGGACAGCACCCTCTTCAATGGCAGTCCGCACCAACCCGAGGCAGTCCGCAAGACCCACACCTCAATCCGCCACAAGTCCACGACCAAAGGCAAACAGCAACAGTCCGCCCGGTCACAGCGGACTTGGCGGATACGGCGGACACCATGAACTTGACACCAAGTGTGACCAAGTCCAAAACCATCAAGGGCCAGTGCGAGCATGGCGGACACAAAGTCCCGTCCGCCAAACACCCTAGCACAGACCGCAACCAGTCCGCGAGCTCCTCGCACTTGTCCAACGCAGCAGCACCAAGCCGGACTCCAAACATCAGTCCGCCAACCGGTCTCCACAGCAAGACCTGCTGTAACACCTGAGCTCGACAAGGCCTCAGCCAAGCTCAAGGCTCAGTCCGCAACAGCCCCAACCGCGGACACACCAGTCCGCAAGGCTTCCCGCGAACTCGAACCAACCCGCCAACAGCGCAAACTTGCACCCGCGACCACTGAGCAAAGCACCAGTCCGCAAGCCTCTCTATCCGCAGATACCAGGCCGCACCAAACCGCGGACTCCATGCAATAACCTGCTCAGAACACAGCCGGCTTTCACCAGACTTCTCACCAGGCCGCAACCTCAGTCCGCCCAGTCCGCCCAGTCCGCCAAAGCTGTCCGCACAGGCCGCGCGGCCTGTCCCGTCACCCACTTCCACTTCACAAATTTCAACACTCCCCCTTGAAGTGAGAAGTGGTGACCAAGCCCAGCAAGCTGCGCAAGCGTTCAAAGGGCCCCTTCGACAGCGGCTTCGTGAAGATGTCAGCAAGATTATCTTCACTCCGAACATGCCCGACCAGCAGAGACCCCTCCAACACCTTCTCCCTGATGAAGTGGTGATCAATCTCTATATGCTTGGTCCTGGCGTGACACACTGGATTGTTTACCAGTTTGAGAGCACTCTCATTGTCACCCCGGAGTAAAGTAGGCCCTTGCACTTCTTCATGAACATCCTCTATGAGCCTCCTCAACCAAACGGCTTCCCGAGCAGCCAAGGCCGAAGCCTTATACTCCGCCTCCGTGGTTGAAACCGACACCGAGTCCTGCTTCTTGCTACACCACGAGATGCTAGCTGAACCGCAAGTGAACACATAACCTGAAGTAGACCTTCGATCATCCGAATCACCGCCATAGTCAGCATCCGTGTACCCGAGCAACGCAAACTCCGCATCCCTTCCATAGAGGAGTCCCATCTCAGAAGTCACCTTGACATACTTCAGAATTCCCTTCGCCGCCACTAGATGAGATTGCCTTGGTTCAGCCATATACCGACTTACTCGGCCAACAGCATAAGCTATATCCGGCCTTGTAATCGTCAGATAGATCAAGCTCCCAACAAGAGCCCTGAACACCAAGGGATCATTAAGCACCCTTCCCTCATCTCGTCGAAGCTTTAGCCCAGATTCCAGTGGAGTAGAGCACTTCTTCCCTTCGCCCATGCCAAACCGCTTCACAATACGATCAGCATACCCTTTCTGGCTAATGAGAATCCCGCACTCCTTCCTCTCCACTTCCAGACCAAGAAAGTGATGCAACTCTCCCAAGTCTTTCATCTCGAAGCGTATAGCAAGCTCTCCCCTGAGCCTTGCTACTTCCTCCTCCGAGTTTCCTGTGATGATCATATCATCCACATACAGCAGGACCAAGACTCTTAGCTCTCCCTTCTTCTTGACGAACAAGCTAGAATCCGAGTTAGAAGCCAGGTATCCACAGAACTGCAGGTACTCTGCAATCTTCCCATACCACGCTCGAGGAGCTTGCTTCAACCCATAGAGAGCCTTCCTGAGTTTGCAGACATAGTCCGGATGCTTCTCAGAGACGAAACCAAGCGGCTGATCCATGAAGATGTCCTTGTCAATCTCTCCGTAAAGAAAGGCATTCTTCACATCGAGTTGCCACAACCTCCATCCCTTGCTAGCAGCCAAGGCGATCACCACTCTTACAGACGTCATCTTCGCAACTGGACTGAATGTCTCCTCATAGTCTTCTCCATACTGCTGTGAGAATCCTCTAGCGACCAGGCGAGCCTTGAAACGATCAATGCTCCCATCAGCCTTCTTCTTCAACTTGTACACCCACTTGCAAGTAACCGGAGTAACGCCATCAACCTTGGGCACAAGGTCCCAGGTTTCATTCTTCTTCAGAGCATCAATCTCTTCCTTCATGGCACCTTCCCACTCCTTCACTCCAGTGGCCTCGTTGAAGTTTGCAGGCTCTCGCTCATCCAGAGGACCTGCAAAGAAGCAGGAGACAAAGCTCACTGCATTCCCATCACAGTACCGAGCCGGTGGCTTAACCACCCTCTTCGATCTCCGAAGACACGGCTCCTTGCTCACGGCTTCCGTTGCTTCTTCAGGCTCCACTCCTACCTGGGGCAAGCATTGAGCAGTGCTCCCCCTGCTTCCTGAGCCAGAAGGCTCAGCCTCGGAGTTCGAAACAACAGGAGCTGCTGGTGAAACAGCAAGCTCCTCTTCCAAGCCTTCAGCATCCTCCACCGGTGCTTCCTCAACTTTGCTACTTCCGGTAGGCTCCACCGAGCCACCTCCATATGACGTCAGCTCGTCAAAGACAACGTCTCTTGACACCACGAACTTCTTCGTCACAGGGTCCATGCACTTCCATCCCTTCTTCCGCTCATCATAGCCAACAAAGACAAGTTTCCTTGCCTTCGCATCCAGCTTTGTCCGTGAAGCATCCGGGACATGCACGTAGCAAGTTGAACCGAACACCCGAAGGTGTCCAACACTCGGCTTCTCCTTCAGCAACAGCTCAATGGGCGTCTTCATGTTGATAGGGCTGAGTGGCATCCGGTTGATAACATATGCAGCACAAGACATTCCCTCCGCCCAAAAGGACCTCGGGATATCTTTCGCATGCAGCCAGCATTTGCAGGTTTCCGTCAAATGACGGATCTTCCGCTCCGCTACCCCATTTTGTTGTGGAGTGTGAGCACAAGTAAGCTCCCGTTGGATCCCGTGCTTCCTGCAGAAGTTAGAAAACTCGGAAGAGACAAACTCTCCCCCGTTATCAGTTCGAAACTTCTTAATCCGCAAGCCAAGCCGGCCTTCTACCAACTCCTTGAACTCCACGAACAAACGGAAGGCATCCGACTTCTCCTTTAAGAAGTACACCCAAGTATACCTTGAGTAGTCATCAACCAAGACAAGCATGTATTTGCTTCCACCAAGGCTGGCAGTAACAGTCGGACCCATCAGGTCGCCATGAATACACTCCAATGGTTTCTTGCTCCTTGTTTGAGATTTATCAAACGGAAGGCGATGTGCCTTACCGTATTGACAGCCCGCACAAACATGCCCATCACCAAAGGAGGACAACATCGGCAACCCCCTCACCAGACTTCTACTCGCCATTGCCTTTAGCTTGTCCATGCCAACATGCCCCAGCCTCTCATGCCAGATAGCCGCACTATCATTGGCCCTCATCCTATCAACATAGGCACTGGTAGAAAGAACAAACAAGTTCTTCACCCTCCTCCCAACATGAGCAACATCAGCCTTTACCGCTGATACGTTGCGAAGGAACCTCACGTCTGTTGGCCCAAACAGAACGTGATACCCAGCGTCCACCGCGTTGGTCACCGAGAAGAGGTTCTTCTTCATGCCCGGCACGTGATACACACTCCTTAACGTGAGTGGCCCCTGATCACTACCCAAAGACACGACCCCCTCCTTCTCTACTGCATAAACAGTATTATCAGCAGTGATAATAGCTTCATTACCTGAGTAAGCCTGCATGGAGGTGAACTTCGACTTGTCTCCGGTGAGGTGATGACCACACCCGGAGTCGATGATCCACTCGCTGTTGAAGTCCTCAGCAGATAAGGCCCGGACACAAGTGCCCGTCATGAAAGCTCCTCCCCATTCTGCTTCTTCACTTCGCGAGTAAGTTTCCTCCTTTCCCGCAGCATGCCCAGGCTGCAGTTTGACCTTGCAGTCCCGCTTGAAGTGCCCTCGCTGATGATACCGGTAGCACTTCAGATTCTTCTTCCAGTCCTTAGGAGCATTGCTCCTCTCCGGCGGATATGAAGTTGAAGTCTCCTTCTCAACAGCGGCCTGCACCTTCTTCTTCTTCTTCCCTTCCCATCCCTTCTTCTTGCCTGAGAAGAGAGCCTCGCTGCCTTCCTGATTCAGATTCACTCCAGCCATCTGCCTTGCTAAGCTCTCCTGCGAGGCAAGCAGATTCTCCAGCTCCAGCAACGACGGCTGAGTAGCCCACCCTTGAACAGATGTAACAAAGGCCACATACTCCTTCCGCAAGCCGCGGAAAATGTGCCTTTTCATCTTTGCCTCAGAGATAGGCTCATCAGGATCCAGTGCCGACAGCTCAGCACACAAGCTCTTCATCTTTAAGAAGTACCTGGAGATGGAAAGGTCTCCCTGAGTTGCCCTGGCCAACTCATTCTCCAGGAACTGAAGCCGCGCCACATTCTTCCTATTGAACAACTCATCAATAGTTGTCCAAATATCAGCAGCCGACTCACACCCAATGATGTGATCAAACAGTTCCGGAGAGACAGCTCTCTTCAGAACGAACTCTGCCTTAGCATTAGTTCTTCTCCAGAGCCTCACCTGTTCAGCAGTACCGAAAGCAGCAGTTACTTCCTGTCTGTCGTCTCCACCGACAACTTCCCACAGCTCCTCGCCTAGAAGATAACTCTTCATGCACGACTTCCACTTTTTATAGTTAGTCGGCGTTAAGAGTTCAATGCCCAGACCTCTTGCTAAGCTTCCTTCCATTGCAATCACCTGTTGGTACCCTTCAGCAGCTCCGAGCAACAACACAGGTTGATCACCACTCAATCACTGAGTAACAACACTGGCTGACCTCCGCTCACGCAACTGAACCTCCGCAACCTCAGAAACCTCCCTCTGATACCATGTTAAATTTTCTCAACGTGGTCAGCAAGATAGCCCAAACACCAAATTAATATCTTCGGAACTACCCAGTTCGCACGCTGAACCTGCGGAAACCCAAGGACTAGAGGTTGCACCCAACAAAACAATGGAAGCACAAGAAGATCTTATTATGCATTCACTTCATTACAATCCGAGGCATACATAGCGAGACATGATTTCGCTAGTATTACAGCTGTAAACAGAAAGAACCAAAAACAAGCCGGGCGGACAGAACTCCAGTCCGCCGAGACCGCGAGGTCGCCGAGACCGCCGAGACCGCCCAAGCTATGCTGCAATCCGCCGAATACCACGGAGTCCGCCGAGACCGCGAGGCCGCGCGGACAGACCGTTATTCGCCTCCTGCTGAACCCGAACTGAGGAACTCCCCTACCCGCCTGAAGCCGGCGGACAGGTTATTGAAGCTGGGAAAGTTGAAACAGAACTGACAAGCCGCAGAGCGACCTCCTGCTGAGTCCGCAGAGACCGCACACTTCCAAGCACTGACCGAAGTCACAGCCAAACTCCTGGCTCCTTGAAGTTATCCGCGCAACCTGCACACAGCAAACCGTCAGCCTGAAACAATCCGCGCGGACTGAAAAACACAGACCGCAGCACTCGCCCAACCCAATTTACTGTTCACTCACGTTACTTCTGGTTTCTGTAGATGTGCCAGGGGGGTCCTATTTATAGGCCAGGTGAGGAGTGTGGTCACCGCCCATGAGATAGCGACACCGCCCCAGCCCGCGCGAACACAAAACGACTTTCCGCTCAGTCCGCGAGGACTTAGCCAGTCACCAAGGGAAACCGCCAGGAGCAAGGCAACCATTGACGAACCCTCTCCAGTCCGCCCAAGCTAAGCGGACAAGGCACCAGCCCGCAAAGCTCCAACTGCTTCAGGACAGCACCCTCTTCAATGGCAGTCCGCACCAACCCGAGGCAGTCCGCAAGACCCACACCTCAATCCGCCACAAGTCCACGACCAAAGGCAAACAGCAACAGTCCGCCCGGTCACAGCGGACTTGGCGGATACGGCGGACACCATGAACTTGACACCAAGTGTGACCAAGTCCAAAACCATCAAGGGCCAGTGCGAGCATGGCGGACACAAAGTCCCGTCCGCCAAACACCCTAGCACAGACCGCAACCAGTCCGCGAGCTCCTCGCACTTGTCCAACGCAGCAGCACCAAGCCGGACTCCAAACATCAGTCCGCCAACCGGTCTCCACAGCAAGACCTGCTGTAACACCTGAGCTCGACAAGGCCTCAGCCAAGCTCAAGGCTCAGTCCGCAACAGCCCAACCGCGGACACACCAGTCCGCAAGGCTTCCCGCGAACTCGAACCAACCCGCCAACAGCGCAAACTTGCACCCGCGACCACTGAGCAAAGCACCAGTCCGCAAGCCTCTCTATCCGCAGATACCAGGCCGCACCAAACCGCGGACTCCATGCAATAACCTGCTCAGAACACAGCCGGCTTTCACCAGACTTCTCACCAGGCCGCAACCTCAGTCCGCCCAGTCCGCCCAGTCCGCCAAAGCTGTCCGCACAGGCCGCGCGGCCTGTCCCGTCACCCACTTCCACTTCACAAATTTCAACAGACATAAGTTCTCGACAGGGTTGTGTCGACACTTATTCTTCTGTCAACACAGATACTGTTTCTGTGTCGACACATCTTTATTCTTTGTCGACACAATATACTGAGTGTGTCTTCACAATGTTGCTTGTGTCGACACAAACTTTGTACTTAGACAAATTTCCTGAGAAATTTTGTACTTACTAATTCTTCTTAGAGAAGTTTGTGCTAACCTATTATAGGTTCAACATACCTAGTTCAATTTTAAAATAATTGAATTTAATTTCATCCAAAGGTTTTGTAAATATATCAGCTAATTGATTATTTGTGTTCACAAACTCTAGACTAATATCTTCCTTCTCAACATGTTCTCTGATGAAATGAAATTTAATTTCTATGTGCTTGGTTCTACTATGTGATACAGAATTCTTAGCAATAGAAATTGCACTGGTAGAATCACAAAATAATGGAATTATACATACCTTGATGTCATAATCTTCTAGTTGGTGCTTTATCCACAACAGCTGTGCACAATAACTTCCTGCAGCTACATACTCAGACTCAACTGTTGATATAGCTACACTTGTTTGCTTCTTGCCGCACCATGACACCAGCCTTCCTCCTAGGAATTGACAGGTTCCTGTTGTACTTTTCCCGTCTTCTTTGCAACCTGCAAGGTCTGCATCTGAGAAACCTGTTAGTAGGAAATCTCTATTCTTTGGGTACCAAAGGCCTATATTAGGTGTGCCCTTAAGATATCTCAAAATTCTCTTAACTGCAGTATATTGAGATTCCTTTGGGCAAGCTTGGTACCTAGCACAGGCACATGTTGCATACATGATGTCAGGTCTACTAGCAGTCAAATAAAGTAGGGAGCTAATTATCCCTCTATACAAAGACTCATCAATAGGTTTCCCTGCCTCATCTTTGCCTATAGGCATACTTGTTCCCATATGAGTTTCCATGGTGGAGGCTGAGTCCATACCATATTTCTTAATCAACTCCTTGGTGAACTTAGACTGAGATATGGACAATCCATCATCAGCTTGTCTAACTTGAAGTCCCAAAAAGAACTTCAGCTCACCCGTACTGCTCATCTCAAACTTTCCTTGCATAAGTTTGGCAAACTTCCTACAAAGATTGTTCTCAGTAGAACCAAATATAATGTCATCAACATATATCTGGACTAGGATTATCTTTCCTTTAGATTCCCTAAAGAATAGAGTTTTGTCTATTTTTCCTCTAGAGAACTTATTCTCAATAAGAAAAGCAGACAAGTTTTCATACCAAGCCCTGGGGGCTTGTTTTAAACAATATAGAGCTTTCCTAAGCCTATACACATAATCAGGATATTGAGAGTCTACAAAACCTGAGGGTTGTTCTACATAGACTTCTTCTTTTAAGTCACCATTCAGGAATGCTGACTTTACATCCATTTGATATACTTTAAACCCTTGATAGGCAACATAGGCCAAGAACAATCTTATAGCCTCCAACCTTGCCACTGGGGCAAAGGTTTGATCAAAGTCAATCCCTTCCTCTTGCCTGTAGCATTTTACGACCAATCTGGCCTTGTTCTTGATTATAGTGCCATTTTCATTTAGTTTGTTTCTGTAGATCCACTTTGTTCCTATGATGTTGTGATCCTTTGGTCTAAGAACCAGTTCCCATACATTACATCTTTTGAATTGAGTCAGCTCTTCTTGCATAGCATCTATCCAGTTTGTGTCTAGTATGGCTTCTTCAAACTTTCTGGGTTCTATTTGTGACAAGAAGCTAGAACATAGGACTGAGTTCATTCTTTTGCTTCTTGTCATAACACCTTGACTTGCATCACCAATAATTTTGTGTGCGGGATGATCCTTCAAGTGTCTTCTTGCTGGAGGAAATCTGTCAACCTTATGGCTTTCTTCATTTTCCTCAACCTGATGCTCCTCATTGTCTTATTCATTCATTGAAACTTATTCTCCCCCTGGACAGCAAGCATCTTTATCTTCATCCAGCCTAGTAGGAACTTCTTCATTGATGGTCAGCTTGTCCAGCCTGTTTGTTAGACCTGTAGAACTAACTGAAGAACTAGACAATTCACTGTTAATTAACTTAGACTCATCAAATACAACATGAACAGATTCCTCTACAACTTGGATAGTTAAGTTGTAGATTATGTATGCCCTACTATTATTGCTGTACCCAACAAATATCCCTTCTTGGGACTTGGCAGCAAACTTTGTTTGGTAGTGATTACCATTAACTAAAACATAACACTTGCTACTAAAGATTCTAAAGTAGGAAATGTTTGGTTTTCTGCCTTTCAAAATCTGATAGGGAGTCATCTTATGTTTCTTATTGATGGAGGATCTATTGTGAACATGACATGCAGTATTTACTGCCTTAGCACAGAAGTACTGTTGGGTACATTGGTCAAATGTACCTGATTTGAAGAAGCCTCACCTAACTCAATGATATGCATCATAGTGTATTTGATGTGTGTTTGAGTTACTTGTGCAGGTTAGGAATACACTGGACTGAAGCTAAAAATTCTAAGTCCATGTGTCGACACCCAGAGGGAAAGTGTCGACACTTGAGAAAGCTTGTGTCGACACCCAGACAAGCAGTGTCGACACTTGGAGTCATTGTGTCGACACCTGGGAAGAAGAGTCGACACCAGTCAGAAAGTGTCGACACTTGGAGCTGTGTCGACACTCAGTGAAGAAGAATGCAGAAAAGCTGTGTCGACACTTAGCAGAAGTGTCGACACCTAGAAGAGCTGAGTCAACACCACAAAGTGTCGACACTTGAAGTAAGTGTCGACACTCAGCAAAAGTCTGCAGAATCTAAGTACAAGTGTCGACACTCAACACAATGTGTCGACACTATGCAGAAGAGTCAGCACTTGAAGTAAGTGTCGACACCCAGCACAATGTGTCGACACTTAGCTAAAGACTCAGTATTTGAAGTAAGTGTCGACACTCAACACAATGTGTCGACACACAACCAGAGGAGTCAACACTTGAAGAAAGTGTCGACACTCAGCACAATGTGTCGACACTTAGTTGAAGACTCTAGACTTGAAGAAAGTGTCGACACAAGGAGCTGTGTCGACACTTAGCAAAGATCAGAAAAGTTACAAAATATTCTAAGTACAAGTGTCAACACTAAATGAATGTGTCGACACTCAGCTGAAGAAACAAAAGTAAAGACTTGTGTCGACACCAAGAAGCAGTGTCGACATTTGACAGTTTCTACACATGAACATGTGTCGACACAAAGGAGATGTGTCGACACTTAGAAGAATACAGTTGCAGAATGAAGTACAAGTACTTGTGTCGACACTCAATTTCAGTGTCGACACATGCAGAAAAACTGTGTCGAGACACACAAGGAATTGTGTCGACACCTTGTAGACTTGTGTCGACACTTACACAACATGTGTCGACACTTGGCCTATAAGTGTCGACACTTAAGAACAGAAAGTCTCGACATTATCTGACAGTTAGAGGAATTTCAAGAAGTGACTGGTTGACAAGACAGCTGCCGATCCAGCCAGTCTACATCAACTGTCAGTGATATCAGAAGTCTGTTATGAACCGGACCAGCCGGTTACCATGAAGGAAGCCTATAAATAGGCACTCATAGTCTACAGAAGATATGATCAAGAGATTAAGAGATTGATTGTTGAAGTAATATAGAAGTGGTTGAAAAGTTTTTACAGAGAGAGTTCAGATCTTTGTAAAAGTGGTATATTGAGTATCAACACAAGAAGATCTTGCTGTGCATCAGCAGATCCAAGAAGTTGGAGAGAGAGAGCTCCAACCAAGTATTCAGTCTTTGGAACTAAGGCTGAGAAGAAGAATTCAGAGTCATCTGGATTTCAAGAAGCAGAGGTCAAGGAACAACTGCAGAAGATTCAGACTAATTCAGTTCTAATCAAGAAGCTTTGAAGGAAGCTAAGTCAGTTTGGATCTAACTGAGTTCTTCCAAGAACTCTTCAAGAATCTCTCAACTCCTCTCCTGTTTTCTGAGTTGTAGAGTTAACTATTGTACTTTCTATTTTAACCTGTAGGATCCATTGGATCTGAGAGAATTGTAAGCCTATTTTATAAAGGCTGAGGGTAGGGCTTGGTTGCCTGAGTGTAGGAGTTGGAGAACTCTGAGTGTAGGCCTTAATTGGCTGAGTGTAGGCCTTTTGGCTGAGTGTAAGGCTTTGGGCCTGAGGTAGGAACCTAGTTTGGTTCTGAGTTAGTGGAGAAGTTTGGCCGAATCTAGTACACTGCTAGATAGGCGAAGGGGGAAAGTGGATGTACCCAAAGATTGGGGAACCACTATAAATCAGTGTGTCTTCTGTGCTGTGCTGTGAAATTACTGTGTTTATGCTGTAATTGCTGTTAGCTGTAGAATTCTGTGAAATAGCTGTTGTGCTGCCAAACAAAACTCAAAAAGGATTAGGTCACCTATTCACCCCCCCCCCTCTAGGTGTTTAGGTACCATATCTTTCAAGTGGTATCAGAGGGAGGTTCCTCAAAAAGGACTAACTGTCTGAGGAGATCCAGTTTGGCAGATTCAATATAAGTCAGGAAACAGTTTCAAGAAAATCAAGAAACATGGGGTCTTCAGAGAATCACAAGGAATTGGGTTCAATGAAACTGCCCATTTACAGAAAGGAGATTTTTGGAATCTGGAAAGAAAGGGTAAGGCTGTTCATGGAGGCCTCTGACCCTAGGATCTACATCACAGTCAAGGAAGGGCCTTATGTGCCCATGAAGATTTCAGTCTTGGATGCTACACAGAGAACTCCAAAGGATTTTTCTGAGATGACCAAGGATGAGATTGTCCTAGCTACAATGGACAAAAGGGCACAGAACATCATAGTTAGTGCAATTGATGATGCCACCTTCCAGAACCTTATTCACTGTAAAACAGCAAAAGAAATGTGGGATACCCTCATTGTCTACATGGAAGGTTCTGAAGAAGTCAGACAAGATAGGAAATCCTTGCTTAATCAAGAATATGAGAGCTTTAGGCAAGGAAGAGGAGATAGCATCACTGAATGCTACAAAAAGTTCTACAGAATTGTTAATGAACTCATGTCCTATGGAAGGGAGTTCACAAACTATGAATTGAATGATAAGTTCTTGAGGTCCCTAACCAAAGATTGGGACACTAAGATCTGTGCCATCAGAGAAATGGCAAAGTTGGGAGAAATTCCTCCTCCCACACTGTTTGGCAAGTTGTTATCTTATGAGATGCAATTGTCAGTAAGAAAAGAGGAGGAAAAGTCAACAAGGACTGAACACAGGGAAAGGACTGTTGCCTTTAAGTCAGAAGTACCTAGAAAGAACAGGACTAAGTCATCAACTCCTCCTCCAGAGGTAGTTGAATCAGATTCTGATGAGTCTGTTAGCACTAAATCTACAAGCAGTGAAAGTGATGAAGACTTTGCTGCATTTACCAGACATTTTCAGAAATTCCTGAAGAAGAAACAGTGGAAGTCCAGACCTTCTTTTTCAAAAGGGAAAGAAGTTCAGTATCAGGAGAAGAAGCCTTCAAAGAAGGACAAGCAAAGGACAAAGACTAGCAAGGCAACTGGGTCTAAGATTGTGTGTTACTGCTGCAACAGACAGGGTCATGTAATTGCAGATTGTCCTGAAAGAAGGAAAGAATCCAGTGGCAAAAAGAAGACTCACTTCAAAGGAAAGAAGGAGAAGTCCTTTGTTGCAAAGAATGAGAAGACTCTTTCAGGTATTTCTTCTTCAGACACTGAGACAGATGCTGAAGCCTATATAGGGCTATTTGCTGAAGAAGAAGAAGAGTTTATGCAGATCATGGAATCAATCTATGATCAAGAAGAGGTTCAGTGCCAAGGACTAATGGCATTGACTGAAAGTACCAAAATCCTAGAGCAGCCAGGACCTAGTCAGGTACAAAGTCCAACTCCAAGTTCTGATTCCAGTTCTAGTTCAGAGTCAGAATCATCTTCATCAAGTGATGGAAGTGATTCTGAATCTGAGGGAGATATTCATCAGCTCTTAGATGAATACCAAGTACTGTTGCAAGCCTATAAGAAAAGCAAGATCCTAGCCAAAAGTCAGGCAAAGGAGATTGCTGATCTCAAGGCAGCTGCAACAGATTTTGAGAAGGAGTATGATCAAAAACTGAATGAAGTAGCCAGGCTGAAACACATTACTGTGATTCAGATGGGTACTATTACATTTAAAAATGATCAAATTAAGTTGCTGCAGATCAATCTCCAGAAGGAGAAAGAGCTAGTTGCTAGGTTTTCAAAACCTAAATCAGTGCTACCCTTGATTGATGAATTTGTTCATCATAAAGGAAAGGCTGGATTGGGTTTTGTTAAGCCTGTGAGGACTGTTCAGGATCAGTCCAAGTCCAAGGGCAAAGCCCCAACATTCAACAAGGCTGCTGTGGTCAAGACAGCAAAGGTTGTACCTAAGCAAAGGTACAACAAGTTTGAATGCTGGTGTTGTGGCAAGGTTGGCAACTTTGCCTTGGATTGTTGGCACAATGCCAGTGCCAAGTTGAGTAACAAGTTACCTGTTGGAAAGCCAGCAGGTAGCTATGTCAAATTGCAAACTAACAATCACCAAGGACCCAAGTTTACTTTGGGTTCTAAGGTTCATTAATTTGTTTTGCAGGTGAATCCAAGTGACCATACCCCTACATGGTACTTGGATAGTGGTTGTTCCAGACACATGACTGGAACTAGGGGACTACTGAAGGACTATATCCCAATCAAAAATGGTCCAAAGGTGACCTTTGGTGGTTCTGAAAAAGGAATCATCAAAGGGTTTGGTAACATTTCTTCTAACCTTGTTACCATTACTCAAGTGGCTTATGTTAAAGGTTTGAAACACAACCTCATTAGTATAAGTCAATTAAGTGATGTAGGGTATGACATCTCATTTGTTCAAAATGGTTGTCATATCAAGAGGTCAAGTGATCAAGAGATCATTTTGACTGGATATAGAAAGAGAAATGTCTACTGCTTAGACATTATGGTTGAGAACAATTGTTCTCCAGTCTGTCTTGTAGCTGATGAGACAGTCTCTCAATGTGTCAAATGGCACAAGAGGCTTGCTCATCTTAATTACAAGACTATTGGCAAACTCTTTAGTAAAGAGTTAGTGAGGAATGGTCCTCAAGTTAAGTGTGTCAAAGATGGCATTTGCTCAGCCTGTCAAAAGGGCAAGCAGACTAAATCCACCTTTAGAAGCTTAGACAACAAAGATGCTGTGAGGTGTTTATACCTCTTGCATATGGATCTATTTGGTCCAATGCCAGTTCACAGCTTAGGTAGGAAGGTCTACACCTTTGTAGTTGTTGATGACTACTCAAGGTTTTCCTGGGTGTTCTTCTTAAAGCAGAAATCTGAAACACCTAGTGTCTTCTATAGTTTTGTTAAGCAAATTCAGAATGAATTGAACTGTACAGTGGTCAAAATTAGAAGTGACCATGGTACTGAGTTTCAGTCTGAAAGCATGACAAAGCTGTGTGAAGACTATGGGATATTTCAAGAATTCTCTTCACCTAGAACACCTCAGCAAAATGGCATTGCTGAAAGGAAAAATAGGACCTTGATAGAGGCTGGTAGTAACCCTATTAAGTGATTCATCACTGCCAGAATATTTCTGGGCTGAAGCAGTAAACACTGCATGCCATGTGATAAATAGGGCTACCATCACTAAAAGGTTAAACAAGACCCCCTATGAAGTAGTGAAAGGCAGGAAACCAAATCTGTCCTATTTTAGGATCTTTGGTTGTAAATGCTTCATACTTAACAATGGGAAATCTTACTTAACTAAGTTTGCTGCCAAGTCCCAAGAGGGAGTGTTTGTTGGGTACATCAATAATAGTAAGGCTTATAGAGTCTACAACTTGACTACACAAGTTGTAGAGGAATCTGTGCATGTAGTTTTTGATGAGTCACAACTAATTAACAATGAGTGTCTAGTAGTGTGTGCAGCCCCACAGGTCTTACTAAGAAGATGGACAAGCTAACCATAGAAGATGTACCGGCTGCAAGACAGCAAGTAGAAGAAGATGGCTTATGTCCAGGGGGAGAACTACATGTACCAGGAGCTGTAGAAGTACAAGGAACTCAGCTTGATGAAGATGCTGAAGAAGTTCAACCAGAAGTAAGAATGCCTCCAGCCAACAGGCATCCAAGAGATCATCCAGTAGAGCTGATCATTGGAGATCCAAGACAAGGTGTTCAGACAAGGAGCAGAAATCAGAATGTTGTAGTATATTCAAGTTTTCTGTCTCAAATAGAACCAAAGAAATTTGAAGAAGCTATACAAGATCCACAGTGGACTGAAGCAATGCAGGAGGAGCTTAATCAGTTCAAAAGATGCAAGGTCTGGGATCTGGTGCCTAAGCCTAAAGATCACAATGTGATAGGAACAAAGTGGATCTACAGGAACAAGTTAGATGAACAAGGTGTCATCATTAAGAATAAGGCAAGACTGGTTGCAAAAGGATATAGGCAAGAAGAAGGTATTGATTTTGATCAAACCTTTGCTCCAGTAGCCAGACTGGAAGCTATAAGGATGTTCTTGGCCTATGCAACCTACCAAGGATTCAAAGTATACCAAATGGATGTGAAGTCAGCATTCCTTAATGGTAATTTAAAAGAAGAAGTATATGTGGAGCAGCCTTCAGGTTTTGTTGATCCTACTCTTCCACATTATGTCTATAGACTTAGGAAAGCATTGTATGGGTTAAAGCAAGCTCCTAGAGCTTGGTATGAAACCCTATCTAGTTTCCTCATTGAGAACAAGTTCACAAGGGGAAAATAGATAAGACTCTATTCCTTAGGGAATCTAGAGGCAAAGTAATACTTGTCCAAATATATGTAGATGACATTATATTTGGGTCTACTGAAAGTAGCCTTTGCAAAAAGTTTGCAAAGCTTATGCAAGTCAATTTGAAATGAGTAGTATGGGAGAACTGAAGTTTTTCTTGGGTCTCCAAGTTAAACAGACTGAAAGTGGCTTGTCCATATGTCAGTCAAAGTTCACCCTGGAACTCATAAGGAAATATGGTATGGATTCATCCAGTACCATGAAGACTCCTATGGGGTCAAGTATGTCTCTAAGCAAGGATGATGCAGGGAAACCTGTAGATGAAACCTTGTATAGAGGGATAGTTGGCTCTCTACTATACTTGACTGCAAGTAGGCCTGACATTATGTATGCTACATGTGTTTGTGTCAGGTATCAAGCCTGCCCCAAAGAATCTCACTTGACTGCAGTCAAGAGAATCTTAAGATATCTAAAGGGCACACCCTATCTAGGCCTCTGGTACCCTAGGAATGGAGATTTTGATCTAACAGGCTATTCAGATGCAGACTTTGCAGGATGCAAAGAAGATAGAAAGAGCACAACTGGATCCTGTCAGTTCCTAGGTGGAAGACTCATTTCATGGAGTAGTAAGAAGCAAACCAGTGTGGCCATCTCCACAGCTGAGTCAGAATATGTAGCTGCAGGAAGTTGCTGTGCTCAACTTCTGTGGATTCAACATCAGCTAGAAGACTATGGATGTCAGGTAAGTAGAACTCCACTTTATTGTGATTCTACTAGTGCTATTTCAATAGCTAACAACCCTGTATCACATAGTAGAACTAAACATATTGAGATTAAATATCACTTTCTTAGGGAGCATGTAGAAAGAAATGATATTGCACTTGAATATGTTAGAACTGATAATCAGATAGCTGATATGTTCACTAAGCCCTTAGATGAAGCTAAGTTTAATAGGTTCAAAATTGAACTAGGTATGATAAACTTAGATTAAGTATACAGAACAAAAATTGGCTAAGTAAAAAGGTGTCGACACATAGACAAGTCTATGTCGACACAGAATAGTAAGTGTCGACACTTCAGGAAAATGGTGTCGACACATCTAGGAAGTTAGTGTCGACACTTCAGAATGTTAGTGTCGACACATGTCGAGTAGGTGTCGACACATCCAATAAAGTGTCGACACTTAAGTTTTACTCAGAATTTTTCTAAGTAAAGTCTCGACTACATGTCGAGTATAGTGGTGTCGACACTTCACCAAGTGTCGACACATAAAATCTGTTGACTAAACTTGTGTCGACACATGTGTGTCGAGACATTATAAGTCAGTGTCGACACTTATTGACAGTGTCGACACATCTTTAGAAATTCATCCCGCCTGTTCGTCTTCAAACAAGAAAGGTATAAATAGGGTTCTGTTTGTGTTTGTCGACACGCTTTCAGAGTTTCGAGACTAAACTCCTGTGTCGACATTTCTCTTCTCTAAAGACTAATTCTCAAAACCCTAATGGCTCCCAAGCTGGAAGAGAACGTAAACGAAGGCTATGAGCTCGTGCGAGGCGCATTCGACGATGGTGATCAGGAAATCAAATCAGTGATAACCCTAGTCAGCAATTCAGGACTGGAATACTTGGTTTCAGAGCCAACCAAGATATGGAAGAAAGAAGTGATTGAATTTCTTACTGGAGCAACTGTGGACGACTCTGGATCCAGAATCAAATCCAGAGTGCATGGAACCAAGGTCAAGGTTTCACCCAAGTCTTTGAGAAAGGTACTTCAGCTACCTAAGATTCAAGAAGAAGAGGAAGTGACCACATCTAAGACTAGAGAAGCACTCACTTGGTGTGGTCTTGATCCTAAGATGAAAATAGGATCAGTTTTCAACAGGAAGGGGATGAACAATCAAGGCAAATTCCTGTCTGAAGTTGTAGGCAAGGTTATTCTAAGCAAACCAGGAGGGCATGACAGGGTGTCAGCCTCTATGTTCAGTATCATGACCAGGATCATCTTCAACCTTAAGACAGACTGGTCTATGATTGTCTTTGAGAAAGTAAAAGAAAGTCTGAAGAAGCCCAATCTGGGCAGGATACTAAGTCTCTACCTGGCTGGATCAATTCCAGAGGTAATGAGCTCTGCTGCAGGAACAAAAATCAATCACATGAGGAGAATGGACTCAAGAATATTCTCTAGATGGGAAAGGGTGCTGGTGTCAAAGGAATTGACCACCCCTGAAAAGCAAGCTTCTAAGAAAGACTCTCCTCCCAGGAAGAAGAGGAAGACTGCTGCTGTGCCTCAAGAGTCCTCCAGCAGCTCAGGCAGTGAAGAACATGTGGTCTTCACTCCTGATAGTCCAATGGATAAGGCTGCAGAAAAGTCACCTGCTCCTCAGGAGCCAGCTGACATCCAGGGGGAGCTTCCAGGTGTAGCAGAACCATCTACACTGGAGAGTGAGCAAGCCACCCTCCTCATTCAAGAGGTACTTGTTGACCTTAATACTTTGAATTTTTCTATAATAAATTCTGATTTGTCTGATGATCATCAGCAAAATCAGCCAGCAACTCAAGAACCAGATGTTGTTCTCCAAGACACATCTGTTGTAGCTGATGAAACCAGAACATCTCCTGCACAGTCTCCAGCAGAATATACAATGGAAGACTATTTTTGAATTTAGATCAGGATGATTTTGATATGGAAAAGAATGCTGCTGATGCAGTGAAGGATGCTGCTGCTGAGGGGGAGAATTTGGATATTCAAGTAGAGCCTATAAGGCTAGATACTGAGAAGGCACAAGATGTGCACACTGAAAAACCATCCAGCCCTAAGGATAGGGTGGATATAGACAGTACATCAGAGTCTGAGGATGATGAAGCTGAGCAAGCTAAGAAGAAGAAATTCTTTGTATTCAAGAGAAGGAGCCAGAGCTATAAGAAGGCTCTACAAACAGTTGCTCAACACTCCTTAGTTCAACAACCTCCATCCACTGATTACAGTGCTCTACTGCTTGCCATGCAAATCAAGATGGATGAACAAAGGAAGGCTTTAGAAACTTATGTTAATGAAGGGCACAAGGCACTACAATCTGATCTGGGACAGGAAATCAAGTCAATAAGGTTTGAAATGAACCTTAATAAAAAGGAAATGACTGATTGTTTTACAAAGGGTGCTCATGCAGTGGTCTATCTGGCTAAACATCAAGAAACAATCAAAGAGAAAGTAGAAGATATAGCACTCAAGCAAGGCTATGTGCTGGAGAATCAACTCAGGATGAATGATAACTTGACTGCATCTCACAATGCAATAGTCACTGAACTCAAGAAAAAGTCTGATGAACCATCAACCTCCTCTGCTGCTGCCAAAGCTGATTTTGATAAACTCTTTCAAGCTGAACTAACTGCTGTCAAGACTGCCATCAAGGACTCCCAGAAGGTCATTTCTGAACAGCTTACCAAGCTCAGACCTTTCTTTAAAGAGGGCATAAGATATTTGGACAGCCAAATAAGGTTCCAGAAAGATGATGTGAGAGATCATGTAGCCCAAGAAGTCATAAAGGGGGAGAGAGTGTTAGTCAAGGCCAGTTCTGAGCATGCCAAATGGATTTCAAATTCAATCAGGGCTACACTTGGATATCCTCCCCTGTGTGATGACAATGAAGTAGCTGAATCTGGTATTCAAGGAACATATCTTGGAGGTGAGCAACAGGCAGTGGCTGATGTAATCTATCCACCTCCAGATTTTGAAATGATTCATGCAGATATAAGCACAATGTATAGTCCAACTTCTGGTAAGCCTAATATTATTCTGGAAAAGGTTGTTCAACCTATCACAGCTGCTATGCAAGAGGCTTTGGACAAAGAAGAAGAAACTAGGCTGTCAAAGAAGAAGTTCAGGGAACTTGCTGAGCAAAAACCTGATTTTGAACAGTGGAGCCCTACTTCTAGGAACATTATTCTCACTGCATGGAAAGCAGCCAAGGATAATGCCCATGAGAGGAACAAGTGGTTCTCAGAGGCTGAATGGAGGAAACATGAGAGTAGGCAGGAAGCAATTTTCCAATATAGAAGAAAGGCTAAGTTAGGAAAGCTACCTCCTACAGCTGTGGAGCCTAGCAAGTACTTTCCTAAGCCCTATCATTATTTTGAAAGGCAAAAGATCAAGGCTGAAGAACAGAAGAAGAAGGACTCCAAAGGGAAGAAGACTGCTGAAGCTGAGCCTGCTGCTGCTGCTGCTGTGAAAGCCAAAGTGCAAGCTGGAAAAGGCATAGTCATTAAAGAACCAGAGCAGAATTAGACTAAGATTAAAACTGAAGAATGTTGTAATCAAACATTTTGTGTAAATCATTGAAAGTGTATTAACAACAATGTATGAACAATTTTTGATAAATATATATTTCATGATTGTTCAGTAGAATGTGTCTAATTCTTGTTTGTTCTGTAATGCTGAATGAGTATACATGTGTGCTTTATTACATGTTTAAGTTTAACTCTGTTGTCATATATCTGTTTTACTTCATTTTATAATTTTTAATTATGAGTGATGTATATCATTGACTAAGGGTTATGACTTCTCCAAATAGGGGGAGATTGTTGGGTACATTGGTCAAATGTACCTGATTTGAAGAAGCCTCACCTAACTCAATGATATGCATCATAGTGTATTTGATGTGTGTTTGAGTTACTTGTGCAGGTTAGGAATACACTGGACTGAAGCTAAAAATTCTAAGTCCATGTGTCGACACCCAGAGGGAAAGTGTCGACACTTGAGAAAGCTTGTGTCGACACCCAGACAAGCAGTGTCGACACTTGGAGTCATTGTGTCGACACCTGGGAAGAAGAGTCGACACCAGTCAGAAAGTGTCGACACTTGGAGCTGTGTCGACACTCAGTGAAGAAGAATGCAGAAAAGCTGTGTCGACACTTAGCAGAAGTGTCGACACCTAGAAGAGCTGAGTCAACACCACAAAGTGTCGACACTTGAAGTAAGTGTCGACACTCAGCAAAAGTCTGCAGAATCTAAGTACAAGTGTCGACACTCAACACAATGTGTCGACACTATGCAGAAGAGTCAGCACTTGAAGTAAGTGTCGACACCCAGCACAATGTGTCGACACTTAGCTAAAGACTCAGTATTTGAAGTAAGTGTCGACACTCACACAATGTGTCGACACACAACCAAAGGAGTCAACACTTGAAGAAAGTGTCGACACTCAGCACAATGTGTCGACACTTAGTTGAAGACTCTAGACTTGAAGAAAGTGTCGACACAAGGAGCTGTGTCGACACTTATCAAAGATCAGAAAAGTTACAAAATATTCTAAGTACAAGTGTCACACTAAAGGAATGTGTCGACACTCAGCTGAAGAAACAAAAGTAAAGACTTGTGTCGACACCAAGAAGCAGTGTCGACACTTGACAGTTTCTACACATGAACATGTGTCGACACAAAGGAGATGTGTCGACACTTAGAAGAATACAGTTGCAGAATGAAGTACAAGTACTTGTGTCGACACTCAATTTCAGTGTCGACACATGCAGAAGAAACTGTGTCGAGACACATAAGGAATTGTGTCGACACCTTGTAGACTTGTGTCGACACTTACACAACATGTGTCGACACTTGGCCTATAAGTGTCGACACTTAAGAACAGAAAGTCTCGACACTATCTGACAGTTAGGGGAATTTCAAGAAGTGACTGGTTGACAAGACAGCTGCCGATCCAGCCGGTCTACATCAACTGTCAGTGATATCAGAAGTCTGTTATGAACCGGACCAGCCGGTTACCATGAAGGAAGCCTATAAATAGGCACTCATAGTCTACAGAAGATATGATCAAGAGATTAAGAGATTGATTGTTGAAGTAATATAGAAGTGGTTGACAAAAGTTTTACAGAGAGAGTTCAGATCTTTGTAAAAGTGGTATATTGAGTATCAACACAAGAAGATCTTGCTGTGCATCAGCAGATCTAAGAAGTTGGAGAGAGAGAGCTCCAACCAAGTATTCAGTCTTTGGAACTAAGGCTGAGAAGAAGAATTCAGAGTCATCTGGATTTCAAGAAGCAGAGGTCAAGGAACAACTGCAGAAGATTCAGACTAATTCAGTTCTAATCAAGAAGCTTTGAAGGAAGCTAAGTCAGTTTGGATCTAACTGAGTTCTTCCAAGAACTCTTCAAGAATCTCTCAACTCCTCTCCTGTTTTCTGAGTTGTAGAGTTAACTATTGTACTTTCTATTTTAACCTGTAGGATCCATTGGATCTGAGAAAATTGTAAGCCTATTTTATAAAGGCTGAGGGTAGGGCTTGGTTGCCTGAGTGTAGGAGTTGAAGAACTCTGAGTGTAGGCCTTAATTGGCTGAGTGTAGGCCTTTGGCTGAGTGTAAGGCTTTGGGCCTGAGGTAGGAACCTAGTTTGGTTCTGAGTTAGTGGAGAAGTTTGGCCGAATCTAGTACACTGCTAGATAGGCGAAGGGGGAAAGTGGATGTACCCAAAGATTGGTGAACCACTATAAATCAGTGTGTCTTCTGTGCTGTGCTGTGAAATTACTGTGTTTATGCTGTAATTGCTGTTAGCTGTAGAATTCTGTGAAATAGCTGTTGTGCTGCCAAACAAAACTCAAAAAGGATTTAGGTCACCTATTCACCCCCCCCCCTCTAGGTGTTTAGGTACCATATCTTTCAAGTACTCTGGGAGAGTAGTGTCACTAAGTAGTGTTCTACTTGCCTCAATTAGAGTCCTATTCTTTCTTTCAGCAACTCCATTTTACTGAGGAGTTCTAGGTGAGGAGAATTCCTGATGAATCCCAAATTAATCACAAAACTTTGTCATACATTAGACTGAAATTCAGTTCCATGATCACTTCTGATTTTGACCACAGAACTGTTATTTTCATTCTGAATTTGTCTAACAAAAGTCTGGAAAACAGTTGTGGTTTCAGATTTCTTCCTCAAGAAGAAAACCCATGTGTATCTAGAATAGTCATCCACAATAACTAATGTGTATATTTTCCTACCAAGACTGTGAACTGGCATAGGACCAAACAAATCCATATGAAGAGATATAAACATCTCATTGAATCTTTGATATTATGTGTATGGAAAGAGGACTTAGTCTGTTTGCCTTTTGGCAAGCAGAACATACACCCTCTTTAATGCACTTGACTTGAGAACCATTCCTCACTAACCCATGCTAAACAGCTGTCCAATTGACTTACAGTTTAGATGGGCAAGCCTCTTGTTCCATTTGACACATAGTGAAGCTTTTTCTCCTGCAACTAGACATATGGGTGAGTTGTCAAACTCAAAATCTATGTTAAGACAATATACATTCCCTTTCCTAGTGCCAGTCAAAATAATCTCTTGATTGCTTGACCTTCTTATTTGGCACTCCCCTTTGAGAAAGGAGATGTCATAACCTAGATCACTAAGTTGACTTATACTGATCAGGTTATGTTTTACACCTTCACATAAGCCACTTAGTGATAGTAATTGAATCACTAAAATATTACCAAATCCTTTGATAATTCTTTTTCTGAAGCACCAAAGATTACTTTAGGTCCATTCTCTATGTGTACATAGTCCCTCAACATTCTCCTTGTTCCAGTCATGTGTTTGGAACACCCACTATCCAAGTACCATATAGGGGTATGGTCACTTGGATTCACTTGCAACAAATACAGAATCACTTACCCTTAGAACCCAAATTGTTATGGTCCTTGGTCATTATTAGGTTGAAATCCTGCAGCTGTTCTGACAGGTAAACTACTCTTGTTTTAACACTTGTGTTGAACCAACAATCCCTTGCAAAATGGCCCACTTTGCCACAACACCAACACTCAAACCTATTATACCTTCTCTTAGGTACAGACTTTACTACTTTGTTGTCAGCAGTTCTGTTGAGTGTAGGTGCTGGAGCAGTAAACCCCAAGACTTCCTCTTGAACCTGATGGGCTTGCTTATAGTGATCTATGGGCATTTGCACCCTTGCCCATGAGACCTTCATCCTCATAGTGACCATGAGTATTATCATGATCATATCTGTTTGTTGGTTGCATCACTTCCTAAATAAAATAGGGGGCTTAGAATCTAGTGGCTGAGCTGGGCCTTACCTTTTCTATGAAATTGGTGGCCCTAGTTCTACCCTTGAAACCTAAACCAATCTTCCCTTTATGAGAAATGAAATTATATATTAAGGGCAAGACTGATTTTGCTTTAGAGAATTAGCCACTAACTCTCTTTCTTGCTGAAGTTTTGCCTCTAGTTTCATGATGTGATTCTCCTTGAAAGAGATTGTGCCCATCTGAATAACAGTTATGTTTTTCAGTTGGCAATCTCCTTCAGTTTTGAATCTATCAACAAGGCTGTATTTGATGCAGCTTCAGAGACTCAATCTCTTTGGCCTGCTCCTTAACAAGAAACTTGATACTCTTTAGAGCTTGCAACAACCCACCATACTCATTAATGAGTTGATGCACATCCCCCTCTGATTCAGAACCATCCACATCTCTTGATGCAGAAGTTTCTGAATCTAATGCAGTGCAGTAATCTGAAGATGAGGGAGAACTGTATATCTTACTAGGACCAGGCTGATCCTGGCACTGATCATTTTCTAATAAAGCCATCAGCCCTCTATAAAAATAATCTTCTACTCCATTTATGGAGTCTAGCATTTGTAGAAATTCTAGTTCCCTAGAATCCTCTTCTGTTGAGATTAGCCCAACATATGCTTCTGCATTATCTTCATTTCCTGATCCTGAAGATGAAGAGTTATCCAACTCTTCTGCTTCTGAGCAACAAGGGATTTCTCCTTCTTGCCTTTCACTTGATGCTTCTTCTTATCTTTAGATTCAGTACTCTTGTCTGGACAGTCAGCTATGACATGTCCAGGCCTGTTGCAACAATAACACACAATCTTAGTATTAATTTGTTTACTAGGTTTTGATGCATACCTGTCCTCCTTGGGAGTCTTCTTTTTCTTGTAATACTCATCCTTAGAAAAAGATGTTGATGACTTGGTTCTCCATTTCTTCTTTTTCATGAACCTTTGGAATTACCTTGTAAAGGCAGCAAAGTCCTCATTAGAGGTGTGGCTATCTGATGTGCTGTTGTCAAGATTTTCTTCTTCAGCCTCAACACTCCTTTTAGGTGGAGAATAAGACCTTTTCCAACCCTTTCTTGTGCCTTCAGCCTTGAAGGCTACAGACTTTCTTTGTATTCAGGCCTACTGCTTTTCTCCTTCTCTTTTCTGGCAGTGAGCTGCATTTCATATGATAGCAGCTTTCCAAATAGTGTGGGTGGAGGAGTATCAACAAGCTTGGCCACTTCTCTGATGGCACATATCTTTGTGTCCCAGTCCTTTGTTAGTGACCTCAGAAACTTGTCATTCAGTTCATATGTGCTAAAGACTCTTCCATAGGTCATCAACACATTGATAACCATGAAGAACTTTTTGTAACATTCAGCTATGCTGTCAGTCTTGGCTTGTCTAAAGCTCTCATACTCTTGATTCAATATAGTTTCCTGTCTTCTCTGACTTCTTCTATTCCCTCCATGTAGACAATTAGGGTGTCCCATATTTCCTTGGAGGTTTTACAGTGCACCAGATTCTGAAATGTGGCATCATCTATAGCACTTACTATAATGTTTGTGCTCTTCTGTCTAATGTTGTTAGGATGATCTCATCCTTAGTCATTTCATAATAGCTCTTAGGGGTTTGAACATTTGCATCCAAAACGGATACCTTCATTGGAATAAAGGGACCCTCTTGTACTGTGATGTAGATTCTTGGATCAGATGCTTCCATGAACAACCTGACCCTTTCCTTCCATATGCCAAAGCATTCTTTCCTGCAGATAGGCCGTTTCATAGATCGAAATTCCTTCTGATTGTCTATTAACCCCATTCTTGAAAGATATCATTTGCCTTGGATCTTCACTCAGACTGTTAGGTCAACCTTTGAGTAACCTCGCTCTGATACCACTTGAAAGACTTAATTTCAAGAGCCTAGACACATAGAGGGGGAGGGGGTGAATAGGTTCTAAAATTTTCATTAAAAACTTTAGGCAAATAAGAAAATTTATCTCAGCACTACAACAATTCAAATCACAGAATAATGAACACAGCACAGCATACACCAGATTTATAGTGGTTCCCCAAGATCTGGGTACATCCACTTTTCCCTTCGCCTATCCAGTAATGAACTGGATTCGGCCTAACTTCCTTCCACTTCTCAGATCCGCAGATCTTACAGCTCAGACCAAGAATGGTTCCTACAACTCAGAGTGAATCCACACCCCTACAACTCGGCACAAGGCCTACCTCAGCCTCTATCACAGGCCTACAACTCTGAGTGAAACAACACTCCTACAACTCAGGCAACATGTAACAGCCCAAAGTTCTGAAACAGGCAAATTTGGGTGACACGGCCTGGGACACGGGCGTGTCCCAGGGCGTGTCAGGTGACACGGCCTGCGACACGGGCGTGTCGCAGGGCGTGTCGAGTTGTGTCGACGATTGGGCTTTGTCTCGACGATTTTTTTCTGGTCTCGACGATTCGTCGAGAGGAGGCACACGGCCCAGGACACGGGCGTGTCCAAGGCCGTGTCGCATGCTCGACGATTTTTACTCGACGATCGTCGAGTGTCGGGAAGTGCGTGTCGAGTGTTGAACACGGCCTGTGACACGGGCGTGTCACAGGGCGTGTCAAATCAGGCGACGAACTCAGCCCGCCGAGAATTCGACAGGGCGTGTCTGGGTGCCGTGTCTGGGCACACGGCCGGGGACACGGGCGTGTCCCAGGCCGTGTGAAGTCTCGGGATGATTTGGGATTTTTTTCACCCAGGCACACGGCCACAGACACGGGCGTGTCTGAAGGCGTGTTGGTGACACGACCCATGACACGGGCGTGTCCCGTGGGCGTGTCACTGGTTTGGATAAGTCGGTTGACCACCGCTTGAGGCACACGGCCAGGCACACGGCCGTGTTCGAGGCCGTGTCGGGTCAAAATGTGTGTTTTTGGCAGAATCATGGCCGTCCATGTCTTCAGTCTGGATCCAAGGCTGAAAGATCTTCTTCCTTTTCCTTAAGGGCCGAACTCAGAGAATGATTTCTCATTTTCTTTGGCTTCATCTTTCTTCAAGAGAGAGAAAGAGAGAGAGAAAGGAGGAGGAAGAAGGGAAGGGGGCTGCTGGTTGGTGGTGCTGCGGTTTACCGGCGAGAGATCCGAAGCCAGCGTTGCGGAGGAAACGCTCTTGCGAGTCTTGCAAGCAAGCTTTCAAGCCATGGCACCGAAGCGATCGTCAAGGGTAACGACTTTTCTTCCTAGCCATGTGACGACTTCTGTTTTGGCATATCTTTTGATTCCCCCACCAAGAGGTGGCTGCTTTTGGGAGTCCTTTGGGTGGATGCTTGAAATCCCCTTGGTATGCATATAGATCCGGAAATGAGTACGGAATAGGCATGCTGTGTGAAGCCCATCTGGACAGGTTGGTCTGGATTGGTGATGTTGCATACGCACCGGAGAAGACTCCGTGATAAACGTGTAGTATTAAGGAGTCTATGGGTTATGCCTGCGAAAAGGAGTAGCAGGAAGTACTGGGGTGGTAGCCCAGGAAACTAGCCTTGTGGTGGTTTTGGTTCAACCTGTGGTTGAGGCACAGGAAGTACTGGTGGGACCAGGAAAGGCCCTTTTTGTGATGCTTGATGTCATAGGGTGTCCACCTATGAAGCGAGTCACAGGAAGTACTGGTGTGCCCAGGAAAGACCCCTGACATTTGTGCTTATGCGGTGTCCACCTGTGGAGAGAATCACAGGAAGTACTGGTGCGCCCAGGAAAGACCCGTTGTTGCGGTGAGGAAATGGGTATAGTGACATACCCAGGCTTGAATGCCAGGAACAGGATTGGTGAGACCGACCCGCGCCTTTGATATAGCCATGAGTACGCTGCACGCGGAAAGGGCAAGGCGATTTGAGCAACGGGGGGGGGGGGGGGGGGGGGGGGGGGTGGAGGATCCGACCTGCGCTATGTCCGTCTGACGTGAGACCAAAAGTGCGGTCTGTTGGAGCGCATAGCAAGAGTCTTCGGCCTGCGCGCCATGACACAAAGGGGGGCTACGGGCCATCCCGGTGCCGAGGACTAACTCCGGCTGCACGCCATGGAGTAAATGCTCAAGAGTGTTACCGTTGGGTGTTAACCCTGATACGGTGGTGGGCAAGAGGTTGCCAGAACACCAAGAATGTGCCCTGAGTGCACGGATCCGTTGGTACCCGGGCGTGCGAACGGTTGTGATGGCTTGTGTGCGTGAAAGCACCTTTGATGATTATAGCTTGCCATACTTGTGATCTGATATGCCTGCAGGGAAAATACCGTGCCCCGAGAGGAGGGGTAGGGTCGTTATAATTTGGTCAGCTGAACGCTGACCGTTGCTTTTGTTTGCCACCGTTGGGTGGATTTGTCCTTGCACAGGTGCTGGAGAGCCGAGCGGGTCGCATAGAGGTTGATGCTGCTGGTGTGCTGCTTGCTGCTAGCCCTCGAAGGCTAATGTTCTTTTGTGTGTTTTCTTTTCGTGGCGGCCTGCGCGCCATTTTGTTAGGCCACTGTTTGAAAGCCCTGTAAGGCCTTAAGGCCAACACTTGTGACATGTTGTAAGACATTCCTATATGTTTTAAAATGTGGAGTTTTTATGTTTGGACATTCATGAGGAGTTCAAGTAGTTTAGGCTTCCGCTAGAATGCTTGTGATAGGTGCGTTGCGCTACTCTGGTATCATCCTGTACCTTCACTGACTGTTTTGTGGTATATCCTGTGGGGCCCGGCCGGACCTTCTAGAATATATCATATGAACGGATGGGGTTGTTACATTTTGGTATCAGTTCTCTTGGTCTTTCCCTCTCGACGTCGTGGCCGACTTCTTTTGTGGGGTGGCGAGCACGGTTTGTGCGACAAACAAAGTCTACGATTGAACTCCTGAATGTCCATGATAGGAATGCATTTTGTATGTTGAGGAACCTGCGTGTTCCTATGTTGTGTTGTTTGCTTGGGTACGACCGCTAATGTGTGTGGTCTTGTCCCCTTTTAGGTGACACGAAGTGGACGCTGGGCCGTCTGCGTCCCAGCATTCTGTCCTGATGAGAGTTACGGCACCAGCCGCGGTGCCTACACCTCCACCGTCTGCGGAACATGTCCGTTTAGTTGCGGAGGCCTTGTTTACCATGATCCAAGGTCAGCCACTTAGGCAGGGAGCAAGCGGCTGTGGGGCCAGAACAGGTGGGGCGGCAAGGCCTGAACCTGTCGTGGAAGTGGTTCCTCGAGCGGCTGAGAAGCAGCTAACACGGTTTATGAGTTTCCATCCGCCTACGTTTTCGGGAGCGGGTTACTCCGACGCAGGCAGAGGATTGGTTATCGCGCGTCAAGAGGGTTATGACGGCGCGATTGGCACGGCGGAACGTCAGAAGGTTACCTTAGCTACATTCTTGCTTGAAGGAGAAGCTCGATTGTGGTGGGATGAGGTGGAGCTGCATCATTTGGCGGGTCGTCCGTAAACCCAAGTGTCGATGGAAGAATTCTCCCGGCTCTTCCTAGCGAAGCACCTTCCTGTGGCTCAACGGATAGCCATGGAAAATGAATTCCAACGGTTGACTCAAGGTGATGGCAGTGTTGACGCGTACCTGCATGAGTTTACTCGCTTGGGGCGGTATGCGGGTTCGATTTTTGCTGATGAGCAGAGGAAAACTAATAGGTTCTATGAAGGATTGAGGGACGAGCTGAGGTTCCTTGTGTCCAGCTCTGTGAACCAAGGTTTCCAAGCGTTGGTTGACACTGCGACCGCGTTGGAAAAAGATATGAAGCGGGTGCAGGGGAAGAGAGCATTGGTGATGACGCAACCAGAGTGGAAGGCGCCCCGATCGGGAAAGTCATTTTATAAGAAGAGATGGGGCAAGAAGTCCAAGCCTAGTGGACAAGCTCCTTCATCAGTTGCGTCGGGAGCAACTTCAGGGGCAACCTCCAAGCCAGAAACTCGTACCTGCTTTAATTGTGGTAGGATGGGGCATATTGCGCGAGATTGCCGGATGCCGCCAAAGAGTGAAAAGAAGGCGGGAGCATCTTATGCGGAGAAGGAAAAGCGGTGGTGGATTCTTCTGCCTCGCAAGCGCAACCCCGGGTCTACAATCTTGGCCTGCAGGAGGCCATCAAGCAGAGTGACGTGGTCACAGGTATGAGTTTAGTTTTGCTTATGCGACTGTTTGTATGCTTAGCTTAGTACCCTTGTTTGTGGTTTGTGTGTGTGACATGTTTGTCATAGGCTTTGTGATGATTCGGGACACGCTGGCGCGAGCACTGTTTGATACAGGTGCATCGCATTCTTTCTGTCTAGTGAATTTCTTACGCGGCTTGGGATACCCAGTCGTGCAAAGGCAGATAGCGTCAGAGTGGTGTTGCCGAATGGTTGTTGGATGCTTGTGGATCAAGCTTGCGATGTGGCGGTTCAGTTAGGAAGTCGGGAGTTTTGTGTAACCGCATTTGTTTTGCCAATTTCGGAATTTAATGTGATTTTTGGGATGGATTGGCTTGCGGAGCAGCATGCTATGATTGATTGCCAGTCCAAAGAAATCACGTTGGGCCAGAATACCGAACAGGAGACCAAGTTCGCGGGTATGCGAGGAGTAGGCGGGATGTTGATGTCTGCACTCCAGGTAGTCAAAGCTGTTCGGAAGGGTGCGGAGTGTTACTTTGCACTAATTCAGGCTGTTGAGCCTAAGGCCACTTTGTGCGAGGTTCCGATTGTGGCAGAATTTGCTGATGTGTTTCCCGCAGATCTCCCTGGGCTACCACCCCAGCGGGAGATTGACTTCACAATTGAGTTGGTGCCAGGTGCGAAACCCGTGGCCCGCTCGCCATATCGCGTTGCGCCTAAAGAGATGGCTGAGTTAAAGGTTCAACTACAAGAAATGCTAGAGCAAGGCTATATCCGCCCAAGTATGTCACCTTGGAGCGCGCCTGTGCTTTTTGTAAAGAAGAAAGATGGTGGGTTACGGTTGTGTATCGATTACCGTGAATTGAATAAGCTGACCGAGAAGAATAAATATCCGATCCCCCGGATTGATGAATTATTTGATCAGCTAGTTGGTTCTACCGTCTATTCAAAGTTGGACCTGAAGTCTGGTTATTACCAGTTAAGGATTCGGGAAGGTGACATTCCCAAAACTGCATTTGGAACACGCTATGGGCACTATGAGTTCACAGTCATGCCATTTGGACTGTGCAATGCGCCCTCTGTGTTTATGGACTTGATGCACCGCATATTCCGTGAGTACCTGGATCTGTTTGTGATCGTGTTCATTGATGATATCCTGGTGTACTCAAAGTCGAAAGCTGAACATGAGATTCACTTGCGGTTGGTGTTGAATATATTGAGCCAAAATCAGCTCTATGCCAAGTTCTCGAAGTGTGAGTTTTGGCTATCGTCAGTGGCATTTTTGGGCCATGTGGTAAGTGGAGCGGGCATTGCAGTGGATCCAGTGAAGATAAGAGCCATACAAGATTGCCCAATATTGTCTTCCGTGGCCGAAGTTAGGCGTTTCCTTGGACTTGCGGGCTATTATAGAAGATTTGTGGAAAACTTCTCGCGGATCGCTTTGCCGCTAACCACACTGACGCGAAAGGATCAGAAGTTCGTTTGGACGCCAGAGTGCGCACGAGCTTTTGAAGAGCTGAAGGTTCGGTTGACCACGACGCCGGTGTTGTCTTCGCCATGTGGAACCGATGGGTTTGTACTATATAGTGATGCTTCAGGAAGCGGTTTAGGCTGCGTTCTTCTGCAGAGCGGAAAGGTGATTGCTTATGGCTCACGCCAGCTGAAGGTGCACGAGCGAAACTATCCCGTCCATGATTTGGAACTAGCGGCGGTGATTTTTGCACTTAAGCTGTGGCGACACTACCTTTATGGAGTGAAGGTGGAGATCTATACTGATCATAAGAGCCTCAAGTATCTATTAGAGCAGAAAGAGTTGAACATGCGACAACGAAGGTGGTTGGAGTTCCTTGGGGACTACACTTTCGAGATTCACTATACACCCGGGAAGGGAAATGTTGTCGCGGATGCCTTAAGTCGGCGGGTTCCGGCTAGAGCGAATTGGTTACAAAGGCATGATGAACGTCTTATCCAGGAATTGGAGGCATTGGAGATCTCTTGTGTTGACAAGAATTCCACTACCAGTGCATGTTTGAACTGGACCGAGGTGCAATGTGACCTTGCGGACCGAGTTCGACGGGCAACGGAGTTGGATGAAGATCTCTTGCGCTATGTGACTGAAGGGCCAGAAGGCAAATTCACCTGGAATGACGGTCTTTTGCGAAAAGAGAGCCGTTTGTGCGTCCCAAATGTGGGGAAGTTGAGGGAAGAACTGATGTATGAAGCACATTATACAAAGTATTCCATTCACCCCGGGAGCACAAAGATGTTCAACGATATGAAAAAGCTCTTTTGGTGGCCAGGGCTCAAGAAAGATATTGCCCTTTATGTGGCCAAATGCCAAACATGTGCGATGGTGAAGTCTGAATGCCAAAAGACGGGCGGTTATTTGAAGTCACTACCGATCCCAGTGTGGAAATTTGATGATATTTCCATGGATTTTGTGCATGGATTGCCAAGATCGCAGCGAGGAAATGATTCCATTTGGGTGATAGTTGACCGGTTAACAAAAGTAGCACATTTTCGCCCGAACAGGCGGGATGATTCGGTTGAAAGTTTGGCAAAATTATATGTTGACCAGATTGTGCGTCTTCACGGTGTTCCTCGGAGCATCGTAAGTGATCGAGATGGGCGATTTACGTCAAATGATTGGAGGCTAGTTCATCGACTGTTGGGCACAAAGTTGACTTTCAGTACGGCCTTTCATCCCCAAACGAATGGCCAAACTGAACGTACCAACAGAACAATGGTGGACATGCTCCGAATGTGCGCCCTTGACTTCGGAAAGAGATGGGAAGATCATCTCTATATGGTCGAGTTTGCGTATAATAACAGCTACCAGGCAAGTATTGGGATGGCACCATATGAAGCCCTATATGGCAGGAAATGTCGGACTCCCTTAGCTTGGGTAGAAGCGGGTGAAGCCCGGATTGTTAAACCAAATGAGGTGGATGAAGCAAACTCAACCATTCGGACTATTCGTGAGAGATTGCTGATTGCTCAAGATCGACAAGCGAAGTACTACAACGCCAAGCACCGGAACGTTGAATTTGCGGTTGGCGATTGGGTCTACTTGAAGATCAAGCCATTCAAAGGTGTCTCCAGGATTCGACGATTGAAAAAGTTGAGTCCAAGATATTTGGGTCCTTTCGAAGTGGTTGAGCGAATTGGCGAAGCGGCTTATCGGCTAGCTCTATCGGCGGACTTGGGTGGGTTACATGATGTCTTTCACATCTCGGTGCTTCGGAAGGCCGTGAAAGATCCAACTCAAGTGATCACGAGGGATCGTGTGCCGGTGGAGTATGGGCTAACGACGAGAGTTAGACCCATTCGGATCGAAGATCGAGCCGAGAAACAGTTGCGGAACAAGACGGTCGGTATGGTGAAGGTCCGGTGGGACAACTACGGCCGTGAAGAACTGACATGGGAGCGTGAGCAGACCATGCGAGAAGAGTTCCCTGAGCTGTTTGTAGCGAAAAAGTTGTAACATTAAATTTTATATGTTGTAACCTTTTTCTTGCTGGTTTCTGTTGCTTTCCTGTCTCCAAATTTCGAGGACGAAATTTCTTGTAGGAGGGGAGGATTGTAACAGCCCAAAGTTCTGAAACAGGCAAATTTGGGTGACACGGCCTGGGACACGGGCGTGTCCCAGGGCGTGTCAGGTGACACGGCCTGCGACACGGGCGTGTCGCAGGGCGTGTCGAGTTGTGTCGACGATTGGGCTTTGTCTCGACGATTTTTTCTGGTCTCGACGATTCGTCGAGAGGAGGCACACGGCCCAGGACACGGGCGTGTCCAAGGCCGTGTCGCATGCTCGACGATTTTTACTCGACGATCGTCGAGTGTCGGGAAGTGCGTGTCGAGTGTTGAACACGGCCTGTGACACGGGCGTGTCACAGGGCGTGTCAAATCAGGCGACGAACTCAGCCCGCCGAGAATTCGACAGGGCGTGTCTGGGTGCCGTGTCTGGGCACACGGCCGGGGACACGGGCGTGTCCCAGGCCGTGTGAAGTCTCGGGATGATTTGGGATTTTTTTCACCCAGGCACACGGCCACAGACACGGGCGTGTCTGAAGGCGTGTTGGTGACACGGCCCATGACACGGGCGTGTCCCGTGGGCGTGTCACTGGTTTGGATAAGTCGGTTGACCACCGCTTGAGGCACACGGCCAGGCACACGGCCGTGTTCGAGGCCGTGTCGGGTCAAAATGTGTGTTTTTGGCAGAATCGTGGCCGTCCATGTCTTCAGTCTGGATCCAAGGGCTGAAAGATCTTCTTCCTTTTCCTTAAGGGCCGAACTCAGAGAATGATTTCTCATTTTCTTTGGCCTTCATCTTTCTTCAAGAGAGAGAAAGAGAGAGAGAAAGGAGGAGGAAGAAGGGAAGGGGGCTGCTGGTTGGTGGTGCTGCGGTTTACCGGCGAGAGATCCGAAGCCAGCGTTGCGGAGGAAACGCTCTTGCGAGTCTTGCAAGCAAGCTTTCAAGCCATGACACCGAAGCGATCGTCAAGGGTAACGACTTTTCTTCCTAGCCATGTGACGGCTTCTGTTTTGGCATATCTTTTGATTCCCCCACCAAGAGGTGGCTGCTTTTGGGAGTCCTTTGGGTGGATGCTTGAAATCCCCTTGGTATTGCATATAGATCCGGAAATGAGTACGGAATAGGCATGCTGTGTGAAGCCCATCTGGACAGGTTGGTCTGGATTGGTGATGTTGCATACGCACCGGAGAAGACTCCGTGATAAACGTGTAGTATTAAGGAGTCTATGGGTTATGCCTGCGAAAAGGAGTAGCAGGAAGTACTGGGGTGGTAGCCCAGGAAACTAGCCTTGTGGTGGTTTTGGGTTCAACCTGTGGTTGAGGCACAGGAAGTACTGGTGGGACCAGGAAAGGCCCTTTTTGTGATGCTTGATGTCATAGGGTGTCCACCTGTGAAGCGAGTCACAGGAAGTACTGGTGTGCCCAGGAAAGACCCCTGACATTTGTGCTTATGCGGTGTCCACCTGTGGAGAGAATCACAGGAAGTACTGGTGCGCCCAGGAAAGACCCGTTGTTGCGGTGAGGAAATGGGTATAGTGACATACCCAGGCTTGAATGCTAGGAACAGGATTGGTGAGACCGACCCGCGCCTTTGATATAGCCATGAGTACGCTGCACGCGGAAAGGGCAAGGCGATTTGAGCAACGGGGGGGGTGGAGGATCCGACCTGCGCTATGTCCGTCTGACGTGAGACCAAAAGTGCGGTCTGTTGGAGCGCATAGCAAGAGTCTTCGGCCTGCGCGCCATGACACAAAGGGGGGCTACGGGCCATCCCGGTGTCCGAGGACTAACTCCGGCTGCACGCCATGGAGTAAATGCTCAAGAGTGTTACCGTTGGGTGTTAACCCTGATACGGTGGTGGGCAAGAGGTTGCCAGAACACCAAGAATGTGCCCTGAGTGCACGGACCGTTGGGCCGGGCGGCGAACGGTTGTGATGGCTTGTGTGCGTGAAAGCACCTTTGATGATATAGCTTGCCATACTTGTGATCTGATATGCCTGCAGGGAAAATACCGCTGCCCCGAGAGGAGGGGTAGGGTCGTTATAATTTGGTCAGCTGAACGCTGACCGTTGCTTTTGTTTGCCACCGTTGGGTGGATTGTCCTTGCACAGGTGCTGGAGAGCCGAGCGGGTCGCATAGAGGTTGATGCTCCTGCTGGTGCTGCTGCTGCTGCTAGCCCTCGAAGGCTAATGTTCTTTTGTGTGTTTTCTTTTCGTGGCCGGCCTGCGCGCCATTTTGTTAGGCCACTGTTTGAAAGCCCTGTAAGGCCTTAAGGCCAACACTTGTGACATGTTGTAAGACATTCCTATATGTTTATAAAATGTGGAGTTTTATGTTTGGACATTCATGAGGAGTTCAAGTAGTTTAGGCTTCTGCTAGAATGCTTGTGATAGGTGCGTTGCGCTACTCTGGTATCATCCTGTACCTTCACCGACTATTTTGTGGTATATCCTGTGGGGCCCCGGCCGGACCTTCTAGAATATATCATATGAACGGATGGGGTTGTTACACAACAACCCTACCTCAGCCTCTTTCACAGGCCTTCAACTCAGAGTGACACCCCACTCCTTTAGCTCAGGCAAAAGCCCTACCTCAGCTTTTATAATTACAGGCTTATAACTCAGATCTAATAACAGATCCTACCAGAAATAATTTGATAATGTGATACAGAAATTGCACGAGATGAATCTCTTCACTAATGAGCTTCTTGATCAGTTCTTGAATGGACTGATCTTCAGATCCAACCTGACTTAGCCGTTTCAAAGCTTCTTGATAGAACAAAATAAGGTTGATCTTCACTTGATGTAGAAGTTGATCTTCAGTTAGCTTCCTTCTTGAATTCAGAATGAAATCTGAATCTTCCTTGCAGACTGATCTGGATATGCCTTCGTAAGGGTTACCCCTTTTCTTGTTGTAGAAAACTTCTCTTTGAAGAATTCACTTATTTAATGTATTGTTCCTTGCTTCTATTCTCTATTTTTTTCACTACTTCACTTCTACACTTGATTAATTATATGTTGTATCGAGCCAGTCCCTTATATAGAGTTTCCTCCGGATTACCGACTGATTCGGTTTGTAACAGTCTTCTGACAGTTCTGAACAAAGGTGTCAGACCGGTTGGTTATGGTTTTCCAACTCAGCATGAACCACTCAGCAAACTGCTTCACATGTGTCAACACAAATAGACAAAGTGTTGACACAAGTCTTGATGATGTCGACACAACACTCCATGTGTCGACATAGTCATTCTTCTGGTACTCGACACAACATCTGTTAAATATGTAGACATAAGTCCTATATGTCGACACAGCTTCTGCTTCCAGTGTCGACATAACTTCCGGCTGTCGACACAGCTTCTGCTTTCACTGTCGACAAAACTTCTGGTTGTCGACAGAATTTTGGTGTGTGTCGACACAAGTTCTGTGTGTCGACACAGTCGTTGTCGACAGAATTCTGGAATGTGTCGATAGCTTCTCTGTGTATCGACACAAGTCCTGTTGATGTCGACACAATCTGGCCCTTGGTTTCGACACAGCTTTGTCGACAAATTTTCTGTGTGTCGACATAAATTCTAGGTGTCGACACAATCTGGCCCTTGGTGTCGACACATCCATTCCCAAGTGTCGACACTTGTACTTAGAAAACTATTTCTTCCATTTACTTAACTTGCACATGATAACCCAATACAACATCAAATACAACTTGATGCATATCACTGTGTTAGGTGAGGCTTCTCCAAAACTGGTACACATTTTCCAATGTACCCAACAATAACATTATGATTAACAACAAAAGTTCTATTAATCATTAACAAGATAAAAATTATGATTAAGATATACCTAATCATTAACTAATTTAGAGAGCTATATTCAAACAAGAGTAGGCAAAACTTGTGATTATAACATATCTATGAAAGAACTGCATATTCATTGATCACAGATAAAAAAATTAGCAATTGCATGCATATTTATCACAATAATATAGTCAAGGACAACTCATATTAATTTCATTGATAGAAATTTTATATTGTTACACCATTGATTTTCATTACAAGACATTGATTAAATATTTAAAGAGCCCTATGTCTTGTAGGCTCATATTAGCTCTTCTTTGATGAACTTGAAACATCATCCTTGGTAGCAGCAGCAGCAGCCTTCTTCAAGTTTTCACCTTTGTTCTCCTGCCGTTTGAAGTAAAGGAATGGCTTTGGAATATATCTGAGAGTCATTTTCTTAAGGTTGCTCTTCCATACCAGATTTTCTTGGAATACTCTTTCCCTTAGGAAATTTCTTTCCAAATGCTTTATCCATTCCCCAGAAGGATATACACTATCAATATTCTTTAAGATTTGTCCATGGCTTACCCAAGTATTAATAATGATGGATTCAGAGGCATCACTTAGTTGTTCATGATCTGGTTCATCTCTGTTCTCAGCACTCCTCTTTGCAATGAACTATTAAGCCATCTGAGTTCCTTCCCTTTTTCTTCTAACAGTAAGTTGTGCATCTTGTGTAACTCTATCTTGTGTAGGGAAGTCTAGGTCCTCAAGCCTCTTTTTATCGAGGAGGGCAGGTACAGTACCACCCTGGTGCCTTGAATTACATTGAAGCCTTTATCTTCAATGAGTGTTGTTGTCTTAGCATGGCTGCTCTCCCCCTTTCTGCCTTCTTCAGAGATTGTCTTTTGTAGTTTGGTGGTGTTGGCTTTATTTTTGCTTGATATAGATTGGAATATTTTCTCATTGTCAGCAAGCAGCTCATTTTTTAGAAGTATTGCCTCCTTTAGAGAGTGGACATCAACATTGGTGACATGCTGATTTACATGATCTGCTATACCCCTGATCACGTCATCAGTTGTACTCACAAAATTCTTGACATATCCTATGTTAGCTGCAGAGATTTTTTGGCTTGTTTCCAAGGATTTCATGAGGGTGGTCAGCTTTATGCCAGCAGATCCAACCATATCAAACCAGGTGGTGACCTATTTGTTTAAGTGAGATGTTTGTTCTTTACTCTCCTTGACTTCAGTTAATAATTCATCCCTTAGCTTGGAAACTGATTGGTCAACAAACTCCTTGAGGATTGTGGTCTGAGCATCCATGAGTGCTTTAATATGGTATAGGAGTAACTCATTAGAGATTTGGGTAGTGCGTGGTTGGCTTAATGTAGGAGGGACATCCTCTGGAGCAGGGACCTGTAAAGAACCCCCCTCAACTACAACACATATAGAAGGAAACATTTCCTTAGCTAAAGTTATATTAACATTACTAATTAAGAAGGTATGAGTATTACCTACAGTAGGTGCAGACTCAACCATTTTGGTTGACAACTTGATCAAAGTTGTCAAACCCATCTGATTATGCTCCCCCTCAGACTGAGCATCCTTCTCTGGGCTTGACCCATCGAGATAAGAACCTATGCCTCAGGAGGCTCACGGTTATCTTCTATAGAAGGGATATCTTATACTATAGCTACATCGTCAGTATCAGCCATATCTGTCTCATCTTCTGCAACGATCTCTTCTTCAGCAGTAGTCTTTGAAACTTGTTCTGATAAAGGGCAAGAATGGATTTTATCAACATGCACAACATTATCCTGGAGTTGAATGTTTGTTGAGGAGAGACTTAGGGATATATCTTTCTGCAAACCAACATCAGCAGGGGGAGAGGTTCCTAGATCAGGTTCAGAGCAGGATGAAGTGTCCACTTCAGCAACTTTCTTTCCCTTATCCCTTGAGCGGTCCTTTGTTGTTGAAGGTTGGCTCTTCTTTAGGATCCTAGTGAATCTATCCAATGTCTTTATATCCATCATTTTCAGGTTGTGAATCTTCACTCCATGCTCCTGCTTAAAAGTATCTGGGTAGGTGTTCACTAGGTACAAAGAAAGAATTCTCTCCACATTTGTGTTGTGTAGACAGTCTACTATTCTCTGGTAGATGAGAGAAGACCAAGATGTCTTCCCATTGAAGTTTTTCCTAGTCATTACATCAAACATTGACCTAGAGATTGTGTCATGTGATCCAGGCTTGCAGATAAGGGCTTTCCCCACAATATCTGCCAGCAGTTTACCTCTCTGATTGAAGAATATCCTCTTAAGAGACCCGGGTTTGGCATCACTGTATCCACACCACCTGAGAGCTCTTTCTCTTGTCCTTGATGGTGGGTTCTTCTTCCTCACTAGGGTTGATGGAGGGTAGATGAAGGGCTTTGCCTAGTCTCTTAGGGGTTACCTTAATCTTAAGGTTCTCAATCTTACAGTTAAGGGAGTTCTTAGTAGAAGAGAACCTTACATTATAGAAGAATTCAACTACCTCTTTTCTTAGAATGGTGGAGGGTTCAGATTGGGTGTATTCCAATCCTGAGGACTCAATCATCTTTATGACTTCTCTAATCTAAGAAGAGGCATGAATAAATCCATTTTTGAGTATTTCAGAGTAATCCTGGAGCTCCTTTGAGATCTTAGGCGTCGTTGAAGCAGTGCGTCGAGACGCTGAGAAGGGTTTTGTCTCGACGGTAGGAGTTAGGGCTTTTTAGAATAGTGAGGCTTTTCGTTTTATGTCGCCCTTATATATATTTTGAAAATGTTTAATTACTTTATCATAAGATTAAGTAATTAATCATGTCATCTTAAGTTTGTACTTTAGGTTTTAAATCTTATTTCTCGCTTCCTGTTATGAGACAGTGCACCCAGCTCAAAACTCAGTTCGACAAATTCTGAACCGAGTTCGACGAATTTTGAAGTCAGTTCAATGAAACTGGACTTAGCCAAATTTATCAAACTCTGAGCTTAGTTAGACGAACGATTAGGTCAGCTCGACGAATTCTAAACTGAGTTCGATGAATTTTGAACTCAGTTCAATGAAATTGGACATAGCCAAATTTCTCAAACTCTGAGCTTAGGTCGACAAACGATTAGCTCAGCTCGACGAACACTGAATTCTGTTTGACTGATTCTAAACTTAGTTCGATGAACTCAAATTCTTGTTGTATGGCAAATTCCTTCCTTTCCATCATCTTCACTTTGTGACCACTTGTCACATCACTGTTTTGATGTACACTTTTATCCAAACATTTTATCAATTTTGAGTAGAGTGAAGACCTATTATGCTAATAAGGTTTTTTTATTAGAAGACTTATTATGCACTGGTTTACAAGTTATTTGAGATAGAAAAAAATCATTAAAATTTAACAGTGCAGATATTCTGATAAATAAGTATATCACTATTCTCTAACTAATGTGCTTGATTAGGTTTAACTTAAGCACATCTAACTTAATTCATGAATTTGCAAACTTAGTCTCTATACTAGAGAGAGAGAGAGAGAGAGAGAGACTTACCTTGAGCCGTGCTGCCTCTAACTTTTGAGGATTACACATTTAACAGACTCAACCTTTGTTTATTGCTTTACATGGAGCATATTCCTTGAGCAATCATCCTTTCCCAGACATTTGTCAGGAACATCCATTATCCAAATAACAAGTCTTATCTATACAGGTTGTTGGATCCATAGTTTGATTTGGGCTCAGTTCACTAAGTTAGGATAATCTGGCCCAACATGTATAGCCAGGGTCATGGTTATGTCTTATAGTATATGCCAAGTCCTTAGAGTTAACACTACATGGACCAGCCATCAACAAACTACATAAAGACTCAAGACTTATAGGAATATCAAAGACTCAGAAAATAAGTTCGACGTTCGTCGAACTCAGGTCAACGAAAGACGTGCTCAGCTCGACGATCTCAGAGAAAATTCTATGAGCTGTGCTCGACGAACTTGGGACTCAGATCGATGATTTATGGACACTACTTCAACATTTCAAGTCCAGAATTTTTCTGAACTCAACTCGACGAACATGGTATTCAGGTCGACGATCTATGGGTATTCTACTTCAATATCTTATTCCAGAAAAAAGTAAATATTCTAAGTCCAGGATCATACTCTAGTCGACGAATTCACCTTCTCAGCTCGACGAACTTAGACCACATTCCTGGAAAGACTTATCTAGCAGTTAGAAGTTCTCAGGTCGACAAATCTAGTTCTCAGGTCGATGATTTCTGGCAACTCCACTTCAACACTTCATTCCAGAGACATCTAGAATATTCTAAGTCCAGTAACACTTTGCTGAGCTCCAGTCGACGAACTTAGATTATTAGCTCGACGCACTCCATGCACAGAATTGGCAAGGTTTTGGAGAAAGCAGTTGTCTGTTCTTAGGTCAACGTTCTTGGATCTCAGCTCGACGAACAGCTGTTATTAGATCGACGAACTTAACTTCTCAGCTCGACGAACTGTGGAATCAGCTCGACGAATTCTGTTCTCTGTTCGACGATTCCAGACTTAGTTATTTTTATCCATCTGTCCTTATTCTATTGCAATAATTCCTTAGTAATTAATGCTAAAATATTCTATGAATATTACCGTTAGACGGGGCATTGATTATGGTCTTCTTCAGGATTATTGTTTGCCATTTTTCAATGGGACAGTTGGGGAAATCATTCAATGCAAAATATTCTTCAGGCCGTCAGCAAGGAATGAAGAAGAAATTCAAATTTCAAAAGGAAGATAATTTGGAAAATATAAAAGGGATTTTCTTCCTTCTCTCAAAAGGCAGACAGAGAAATAATACACAGATAGAGAAGACAATATACTTGCTCTGCAACATAACAACAATCATACAAAATACAGTGACATAGAGAAATAAGCTGTAGACCAGAGACACCAGCAATCTGAAGAAGGAAGAAGAACAACCATTCAAAATCAATAGTCTTCCTCCCTCTTCTTCCAGGGATTCTTCAAAGGACAACAACTACAATATCTGTCAAGAAGTTCCTGGAGCTCATCTAGTAAAGACAACAGTTTGAAGGCCTATCACCCTGCAACAAAACTCCTACATCCTGAACCATTCTACATCTCAGGGGGAGCCTTTGCTTACATCAAATCCACAAGAGTCTTCTCAGTTGTACTTTGAGAAAGAGAAGACAAAATCAATCTCTCATCCCCCACTGTATAAAGGGTTCTTAACTCCCTTCAAAAGTTATCCCTGGTTGCAAGTCACCTGATCAAAAGACTTGAAGTTTGGTTTTTGAGCACCAGATTAGAAGCTCATTGGTGTCAGACACCTGATCAAAAATATCAGTGGATTCCTACCAGGGTGGTAGAAGAGTGGATGTACCCATGTTGGGGAACCACTATAAAATTCTTGTGTTGTCTGGTTGCTCATTTCTTTTTGTTTCTTGTCGTGGCTATGCTAGTTAGGATAACTGTGTTTGTATTTGTTTAGTTATTTTTTGCTACACCTGTGGTAGATTCACGTAACTTAGGATAGTTTAATTCATAAGTTTTATTTGTAGCAAAAAGTCTTAAAAATATAAAGATACTCTATTCACCCCCCATCTAGAGTATTCCTGATCTAACCCCTCACTTTCAATTGGTATCGGTGCCTGGATTTCCTTGGTTGTACAAGCTAACCCTTGAACCAAAGGTCCTAAGTTAGATCTGTCTTTTCATTTCTATTAGATATTCACACACAGCATGACACAGAACAAAGATTATGCAAGCACCAGACCTCTAGTTTGCAACCTAAATAGGTTTGCCATCTGGAAGGCAAGAATCAAGTTATATATGAACTCTATTGATTAGGATATTTTCATTTCCATTGTGACAGGTCCTCCTCAAGCATCTATCTCTATAGCAACCTCAAGCACAAATACAGTCCCACCACCTGAGTGGACTGAGGCCCAGAAGAAGGCAAAAATTGGTGATGCCAAGGCCATGAATATTCTGGCGCAAACAATGTCAGATGACATTTTTTAAAAAGTGGTTGAAAGCACATCAGCCAAAGCTATCTGGGATTCCCTTAATCAAATGGTGGTTGGATCTGCTGATGAAAGAAAGGATAGGAGATCCATTCTCATATCCCAATATGAGAATTTCAAGAAGGAGGAAGCGGAATCAGTAGCTGACGTGTACAATAGGTTGAGCTCAATCATTAATGAGCTAAAAACCTTGGATAAGGACATCACCCTCACAGAGGTGAATGACAAAATCCTTATGTGCTTCCCAAGCTCATGGGATTCAAGGATCTGGCCCATCAAGGAGGCCAGGAGCCTAAATGAGATTTATACTGAATCTCTTTTGGGAAAGCTAAAGTCCTATGAGCAGCTCATCAAATCCATAGAGGCAGCTGAGCAAAGAACACCTCCACCAGCAAGGAAGGAGCACATCATTGCATTCAAGGCTGCTGAGGAGACAGAGACTCCAACAATAAATGAAGAGCTGATGGGTCTACTTGCCAAAAGATTTTACAAGATGGCAAGAAATGACTTCAGGAAGAGATCATCCAGATTGGATGACAAGCCAAGGTATGAGAAAACCCCCACTAAAGAAGTGGTTTGCTTTGGCTGCAGGAAACCTGGACACTTCCTCTCAGAATTTCCAGAGAATCAGAAGAAGGAGAAGAGAAGAGAGAAGGATACAAGAAGACAGCAAAGCAGCAGGCCTTCTTGAAGCAGACACAAGAAGAAGGTGAAAGGCTTTGCATCTGAAAGCTGGAGTGAAACAGAAAATGAATCCTCATCTTCCGGCTCCAGTGAAGAAGAAGAAGAGGCAAGGGCCAAGGAAGTGTGCCTCATGGCCATTGATGCCTCTAGAAACCAGTCAGATGAAGATGCATCTGACAATGAAGAAGCTTCAGAATCTGAAGCTGACCAGGTATTTTCTTCTTTTGATTACAGTTCTGATTCATTCAAATCTGAATTTAAAACCATGTGCATTGATCTAATAAACTCAGAAAAAGAAATTAAGATACTTAGGGAAAAACTAGTAAACCAAGAAAATGTTATCTCTGAAAACAATAGGCTAAAGGCTGAATTAAATCAAGCTAATGAACTAATCAATTCCTTGAAAACACAACTATGTGAGGCCAAACAACTTGATGAATCTCTCAATGGGAGAAGCCTCAAGCTGATGGACATTACAAGCACTGTAAATGCCAGATTGAATGACAAGCTGGGCTTGGGTGGTTCATCAAGTTTGCCCCCCATTCTTAAGAAGAATATTTTGACAACTCCTATTAAATTTGTTTCTGCAAAGGGGAAAGAAATAATAACCAATAAACAAACCTCAGAACAAATGCCTAACTCAAAAGGTCAAAATAACAGATATCAGAAAACCTTAGGTAAAAACAAAGTTCAACAAATTTCGTCGAACTCAAATCGACGAAATATGACCAGTTCGTCGAACTCTAGTTGACGAACTCTGAACGCAAACTTTAACTATAATTATTCGTCTAACTGCGATCGACGAACTTTTTATGGTTAGTCGAGCGGAGATCGACGAACGTGGGGCACAGAAAATGACTATGTTCATTCTTTGGGCAGAGATCGAGGATCTCATCCCAATTCGTCGAACTCTGATCGACTAACTTACAACATTTCGTCGAACCCAGAAAGTCTTAACAAAATTTATAACTATAACAACAATTCTATTTAACCTAGAAAACCATTTAATCCATTAGCTGATTGGATAATTCCACCCAAAAGATATCATCCTTTAGGATACAAGTCTCAACCAGAATTCTCTGTAATATCTAGTTTTTCATATCAACAATATAAAGGACCCAAGGTAACCTGGGTCAAGAACAACTAACTATTTTTACTGCAGTAAAAGGGCTGTCCAGTGATTAATCAAATCTGGTACCTGGACAGTGGATGCTCCAAACACATGACTGGCAGCATGGATAACCTAATCAACTACAAGTCCAAGCTGGGACCAAAGGTAATCTTTAGTGATTCAAAATATGGCCAGTCAGAAGGCTATGGAGAAGTGAAAATTGGAGCAGTCACCTTCAAGAAAGTGACTTATGTCAGAGGACTCAAGCATAACCTCATCTCTATAAGCCAATTATGTAATGAAGGTTATCAGGTAAATTTCAACTCAACTTCTTGTATTATTTCTAATAAAGAAAAAACAAAAAGTTTTGATTGGAAATAGACAAGGAAATATATATTTGGTTGATTTCTATTCTGCCAATTTAGACATTTGTTTGCTTAATATGGTTTGCAATCAAAATTAACTTTGGCATAAAAGGCTACATCATGTTAACATGAAAAATATTGCTAGCCTATCAAAAGACAACCTTGTGAGAGGTTTACCTTCTGGTCCCTATAAGAAGGAAGGTCTCTGCAGGGCTTGTCAATTAGGCAAGCAAACTAAATCTAGCTTTAAATCAGTAAATAAAAGTGATTCACCTAGGAACTTGTACTTGCTACACATGGATCTCTTTGGACCCATTGTTGTACAAAGCCTAGGAGGGAAATCCTATACCTTAGTTATTGTAGATGACTTCTCAATGTTCACTTGGGTGTTCTTTCTAAGATCTAAGTCAGATACCTTTAAATTTCTTACAGATTTTCTCAGGACCATATAGATTGAGTACTCTACTCATGTTGCATTCATCAGAAGTGATCATGGTACAGAGTTTGAGTCTCTTCTTATGCATGAGTTCTGTGAGAAAGAAGGTATCAGGCACTGCTTCTCAGCTCCTAGAACTCCCCAACAAAATATGGTAGCTGAAAGGAAAAATAGGAACATAATTGAAGCTACAGGTACATTACTTGCAGATGTTTACATGCCCCTATACTTTTGGGCAGAGGCTGTAAGCACATCAAATTATGTCCTGAATAGAAGTTTAATACATAAACTAAAGAATAGGACTCCCTATGAACTATTTAAAAAGAAGAAACCTAAAATCACCTATTTTAAAGTATTTGATTGTATATGCTATATACATAATAACAACAAAAATATATTAGAAAGTTTGAAGCTAAGGATGAAGAGGGAATTTTTCTAGGATATCCCGAAGTAAGCAAAGCTTATAGGGTGTTTAATAAATCATCTTTAAAAATTGAAGAGTCTATACATGTAACATTTGATGAGGCTAACATGTCTTGCAAGGAGAAAGAGATTTCTACCAATAACACCTTGCAGGTACCTCACTTGTGTGAGAATTTGGATGGACTAAGCCTCACCCAAGAGGTCCCAACACATCCTCCTCCACAAGTTGATGAAGACAGTGAAGAAGAACAGCTGGAAGAAATTCAACCTCATCGAACAGCAAATATAATTCCACAAGAGGAATTAATTCAAAATACTGTTGCTGGACCAACTCCACCAAATGATCTTGTCACACTAAGGGATCACCCTAGATCTCAAGTGATTGGAGACATGTCAGCAGGTGTGCAGACAAGGCATCAACTCAACCAAGATTTGATGCATGCCTGTTTTCTCTCTCAGGTTGAACCTCAATCTATACATGATGCTGAGCAGGATCCTCACTGGATCATTGCTATGCAAGCGACACTAAATAAATTTGAGAGATGCAAAGTTTGGGATTTGGTTCCAAGACCCCAAGACTACCCAGTCATTGGAACCAAATGGGTATATAGAAATAAACTAGATGCCCAAGGTACAATTGTGAGGAACAAGTCTAGGCTTGTTGCTCAAGAATACAGGAAAGAAGAAGGCATAGATTATGATCAAACCTTTGCACCAGTTGCAAGGTTAGAGGCCATCAAAATTTTTCTGGCCTATGCTGCCTACAAGAAATTCAAGGTGTATCAGATGGATGTGAATAGTGCATTTCTTAATGGAGTACTTAAATAAGAGATTTATTTTGAACAACCTCCAGGTTTTATCTCCCCAACTCATCCTTATCATGTATTTAAATTGCATAAAGCTCTTTATGGTCTAAAGCAAGCTCCAAGAGCTTGGTATGAGACCCTAGCTAGGTTTTTGATAGAGCATAAATTCATTAGAGGCATAGTATATAAAACCTTATTCACTAGACATCATAAGGATCAAACCTTGTTAGTACAAATATATGTGGATGACATCATATTTGGGTCTACTGACTACAAATTATGCAAGAGGTTTTCTGACCTCATGCATTCTAAATTTGAAATGAGTAGCATGGGTGAGCTCTCCTACTTCCTTGGTCTCCAAGTGAAGCAGCTCCCTGATGACATCTTCATCTCCCAAGCTAAATATGCTAAAGAGCGTATAAAGAAGTTTGGGATGGCTGATGCCTCAATAAAGAAAACACCCATGGCTACAAATGCAGTAATAGACTCTGATGCACGTGGGAAACCTGTGGATCAGAAACTATATAGGGGCATTGTTGGGTCCCTACTATACCTTACAGCAAGCAGACCTGATATTATGTTTGCCACATGCCTTTGTGCTAGGTTCCAAGTGAACCCTAAAGAATCTCACCTAATTTTCTTAAAAAGAATTTTGAAATAAATAAAGAGTTGTCCTAGTCTAGGCCTATGGTATCCTACTGAGTCAGAATTTGATTTAACTGGATATTCAGATGCTGACATTGTTGGATGCAGGGTAGACAGAAAAAGTACTTCAGGAACTTGCCAGTTCCTCGGTATGAGATTAGTGTCTTGGTTCTGTAAGAAACAATCCTCTGTGTCCACTTCAACTACCGAAGCAGAATACATTGCAGCTAGCAGTTGCTGTTCACAGATGTTGTAGATTCAGAATCAACTACTGGACTATGATCTCAACTTAAATAATTCAACTCTATTCTGTAATAACACAAGTGCTATAGCCATAGCATAAAATCCAGTCCATCACAGTAGGACTAAACATATAAACATTAGGCATCATTTTATTAGAGAGTGTGTAGACAAAAACAAAATTAAACTTGTCTATATCTACACTGATTTACAAAGAGCTGATATATTCACCAAACCTCTGGATAAGAGAAATCACTTGTTCTTTATAAATCAGCTTGGAATGATCAATGGAGAAGACTTAGTTTAGTTTCTGTCTGCACTCGATGAATTTTCCAAAGTTCGTCGAATGGAGTTCTACGAACAGAGAAAAGTTCTTGAGATATTCGTCGAACGTAGGTCGACGAACTCTCTGTGAGTGAAGTTGTGTTCGTCGAATGGAGATCGACGAAGTTGCTTCAGAAAACTTTCGTCGAACGGAGCTCGACGAAGTGTCTTCAAATCTTCAGACTGAGCTCAACGAATTATTTAACTATCAATTATTTCGTCGATCTCAGGTCGAAGAATTTCTTAATTTTTCGTGGAATGGAGTTTGTCGATTCATATTCTGGAAAACCTTATATCTAGGTTTTCTTCGAGCTCCGTCCCGCGCTTTCAGTTCCTTTGCACTTGATCATTGTTTTTCTCTTGGAGGTACTCTAATGGCGATTCCAGCAGGAACTCTTGCAGCAATGAAATTCGACACGGGCTTTGATGTCGATTTAGATTCCTTTCAACATTCAGACTCTATATTCCTGACAATCCTGCAACTCCTCGAAGACCAACAACTGAAAAATCTGCTATCCACAAGGATCAAGATATCTGGAACAGAAATCAGGGAGTGGGTCTATACTTCCTCCACCACAGAAGAGAATAGAATGACAGGAACGATATCGGGTAATGCCGTCTCCCTCACCCATGTCGTGTTAACTGAAATCTTTTGATTAAGTAATGGAACAGAAGAATTGGAGATTGAGAATGAAGCATATGATGAGATGCTCACTCACATGGGTTATTCTGGAGGAAACCCTAACAAGCTACTGAAGAAACACTTGTCTGCTGAGTTCAAATTCCTAGCAGATATAGTAGGAAAAGTGTTGCTTGGCCAGCACACTGCTCATGACTACATCACCAGGAACCAATTCCTGGTTATGTGTGTTGTGGTTAATAAGAAGAAAGTAAACTGGGCTCAGATCCTGTTTGATCTGATAAAGAAAAAGAATAATAAAAAGGAAGTCCGTTTTGGAAGAATATTAGGGATCTTCTTAAAAGAAAAAGCTGCTGAATCCCTGGTCTCCCAGACCATATTCATAAATGCCAGCAAGAGGCTCACATGTGCCCTTTTTGGCAAGTGGGAGAGGACCATCACAAAGCCCTCCAAGGATTCCTCCTCCACCAGGGCTTCAGAAAGTACAAGGGATGATCCAGCCACTTCCCACCCTTCTGAAGAGATCCTACCTTCACCTCCATCCTCTTCCACCATTCCTTCTCTCCAACAAACACAACAACAACCTCAACAACAACCACAACAACCTGTTCATGTTCCTACTCCAGCTACATCTCCTGCCACTTCTCCACCAATAGATCTCACTGACATCTCCTCTTCCCCACTTCAGGAATCTCATCAACACTCCCCTTCTCCATCACCTCAACAAACCCCACCTCAGTACCCCCATGATACACACATTTCATCACCACCTTCATCTCCTTTACCACACCATCTGGACAACATCCCATTCTTTACTCTACCTACTTCCCCTCCTCATACTTCCTCTCTTCCAGATGTCCACATGCAAGATGCTATCCCCCTACTCCACCATCAACTTCCATTACACCATCTGTTTCCCCTCAAACACCTTCCATTCCACCATCTGCAAATCTACCCTTGGAACCCTCCATCATTTCATCTCTTATTTCACTACTTACTCCTCTCCTCAAAAATCTTATAGCAGAGGCCTTTACACCTCTTGCTTCTTTTATTTCCTCCTTAGCTGCCCAAATCACTGCCCTCTCTGCTTCCCCATCTTCAGTAAGGGGCCTGGCTTCAGTTACCACTGAAACCAGGCAGGGGAGATACTTGATGAAGAAGCAACAGTAGTAACAGCAGCAACAACAGCACCAACAGCAACAACAACAGAATTAGCACCAGATATACAGCAGTAGCAGTAGCATCAGAAGAAGCAACAGCAGATGCTGATGATGAATTCTTTGATTTGATTCATTTCATTAATACTGACATGGATGTGGATGAGACTGCCACAGAAGAAATAACCACTGTTGGTGATTATATTATTAATCCCACAGTAGATCTATTCAATTTGTTGAAAGTTTTTGATACAACTTATTTCCACATACTTCTAGAAGACAGCATTAAGCCATCAATGGCTATAGTACCATACACCTCACCAATAAGCCGTAAGGTTGCCAAACAACTTAAGGCTACCTTTGCTGTTCCTGAAGCTCCAGCCATTCCATCTCCACCCAAAGCTGTTTCCCCCATCAGTTCATCTCCTCCTGCTCCTGTTTTTCTCATGGATGATTCCCCCATGCCTGGTCTTGACTCATTCATCATGGCTGATATAGAGGAGGAAAATAAAACATTTGCTGAAAGCACTATTATTAATAGCTTTCCAGCTCCTGCTCAAGCTCCAGTTGCAGCTCCTCCTCCAGTTCCCTCCCAGACAGAGAACCCTGAAATATCTGCTGAGGTCTTAAAAGCATTAAATGCATTATATGATAACCCTTAGGACTCCACTGATGATGAGGAGGATGCATATGAGGACTCAGATGAGGAACCCAAGAAAAAGAAAGTTTCTAAGAAGAGGAAAGCTCCTCCACCTCCTGCTCCTAAGCCTAACCAAGCAAATGATACACCTTATTACATACTCCAGAAGATCACTCCCTACAAGGGCATGCCAACATGGATGTGGCTGTCCAAGAATGAACAGAAAGAAAGGAAAAGAAGCAGAAGATATTCTCCTCCTCCATAAAAATTCAGGAAGGATCCTCCTCCACCTCCTCCTCCAGCTGCTGGTGCTTCAGGCACAACATCTCAAAGGTCTACCCAGTTTCAAACATACCAAAGACAACAAGGTAGATCTTCATATTCAAGAAGCAGCCAACAAAGACATTACTCATCTAGCAAGCAGCAACAACAACAACAACAGCATCAACAACAAAAACAACAACAACTCCCTGAACATCAAAAAGCTGAAAGCTCCAACAAACCTGCTTCCCCTATACCTTTTGAAGATCCTGAAACAGCTACAATAGCAAGGATGGCCAGGTTCCAGGAACTGGTTGGCCTTTCCATGATCAACAAAGCTAGAGCTGAAGGGAAGAATCCATCTGAATACCCAACAATGTCCAAGTACAAGAAGGAAGAGCTGAACAGGTTTGCTAAAGCAAATAAATTTTTCAATGTTGATGATTATATGAAACTGCATCCAGAAGCAGTAGTGCCCAGGGCTACATCTCTAAAAATCATAGGGGCTGCTGACATGACTATGACAAAGGTGCAAGCTGCAGATCCCAACAGGGAAATCATATTCACTCAGTCTGAAGAAAGAGGCAAAGAGGAGAAGCACAAGGAGAAAAAGCAAAAGTAATGATACTTGAACTATCTTTAATATTTCTGAGTTAGTTTGAAAACTGCTTTTTATATTTCCTGATACAAAGCTTATTGTATATATATCAGCTGCATACACTAATTTTTCCTGCAAGATATATGTTTTCTTGCTTTGTAAATTTTTGTTTAATTATGAGTCTGTAATTAGTGACCTCACCCAAATAGGGGGAGATTGTTGGATCCCTAGTTTGATTTGGGCCAGGTTCACTAATTTAGGATCATCTAACCCAACATGCATTGCCAGGGTCATGGTTATGTCTTAGAGTATAGGCCAAGTCCTTAGAGTTAACACTACATGGACCAACCATCAACAGACTACATAAAGACTCAAGACTTAGAGAAATATCAAAGACTCAGAAAATGAGTTCGACGTTCGTCGAACTCAGGTCGACGAAAGCCGTGCTCAGCTCGATGATCTCAGAGAAAATTCTCTGAGCTGTGCTCGACGAACTTGGGACTCAGATTGACAATTTATGGACACTACTTCAACATTTCAAGTCCAGAATTTCTCTGAACTCCACTCGACGAACTTGGTATTCAGGTCGACAATCTATAAGTATTCTACTTCAACATCTTATTTCAGAAACAAGTAAATATTCTAAGTCCAGGATCATACTCCAGTTGACGAATTAACCTTCCCACCTCGAAGAACTTAGACCACATTCCTGGCAAGGCTTATCTAGCAGTTAAAAGTTCTCAGGTCGACGAATCTAGTTCTCAGGTCGACGATATCTGGCAACTCCACTTCAACACTTCATTCTAGAGACATCTAGAATATTCTAAGTCCAGAAACACTTTGCTGAGCTCCCGTCGACGAACTTAGATTATCAACTCGACGCACTTCATGCACAGAATTGACAAGGTTCTGGAGAAAGCAGTTGTCTGTTCTTAGGTCGACGTTCTTGGATCTCAGCTCGACGAACAGCTATTATCAGATCGATGAACTTAACTTCTCAGCTCGACGAACTGTGGACTCATCTCGACAAATTCTATTCTCTGTTCGACGATTCCAGACTTAGTTATTTTCATCCAACTATCCTTATTCTATTGCAATAATTCCTGAGTAATTAATGCTAAAATATTCTTTGAATATTACCATTAGACGGGGCATTGATTATGATCTTCTTTAAGATTATTGTTTGCCACTTTTCAATGGGACAGTTGGGGAAATCATTCAATGCAAAATATTCTTCAGGCCGTCAGCAATGAATGCAGAAGAAATTCAAATTTCAAAAGAAAGATAATCTGGAAAATATAAAAGGGATTTTCTTCCTTATCTCAAAAGGCAGACTGAGAAATAATACACAGACAGAGAAGACAATATACTTTCTCTACAACATAACAACAATCATACAAAATACAGTGACATAGAGAAACAAGCTCTAGACCAGAGACACCAGCAATCTGAAGAAGGAGGAAGAACAACCATTCAAAATCAATAGTCTTCCTCCCTCTTCTTCCAGAGATTCTTCAAAGGACAACAACTACAATATCTGTCAAGAAGTTCCTGGAGCTCATCTGGTCAAGGAAATAGTTTGAAGGCCTATCACCCTGCAGCATAGCTCCAACTTCCTGAATCATTCTACATCTAAGGGGGAGCCTTTGCTAACATCAAATCCACAAGAGTCTTCTCAGCTATATTTTGAGAAAGAGAAGACAAAATTAATCTCTCATCCCCCACTGTATAAAGGGTCCTTAACTCCCTTCAAAAGTTATCCCTGGTTGCAAGTCACCTGATCAAAAGACTTGAAGTTTGGTTTTTGAGCACATGATCAAAAGCTCATTGGTGTCAGACACCTGATCAAAATTCTGAGTGGATTCCTACCAGGGTGGTAGAAGAGTGGATGTACTTAGGTTTGGGAACCACTATAAAATTCTTGTGTTGTCTGGTTGCTAATTTCTTTTTGTTTCTTGTTGTAGCTGTGCTAGTTAGGATAACTGTGTTTGTGTTTGTTTAGTTTATTTTCTGCAGCACCTGTGGTAGATTCACTTAACTTAGGATAGTTTAATTCATAAGTTTTATTTGCAGCAAAAAGTCTTAAAAATCTAAAGATACTCAATTCACCCCCTCTAGAGTATTCCTGATCTAACCCCTCACTTTCACAGGTAATTGGACTAACTTGCCAAAAACATTTTTTTTATGCTTAGGCACCCAATAATTGTTTGGTCCTAGGTTCACATTAGCCTGAAAATAAGCTTGCCTTCCTGCAGTATTCCTGACAGGTTGGCAATCTCTAGACACCGAAGGATTGTGCGAGCAATCTACAACATAGTGGCCAACTTTGCCACAACACTAGCACTCATGAACATTATATTTCCTTTTCTGTTTAGGAGCAGCATTTGGCTGGACTGCTCCCTGAACAGTGGGAAGAGGTGCTGTTGTATATCTCTGATTTCCTTCAGCAACAATTTCACTAAAGGTAAGTCTTTCGTCTGACTGTTTTGGTCTTTTCTGTGATCCACCAGCTTCATGTCTCTTTTTAGCTAACATGCATCTGATAGCATCAGACATTGCCATTCTAGCCTTGACATAAGACTCACATTGAGTCACTACTTTTGCTGGATGACTCGGATTTCCTGCAGAAGTATTATCCTTGAGTTTTGGGGCTGGGGCCCCAAAAATAAATGGTTCAGGATGGGTCATTTGAATTTTCTCATGGGCAGCCTTAAGGGATCTCACATGGCTGTATCTTCCTCCTTGGCTATGGCCACATTAGTCTATACCAGTGGATCTATCATTCTCCCAGTGACCATAACAACTTTCATTGTCATACTTGTTAGAAGGCAATAAGACTTACTGAAAGAAATTGGAGGCAATGAGGATAGAGGCACAACTAGTACCTTCCTCTTTCCCTTTCATTTTGGATTGGGAGGTCTAGAAGGTCCCTTAAATCCTAACCCTTTCTTACCCTCTTGGGTAAATAAGGTGTCAATTAAGGGAAGCACAGATCTTGGCTTAGAAAACTTGGCCACTAGTAATTTCTCATTTAGGAGATCATCTTTAAGTTTCTGGATAAGTTTCTCATTTGAGACTCTTACCAAAGACTGCATATCAATGATCCCCTTGAGATTCGCAGATTGTGCATCCATATCATTGAAATCCTTTTCTTGGCCTTCACACTTGCTCCTAAGACTGAGAAGCTCTATTGTTTGTCTTTTGGCAAGGAGCTTGCACTTGTTGAATGCTTCAAGAAGTTCTCCTTTTTTGTCAATTATAGAATTGACATCATCCTCAAAATCTGAATCCCCTTCATCTCTTGATGATTGAGCTTCAGAATCGGAGCTAGCCTCCTTACCTAAAATAGAAGGCAGAGATTTAGAATTTACCTAAGCTTGTCCAGGCTGATCCTGGCTGCTCTCTTCATCAGTCATTGTCATTAATTAATGGCATTGAACATCTTATTCTTCATCTTCATCCACCTCTGAGTCACTTTCTGAATGTGACAGAGGGGGTCTGTCCCTATCCTAGCCGTAGGATATTCTTCAAGTTCTCCTTCAGCAAGAGCCATTAGCTCAATATTAGCTTCTTCTTCTTTATCTTCTGATTTGCTTTGTCCGAAAGCCACATACTCTTGGTTGAGCTTGGACTTTCTATCATCTCTAACTTCCTTAGAGCCTTCCATGTAGACCACAAGAGTGTCCCACATTTCCTTGGAGGTCTTGTAGTGTATAAGATTTTGGAAGTTTGAGACATCAATGGCACTGGGTATATTATCTTATGCCCTTTTGTCCATGGCAGAGAGAATTACCTCATCTCTGTCCATCACTGTATATAGCATGGGCACTCTTAGAGTTGGATTTATGGTGGAAGCCTTTGTGGGGATAAAAGGACCCTCCACCACTGTTACATAGATTCTTGGGTCAGATGCTTCCATGAACAGTCTGACCCTTTGCTTCCAAAGGTCAAATCCTTCCTTCCTACAAATTAGTAGTTTCATTGTCCCTAGCTCCTTATAGTTCATTCCTGACCCCAAAAATATATCTTATAGCTAACCTTGGAGGTATACTCAGATTGTTAAATCCTTTTTGAGCAACCTCTCTCTGATACCACTTGAAAGTTATTAATGTAAGGTTAGCTAGTCACCTAGAGAGGGGGGGGTGAATAGGTCTTTGAAAATTCCCAAGTCTTTTTGCTGTTTTCTTACTAAATGTTTAGCTTTCTTTTACTTTCTTCCTAAGGTGATCATAGAGCTTGTCCTTAGTACCTGTAATATAAAAGAAGAACAAACAACACAGTAAAGCACACAAATATTTAGAGTGGTTCCCCAAATGGGTACATCCACTTTCCATCCAACCTTCCTAACTTATGTTAGATTAGGCCCAAACTCCTCCAAAATGCTCCTCAGAGCTTACACCTCAGGCCCTCAGCCTTACACTCAGGTTCTCTTCGGAACCCTACCTCAGAATCATAAAGGTTCCTACCTCAGAGCACTATAGTGCTCCAACAACTCAGTGATCCTCAAACCACCTACCTCAGCCTTATCTTTAAGGCCTACAGCTCAAGCTTTTCAGCCCTACAACTTCAGGCGCAAGGCCCTACTATCAGAGTGTTGCAACACTCCAACAGCTCAGTACCCTTCTAGCTACCTACCTCAGTGCTATTCCAGGCACCAACAGCTCAGTGACACACTTGTCACCTACCTCAGGCCAAAAGGCCCTACACTCAGTCTCCTCGAAGACCTACAACTCAGTGACACACTTGTGACCTACAACTTAGTGACACAACAATCACCTACAACTCAGACACAAAAGGCCCTACAGCTCAAATTCCGATAACCTGAATCTTACATGAAATTAATCAGGAATTGGAACAAATTAAAACACTGATTCAAGGATAAATCTCATAGAATACCTTGCTGGACTGAGAAGGTATCAGTCTAGCCCTATTGCTGTAGAAGGAATTAATCCTCTTCTACAGCTAACTGCCTCTCTACTGCATTGAAGAACAACTATCTGTTGTTGAAGGCTGACGACCCTTCCCATGGCTATCTCTTCTTGCTGATTAGTTAAATCATCCAACTTGTTCTACACAGAACAAACTTTCTGAACTTTAAAAGCTTCAGCTATCTTTTCTTTGCATGCTGGATTGCACTACTGGACTTCGCTTTCAAGCTCATCGGAGAAGATGAATTCCAGCCGCATCTATTTTCCGTAAACCTAATCCTTATTTTTATCAATTCAATTTTCCCTTTTTATATCTGTTGATTTGAATCAATGATACTATTTTAGTGTGGGCCCAGCCAAGTATGGTGAGCATCACCTCCCTCAGAAGAAGATAGACAGTAGATTTAGACTTTACAGTAGCTTTCATGCAACGGCATGTGATACTTTGACTTATTAACTTCTGGTGATGTCAGCAGTGGTCATCCGATGCTACTGTAGCTTTCCCGAAATGACATGAAATACTTTGACTTGTTGACTTCTGGTGATGTCAGCAGTGGTCATCACTTTCTGGACTTAGAAAAATTCCAGAACTCATTAAGCATTGAGTGATGTTGAATCACTCAATGCGCGCTGACTTGGATGTTCATTAGAAGTGTTGAGTGAACCTGCTTCACTCAACGCTTCTAGACTTGGTGAATTTCTGCTGGCTTTGTCTCAGCGGTTCCTTCTCAACTATCTCAGCGATTTCTTCTCAACAGTCTCAACACTTCCTTCTTCACCGCTGAGACTATCTCCTATCTCAGCGGTTGTGCTGAGACCAACACTTCTCTCAATGATTTGCATTGAGCAACTCAGCTATCTCAGCGGTTATGCTAAGACTTTCTTCTCAGTTGTCTTGAAGCTTTTGCCTTAGTCAAATTATCTGACTTCCAGCATATTCTTTCTTGTTCACCTTTCCAATCAAGGACAACCTGCATGCATGAACTTAAGAACACATCAAATTCATTATGCCCCTTAGCATGATTGGTGATCCCTCTTCAAATCCTAAGGAACATTGGAGGACACAATTCCCAACAAAGATTAGTTGGGGTTCACATGTTCACTTCAGGTACTCGCATTATATTTTAAATTTACTTACTTTTGACTTCTCTTTTTCATATATTAGCCGGTGTTTGCGAGTTTACTTATGGTACTCATATTATATTTCAAATTTACCTTCCTTTAACTTCTCCTTTCCATTGATTAGCAGGATTTCACAAGTTAACTTCTGGTACTCGCGTTATATTTTAAATTTACCTTCTTTTGACTTCTCTTTTGAACAGATTAGGAGATTTTCACGAGTTCATTTCAGGTACTTGTATTATATTTTAAATTTACCTACTTTGACTTCTCTTTTGCAGAGATTAGTAGATGTTCGTTGTAAGAACCCCCCTCCTGAAACACAAAACATGGTCGAGGGAAGTCGTATGCCCAGTACAGTCGCCTTGCGGTATTGTTAGCACACGGGCTAACCTGTACTACAAGATGCCTATCATGCCGGCTAAACATATCATCTATGCCAACCCATCAAAAGAATGTAAAACAGAAGTCAAAATCACACACTAGTATAAAATCCACAAGTACAACAAATAAAGGAAGCAGCCAAGGCTTCCATTATATCAGAGTACAAAATGCCAAACAACTACAAAATGAGTCTCTCAAAACTCACATCGGTCACTAACGACAGCGATGGTACTGTCACTTCAGGCCTTGTCTCCTTGGCTTAGCTGCCCTCCTGAAAAACCTGCTGTTGCTCTATCTGCGGGGTTTCCTCCTAAAAAGGGAGACATAACAACCGTTAGTAAAAAGACTAAGTGGCTATCACATCCGCTCCCCCGGCAGCTCCTCGGCATTGTGCGGAGAAAGGAAAAGGGGTAAAATTAAATATATAAGCAGAAGTTTAGCAGGTGGAGATTATATATATAATGTGAGTAGAAACAACAATGAAGTATAACAAGTTCATCAACATTCTAGTCTAGCAGTTATACTCCATAGTAATAATCCAATAAACGGGTAATCTACAATAGAAAGGTAACTCAACTTATATGAATGTTCATACAGACATATAAGTTAAGGATCAACTTAACAGTAAAATAACTCATCATATAAGAATGCCCACACAAACTCATATAATGAGGATCTTGTGTATGGAATGCAATGCAATGTTATGAATGTCTTTTGATGACTCACCCATGTTCACACATGCACTTGATATGTCGACACAGACTTGTAGTTCCCACTTTTCAAGCAGGTAGCTAATCTCTCATGCTCCATCCGTCGTGGCCAGACGGTGACAATGGAACGAGCTTTTCCACTACTAGGCAGGCATCCACACTACCAAGCCTAGTCCACCATACGCCTCAATGCTAAGATCACACAATAAAGCTTACATGAGTACTACGGCTCAGAGGGGTCTTGAGTAGATATGCACCAATAACAGATCCCAAACTATCCTACAGCTGTGACACGGAAAGGGCCTCGGGAATGAGCACCAAGGACACAGCCAATTCGTCCACTTGGCACGAAGATTGCCATGGGAATGAGCACTGAGAACACTGTTGGGTACATTGGTTTAAATGTACCTGATTTGAAGAAGCCTCACCCAACTCAGTGATATACATCAAAATGTATTTGATGTGTTTTTGAGTTACTTGTGCAGGTTAAGTATTTGTAGGACTGAAGCAAAAATTTCTAAGTCCATGTGTCGACACCCAGAGGGAAACTGTCGACACTTAAGAAGACTTGTGTCGACACCCAGACAAGCAGTGTCGACACTTGGAGTCATTGTGTCGACACCTGGGATGCTGAGTCGACACCAGACAGAAAGTGTCGACACAAGGAGCTGTGTCGACACTCAGTGAAGAAAAGTGCAGTAAAGCTGTGTCGACACTTAACAGCAGTGTCGACACCTAGAAGAACTGTGTCTACACCAGAAAGTGTCGACACTTGGAGCTGTGTCGACACTCAGCAAAAGTCAGCAGAGACTAAGTATAAGTGTTGACACCCAGGTCAATGTGTTGACACTCAACAGAAGAGTCAGCACTTAAAGAAAGTGTCGACACAAGAACAATGTGTCGACACTCAGCTGAAGACTCAACACTTGAAGAAAGTGTCGACACATGGAGCTGTGTCGACACTTAGCAAAGAACAAAAAGATCAACAAAATATTCTAAGTACAAGTGTCGACACTAAGGGAATGTGCCGACACTCAGCTGAAGCCTCAACAGAAGAATCAAGTGTCGACGGAAGGAGCTGTGTCGACACTCATCAAGTATCAACATTGAAGACTATGTGTCGACACCAAGAAGCAGTGTCGACACTTGACAGATTCAACACATGATGATGTATCGACACAAAGGAGATGTGTCGACACTTAGAAGAATTCAGCAAAAGATAGAAGATCAAGTACTTGTGTCGACACTCAATTTCAGTGTCGACACTGGAAGAAGAAACTGTGTCGAGACATAGAATCTACAACACAAGGAGTTGTGTCGACACCTTGTAGACTTGTGTCGACACTTACACAACTTGTGTCGACACTTGGTCTATAAGTGTCGACACTTAAAGACAGAAAGTCTCGACACTTTCAGACAGTTATAGAACTTTCAAGAACTGACTGGATGACTTGACAGCTGTCGTTCCAGCCGGTCTACAACACCTGTCAGAGATGTCAGAAGACAGTTATGAACCGGACCAGCCGGTTACCATGAAGAAGGCCTATAAATAGGATCATACAGTCTACAGAAACTGTTGTTGTTGAGGTTGTTGAAGTTATTCAAAAAGTGGTTCACAGAGTTGTTCAAGTTATTGATCAAGTATCAAAACAAGAAGATCTAGCTGTCCAAGTGCAGATCTAAGAAGTTGGAGAGAGAGGGCTCCATCCAAGAAATCAGCCGTTGGAACTAGGCTGAGAAGAAGGGTTCAGATATATTCTGGGTCTTAAGAAGCAGAGGTCAAGGATCAACTGCAGAAGGAGTCAATCTAATTGAGTTCTACTTTCAAGAAGATTTGAAGAAAGCTAAGTCAGATTGAATCCAGCTGAGTTCTTCCAAGAACTCATCAAGAAACTCTCAACTCCCCTCTCTTGTTTCTGAGTTGCTGAGTCATCATTTGTAAATTCATTTTTATCTTGTAGGATCCTTTGGATCTGAGTGTTTGTAAGCCTGTAATTATAAAGGCTGAGGGTAGGGCTTGAGAGCCTGAGAGTAGGAGATTGAAATCTCTGAGTGTAGGCCTTAGTGGCTGAGTGTAGGACTTGTTGGCTAAGTGTAGGCCTTTGTGGCTGAGTGTAGGCTTTGTGGAAAAGCTGAGTTGTAGGGCCTTGGGCCTAAGGTGTAGGAACCAGTTTGGGTTCTGAGATAGTGGAGAAGTTTGGCCGAATCTAGTACACTGCTAGATAGGCGAAGGGGGAAAGTTGATGTACCCAAAGCTTGGGGAACCACTATAAAACTTTGTGTCTGCTGTGCTGTGCTTTGCTGTGCATGCTGTGTGATTGCAAAAGTAGAGTAGATTCTGTGTTATAACTGATTGCTGCCATTAAAGTTTAAAAAAGAATTAGGTCACCTATTCACCCCCCCCCCCTCTAGGTGTTTAGGTACTATATCTTTCAAACACAACCAAACCATCTGATGTTTATCTATCAACTCCCATACGTATGACTACTTGTGAGCACGTAGACCTGCCACACTATCCTTATCCCAGGATTATGACAATATGTTCGGTATTGTATCCACAGTAACCCAGATTGAATGAAGTCACCCTTGAACTAAGATGAATTAAGTTATATTTGATGCTTTGTTTAAGTTATGTGTGTGCAAGACTGTATTGCAAAGTTTAGACCAATGTCAGTCTACAATGGGTCAACAAACACATGACCATACAATGTAATCCCTCATTGTGTGATCCATGGTGTTGCCTCATGTGTAGCCTCTCTATTGGGATACACTCCATTTTCAAGCACTAGGACTAATTGGAGAAAGGCTTGTTGCTGAACTCACCAAAGAAGAGAAAATTCTGTTGAAGGAATTTTTGCTAAGTACTTTTGTAACGCCCCAAAATTCAAAAGAGGGACGGATAGCGTTCAGAGCCAAGTTTGGGTCTTCGTGAGGGTCACACGGCTTATGACACGGGCGTGTCCCTGGCCGTGTCCTGCTTAGGTTCGATGAAGAACTTGTGTGGTCGATGTTTTGGTCTCGACGATGTGTCGAGACATTGAACGCGGCCTAGGACACGGGCATGTTCATGGCCGCGTCGTTCTCGAGTTCGTCGAGAGCCCGATAAGTCGACGAACTTCGCTCGACGAAGTGTCGAGATAGGGAACACGGCCTGGGACACGGGCGTGTCCAAGGCCGTGTTGTACACGTGTTCGACGAATTTTCCGCGAAGTCGACAAAAAGGCAGTCGACGATCGTCGAGACTTCGAACACGGCCTACGACACGGGCGTGTCCCAGGCCGTATCCTGCTCGAGTTGTTGGCCGGGCCGTGTGAGAGGATAGACACGGCCTGGAGCCCAGGCGTGTTTGTGTTGGACATGGTCGTGTCAAAATGTGACACGGGCGTTGTAACGCCCCAAAAATTGTATTTGAGTCGGTCGCGAAAAAAAGGGATTTTTGGTGCCTGTATAGGGGTACACGGCCTAGGACACGGGCGTGTCCAAGGCCGTGTCTGGCTATTGTTTTTGGTCGTTTTCATCCCGAGAAGGACACGGCTAGAAACACGGCTAGGCGACGCGGGCATGTCATTTGACACGGGCATGTGCCTACCCGTGTCCCTACCCATGTTCTTTTGGGTCGTGTCCGTTGTCGTGGCGGTTATGCGTGACACGCCCCCGAACACGGGCGTGTCGAGGAGCCCAACACGGGCGTGTCAGGTGAGACACGGGCGTGTCTATGCCCGTGTGTCTTTCCTCCATTCGACGATCATGCCTGGAGAGAGGCACACGGCCTGGGACACGGCCGTGTGCCAAGCCGTGTTTGGCCCAGGTCTGTAGATTTTTGAACGGATCTGAGCCGTTCGTTTTATTTAAATACGATCCAACGGCCCAGATGGTTTCCTGCTCTGTTAAGGCCGAGAATAGGGTAGTTAATCCTTCATTTCTGTCCAACCATTCTCTCTCTCAAGGAGTTGGAAAGAGGAGGAAGAAGGAAGGGATTCCGGCCGCCGGCGGAGCATCCTTGCACCGTTTCGAAATCTGTGAGCGGATCTGTGGAGGAAAGTTCGTTGCGAAGATTTCCATCCGTGTACTTTTTCCATGGCGCCAAAGCGGACTACAAGGGTAACGATTCTCAACTTTAGCATGTGAAGCTCTTTCTTTCTGCATAGGGAATCCCGCTCTCGCGAGTGTGCGGTGAGTGCGTGGTGTTCCTTGGGGTTGATGTGAATAGTCCCCCTTATGTTGCATATAGAGTCCGTAATCGTAAGTACGGGCATAGGCATTGTGTGTGAAGCCTACCCGGATGTGTAGTGTTTGGATCGGTGATGTTGCATTTGATATGTTTTGCCGGAGAAGACTCCGTGCTTTGGGTTTTTCGGGTTTCTACGCGGTAGATTGCAACAGGGATCCTTGGAGGTTAGCTTTAAGGCGCACCCGGAATACTGAACGGAAACGTGTTCTGTTAACTTGGAGGTCTGGGAACCGGCCTTGATCTATAGTGATGCTTCGGGCAGTGGTTTGGGCTGTGTTCTGCTACAGCATGGGAGAGTGATAGCCTATGGTTCACGACAACTGAAGGTTCATGAGAGGAATTATCTGGTCCACGACTTAGGGTTAGCGGCCGTGATATTTGCTCTAAAACTTTGGAGGCACTACCTGTACGGTGTAAAGTTCGACATTTACACCGATCATAAGAGCTTGAAGTACCTGTTGGACCAAAAGGATCTGAACATGACGCAACGAAGGTGGATGGAGTTCTTAGCGGACTACACCTTCAAGATTCATTATGTGCCTGGGAAGGGAAATGCAGTGGCGGATGCGTTGAGTCGTAAGATTCCCGCACAAGCCAACTGGTTATCAGTACATGATGAGAGTTTGGTCCATGAGTTGGAGTCTTTGGAGATATCTTGCATCGACAAGCAGTCTAGTGCCGAGGCGAATCTGTTTTGGACAGAGGTGTAGTGTGACCTAGCGAATAGAGTTCGACGGGCTTTGGTTCAGGATAACAGCATGAAGCAGATCTTGGATGAATCTTTGGATGGGTCAAATTCCCAGTTTGTTGTCGAAGATGGGTTTCTAAGGAAGGACGGTCGCCTATGCGTTCCTAGTGCGGATAATCTTCGGGAGGAGTTGATGTATGAGGCTCATCATACCAAGTACTCAATCTACCCGGGAAGCACGAAGATGTTTAGATACATGAAGAAATTATTCTGGTGGCCGGCTTTGAAGAAGGATGTAGCACTTTATGTGGCCAAGTGCCGTACATGTGCATTAGTGAAGGCGGAATGCCAGAAACCCGGAGGTTTCTTGAAGTCTCTACCAATCCCAGAATGGAAATTCGATGACATATCTATGGATTTTGTGCATGGTTTGCCGAAGTCACAGAAGGGAAACGACGCCATTTCGGTGGTCATAGATAGGTTGACAAAGGTGTCGCACTTTATTCCGGTTAGGAAGGAAGATCCGGTGGAAAAGTTAGCCAAACTCTATGTGGAGAATATTGTTCGATTGCATGGTGTGCCCCGCAGTATTATTAGTGATCGAGATGGACGCTTCACGTCGAATGACTGGAGGTTGGTGCATAGTCTGTTGGATACTACACTAAAGTTCAGTACAACCTTTCACCCACAGACGGATGGCCAGCCTGAGTGGGTCAACAGGACTATGGAGGACATGCTTCGCATGTGCGTCCTAGATTTTGGAAAGCAGTGGGAAGATCACCTGTATATGGTGGAGTTTGCGTACAATAACAGCTTTCAGGCGAGTATTGGAATGGCGCCTTTCGAGGCCTTATACGGGAGGAAGTGTCGTACGCCGTTGTATTGGTTGGAGGCAGGCGAATTGAAGTTGTATAAACGTCAAGCAGTGGAGAATGCCACATCAGTGATACGGACAATTCAAGAAAGGTTGAAGATCGCGGAGGATAGACAGTCAAAGTACTATAACGCCAAGCATAGGAACGTGGAGTTCAATGTTGGCGACATGGTGTATCTAAAAATCAAGCCATTCAAGCGTGTGTCGCGGGTTCGACGCTTGAAGAAGATGAGTCCGAGATACCTTGGACCATTTGAAATCCTGGAGCGTATTGGCGAGGCGGCGTATAGATTGAAGCTGTCGGCGGAATTGAGCGGGCTATATGACATGTTCCACGTATCGGTGTTGTGTAAGGCAGTGCAAGAGCCTTCGTAGATCATTACGGATAATCAAGTACCAGTTGATTATGAATTGACCACAAGGGTCAAGCCAGTACCTATTGAAGATGTTGCAGTCAAGCGACTCCGCGACAAGGATATCTGTATGGTTAAAGTCCGATGGGATAATTGCGGACGTGAGGAACTTTCTTGGGAGCGAGAGCAAGCTATGTTGGAGGAATACCCCGATTTATTCCACTCAGGTATTATTTAGATTTGTGTACCTTTACTTAATTTCGGGACGAAATTCCTTAAGTGGGGGAGATTTCTAACGCCCCGAAAATTGTATTTGAGTCGGTCGCGAAAAAAAGGATTTTTGGTGCCTGTATATGGGTACACGGCCTAGGACACGGGCGTGTCCAAGGCCGTGTCTGGCTGTTGTTTTTGGCCATTTTCATCCCGAGAAGAACACGACTAGAAACACGGCTAAGCGACACGGGCGTGTCATTTGACACGGGCGTGTGTCTACCCATGTCCCTACCTGTGTTCTTTTGGGTCGTGTCCGTTGCCGTGGCGGTTATGCGTGACACGCCCCCAAACACGGGCGTGTCGAGGAGCCTGACACGGGCGTGTTCGGTGAGACATAGGCGTGTCTCTGCCCATGTGTCTTTCCTCCATTTGACGATCGTGCCTGGAGCGAGGCACAGTGCCTGGGACATGGCCGTGTGCCAAGCCGTGTTCGGCCAGGTCTTGAGATTTTTGAACGGATCTGAGCCGTTCGTTTTCTTTAATTAAGATCCAACGGCCCAGATGGTTTCATGCTCTGTTAAGGTCGAGAATAGGGGAGTTAATCCTTCATTTCTCTCCAACCATTCTCTCTCTCTCAAGGAGTTGGAAAGAGGAGGAAGAAGGAAGGGATTCCGGCCGCCGGCGGAGCATCGGAGCACCGTTTCGAAATCTGAGAGCGGATCTGTGGAGTAAATTTCGTTGCAAAGATTTCCATCCGTGTAGTTTTTCCATGGCGCCAAAGCGGACTACAATGGCAACGATTCTCAACTTGAGCATGTGAAGCTCTTTCTTTCTGCATAGGGAATCCCGCTCCCGCGAGTGTACGGTGAGTGTGTGGTGTTCCTTGGGGTTGATGTGAATAGTCCCCCTTGTGTTGCATATAGAGTCCGGAATCGTAAGTACGGGCATAGGAAATGTGTGTGTAGCCTACCCGGACGTGTAGTGTCTGGATCGGTGATGTTGCATTTGATATGTTTTGTCGGAGAAGACTCCGTGCTTTTGGTTTTTTGGGTTTCTACGCGGTAGATTGCAGCAGGGATCCTTGGAGGTTAGATTCAAGGCGCACCCGGAAAACTGAACGGAAACGTGTTCTGTTAACTTGGCGGTCTGGGAACCGGCCTTGATCATAACTGGGTTATGAGATTGTTTGGAAAATTTTTGGGATCTGAGAGAAGCTTGGCCCGCGCGTAGGACTTAAATTGTATATGCGGCGTGAGCAACGGGCAAGTGGAATTGGACCAAGGCTATGTGGTTCGGTGCGAGAGACTCGAAGACGGGGACTGGCCGTTGGCATAGTCGAGAGCCTTAGACGGTGGTCAGAAAGGCTAAATGCTCACATGTTGTTGCCATCCTGGGGTGGTGGTGAAGACGCTGATTGGTCAGGATTCACCGTTAATGTGCCCTGAGTGCACGGGGTGTTTGGATATGCGAGCCTACACCTGTGGTGGACTATATAGTTGCACTTTATTGTTTAGCTGGGCTAATGAATTGCAGGGAAAGAGCACCGCCGTCCCGAGTAAGGGGCGGTCGTTATAATTTGATCGTCTTTTGGCTGACCGTTTCTTTGTTTGCCACCGTGCGGTGAAATTGTGCTTGCAGGTCCTGCAGAGCCGAGTACCAAATAGCAGGCTGGAGCCCATGCTGCTGTGCTGGACCTTGAAGGCCAAATAGAATAGTTGTATTTTACTTGTTATCATGTGTGGCCGGCCTGCGAGCCGAAGTATGGAAAACACTATTTTGTAAAGTGAACATTTGTAAGGCCATAAGGCCATGTACTCTTTTAGTGTATTTGAGGTTTCATTCCTGTTGTGTGGATGTGGACATTTTTGGATATGGATTTAAGATTTGGGTTCTTTCAACTTTAAAAGCTTCTGCTAGAATGCTCTGTGTAGGACGAGTAGTCTTAATTGGATAGTTTGTATATTCTTATGTAACCCTTCCGACTGTCTGTGGTATATGGCGTCGGGTTCCAGCTGGACCTTCTGTTATATGCCATGCGACGGATGATGGTGTTACAATTTGGTATCAGAGCGAGGTTACGGTCAGGCTTAAATGAATTCGTGGGAGAATTCTTTTAAGCGGTGGTGAGCACATGTGTGCGTCATCGTTATAACATTAAAAAAACCCATGAATATACACTTAGGAATGAAAAATACACTTGTTTTGTGGAATCTGAGTGTTTCAAAGATTGCTTTTAGCAATTTTTTTATCGTCTAATCGTGTGTCTTTGCTACTATAGGCTGCTATGAGCGGTGCTGGTCAGTCAGAGCATCCGCAATTGGCGGAAAGTAGTGCACCAAGGGACGTGACTACAACACCTCCTTCAGCGAAAACCATCAGGATGGTGCCCGAGGCGGTATTTGCAATGATAAATGCCCAACCTACAGGGCAAATGCATCGCGCACCTCCTGCGAATGAGCAAGAACCGGTTAGGGCGGCAGAGCCGAGAGTGGTGGAGCGCGTAGCAGTTGATCTGGTAGAGCTGAGGAGAGCTACGGAGAAGCAGCTTAAGCATGTAATGGGCTTTAATCCTCCGAGGTTCATTGGGGTTGGAACGCCAGCTCAAGCTTAGGACCGGCTGTTTTCGATAAAGAGGGTCTTGACAGCCATATTAACTGAGGAGTGGCAGAAGACCACCATAACAACTTTTCTTTTGGTGGGTGAAGCGAGGCTGTGGTGGGATGTGTTGGAGTTTCATCTCTTGGTGGGTAGGCAGCTTGCTGATGTGCCGATGGAGGAATTTTCAAGGTTGTTCCTAGCCAGATTTGTACCCTCTGCTCAGAAGTTGGAGATGGAGAATCAGTATCTTGGGCTGACTCAGGGAGCCAAAAGCGTGGACGAGTATCTTCATGAGTTCACACGGTTGGGTCGTTATGCTAGTGCTATGTTTATGGAAGAAGAGAGGAAGACCAACCGATTATATGAGGGTCTACGTGGCGACCTACAGCTACTACTTGCTGGGCCTAAGGCGCAAGGCTTCCTAGCCTTGGTCAATTTGGCCCGATCCTTGGAGAAGGTTGCAAAGAATGTTCAAGAGAAGAAGGACCCAGGAGAAAGGAAGTCCAAGTTCAAGGTGCCAAATAACAAGTCAAGTTTCCGCAGATGGAACAAGATGCAGAGGACTTCAAACTCAGCCCCTTCGGCTGATGCGTCGGGGGCAACTACAAGTCGAGTCCCAGGAGCTTGCTACAACCGCGGGAAGACTAGGCATTTTGCTAGTGAGTGTTGGAGCGGACGTTCAAATTCCGAGAGGAAGTCTGGAGCGACTTATGAGGAGAAAGGGAAGGCGGTGGAGTCAACCGCGTCCCATCATGCTCCAGCCCAGCCTAGAATCTACAACCTTGGTCTGCAAGAGGCCATAAAGCAAGCAGATGTGGTGACAGGTATGCGTTTAATTTCAGTGGTTTAACTTTTATAGTTGTTACCTTCGTATGTTTTAGCTTACTTTTGTTGGTGCTAGGCTTTGTGTTGATCTTTGAGTTTCCGGCGAGAGCCCTGTTTGATGCGGGAGCATCACATTCCTTCTTGTCCGATAAATTCATATTGCGCATCGGGGTTCCGTCTTCGATGGCAAAGAATAAATTGGATGTGTTGTTGCCCAATGGGTGCTCAATGCATGCGGATAGGATCTGCGTAGTGAAGATTCGGTTTGGAGACCCGGAGTTTGATTTGCGAGCGTTTATTCTACCGTTAGTGGAGTTCGACATAATCTTCGGTATGGATTGGCTCTCGGAGCAGGGTGCATGCATCGATTGCAACCGTAAGGAAGTTAAGTTGGGTCTCGACACTGATCGGGAGACGACTTTTGCGGGCATGAAGGGATCGGGTAAGATTTTGATGTCAGCCCTTCAGGTGTTCAAGGCTGTTCGGTCTGGGGCTGAGCTGTTTGTCACATTAGTGCATACTTCGACGCCTAAACCTAGTTTGGACAGTATACCAGTTGTGTCCGAGTATCCCGATGTGTTCCCAGATGATCTCCCAGGAGCCCCTCCTCAGCGGGAGATTGATTTTACCATAGAGCTGGTACCGGGTGCCAAACCGGTGTCACGCTCCCCCTATCGGATAGCGCCAAGAGAGATGGCAGAGTTGAAGGTGCAACTACAAGAGTTGCTAGAGCAAGGTTATGTGCATCCAAGTTCGTCGCCTTGGAGCACACCAGTTCTCTTTGTTAGGAAGAAAGATGGGGGCTTGCGGCTTTGTATCGACTATCGGGAATTGAACAAGCTTACGAAGAAGAATAAATATCCAAACCCGAGGATTGACGATCTATTTGATCAATTGGTTGGGTCAACGGTGTATTCAAAGTTAGATTTGAAGTCCGGATACTACCAGTTGAGGATAAGGGAGAGCGACATCCCAAAGACAGCATTCAATACGCGGTTTGGGCATTACGAGTTCACGGTCATGCCGTTTGGGTTGACGAATGCGCCATCCGTATTTATGGATCTGATGAATAGGACGTTTAGAGAATACCTGGATCGTTTCGTGATAGTATTTATCGATGATATCCTGGTGTATTCACAGTGTGAGGAGGATCACTACAATCACCTACACATGGTGTTGGAGACGTTGAGAAGGAATCAGTTGTATGCTAAGTTCTCCAAGTATGAATTCTGGTTATCCTTGATAGCGTTCCTTGGTCATGTTGTTAGTGGAGAAGGGATAGCTGTGGATCCGGCGAAGATAGTGGCGATATGAGAGTGGCCTGCTTTGACTACAGTGGCAGAGGTCCGGAGTTTTCTGGGGCTTGCTGGCTACTACAGGCGCTTCGTAGAGAACTTCTCGCGGATAACGCTACCACTCACGACATTGACTAGGAATGATCAAACGTTTGTGTGGTCTTCGGAGTGTGAACAGGCTTTTGTAGAGTTGAAGAGGCGGTTGACCACGACGCCCATTTTATATTCGCCAAGTGGAACCGAAGGGTTCGAGATCTATAGTGAAGCTTCAGGCAGTGGTTTGGGCTGTGTTCTGCTATAGCATGGGAGAGTGATAGCTTATGGTTCACTACAACTGAAGGTTCATGAGATGAATTATCCGGTCCACGACTTAGAGTTAGCGGCCGTGATATTTGCTCTAAAACTTTGGAGGCACTACCTGTACGGTGTAAAGGTCGACATTTACACCGATCATAAGAGGTTGAAGTACCTGTTGGACCAAAAGGATCTGAACATGAGGCAACTAAGGTGGATGGAGTTCTTAGGGGACTACACCTTCAAGATTCATTATGTGCCTGGGAAGGGAAATGCAGTGGCGGATGCGTTGAGTCGTATGATTCCCGCACAAGCCAACTGGTTATCAGTACATGATGAGAGTTTGGTCCATGAGTTGGAGTCTTTGGAGATATCTTGCATCGACAAGCAGTCTAGTGCCGAGGCGAATCTGTTTTGGACAGAGGTGTAGTGTGACCTAGCGGATAGAGTTCGGCGGGCTTTGGTTCAGGATAGCAGCATGAAGCAGATCTTGGATGAATCTTTGGATGAGTCAAATTCCCAGTTTGTTGTCAAAGATGGGTTGCTAAGGAAGGACGGTCGCCTATGCGTTCCTAGTACGGATAATCTTCGGGAGGATTTGATGTATGAGGCTCATCATAACAAGTACTCAATCCACCTCGGAAGCACGAAGATGTATAGAGACATGAAGAAATTATTCTGGTGGCCTGCTTTGAAGAAGGATGTAGCACTTTATGTGGCCAAGTGCCGTACATGTGCATTAGTGAAGGAGGAATGCCAGAAACCCGGAGGTTTCTTGAAGTCTCTACCAATCCCAGAATGGAAATTCGATGACATATCTATGGATTTTGTGCATGGTTTGCCGAAGTCACAAAAGGGAAACGACGCCATTTGGGTGGTCGTAGATAGGTTGACAAAGGTGTCGCACTTTATTCCGGTCAGGAAGGAAGATTCGGTGGAAAAGTTAGCCAAACTCTATATGGAGAATATTGTTCGATTGCATGGTGTGCCCCGCAGTATTGTTAGTGATCGAGATGGACGCTTCACGTCGAATGACTGGAGGTTGGTGCATATTCTGTTGGGTACTAAGCTAAACTTCAGTACAGCCTTTCACCCACAGACGGATGGTCAGACCGAGAGGGTCAACAGGACTATGGAGGACATGCTTCGCATGTGCGTCCTAGATTTTGGAAAGCAGTGGGAAGATCACCTGTATATGGTGGAGTTTGCGTACAATAACAGCTTTCAGGCGAGTATTGGAATGGTGCCTTTCGAGGCCTTATACGGGAGGAAGTGTCGTACGTCGTTGTCTTGGTTGGAGGCAGGCGAATCGAAGTTGTATAAACGTCAAGCAGTGGAGAATGCCACATCAGTGATACGGACAATTCAAGAAAGGTTGAAGATCGCGGAGGATAGACAGTCAAAGTACTATAACGCCAAGCATAGGAACGTGTAGTTCAATGTTGGCGACATGGTGTATCTAAAAATCAAGCTGTTCAAGGGTGTGTCGCGGGTTCGACGCTTGAAGAAGCTGAGTCTGAGATACCTTGGACCATTTGAAATCCTGGAGCGTATTGGCGAAGCGGCGTATAGATTGAAGCTGTCGGTGGAATTGAGCGGGCTACATGACGTGTTCCACGTATCGGTGTGGCGTAAGGCATTACAAGAGCCTTCGCAGATCATTGCGGATAATCAAGTACCAGTTGATTATGAATTGACAACAAGGGTCAAGCCAATACGTATTAAAGATGTTGCAGTCAATCGACTCCGCAACAAGGATATCTGTATGGTTAAAGTCCGATGGGATAATTGCGGACGTGAGGAGCTTTCTTGGGAGCGAGAGCAAGCTATGTTGGAGGAATATCCCGAGTTATTCCACTCAGGTATTATTTAGATTTGTGTACCTTTACTTAATTTCGGGACGAAATTCCTTAAGTGGGGGACATTTGTAACGCCCCAAAAATTATATTTGAGTCGGTCGCGAAAAAAAGGGATTTTTGGTGCCTGTATAGGGGTACACGGCCTAGGACACGGGCATGTCTAAGGCCGTGTCTGGCTGTTGTTTTTGGCCGTTTTCATCCTGAGAAGGACATGGCTAGAAACACGGCTAAGCAACACGGGCGTGTCATTTGACACGGGCGTGTGCCTACTCGTGTCCCTACTCGTGTTCTTTTGGGTCGTGTCCGTTGCCGTGGCGGTTATGCGTGACACGCCCCCGAACACGGGCGTGTCGAGGAGCCCGGCACGGGCGTGTCAGGTGAGACACGGGCGTGTCTCTGCCCGTGTGTCTTTCCTCTGTTCGAAGATCGTGCCTTGAGCGAGGCACACAGCCTGGGACACGGCCGTGTGCCAAGCCGTGTTCGGCCCAGGTCTGGAGATTTTTGAACGGATCTGAGCCGTTCATTTTCTTTAATTAAGATCCAATAGCCCAGATGGTTTCCTGCTCTGTTAAGGTCGAGAATAGGGGATTTAATACTTCATTTCTCTCCAACCATTCTCTCTCTCAAGGAGTTGGAAAGAGGAGGAAGAAGGAAGGGATTCCGGCCGTCGGCGGAGCATCGGAGCACCGTTTCGAAATCTGAGAGCGGATCTGTGGAGGAAAGTTCGTTGCGAAGATTTTCATCCGTGTAGTTTTTCCATGGCGCCAAAGCGGACTACAAGGGTAACGATTCTCAACTTGAGCATGTGAAGCTCTTTCTTTCTGCATTGGGAATCCCGCTCCCGCGAGTGTGCGGTGAGTGCGTGGTGTTCCTTGGGGTTGATGTGAATAGTCCCCCTTGTGTTGCATATAGAGTCCGGAATCGTAAGTACGGGCATAGGCATTGTGTGTGAAGCCTACCCGGACGTGTAGTGTCTGTATCGGTGATGTTGCATTTGGTATGTTTTGTCGGAGAAGACTCCGTGCTTTGGGTTTTTCGGGTTTCTACGCGGTAGATTGTAGCAGGGATCCTTGGAGGTTAGCTTCAAGGCGCACCCGGAAAACTGAACGAAAACGTGTGCTGTTAACTTGGCGGTCTGGGAACCGGCCTTGATCATAACTGGGTTATGAGATTGTTTGGAAATTTTTTGGGATCCGAGAGAAGCTTGGCCCGCGCGTAGGACTTAAATTGTATATGCGGCGTGAGCAACAGGCAAGTGGAATTGGACCTAGGCTATGTGGTTCGGTGCGAGAGACCCGAAGACGGGGACTGGCCATTGGCATAGTCTGGAGCCTTAGACGTTGGTCAGAAAGTCTAAATGCTCACATGTTGTTACCATCCTGGGGGTGGTGGTGAAGACGCGAATTGGTCAGGATTCACCGTTAATGTGCCCTGAGTACACGGGGTGTTTGGCCGTGCGAGCCTACACCTGTGGCGAACTATATAGTTGCACTTTATTGTTTAGCTGGGCTAATAAATTGTAGGGAAAGAGCACCGCCGTCCCGAGTAAGGGGAGGGGTCGTTATAATTTGATCGGCTTTTGGCTGACCGTTGCTTTGTTTGCCACCGTGCGGTGTAATTGTGCTTGCAGGTGCTGTGGAGCCGAGTACCAAGTAGCGGGCTGGAGCCCATGCTGCTCTGCTGGCCCTTGAAGGCCAAATTGAATAGTTGTATTTTACTTGTTATCATGTGTGGCCGGCATGCGAGCCGAAGTATGGAAAACACTATTTTGTTAAGCGAACATTTGTGAGGCCATAAGGCCATGTACTCTTTTAGTGTATTTGAGGTTTCATTCCTGTTGTGTGGATGTGGACATTCTTGGATATGGATTTAAGATTTGGGTTCTTTCAACTTTAAAAGCTTCCGCTAGAATGCTCTGTGTAGGACGAGTAGTCTTAATTGTATAGTTTGTATATTCTTATGTAACCCTTCCGACTGTCTGTGGTATATGGCGCCGGGTTCCAGCTGGACCTTCTGTTATATGCCATGCGCCGGATGAGGGTGTTAAAGGCGTGTCGCATACCCGTGTTCTCCTAGGGTTATGTTTGGTCCTGTGTCGATGGAGGAACACGCCCAGGCACACGGGTGTGTACTGCATGACACGGGCGTGTCAGATGTGACACGAGCATGTTCAGAGCCCGTGTCATTTTCTGGGTGTGATGTTTTCGGCATCGATTGAGGCACACGGCCTTGGACACAAGCGTCGATTTTCAGTTCAGATCGTGACCGTTCATTTCCTCCTTTTGGGATCTGATGGTCCAGGGCTGTCCCTGCTAAGTTTAGTCCGGGAATAGGGTTTAGAAACCCTCATTCTTCTTCAAACACTCTCTTTCTATGTTCTAGAGAGAAGGGAGAACAAGGAAGGAGGTGAAGGAGAGATCCGGCTACTGGAGAAGCTTCGGTGCTCCAAATCACGAGTCGAGTCCTACCGTTGGTCGAGTTTGATGTGATTTTGGGAATGGACTGGCTAGCGGAGCAGCATGCCAATATTTATTGCCTATCCAAGGTGGTGACCCTAAGAAGCGAAGGACAGACGGAAGTCAAGTTTGAGGGCCTTAATGGAGTGGCCTGTTCCCTGATTTCGGCCTTATAGTTGGTGCGGGAAGTTAACCAGGGTGGAGTAGCGCTTGTAGCATTATTGGAGGTTCGTCTTTCCAAGTTATCACTTTGGGAAGTGCCAGTGGTGGCAGAGTTTTAGGATGTGTTTCCTGAAGACCTTCCTGGAGCACCTCCTCTGCGGGAGATTGATTTCTCAATTGAGTTAGTGCCAGAGGCACGACCGGTGTCACGTCCTCCGTTTAGGATGGCACCGAAAGAGTTGGCTAAGCTCAAGGTGCAGTTGCAGGAACTGTTGGAGCAGGGGTATATCAGACCTAGTTCTTCACCGTGGAGCGCACCGGTGTTGTTCTTGAAGAAGAAAGATGGTAGTATACGGTTGTGCATAGACTACCGAGAGTTGAATAAACTAATTGTCAAGAATAAGTATCCGATTCCTCGGATAGACGACCTGTTCGACCAGTTGGTGGGGTCAGTGGTGTATTCAAAGTTGGACTTGAAGTCGGGATACTATCAGTTACGAATTCGAGACGAGGACATACCCAAGACAATGTTTGGTACGAGGTATGGTCATTTTGAGTTCTCAGTGATGTCGTTCGGGCTGACGAACGCACCATCCGTATTCATGGATTTGATGAATCGAGTATTTCAGAAATACTTGGACTCTTTTGTAGTTGTCTTTATTGATGACATTCTGGTGTACTCCAAATCGGAGGTGGAGCATGAGACTCACTTGAGAGTATTCCTGTAAGTGTTGAGAGAGAACCAGCTTTATGCAAAGTTCTCAAAGTGCGAGTTCTGGCTAGAGAGGGTGGCATTTTTGGGCCATGTGATTAGTGGGGATGGGGTGGCGGTAGATCCAACGAAAGTGGAAGCCATCATAGACTGTCCGATTTTGAGAACCGTGGCGAAAGTCCGAAGTTTTCTTAGACTAGCCGGGTACTATAGAAGATTCGTGGAAAACTTTTCGCGGATAGCTCTACCCCTCACATCACTAACCCGTAAGGAACGGAAGTTTGTGTGGACTCAGGAGTGCAACAGGCATTTGAGACAATGAAGGAAAGGCTGATGACAGCTCCAATCCTAAGTCAACCGAAGGGGACCAAAGGATTTTAAATTTTCAGTGACGCATCGAGATGCGGTTTGGGTTGTGTTTTGGTGCAACATGGCATTGTGATAGCCTACGGGTCTAGGAAGCTGAAGCCTCATGGGAGGAATTACCCCGTCCATGACTTAGAGTTGGCGGCGGTAATTTTCGCGTTGAAATTGTGGCGGCACTATGTCTATGATGCGAAGGTGGAGATCTTCACGGATCACAAAAGCCTGAAGTATCTCCTATATCAGAAGGACCTGAATATACGACAGCGCAGGTGGGTCGTGTTCCTTGGAGACTCGAGGTGGCGATTCAGTATACGCCAGACAAAGCCAATATGGTGGCAGATGCATTGAGTAGGAAATACTCGGGGAAAGGGAATTGGATTGACGCTCATGATGAGCGGTTGGTGCGGGACTGGGAGTCCCTTGTCATGGTATGTGTAGTAAGAGGAGAGTCTAGCATGGATCGGTTGAACTGGACTGAAATGCAGAATGATTTGTCTGATCGTATTCAGGAAGCGACTCGTTTGGATGTGGAGTTTCAACCATGCGTGGTGGAAGCTCAAAAGGGCGAGAGCAGCGCCTGGGAGATAATTGATGGGATTCTGAGGAAGTACAGAAGGATTTGTGTACTACAGTTCGGCAAGCTCCGTGAGGAGTTGATGTTTGAGGCTCACTTTACAAAGTACTTCATTCACCCGGGAAGTACAAAGATGTACTTGGATATGAAGAAATCCTTTTAGTGGCCTGAACTGAAGCGGGATGTAGCTTTGTACGTGAATCGCTGCCGAACTTGTGCATTTTTGAAGGCCGAGTGTCAGAAGCCGGATGGGTTCCTGAAGCCTCTTCCAATCCCCGAGTGGAAATTCGATGACATCTCCATGGATTTTGTGCATGGGTTACCTAGATCGCAGCAGGGTAACGACGCGATTTGGGTTATTGTGGATCGCTTAACCAAAGTGGCTCACTTCATCCCAAATCGAAAGGAGGACAGTGTTAAGAAGCTGGTAGAGTTGTATGTTCGCAACATTGTGCGACTACATGAGATTCCTAAAAGTGTAGTCAGCGATCGTGACGGACGTTTCACGTCCAAGGACTGGAGATTGTTTCAGAAAAGTTTGGGCACGAAGCTCAAGTTCAGTACAGCTTTCCATCCTCAAACTGACGGGCAAACCGAAAGAACGAACCGTACTATGGAAGATATGCTGAGGATGTGTATTCTTTACTTCGGCAAGAAATGGGAGGATCACCTCTTCATGGTAGAGTTCGCGTACTATAACAGTTACCAAGCAAGTATAAAAATGGCGCCATACAAAGCTTTGTTTGGGAGGCGGTGTCGAACACCGATGTCTTGGACAGAGGCAAGAGATACCAAACTATTGGGAAAAGAAGTGGTAGCTGATGCTTGTGAGTTGGTGCGGACCATTCAAGAGCGCATGAAGATGGCTCTAGATCGGCAAGCAAAATATTTGAATGCTCGTCATAGGAAGCTGGAGTTCGCGGTAGGCGATTGGGTATATTTAAAGATCAAGCCGTTCAAAGGCGTTTCACGGATTCGCCGACTCAAGAAGTTGAGTCCAAGGTTTTTGGGACCTTTCGAGGTTGTTGAACGGGTGGGAGAAGCAGCATACCGGTTGGCGTTGTCCGCAGAGCTGAGTGGATTACACGACGTCTTCCATTTCTCTATCTTGAGGAAAGCCTTGGTAGAGGCTAGTGTGGTGATCGAATCGGCATCGGTGCCGATAGAGGAAGACTTGAGGACGCGAGTTCGTCCAGTTGCTATAGAGGATTCAGAAATTCGGCAGTTGCGGAACAAAGAGGTCAAACTCGTAAAAGCCCGATGGGATAACTGCGGTCGTGAGGAGCTCTCTTGGGAGCGAGAACAGACCATGCTGGAGGAGTATCAAGAGGTTTTTTCATTCAGGTATCATTTTAGTTTTGTGTACCCTTTTTTCTTACTGTAATTTCGGGACGAAATTCTTTTAAGGTGGACAGAGTTGTAACGCCCCAAAATTTGAAAGAGGGACGGACAGCGTTCAGAGCCAAGTTTGAGTCTTGGTGAGGGTCACACGGCCTAGGGCAAGGGTGTGTCCCTGGCCGTGTCCTGCTCGGGTTCGACGAAGAACTCGTGTGGTCGATGTTTTGGTCTTGACGATGTGTCGAGACATTGAACACTGCCTAGGACACGGGCGTGTCCATGTCCGTGTCGTGCTTGGGTTCGTCGAGAGCCCAGGAAGTCGACGAACTTCGCTCGACGAAGTGTCAAGACAGGAAACACGGCCTGGGATATGGGCGTGTCCAAGGACGTGTTGTGAGCGTGTTCGATGAATTTTCCGCGAAGTAGACAAAAAGGCTGTCGACCATTGTCGAGACTTCGAACACGGCCTGAGACACGGGCGTGTCCCAGACCGTGTCCTGCTCGGGTTGTTGACCCGGCCGTATGAGATGATAGACACGGCCTGGAGCCCAGGCGTGTTCGTGTTGGACACGGGCGTGTCAAAATGTGACACGAGCGTGTCGCATACCCGTGTTCTCCTCAGGTTGTGTTTGGTCCTGTGTCCATGGAGGAACACGCCCAGGCACACGGGCGTGTCAGATATGACACGGGCGTGTTTAGAGCCCGTGTTCTTTTCTGGGTGCGATGGTTTCGGCGTCGATTGAGGCACACGACCTTGGACACAGGTGTGTCACAAGCCGTGTTCGGCCCAAGTATTTTGATTTTCAGTTCAGATCGTGGCCGTTCATTTCCTCCTTTTGGGATCTGATGGTCCAGGGCTGTCCCTGCTAAGTTAAGTCCGGGAATAGGGTTTAGAAACCCTCATTCTTCTTCAAACACTCTCTTTCTAAGTTCTAGAGAGAAGGGAGAGCAAGGAAGGACGTGAAGGTGAGATCCGGCTGCTGGAGAAGCTTTGGTGCTCCAAATCGCGAGCCGAGACCGGATCCGTGGAGGCAAGACCGTTGCAAAGGTTTTCATCTGGCTAAGTTTCCATGGCTAGGAATAGGGGTCGTAAGGTAACGACACTTCTCCTCTTGGTTTTAGGATGCGTGTTTAGCATCTTTTCTTTCAAGATTTTGGGCATCAAATCCCTCACATGAGAGTGGTTTGGGTCGCCATGGTTCAAGAGGAACCTTCGGGTCGATTGAGTCCGTCCCCGGCATGTTTTTGTATTAGTGATATGCTCCATTAGTGGATTAAGCATTGTGGGTGTAGCCATGGTCACGACCGTTAGTCTGACTCGGTGATGTTGCATACGAGCTTTAAGTATTTTGTAGAAATCCATTGCGGCAAGATGTCGTTTGTGATGTTTGTGTTTTCCACCCTTTCTCGAGTGAGTACGGGTAGCCGGAACCGGACAAGGTTAGCTCCGCAATGGAGGTAGTTGGTTTCCTTGGTGGACAAGGTTAGCTCCGCATTGACGGTAGATGGTTTTCCTTGGAGCGTGGGGACGTTGCAGTACAAATGAGGGATTAGGGTGGGAATGATTTTGGATTGTAATGTGCTAAGGCGTGACTTTGACTCCGTGGTCGGCTGACTATCCCGTGACGTGCAAGTCATGTGTGGAGAGTGTCCCGGTGAGACTGGTCCCCTTCTATGAGACTGACAAGAACGCCAAGCATGGGTCAAGCTCGGGCAATGAGGCCATGAGCGTGTGGGGTCCTGCAAGGGTTCTTAGAATCAGTCAGTGTGTTAGACGAAATCCTGACATGATAAGTTAGAGCTTGCAGGCAAGCCCGGGTCTAAGACCATGAGCGGGTGGGTCCTTGGCAAGAGTTTCGTGTGGCGGCTTGTATGCCATTTGGGGGAAATATAGTACACCTTTATTTGTGGCTTAATGCCAATGGGGAAATGATGAGTACCTAGATGATGTGATGATGTGCTAGATGCATATGCGATAGGGTGCCTTGGGTGTAGCCCGGGTTTTGCATACATGTTGCATAGTAGGCCCCTTTTCTTTATATGCTCAACAGTAGAGAACGTGCATGTTGTTTGAGACATCCAAGCCTGTTCAATAGTGCTTTACTTGTTTATGTATATTGTATACGAAGTGCTGACTTGCAGGTTGGAGGGGTACCCCGGGGTCCGTTAGGGGCGGCCAAGAGGAGATGTGTTTGTTACACAGTTTGAGGTCAGCCTTTGCTGACCCATGTTACAACCAAATTTTTACAGGGCAAGGATCGCAAGCAGGAGCTAGCTCGCCAGCCGGAAGGGCCTAAGCCTCATGAAGTGTTTCCAGTATTGTACTAGCTCTGTTTCTTTTGATGGCCTTGTATGCTTGATGCGTTTGTTTTCCGGGTTGCATGCCGAGGTAGCCTAGGAGTGTTTATGAACATTGTTATTGATATGTATTATTAGAGTTTGGACTCTCTTGTATTGTAAGTCCATAAGGCCGTTTCGATACTCTTGTGTATATGGATAACTTCTAGTCTGGTTTGTTGTTTTCGCTGTGTTTTGATTATGAGTTTTGAGATTGGGTATTTATATCATCTTATAATACTAAAGCTGTGGAGTACGTATGTTGTGGGGCCCCGGCCGTACCCATATTATATTGTCATTATAGGGCATATATCACAACTTTACTCGAGTAGATACCTACATATTTGAGTGAAATACTTATTCAATACTCGAGTAAGATTATAAGTCCTCGGGTAAAGGAATTAGCTCTCGAGTAGCCAAATTATAGCTCTCGAGTAGCTAAGTCAACTACTCGAGTAGCTAAGTCAACTACTCAAGTAGATCCACTCTCATTCTCAAGTTAATAGAATTTCTTCTCCAGAAAGTTTTCTAGGTACAATACTCGAGTAGTCATATAAGTACTCGAGTAGTTTAGTCTTTTGTATTGAGTTACAGAAGACTGGACTTCGTGTAATTTTTCCTCACTGGAGTAGTCAAATTCATGTACTCGAGTAGTCCATCTACTACTCGAGTAGTCCAGAGTAAATACTCGAGTAACAATATTTTCTTCCCTCAAAAGTTTTCTAAGTCCATTACTCGGGTAGCTATATCTACATACTCGAGTAGATTATATCCTGTCGAGTAGTTCAGTTTCACTACCCGAGTAACCCAGATTTCTCTTCCAGAAAACATTCTAAGTCCTCGACTCAAGTAGTTTCTTTACCTCTCGAGTAGTCAATTCCTATTTTCTCGAGTTGTATTTCTTGTATTTGAGTAGTTTAACTCCACATCTCGAGTAACTATTTTAGCACTTGAGTACGTCTCTTTATACTCGAGTAGCTGCTCTTCATTTCTGGATTTTGTCTAAGTCATTTACTCGAGGTGTCCTCTTCATTCACTCGAGTAATCTAATTAAGTACTCTAGTAGGTTATTCTTCACTCGAGTATGTCAGTCATCTTTTTTTAGAAATTTCGTTAAGTCCAGATTTGACAGAAATTTCAAACAGCCTTGATGTGCTTGGTCCACGTGTACGTCATTAAGACTAATTATGACTGTTAGGAAAGATCTTATATAAAGTCTTGTCTGAAACCGACAAACCCTAATTGGGGTTGTCAAATATTATTATAAGTATTCTTCTGAATCTCATTCTCTCTCACAAAAAAATCGGAAGCCACCACCGCCGACCTTCATCGTGCTCATCCGGCTATGGTTTTCGATCCAGTAGATTAAGATCAAGAAGATTCACAGATCGAGATTGTCTTTCAATTCTTCATCATCCATCTGATCGTGTGAAGCCAAGAAATTTCAGATATACTTTTGCCGAGACTCTTCTTCAACCTTTCTGATAAAGCCGCAAAGATCCAAGAAGAAGATTTAGGCCGACTGCTTTTAGATCTGAGAAAGTTGTACTGTTTGTATTTCTATATACTTTCTATTTCATTTTTGAAGGAGATTTCTCTCCGAGTGTAGGAGCTTTTACCTCCGAGTTGTAGGACGTTTTATCTTCTGAGTGTAGATCCGTTTTATGGATCGAGATTGTAGGAACTTTGTTCTGAGGCGTAGGATTGGTATTTCAATCCGAGATAGTGGAGTAGCCGAGTTTAGTGGATTGCTAGATCGGTGAGAGAAAGTGGATGTACCCAAGATTGGGGAACCACTATAAATCTTTTGTCGTCTGTGATTGTTTGGTAGATAATCGTATGCATAGATCTTAATTTTTATTCGGCAAAAAGATGCACAACTCACCTATTCACCCCCTTCTAGGTGATTTAGGTAGACAACTGAACATTTTCAATTGGTATCAGAACCAGGTTGATCAATAAAAGGTTAACACCTTGATCAGATCTGACTAGTTGTCTTTTGAGATCTACCAAGCATGGACAAGGCTAAAGATTTTGCCAAGCTTTCATTGTGCAACAAGAATAACTTTCTCATGTGGAAAGAAAGAATCAGATTTTTCATGGAAGCTATGAATCCAAGGATCTTCATGATTGTTGAAGAAGGTCATTACATTCCCATGACCATCTCCACAATAGATCCAACTAAGAAAGTTCCAAAGAAATTAATGGATCTAGACAAAGATGAGATTGCACTTGTGTCTTTAGATAATAAGGCCAAGAATATAATAGCAAGTGCAGTCGATGACTCATGTTGTAGAACTTGATCCACTGCCAGTCTGCCAAGGAGATGTGGCAATCCCTAGTCACTTTGATGGAAGGTACATAAGATGTTAGGGATGATAGAAGAACCCTTTTGAATCAAAAGTATGAAGCCTTCCAACCAGGACACAAGGACACCATTGCTGACACCTTTGAAAATTTCGTCAAGATAGTCATTGGCCTAAGGGTCTATGGCCGAGTCTTCACAAATGGAGAATTAAATGATAAGTTCTTGAGAATCCTAACTAAGGAATGAGATAACAAGGTGTGTGTCATTAGGGAATTTGGAAAGCTAGCTGAGACAGACCCGCAAAATCTCTTCGGGAAGCTAATGTCATATGTTCTTCAACTCAACACCAGAAAAGCTGAAGAAGAGAAGAGCAGGTCTGCATCCAGGGAGAAGTCTGTTGCTATAAAGGCAGCCACCTCAAGGAAGTCAAAGGCTGCCTCTCTTGCCCCAGCACCAGAAGTTAGTGAAGAAGAAACCTCGGAGCCAAGTACCTCAGGCTCTGAGCTATCTGAAGGAGAGTTCTCTCTGCTCTCACGTCAGTTCAAGAAATTTTTGAACAAAAAGAAGCAGTGGAAAGGCAAGGATGCCTCCTATAGAAGATCATGACATGATGGAGATCGACAAAGAAAAGGCTCAAGCTGCCACGACAGGTATACTCCTAAACAGAACAAACATATTTTGACTGACATCGTTTGTTACTGTTTTAATAAGCCCGATCATGTCATTGCTGGCTTCCTCCATAAGAAGGAGGGTGAAAGAAGAGAGGAAAATAAGTCCTCATACAATAAGAAGAGGACAGAGAAGAGCCTGATAGCCAAGAAGGGCAAAACTCTTAGTGACTCCAACTCATTTGAGTCGAGTGAAGAAGAAGAAGCCTACTTCAGGCTTATAACTCAGACAGATGACGAACAAGAGCCCCAGTTCACTGGGAAGGTAAACTCTCACACTCCTCTTTCAGAATCTGAAGCTTCTGAGCATGATCGTGAGGACAGCTCTTCTAATGATGAGTCTGAACTCATGGCCCAATACAAGGAGTTGATCATGGCTTACGACAAATGTCGTCGAGTCGTGAAAACTCAGGCTAAAGGGATAAAGTCTCTAAAAGCTGAAGAGAGAATCTTGAGAGAAGAAGTCACTAATACTGACTCACTCAAAGAGAACTTCAATAATGCTATTGAAGAATATAACAAAGCTCTCGAGCACCTTGACTTAAAAGAGAAAATCATCAAAGAGTTGGAAGAACAACTCGCTGCTGAAAAGAAACTTGTTGAAAGTTTCTCGAAGCCTAAGACAGTTCTTCCATTCATTGCTGAATTCTCAGCTAACGCCAAAGGTGCTGGACTAGGCCATGTAGAAGCTCCTAGTAAATCTTCTAGGAGGAATAAGGCTCAAAGAAAGAATAAGGTTGCCAAGAAGGCTTTGGCCAAAAGAAGGGGAAAGCCCCTCAAGATCAGACTTCGTTCAAGAAAGTCATATTTCCAACTAATGAGTTTGATCTTGACTCATCATACAGTCACTTGATCAGGCCTACCTATGTAGAGCCAAAGTCTTGCAACCAAAGATGGACTCGCCCCAGAAACTTTGGTGAGAGTGTCTGTAAGGCACCTTATGAAGAAGTCATTCTTCAGTGCAATGTCCCTTTCAATCATGGTCATAACATCAAGAAAGCACCAAAGGTAAAGCTTGTTGTGGAAAAGCCATTGAAGGAGAAGAAATCATGTGATTGTCATCATCATGAAGCTTCTTCCTCCAAGAATTCTAGTCCTGCTAGACCACAACTTCAAAAGGTCAAGCAGGAAAACATAAGGCAAAGATACAACAGGTTTGAATGTTGGTGTTGTGGCAGAATTGGTCACTTTGCCATCGATTGCAGGTTTAACTCCAGAAATTTTGCAACTCCTCAAGTTGACAGTATGAGAAGGACAACTCATAATGCTAACACTCGTAGGGGGTGTGTTCTAACACGAGACCAAGGACCCAAATGTGTTTGGGTTCCTAAGGCAAACTGATTATGATTGCAGGTATGTACAAAGGCCACCAAAATGTCTATCTGGTATTTGGACAGTGGATGCTCTCGGCACATGACCGGGACAAGAAGCCTACTTCAGAATTACTCTCCAGTCTTGATCGGACCAAAGGTCATCTTTGGAGGTTCGGACCGAGGAATCAATAAAGGCTATGGTATGATCACGAATGGTAGTGTATCCTTCTCAGATGTAGCTTTTGTTGAAGGATTGGAACACAATCTGATAAGTATAAGCCAACTCTGCGATAAAGGATACATAGTTGAATTTCATGCTGATAAGTGCTTGATAAAATCCGTTGACAATATGGAAACGATTCTATCCGGCACTCGAAGCAGAAACATTTTTTGTTTAAATTTCATTTATATAGACTCTTCTACACCATTGTGCTTTTTAGCAAAAGATAGTGCGTCTCTTGGTGACCAATGACACAAAAGACTAGCACATATTAATTCCAAAACTATTAATAAACTATTTTCATTGAATTTAGTACGTGATGCCCGAAATGTCAAGTACGTCAAAGATAGACCTTATCATGCATGTGTAAAAGGCAAGCAAATAAGGGCTACCTTTAAAAGCGTTATTGGCAAAGATTATAATAGATGTCTCCATGTACTCCATATGGAATTGTTTGGTCCACTACAAATTAGAAGTTTGGGAGGTAAGGATTATACGTTAGTAATTATTGATTATTACTCGCGCTTTGCGTGGGTGTTCTTTCTGAAACACAAGTCAGATACCTTCGACATCTTTACTAATTTTGTCAGGCAAGTCCAAAATGAATACAATTGTTCCATAGTCAAAATCATAAGTGACAATGGAATAGATTTCAAGTCTGGGGCCATGACAGAATTCTGTGAAAGCTTGGGTATCTTTCATGAGTTTTACTCTCCTCGTACTCCACAACAGAACGGAGTGCCTGGGAGAAGGAATAGAAAACTCATATAGTCCAGCATGACCATGTTGAGTGATGCCTTACTTCCGGAATACTTCTGGGCTGAAGCCGTCAACAATGCATGTCACATATAAAATTGAGCACTCATTAACAAAAACCACGATAAGACACCTTACGAACTTCTAAAGGGCAGGAAACCAACTGTCTCATATTTTAGAATTTTTTGTTGTAAGTGCTTCGTGCTTAACAATGACAAGTATCATACTACCAATATTACGAAGAGAGTTTTGAAGCTATTTTTGTAGGATATAGTAGCCATAGTAAGACATACAGAATATTTAATAGAAAAACTCTGGTTGTAGAAGAATCAATACATGTTGTATTTGATGAGACAAGCTTGCTGCAAGGCAACTCTTTTAGTGGGCTCATTGAAGATGGAGGAGACTTAGCTTGGATGAACCGTCCGAAGAAAAATGTGAAAAGTTCATCAAGATCACCACTCCAACCTCTGTTGGAGAGGATGCTGATCAAGACAAACAAAGTGTCCAAGTTGATGAAGTCACTCCGGTGAGTGTAGACAGTCCAGATGTAATGACCCTAGAGATCAGACATCTGATGGATCACCCCATGGACCAGATCATAGAAGATCCCCGGGATGGTGTCAGAACTCGTAGAGGTACAACTAATGAGAATTTATACTTGAGTTTTATCTCACAGGTTGAACCAAAGAAGTTTGAGGAAGCAAACTCAGACGCATCTTGGATAATGGCGATGAAAGAAGAACTAAATCAGTTCAATCGCTGCTAAGTATGGAAACTTGTTCCAAGACCCAAAGGTAAGAATGTCATTGGGACAAAATGGGTCTACTAGAACAAGATGGACGAGGATGGAACTATCGTAAAGAACAAGGCCAGACTCGTCGCCAAAGGATATCATTAAGAAGAAGGAATCGACTTCGACCAGACGTACACTCCAGTAGCAAGGCTGGAGGCCATCAAGTTATTCCTAGCATATGCTGCACTCAAAGGCTTCACCATCTATCAGATGGATATGAAGTCTACCTTCCTTAATGGTGACATAAAGGAAGAGGTGTATGTGGAAGAACCTCCAAGTTTTGTTTATTCTAACTTTCCTGATTATGTTTACTTATTACATAAAGCTTTATATGGACTGAAACTAGCTCCTCGAGCTTGGTATGAGACGCTGTCTGGCTTTCTTCTTGAGAACAAGTTCACAAGGGGAAAGATAGACAAAACATTAATTCTTAGGGAAATAAAAGGAAAGATTTTGCTAGTACAGATCTATGTCGACGACATTATTTTTGGCTCTACTGACGACAACCTCTGCAAGAAGTTTTCAAAACTCATGCAAGGGAAGTTCAAAATGAGTAGTATGAGCGAGCTAAAGTATTTCTTAGGGCTTCAGGTGAAACAATCTGAAGATGGAACTTTCATCTCGCAGACTAAGTTCACCAAAGAGCTAATTAAGAAATTCGGAATGGAGAATACAACCTCTATGAGGACTCCAATGGGTTCAACTGTGTCTCTGGACAAGGATGAGAAAGGGAAACCTTTTGATGAAACCAAGTACAGAAGCATAATTGGATCCTTGCTCTACTTTACTGCCAGTAGACCTGACATAATGTTTTCAACATGTGTATGTGCTAGATTTCAGGTGAACTCTAAGAAATCTCACTACGCTACTGCAAAGCGGATTTTGAGATACCTTAAAGGTACACCAAATCTTGGCTTATGGTACCCAAGAAGTATTGATAACGACCTAATTGGTTTTTTAGATTTTGCAGGTAGCAAGAACGACAGGAAAAGCACTTCCGGGACTTGCCAATTCCTTGGAAGAAGGCTTATTTCCTGGAGTAGCAAGAAGCAGAACTGTGTTGCAATCTCAACAGCTGAGTCAGAGTATATCTCTGCAGGCAGTTGATGTGCACAATTGCTATGGATAAAGAATCAATTTGAAGATTATAATATGGAGTTCCAGAACATTCCATTGTTTTGCGACTCTTCCAACGCAATTGTAATAGCCAACAACCTAGTCTCGTATAGCCGGACAAAGCACATAGAGCTGAGGTATCACTTCATCCGGGAGCTTGTGGAGTATGGGGATATAGATCTCCAGTATGTCTCTACAGACAGGAAGATTGAAGACATTTTCACGAAACCGCTGGACGAGAAAAGTTCTCGTTCTTCAAAACAGAACTTGGAATGCTCAACAAAGAAGATTAGAGAAGGTGGACTCACAAGAAGGCTCAGAGATCAAGAATCAGTCAAAAGTTGGAATTCTACAAATTTCTAACTTTTTGACTCCAGTAAGAAGTAACCTACACCAGTAAGAGAATGAACTACACGAGTAGTAGAATGACTTACTCGAGTAATAAAGCTTCACTCGAGTACTTCAGCATAACTACTCGAGTACTTCGATATATCCACTCGAGTACTTCAATATATTCACTAGAGTACTTCAATATATCCACTCGAGTACTTCCAGACATCACTCGAGTACTTCCAGCCGTCTCTACTCGAGTACCTCCATATCTTCACTCGAGTTCTGCCAAGTCTCTCGAGTATCTGACAGAGAAGCATTCTACCTTGATTCAAATTTCTTTACTCGCAACCCGAGGCTTATGCCGCCCTCTCCCAGGTATGTTTGCATTATTTATTTCTTACTTAAGACATAAATTAGGGTTATATATAAATCGTAAAGTCCAAAGGTCATTTTCTACACGAATCAATCTATCTCTCTCTCTCTTGAGTACACTGAAACGCTTCATCTTCCTCGAAAATTGCAGAGCCTGCGCATTCCTCCTCCCCGTCGCCAAATTTTTCTCAAATTTCTGGATCATGGCCTCTTCCTCCAAGATTTTCATCGATTCTGAACTATTTACCGCTGGTATCGCCGAAATTTCAGATGATTTCAGCAACCTTCTGATACTTCTCGACACTGCCGGCCTCACCTTCGTTCTACAGGAGCCATGTAAAATCTTGTTCCCTGAAGTTGCAGATGTTAACCCCGAAATTGGCGATCCTTCCCAAGGCAGCCAGCTCGCTAGTCGCGGCCTGCTCCAAGTTCCTGCTGGAGATGCCTTCCTAGGTTGAGCGGACAGAATTCTCTGTTCGCTCACACCGCCCGGCTTGAGCAGTCTCAGCAGTCTAAACACCCAGGCTGCACGGTGTTCGATTGGTCGGCAGGTGCTGTGGATTGCTTCTCCAGTCCTCCCCTGTAGACCGCGCCCTTTGTCAGCTTAACCACAGCTTTGTCTCGAAAGAAGCCCCTTTGTCGGACTCAAATGTCTATCCACTCAAACCTCCAAACAAAGGTGGCGACCTGCCCCTAGGCTGCTAGCCAGCTACTTCATCTTCCACCTGGCCAACACGCGCGGCCCGCCTCGTCAGTCCGGTAGGTCGCTCAGCCTTTGTCACCGAACAGCGTGGGAAACCAGCTTCTTCAATCTGCCTGTGGACTGCGGACACTCAATCTCTCCGTCTACCGGCAAAGTGCAACAACAACGTCCTGTGCATCGTGAGCTGGGCGGACTCCAAGTGCAGTCAAGCATTCCAGTCCACCTACATTGATGAACCCCAGCTTTATCTCCTCAGCAACTGCAAACCTCATCTTCGGCGGACTCAGCTCGCCAACAGAGGCGGACTCCGCGTACTCGCTCTGTAGACCGCCTTTCCTTGGCCTCCACCCGCTCTTCTCCAGCTGCAGGGTCAACCTCCCTCAGTCCGCTGTCTTGGCGCGGGCTCAGTCAGTAGTGTTAACCCCAAAATCGTCTATCCTTCCCAAGGGAGCCAACTCGCTCATCGTGGCCTGCCCCGGGTTCCTCCAAGAGGCCGTGATGCCCTAGGTTGGTCGGACCAAATTCTCTGTCCGCTCAGGCCGCGCGGCCTGCGCGGTCTCAGCGGCTTGACCCACCAGGCCGCGCGCCTTTCCTTGGTCGGCAGAGTCTGCGGACTGCTTCCGAAGTCCGCCTCTGCAGGTCGCCCCCCTTTTCAGCTTAACCGAGAGGTTATTTCCGCAGGACCCTCTCTGCCGGACTCAACTCCTTATCTGCCCAGGCCAGCCACAGGTCGCTCAGTCCTTGCCCCCAGCAACATGGGCAGCTGACTCCTCCAGTCTGCCTGCAGGGCGCGGACTCCAACTCCGTCTATCCGACAAGACCAGCAGCATTCCAAGTTCCTCGCGAGCTGTGCGGACTCCAAGTGCAATTAAGACTTCCAGTCTGCCTTCACCGCTGAACCCCAACAGCCTCAACAGCCAGGCTCTCCTTCTCCAACACAAGCGGACTCAGCCTTGCAACAGCCGCGGACTCAGCGGACTCTCTATGCAGTCCGCCCTTCTCTATGCAGCCTACCAGCTTCTCGGCTGTAGCGGGATCAACTCCTCTTCAGTCCTCAGGCCTGTCGCAAGCTCAGCCACTAGTATCAGCTCCTCCCTCAGTCCGCAGCCTCCTTGCGGACTCAGTCAGTAGTGGCGGACTCCTTCCAGTCCGCCACTCAGCAGGTCCTCCAGAAAGCAGCCCCAGTCCGCATAGCTTCGTGCGGACTCGCCAGTCTCCGCGGGCACTCTTCTTCCCACACCCCCTTGCAGCTCGCTCAGTTCAGCAGTGGCGGACTCCGCGGATTCGCCTTGCAGTCTGCCACATAGCTTCTAGTTTCCGCAACCCACATCAGTAGGCGGACAGTCCCAGCACAGCAGTGACAGACTCCGCGAACCCGCATCGCAGTCCGCCACCAAGTCTCCCGTCCAGCCGTCAGCAGCTCGGGCTTCAGTTCCTAAGTCCCAGTCCGCGCGGCCTATTGCGGACTCAGCGGACTCCGTCTCCATCTCGCTCAAGTTACTGTCTCACCGGGGGTAACGTCACCGCAAGCTGTTACCTCCTCGAGCCTATAAATAGCCCCCCATGCCTCTCATATGAGGGGAGGTCGACGCACGATGCGCTAGAGGATCGCCAAAGTGCTCACGCTCAGTCAGCAGTCAGCCCTCTTGCGGACTCCGAATTTCAGTCCGCACACGTCTCTGCGGCCTTAGTCGCGCGGCCTGCCGACCTGGATACCCAGTCCGCGTGGTCTTCTTCCTTTGCTTAGCCGCACGGCCTGCCAGCTTAGCTCTTCAGTCCGCGCGACCTCCTCTAGCATTTTTCTCCCTTAGCTGCCAACTTCCTTTTGTACCACTTTATTGCTTTGTTGTAAAGGTGTATTAGCAAGCTGTAACTCTCGCTTTTAATAAAAGGAAAGCCCATCGCAAGAGTGGTATTCAAGCCGCGGCGTGCGAAGTCTGCTGTTGTCTCTGCTAGCGGACCCTTCTCTCTCCTTCTGCCTAGCTCAGCTCTTTCGGCAACCGACCTGCAAGCACAACCGTCATATTAACCGTCTGCTCGATAGCTCGTGATCAACCTCCTCCTCTCTTGATCAACCTTCCCTGTTGATCAAGCTTCTCCACTGCTCTCAGCACCCTCTCCTCTATCCCAGCAACTCCTTGACAAGCTGCTTACTCCACTCTCGAGCACTCAGAAGCTTCCTTCATCCCTCTTCCTCTCCTCGCATGTGAGACCGAACACATCCCCTCCGTGTTAGCTGCCCCAGTGCCATTTTTGCGCATCAACAGTTAACACGCGACCTTTGGATCCGAACAGACGGTGAACAGCGACAGTTAGCCATGTCATACCGCCAACCCTCTCAGTACATTCCTCCTACCAGCGAAGACGCTCTTTGGGAAGCCCTCTTGCTGTTACGTCGGGAAACTTCCCACCAGAAAGCAGCGATCAATGACACCTTAGCCATTATAGTTCAGCGACTAGACTCTCAACCTGTAGCAGCACCAGTTGCTACAGTCAACCCGGAAGTGGTAAATTCACATTTTAATATGCCAACTCTTCTGCCAGTTGGCCCTTATGCTTATCTGACAAGTTGTCCATCCAGCTAGACCACAGTCGCTGTACAGTTTCCAATTATCGAGCAAAACAGAAGTATCTGCAAACTTAGCCCTCAAACAACCGTATACGCCTCCAATCACCCAGTGAAGTCACCTGAACTTCCCATTGGGAGGATGAGAGGCCCAGAGGTTTCGCTCCCTACCGAACGACCTCCAAACTCTCACCGAAGGTGTCTTCAATCGCAAGCAAAGAAAGGAAGATGTTTCTGAAGTCGTCAACGTCTCTTCCAACGCAAAGGATCTAAGGTTGATAACACATTGGGTGGGGCAACTCACACCATCAAGAGCAAAACAAGCAGTGTGGGCCCTCAACCTGCTGATCGGAAGGGCAAAAACTCTGACCAATACTATGAGTATCACAAAGAAAAGGGTCATGCGATAGAGGATTGCAGAACTTTTCGGCGATTAGTGCAAGAAATGCTGAAGGAGGGTAAAATTCAACATCTGCTCCAGAAGGGTGACCCATCACATTCATGAGTCCTCAAAGCTCCTCACACCTACTATCGGTTACCCTTACTCTACTCTTCATGTTTTTTGAACATTTTCATTTTATCAAGCACTTCTCAGTGTTCATTACCTGCTTTTCAATAAAGCTTTTATCAGGAATCTCATACTGACACAGTTCCCATCTTGTGATGCTCCTTTCTCTATTTTTATCTTTGCCAAAGAGATCACTACACCAATGAGATATCGCCAAGTCTAGAATGCTCCCTCCGTAGATTGTTCTCTGGCACAACCGCTTCGACCACATATGGCGGGAGTATACCCATATGTTTAGTGGGAGCCATTCAATCTACGATGTTGGGCTTCAGACTTAGGATCCTAGCCGGCATCTGACACAGAGTGTGTGCTAGGGGAACCCCATGTGTTAGCTCTGCTGTGCTTCGCAAAGGATACATTACAGTTATGATGATCTTTGCTTGATAAGCAATGGCGATCAAGCGTAGCCTTGTCTCTTCGATCATCACCTAACTGTGATGTACGAACACTCTATGGTACTCTCGATCCGTGCCTTCGCGGGTTCCCACAACTCCACTGATCTATCCATAGACAAGCAATAGGCAACTTTGCGCAACTAGTCTCATTGATCAGTGATGATTGTACCCGAGGCAAGAGAGCAGTGCATCTGTCGCTTCCTTCTTTGGTTTTTTTTGCGCATGTCTCCCTTTTTGCTATGTCAAGGGAGTTTACCTAGTTCTCCTTTTTTGTCAATTGCCTTCTTTCACAGGTGAGCAGGTTAATCCGACCTTCCAAAAGGATTTCTAACGATCATTTTGCTTATGCTTATTTCATATACATTGCTTGCTCAAGCGCTATCAGATAAGGATCACAAAGCTATTCATTACTCTTATCAAAATCTAATGACATCAAACATTGATCAAGGAGTCTTACTCTCCTCAATCACCAAACCATGCTATTGCAATCTAGTTCAGATTTGCAGAATTCGTCAAGTTACTTCTCTGCTAATCTGATCATGTCCATCCAACCATATCAACAGTTAGCGCTCGATTTATTGATCTGAGCTTCATGATAAAAAGTTCATCAGACATTCTCCTTGGTGGGTGGTCATATTGACCTTATCTCATCAACAGTTAACACTTACATTCCTTCTCTTCACAGGTACTTGCAAGTTATTATGCCTTTTTGTTTTCTCTCTCGTTTTCATTTTGCAGAACTCAGTGGAAAACACATCTTCTTCATTTTACAAAAGCAAACTCAGGTACACACTCGTTGTACCACCCATACATGCCTACCCTAACTTTCCTCTTGCAGGGAAAACAGGCAGGCAACTCCAACCTTCTAAGGAGAGGCTTCAGGTTCTGTCTCTCTTTGCCCCCCTTCTCTTTCCATTGGGATGGATCACGATTTTTGCGGGTCTCCAACTTTTTCGAAGTTCTTTTCGGAACTTAAAAAAGTGCGGGGATTATGTTAACCCCGAAATCGGCGATCCTTCCCAAGGGAGCCAGCTTGATCATCGTGGCCTGCCCCGGGTTCCTCCTGGAGGCCGTGATGCCCTAGGTTGGGCGGACCAAATTCTCTGTCCGCTCAGGCCGCGCGGCCTACGCTGTCTCAGCGGCTTGACCCCCCAGGCCGCGCGTCTTTCCTTGGTCGGTAGAGTCCGCGGACTGCTTCCGAAGTCCGCCTCTGCAGGCCGCCCCCCTTTTAAGCTTAACCGAGAGGTTGTTTTCGCAGGACCCTCTCTGCCAGACTCAACTCCTTATCTTCTCAGGCCGGCAACAGGTCGCTCAGTTCTTTCCCCCAGCAACATGGGCAGCTGACTCCTCCAGTCTGCGTGCAGGGCGTGGACTCCAACTCTAGCTATCCGACAAGACCAGCAGCAGTCCAAGTTCCTCGCGAGCTGGGCGGACTCCAAGTGCGATCAAGACTTCCAGTCTGCCTTCACCGCTGAACCCCAACAGCCTCAACAGTCAGGCTCTCCTTCTCCAACACAAGCGGACTCAGTCTTGCAGCAGCCGCGGACTCGGCGGATTCTCTATGCAGTCCGGCCTTCTCTATGCAGCCTACCAGCTTCTCGGCAGCAGCGGGATCAACTCCTCCTTAGTCCTCAAGCATGTCGCAGGCTCAGCCACTAGTATCAGCTCCTCCCTCAGTCCGCAGCCTCCTTGCGGACTCAGTCAGTAGTGGCGGACTCCTTCCAGTCCGCCACTCAGCAAGTCCTCCAGAAAGCAGCCCCAGTCCACATACCTTCGTGCGGACTCGCCAGTCTCCGCGGGCACTCTGCTGCCCGCACCCCCTTGCACCTCGCTCAGTTCAGTAGTGGCGAACTCCGCGGATTTGCCTTACAGTCCGCCACATAGCTTCCAGTTTCCGCAACCCACAGTAGTAGGCAGACAGTCCCAGCTCAGCAGTGGCAGACTCCGCAAACCAGCATCACAGTCCGCCACCAAGTCTCCCGTCCAGCCGTCAGCAGCTCCGGCTTCAGTTCCCAAGTCCCAGTCCGTGCGGCCTATTACGGACTCAGTGGACTCCGTCTCCATCTCGCTCAAGTTACCGTCTCACCGGGGGTAACGTCACCGCAAGCCGTTACCTCCTCGGGCCTATAAATAGCCCCCCATGCCTCCAATATGAGGGGAGGTGGACGCACGACGCGCTAGAGGATCGCCAAAGTGCTCACGCTCAGTCAGCCAGTCAGCCCTCCTGCGGACTCCGAATTTCAGTCCGCACCCGTCTCTACGGCCTTAGTCGCGCAGCCTGCCGACCTGGATCCCCAGTCCGTACTGTCTTCTTCCTTTGCTTAGCCGCGCGGCCTGCCAGCTTAGCTCTTCAGTCCGCGCGGCCTCCTCTGTCATTTTTCTCCCTTAACCGCCAGCTTCCTTTTGTACCCCTTTATTGCTTTGTTGTAAAGGTGTGTTAGCAAGCTGTAACTCTCGCTTTTAATAAAAGGAAAGCCCGTCGCAAGAGTGGTATTCAAGCCGCAGCGGTCGAAGTCTACTGTTGCCGCTGCTAGCGGCCCCTTCTCTCTCCTTCTGCCTAGCTCAGCTCAGCTCTCTTGGCAACCGACCTGCAAGCACAACCGTCATATTAACCGTCTGCTCGATAGCTCCTGATCAACCTCCTCCTCTCTTGATCAACCTTCCCTGTTCATCAAGCTTCTCCTCTGCTCTCAGCACCGTCTCCTCTATCCCCGCAACTCCTTGACAAGCTGCTTGCTCCACTCTCGAGCACTCAGAAGCTTCCTTCATCCCTCTTCCTCTCCTAGCCTGTGAGATCGAACACATCCCCTCCGTGTTAGCTGCCCCGGTGCCGTTTTCGCGCATCAACAAGTAGTGGCGGACCCGTTCCAGCCCGCCAGGTAGCAGATCCTCAAGGCAGTCCCAGACCGCATAGCCTCGTGCAGACTTTGCGGGCTCAGCAGGCACTCACAAGCTCGCACCCTTAGCGCATTCTGAGCACAGTAGCGGCGGACTCCACGGACTCGCTTCGCAGTCCGTCACTTGGTCCCCCAGTTCGACATCAGCAGCACCAGCTCCAGAAGTAAGCCCCAGTCCGCGCGGCCTGTTGCGGACTCGGCGGACTCCGTCTTATTCTCGCTCAAGTTACTGTCTCACCGGGGGTAACATCACCGCAAGCCGTTACCTCCTTGGGCCTATAAATAGACCCCGAGACCTCTCATGGAGGACAGGTTGAGGCACTCTGGAGGTCTCGTCATCGCCAATGTGCTCACATTTGAAGACAGCCCACAACATGCTCAAGTGCTCACCTCCCGCGGACTCCATTTCCCAGTCCGCCTTCCTTCTTTCTGTAACTGCGCACAGACTACCGGCTTCAGTTGCCATACCGCGCGGCCTCACCTCTTCCCTTAGTTGCGCGGACTGCCGACCTGGCTCTTCAGTCCACGCGGTCTCTTCTGGCACTCCTTCCTTAGCCGCCAGCTTCCTCTTTGTACCCCTTTATTGCTTTCTCGTAAAGCTGTATTAGCAATTTGTAATAACTCAACCTTAATCAAAGGAAAGCCCGTTGCAAGAGTGGCATTCAAGCCGCGGCGGGCGAAGTCTGCTGTTGCCGCTGCTAGCGGCCCCCTCTCTTCCTCTCAGCTTACCCTAGATCTCTTGGCCTCAACCTGCAAGCACAACCGTCATAGTAACCGTCTGATCGACAGCTCCTGATCAACCTCCTCTTCTTATCAACCTCCTCTTCTCATCAACCTCCTCCGCTGCTCTCAGCAAACCTCTCCTCTATCCCTACAACCATTTGACAAGTGCTTGCTCCACTCCCGAGCACTCAGAAGCTTCCTCTTCCCCGGCAACCTTCATCTTCTTCTTCTTCTAGCCTGTGAGATCGAACACTCCCTCCATTTTAACTAGGCGGTGCCGTTTTCGCGCAGGAATAGTTAACACACGTCCTTCAGATCCGAACAGACGGTGAACAACAACAGTTAGCCATGCCAGACCTTCATTCAGCCGAGAACCTTGCTCAATCAAGTCCTAGAGATGATGATCTATGGGAGGCCTTTGAGCAATCGTGCCGTGAGAATGCTCAGCAATTCTAAGCCATCAACCAAATTCTTGCTACAATCACTCAGCAGTTGCATACTCAACCTGCCGCAGCTCCAACTGCTCCAGCTGCTCCAATCAAACCAGCACCAACATTGGAGCATCAACAAGCTTATCCTCAAGCTTGCCCGCCGGTCTTTCCTCCTTATACAATAATCTGCCCGCAAGGGCCTGCAGCCCTGTTGCGACCTCAAGATGAAGAGTTTGCCGCTTGCCAAAACTTCTTCCGGGAAGCAGCCCGGGGAAGTCCTACTAGATTTCTCAATTTTCAGGGAAGTCATCCTTACCCTGCAGCTCCTGCTTTGCTCCTCCTGCAACAACTTTTCCCTTTTATCCTCCTGCTTCTTTTGCAGCTGCAGCTTATGCTCCTTTTCATCCTTATGCTGTAGGAGAACAAGAAGAGCCTTCGCCGTTTACAGAGAACGTTCATCATGAACCAACTCACTTTAACTTCAGAGAGCCCCGGTTACCAATATACACTGGAGAAACAGATCCAGTGAAGCATCTTCAAGGCTTCTAATTAGCCGTTGCACTCAAAACCCTTTCAGATGCAACTAAGTACAAGCTCCTTGTCACAACCTTTGATGGACAAGTGAGGGACTGGTTCTATGGACTTTGTCCTCACTCCATCACTTCCTTTGCTGATCTGTGAAGGGAGTTCTTGCTCAGATTCTCTACCTCAACCAAGAGAAAGGGCGGTCCTGAAGCCCTCTTTGAGATCAAGCAGCGTGGGAATGAAACTTGGTCTCAGTTCGTGGATCGATTCCAAAGAGAAATCTTGGACATTGAGATTGCTGACCAAGAAATGTATCGAGTGGCTCTTATCCACGGTCTTTGTGAAGGGCCGCTCAAGTTTGAAGCCAATGTCCATGCACCGAGAACGTACCAAGAGTTGATTGCTCTAGCCAACTCATACATCCGAGGCAAAAAGAGCAACCCAGGCTTCGTCTCCAGGGTTCTGTCAGAGAAAGACTCTCCTCCTCGCAAGCAGCCTCCGAGATCACCTCGAAAAGATTTCCCAACTCACTCGAGAAGGGAAAGAAGATTTCAACGCCATCGATACCCCTTCCCGAGCCGTGATCGTTCTCAAGATCAATTGCTACTACCACCACCTCCATCTTCTCAAACAGCTGCAGTTTATTAACAACAAGGCAATGACTTGCACGAGTCCGAACTAGATGAAGTCATGCTACAAGTGAGCCAAGTTATGAAAGACATGGATAATTACAAGAAGCCTTACCGGCCAGCTGATCAAAGATCAAAGGACTCCAAACCATACTGCAACTTCCACAAAGAGTCAGGCCACTTGAATGAGAACTGTCGAGCACTCCGCCGACTAGTGCAAAGGATGCTCCAGCAGGGTAAGATGCGTGATCTGCTTCTTAAAGATGATCGCCCTGATCCAGCAACCTCAAAGGGCAAAGAAGTGGCATATATTCATTGCAGCTCAAGAGGAGTGAGCCTAGTCGAAGAGCCCCCTCTCCTCACTGTTCGCAAAGCCATTGAAACCTTCAATGCTGATGATGAGGGCATGCTTTGAAGGCTATTCTAATCCAACAAAGGACTTTATAGTTCTTCAAATTTTATCGCAACCATGATCGGTTATTTCTATTCTTACCCTTTCAAACATTGTTTCCCTTACAAAATGCTTATAAGTGTTCATTCTTGCTTTTCAATAAAGATTTCATCAGGGATCCCGTACTGACACAGTTCCCTTCTTTTAATGCTTCTTCCTCCATTTTTTTTCTTTGCCAAAGAGATAACTACACCAATGAGATATCGCCAAGTATGTAATGCTCCCTCCGTAGATTGTTCTCTGGCACAACCTCTATGACCATATTCAGTGGGGGGTGTCCGTGTATGTACAGTGGGAGTGTTGAAATTTATGAAGTGGAAGTGGGTGATGGGTAGGCCGGGCGGACTGTGCGGCCTGTGCTGTCTGAGTCCGCGGCCTGGGCGGACTGCTGGTTGCGGCTTGGGTACCATGGCTTGGCTGTTCTTGAGGAGTGGCCTGTGTGGCCTGGTTTACGGCCTGAGCGGCCTGTTATGCGGCCTGGTTGGCTTATCGACAAGGAAGGGCTTCAAGTGAAGTGGCCTGAGTGGACTACGGTTCGCGGACTGTAGGCAGTGCTTAGTTTGATCAGCGGCCTTGTTGTTGTGCAAGCTTGTGTTAACCGGCGATTTGGGTGTTCTATCGGCGCGAGGCTTTACGGACTGGCTAGTCCGCAGTGTCCGCTGTTGCGGACTGGCCTTGGAGTTAGGCTATGGCGTTTACCGAGCTCTGGTGGTGCAGCAAGTGTTAGCTGCTGTGGAGGACTGCGCGGACTGGTGTTGAAGTACGGCAGGTGGCCGATGTCTTGGCAGCTGTGCGAGTAAGGCTTGCGATATCTGCCTTCTGGTGGTGTGTTTGGCGATCTGCTTTGGGGCAGGCAGACTGGGCCTTGTCCGCCGAGCTCGCGCTTGCTCTTGGTGGTTTTCTGGACTTGGTCACATTCAGTGACATGTTCAGTGTGTCCGCGGTATCTGCCAAGTCTGCTGTTGACCGGGCGGACTGCCTGTTGGTCGTGGACTTGTGCCGGATGGAGGCTTGGTTTTCGAGCTGTGCAGACTGCCTCCTTGTCCGCACATATAGTGTGCGGACTGTCACAGTGGTGGCTGTCCTTGTGAGGAATTTACGGGCTATGCGGACTAGTGCCTTGTCTGCATAGTATCGGCGGACTGATGCGAGTTCGCTTGTTGGTGAACATCTTCATTTTTCTCCTAGTGGGTTTCTCTTGGAATCCGGCTAAGTCCTTTCGGACTCAGCAGACTGGTCTTTGCTAGTGTACGAGCTGGGGTGGAGACTCTATTCACTAGGATGGTGACCACACTCCTCACCTCGCCTATAAATAAACCCTCTGACACGTCTATAATAACTGAGTGAACAGTAAGTGGGGATTGGGCAATTGTTGCGGTCTAGATTTTCCTGTCCGCGCGGGTTGAGTAGAGCTGACGGTTTGCTGTGTGCAGGTCGCGCGGCTAGCTTCAAGGAGACAGGAGTTTGGCTTTGACTTCGGTCAAATACTTTGAAGGGTGTGGTCTCTACGGTCTTAGCAGGTCGCTTATGCGGCTTGTCAGTGGTCCTCTGCTTCAACTTTTCCAAGTGCCAATAACCTGTCCACCGGTCTCAGGCGGGTAGGCGGTCTGCTCTTCAGTTCATCAGCAGTCTGCTAATAACGGTGTGTCCGCGCAATCTCGCGGTCTCGGCGGACTCCGTGTGCTATTCGGCGCATAGCAGCAGCAGTTCGGGCGGCTTAGGCGACCTTGGCAGACTGGGCGGTCTCGGCGGTTTCCAATGCTATCCGCCCGGCTTGTTTTGTGTTTTCTGTTTTTAGCTTGTGTACTGGAGAAATCATGTCTCGCTTTGTATACCTTGCCCTGTAAAGAAGTGTTAATGAATATAAGATCTACTTGTTCTTCCATTTGCATTTTGTGTTAAGCTTGCTCTTTGGGCTTCCGCATGATCAAGGTGTTAACTGGATAGTTCTAAGAATATTAATTTGGCTTTTGGCTATCTTGCTGACCACTTTGAGAAAATTCAACTTGGTATCAGAGCGAGGTTCAGTTGCTTGAGCGGTGAACAACGTTTGTTGTTGCTCTGTTGTTGCACTGTGCTTCTGGAAGCTTAACCAAAGGTTGTTGCAAGGGAAGTAAGCTACGCAAGAGGTCTTGGTATTGAACTCTTAACGCCGACTAACTTTAAGAAGTGGAAGTCGTGCATGAAGAGTTACCTTCTGGGAGAGGAGCTATGGGAGGTCGTCGGGGGTGACGATAGACAGGAAGTAACCGCTGCTTTTAGTACTGCTGAGCAGGTGAGGCTCTGGAGAAAAACAAATGCAAAGACGGAGTTTGTTCTCAAGAGAGCTATTTCACCAGAACTGTTTGATCACATCATTGGATGTGAGTCTGCTGCTGATATTTGGACAACCATTGATGAGTTGTTCAATAGGAATAATGTAGCAAGACTTCAGTTTCTAGAGAATGAGTTGGCTAGGACAACTCAAGGAGACCTGACCATCTCAAAATTCTTTCGGAAGATGAAGAGCTTGTGTGTTGAGCTATCAACACTTGATGCTAATGAGCATATCTCTGAGGCTAAGATGAAAAGACACATAATTCGCGGCTTGCGGAAGGAGTATGTTGCCTTTGTGACATCTGTTCAATGCTGGGATACTCAGCCATCTCTACTGGAGCTTGAAAACCTACTTGCTTCGCAGGAAAGTTTGGCAAGGCAGATGGCTGGAGTCAATGTCAATCAACACGGCAATGAAGCTCTCTTCTCAGGAAAGAAGAAGAGGGGATGGGAAGGGAATAAGAAGACTACTGTTAAAAATAAGCCTTCAACTTCTTATCAACCAGAGAGGAGCATTGCACCTAAGAAGGATTGGAAGAAGAACTTGAAGTGCTACATGTGTCATCAACGGGGACACATCAAGCATGACTGCAAGGTCAAACTGCAGTTTGGGCATGCTGCTGGCAAGGAGGAAGCTTGCTCTAAAAGTGAAGAAGTTGGATGGGGCGGAGCTTTCATGACGGGCACTTGTGTCCGTGCTTTGTTCGCTGTCGACTTCAACGATGAGTGGATCGTGGACTCTGGGTGCGGTCATCACCTAACTGGAGACAAGTCGAAGTTCTCTTCCATGCAAGTTTACTCAGGTAACGAAGCTATCATAACTGCTGATAATACTGTTTATGAAGTAGAGAAAGATGGGGTTGTGTCTTTGGGTAGTGATAAGGGGCCACTCACGTTAAGGAGTGTGTATCACGTGCCGAGCATGAAGAAAAACCTCTTCGCTGTGACCAATGCAGTCGACGCGGGTTATCACGTTCTGTTTGGGCCAACAGAAGTGAAGTTCCTTGGCAACGTATCAGAGGTTAATGCTGATGTTGCTCATGTTGGGAGGAGAGTGAAGAACTTATTTGTTCTTGCAACTAACTCTTATGTTGAACGGATGAGAGCAAACGATATCATTGCTATATGACATGAAAGGCTGGGGCACATTGGTATGGAGAAGTTGAAAGCTATGGCAAACAGAAGCCTTGTAAGAGGCTTGCCTAAGCTATCTTCATTTGGTAACGGTCATGTTTGCACGGGATGTCAGTACGGCAAGGCACATCGCCTTCTGTTTGATAAATCACAAACAAGGAGCAAGAGACCATTGAAGTTCATCCATGGAGACTTGATGGGACCAACCGCCACTGCTAGCCTTGGTGGGAGCAGATACATGCTCGTTCTAGTTGATGACTACTCAAGATACACTTGGGTATATTTCTTGAAGAAGAAGTCTGAAGCCTTCCATTTGTTTGTGGGGTTCAAGGAGTTGGTGGAGGGCCGGCTTAGCTTGCGGATCAAGAAGCTTAGAACAGACAACGGTGGTGACTTTGTCTCTTCCGAGTTTTCTAACTTCTACAGGAAGCATGATATCCAAAGAGAGCTTACTTGTGCTCACACTCCACAACAAAATGGAGTAGCGGAGCGGAAGATCCGTCATCTGACGGAGACTTGCAAATGCTAGCTTCATGTGAAAGACATTCCTAGGTCCTTCTGGGTGGAGGGGATGTCTTGTGCTTCTTATGTCATTAATCGAATGCCGCTCAGCCCGATCAACATGAAGACTTCTTTTGAGATGCTATTGAAGTAGAAGCCTAGTGTTGAACATCTTCAGGTGTTCGGATCAACTTGCTATGTGCATGTCCCGGATTCTTCAAGGACCAAGCTGGATGCAAAGGCAATTAAGCTTGTTTTTATTGGCTATGATAAGCGGAAGAAGGGATGGAAATACATGGATCCTATGACAAAGAAGTTTGTTGTCTCAAGAGACGTGGTCTTTGACGAACTGATGTCTTTGACGAAATGATGTCATATGGAGGTGGCTCAGCTGAGCTAACCGAGAGCAAGGTTGATGAAGAATAGAAAGTGGCTGATGAAGTTCTAGAAGAGGAGCTTGTTGTATCACCAGCAACTCCTGTTGTTTCAAGCTCTAGTACTGAGGCTTCTAGCTCAGGAAGCAGGGGGAGCATTGCTCAAAGCTTGCCTGAAGGTGGAGTTGAGCCTGAAGAAGCAACAGAGTTAGTGTGCAAGGAAAAGCCTCTTCGGAGATCAAAGAGGGTTGTGAAGCCACCAGCTCGGTACTGTGATGGGAATGCAGTGAGTTTTGTCTCCTGCTTCTTTGCAGGTACTCTGGATGAGCGAGAGCCTGCAAACTTCAATAAGGCCACTGGAGTCAAGGAGTGGGAAGATGCCATGAAGGAAGAGATTGCTGCTCTCAAGAATAATGAAACCTGGGACCTTGTGCCCAAGGTTGATGGCATTACTCCGGTGACCTGCAGGTGGGTGTTTAAGTTAAAGAAGTAGGCTGATGGGAGCATTGATAGATACAAGGCTCTCCTGGTTTCTCGAGGATTCTCACAGCAGTATGGAGAAGACTATGAGGAGACCTTTAGTCCAGTTGCAAAGATGACTTCAGTTCGGGTGGTGATCATCTTGGCTGTTTGAAAGGGGTGGAGGATGTGGAAGCTTGATATGAAGAACACTTTTCTTTATGGAGAGATTGACAAGGACATCTTCATGGATCAGCCACTTGGATTTGTTTATGAAGTTCATCCGGACTATGTATGTAAGCTCAGGAAGGCTCTCTACGGGTTGAAGCAAGCTCCTAGAGCTTGGTATGGAGAGATAGCCGAGTATCTTCAATTCTACGATTATCTTGCTTCCAACTCAGATTATAGCTTGTTCGTCAAGAAGAAGGGGGAGCTTCTAGTCTTGGTCCTGCTGTATGTGGATGATATGATCATCACATGGAATTCGGAGGAGGAAGTAGCTTGGCTCAGGGCTGAGCTTGCTATTCGCTTCGAGATGAAAGACTTGGGAGAGCTTCATCACTTTCTCAGTCTTGAAGTGGAGAGGAAAGAGAGCAGGATACTCATTTGCCAAAAGGGTTATGCGGATCGTATTGTGAATCGATTCGGCATGAGTGAAGGAAAGAGTTGCTCTACTCCACTAGAACATGGGCTGAAGCTTCAACGAGATGAAGGAAGGAATCTTCCTGATCCCTTGGTGTTCAGAGCTTTAGTTGGGAGCTTGATCTACCTGACGATTACAAGGCCAGACATTGCTTACGCTGTTGGCCGAGTAAGTCGGTTTATGGCTCAATCAAGGAAGTCTCATCTGGTGGCGGCAAAGAACATTTTGAAGTATGTCAAGACAACTTCTTATATGGGACTCCTCTGTAGTAGAGATGCGGGCTTTTCTTTGCTTGGATACACGGATGCTGACTATGGTGGTGACTCGGATGATCGGAGATCAACTTTGGGTTATGTTTTCACTTGTGGATCAGCTTGTATTTCATGGTGTAACAAGAAGCAAGACTCAGTGTCAGTGTCTACTACGGAAGCTGAGTATAAGTCGTCGACCTTGGCTGCTCGGGAAGCCATCTGGTTGAGGAGGCTTGTAGAGGATGTTCATAAAGAAGTGCAAGGACCTAGTTTTCTCCAGGGTGATAACGAAGAGTGCTCTCAAACTGGTAAACAATCCAGTGTGTCACGCAAGGACCAAGTATATTGAGATCGAGCACCACTTCATAAGGGAGAAGGTATTGGGGGGATCTCTTCTGGTCAGGCATGTTTGGAGTGAAGATAATCTTGCTGACATCTTCATGAAGCTGCTGTCGAAGGGGCCATTTCAGCGGTTACAAAGCTTGTTGGGTTTGATCACCACTTCTCACTTCAAGGGGGAGTGTTGAAATTTGTGAAGTGGAAGTGGGTGATGGGCAGGCCGGGCGGACTATGCGGCCTGTGCGCTCTGAGTTCACGGCCTGGGGGAACTGCTGGTTGCGGCTTGGGTACCATGGCTTGGCTATTCTTGAGGATCGGCCAGTGCGGCCTGGTGTGCGGCCTGAGCGACCTGTTGTGCGGCCTGGTTGGCCTATGGCCAAGGAAGGGTTTCAAGCGAAGCGGCCTGAGTGGACTATGATTCGCGTACTGTAGGCAGTGCTTAGTTTGATCAGCGGCCTTGTGGTTTTGCAAGCTTGTGTTAACCGGCGATTTGGGTGTTCTTTTCGCGGGAGGCTTTGAGGACTGGCGAGTCTGCGGTGTCCGCTGTTGCGGACTGGCCTTGGAGTTCCGCTGTGGCCTTTGCCGAACTCTGCTAGTGCAGTATGTGTTAGCTGCTGTGGAGGACTACGTGGACTGGTGTTGAGGTCCGGCAGGTGGCCAATGTCTTGGCAGCTGTGCAAGTAGGGCTTGCAAGATCTGCCTTTTGGTGGTGTGTTTGGCGATCTGCTTTGGGGCAGGCGGACTGGGCGTTATCCGCCGAGCTCGTGCTTGCTCTTTGTGGTTTTCTGGACTTGGTCACATTTAGTGACAAGTTCAGTGTGTCCGCGGTATCCGCCAAGTCCGCTGTTGATCGGGAGAACTACTTGTTAGTCGTGTACTTGTGGCGGATGGAGGCATGGCTTTCGAGCTGTGCGGACTGCCTCCTTGTCCACACATATAGTGTGCGGACTGTCGCAGTGGTGGCTGTCCTTGTGAGGTGTTTGCGGGGTGTGCAGACTGGTGCCTTGTCCGCATAGTATGGGCGGACTGATGCGAGTTCGCTTGTTGGTGAACATCTTCGTTTTTCTCCTGGCAAGTATCTCTTGGAATTCGGCTAAATCCTTGCAGACTCAGCGGACGGGTCATTGCTAATGCGCGAGCTGGGGTGGTGACTCTATTCACTATGGTGGTGACTACACTCCTCACCTCGCCTATAAATAGACCCCCCCGGCACGTCTACAGTAACTGAGTGAACAGTAAGTGGGGCTTGGGCAATTGTTGCGGTCTGGATTTCCCTGTCCGCACGGGTTGAGTAGAGCTGACGGTTTGCTGTGTGCAGGTCGCGCGACTTGCTTCAAGGAGCCAGGAGTTTGGCTTTGACTTCGGTCAAGTACTTTGAAGGGTGCGGTCTCTGCGGTCTCAGCAGGTCGCTTCTACGGCTTGTCAGCGGTTATCTGCTTCAACTTTTCCAAGTGCCAATAACCTGTCCGCCGGTCTCAGGCGGGTAGGCGGTCTGTTCTTCAGTTCATTAGCAGTTTGCGAATAACGGTATGTCCGCGCGACCTCGCGGTCTCGGCGGACTCCGTGTGCTATTCGGCTTGTAGCAGCAGCAGTTTGGGCGGCTTCGGCGACCTTTGCGGACTGGGCGGTCTCGGCGGTTTCCAGTGCTGTCCGCCCGACTTGTTTTGTGCTTTCTGTTTTTAGCTTGTGTACTAGCGAAATCATGTCTCACTATGTATACCTTGCCCTGTAAAGAAGTGTTAATGAATATAAGATCTGCTTGTTCTTCCATTTGCATTTGATGTTATGCTTGCTCTTTGGGCTTCCGCACGATCAAGGTGTTAAACGGATAGTTCTGAGAATATTAATTTGGCTTTAGGCTATCTTGCTGACCACTTTGAGAAAATTCAACAGGGAGCTGTTCAATCTACGATGTTGGGCTTCAGACTTCGGATCCTAGCTGGCATCTAACACAGAGTGTGTGCTAGGGGAGCCCCATGTGTTAGCTCTGCTATGCTTTGCAAAGGATACATTACAATTACAATGATCTTTGCGTGACAAGCAATGGCGACCAAGCGTAGCCTTGTCTCTTTGATCATCTCATGACTGTAATGGCCGAACGCTCTATGGTACTCTCAATCTGTGCCTTCGTGAGATCCCACAATTCCACTGATCATTCCACAGACAAGCAATAGACCACATGGCGCAACTAGTCTCATTGATCATTGATCATTGTACCCGAGGCAAGAGAGCAGTGCATCTGCCGCTTCCTTCTTAGGATTTTGCGCATGTCTTCATTTTGTGCTCTGTCAAGAGAGTGTAGCTAGTGCTGTTTGTTATCAATTGCCTCTTTCACAGGTGAACAGGTTAAATCCGACCTACCAAAAGGATTAACAAACATTCACTTTGCTTGTGCTCATCTTATATGCATTGCCTGCATTATCTCTACCAGATGATAACCTATACAAGCTCTCTTACTCTCATCTTTTATTCACTGCTTGCTTAAGCTCTATCAGATGATGATTCATAAAGCTATTCATTGCTCTTAATAAACGCTAATGGCATCAAACATTGATCAAAAAATCTTACTCTCCTTGATCATCAAGCATTGCTATTGCAATCTAGTTAAGATTGCCAAAATTCGTCAAACTTTTTTTTTCTGCCAATGTGATCATATCTATCCTATCATATCAACAGTCAACACTCGACTTATTTATCTAGACTTCATGATAAAGATGACATCTTTAATATAGCAAGAAGATTACTATCCTGGTTTGATCTTCATTCAAATTATCAGCAGAGTTCATCAGACATTTTCTTTGCCATTTGATCATATCCACCTTAGCTCATCAACAGTTAACACTTGCAAGCCTCATCTCAGGTACTTGCAGCTTATCTCATTATTTTATATCTGCTGCTCACTCTTCTCTTTACAGTGATTAGCAGACATCTGCAAGCTTCATGCAGGTACTTGCAGTTTAGATTTTCTATATTATATCTGTTGTTCACTCTTCTCTTTGAAGTGATTAGCAGTCACCTGCAAGCCTCATCTAAGGTACTTGCAGCTTAGTCGATTATAATATGTTTGCTGCTCACTCTTCTCTCTACAGTGATTAGTAGGCACCTGCAAGTCACGTCCAGGTACTTGTAGCGTAATTCTTTCATCTATGTCTGCCTCTAACTCTCTTCTTGCAGAGTTCAGCAGATGCTTGCAAACATCTTCATAGCTACTTGCAAGCTACTCCTATACATATTTTGTTTACTTCTAACACTCATTTTGCAGAGTTCAGCAGATGCTTGCAAGCTTCTTCATAGGTACTTACAAGCTACTCCTATACATATTTTGTTTACTTCTAACACTCATTTTGCAGAGTTCAGCATATGCTTTCAAGCTTCTTCATAGGTACTTGCATGCTACTCTTATACATATTTTGTTTACTTCTAACACTCATTTTGCAGAGATCAGCAGACACTTGGAAGTTTCTTCATAGGTACTTGCAAGTTACTTTCATATACTGTGTCCACTTCTAACTCTTCTTTTGCAGAGACCAGCAGATACCTGCAAGTTGGCTTCAGGTATTTGTGGCTTTTTCTTTACTCCCATATTTGCTTCTAACTACTCCTTTGCAGAAATCAACAAAGACTTGCAAGTTCCTTTGATGTACTTGCAACTCATTTTTCTTTCTGGTATACTCCTCATTCTTCCTTTTGCAGAGGATAACGGATGCTTGCAAGCCTCCATTAGGTACTTGCAAGTTATTAGGTTCCTATGTTTTCCTCTCACCTTCATTTTGCAAAACTCAGTGAAAGATACATCCTCTTCATTTTGCAAATGCAACCTCAGGTACGCGCAAGGTGTACCCTCCGAACATGCCTATACTAACTTTTCTTTCGCAGGAAAAAGACAAACATTGGCAACCTTCTAAAGGAGAGGCATCAGGTTTTATCTCTCCTTGCCCCCTTCTTTTGCTTTGCGGTGGATCACAATTTTCGTGGGTCTCCTACTTTTTCGAAGTTCTATTAGGAACTTAGAAAAGTATAGGGATTATGTTAACCCCAAAATCGGCGATCCTTCCCAAGGCAGCCAGCTCGCTAGTCGCGGCCTGCTCCAGGTTCCTCCTGGAGATGGCTTCCTAGGTTGGGCAGACAGAATTCTCTATCCGCACAGACCGCACGGCTTAAACGGTCTCAGCGGTCTGATCGCCCAGGCCGTGTGGTGTTCGCTTGGTCGGCAGGGGCTGCGGATTGCTTCTCCAGTCCGCCCCTGCAGACCGCGCCCTTTGTCAGCTTAACCGTAGCTTTGTCTCGACATGAGCCCCTTTTCCAGACTCAAATGTCTATCCACTCAAACCGCCAAACAAAGGTGGCGACCTGCCCCCAGGCCGCCAGCCAGCTACTTTAGCTTCCAATTCGCCAACACGCGCGGCCTTCCTCGTCAGTCCGGTAGGTCGCTCAGCCCTTGTCACCCAACAGCGTGGGCAGCCATCTTATTCAGTCAGCCTGCAGAGTGCGGACACTCAAGCTCCCTGGCTACCCGCAAAGTGTAGCAGTAACGTCCTGTGCATCGCGAGCTAGGCAGACTCCAAGTGCAGTCAAGCATTCCAGTCCGCCTACATTGATGAACCCCAGCTCCATTTCCTCAGCAACAGCAAACCTCATCTTCGGCGGACTCAACTAGCCAGCAGAGGCGGACTCCGCGGGCTCAGCGGACTCGCTATGCAGTCCGCCTTTCCTTGGCCTGCAGGGTCAACCTCCCTCAGTCAGCAGTCTTGGCGCGGGCTCAGTCAGTAGTGGCGGACTCCTTCCAGCCCGCCAGGTAGCAGATCCTCAAGGTAGTCCCAGACCGCATAGCCTCGTGCGGACTATGCGGACTCAGCGGGCACTCATAAGCTCGCACCCTTAGCGCATTCTCAGCTTAGCAGCGGCGGACTCCGCGGACTCGCTTCACAGTCCACTGCTTGGTCTCCCAGTTCGCCATCAGCAGCACCAGCTCCAGAAGTAAACCCCAGTCCGCGCGACTTGTTGCGGACTCGGCGGACTCCGTCTTCTTCTCGCTTAAGTTACCGTCTCACTGGGGGTAATATCACCGCAAGTTGTTACCTCCTCAGGCCTATAAATAGACCCCCAGACCTCTCATGGAGGCCAGGTTGAGACACCCCGGAGGTCTCGTCATCGCCAAGGTGCTCACGCTCGAAGACAACCCACAACAAGCTCAAGTGCTCACCTCCTGCGGACTCCGTTTCCCAGTGCGCCTTCCTTCTTTCTGTAACTATGTGAGGCCTGCCGGCTTCAGTTGCCAGACCGCGCAGCCTCACCTCTTCCCTTAGTCGCGCGGCCTGCCGACCTGGTTCTTCAGTCCGCGCGGTCTCTTCTAGCACTCCTTCCTTAGCCGCCAGCTTCCTCATTGTATGCCTTTATTGCTTTCTCGTAAAGGTGTATTAGCAAGCTGTAATAACTCAACCTTAATCAAAGGAAAGCCCGCTGCAAGAGTGGCATTCAAGCCACGGCGGGCGAAGTATGCTATTGCCGCTGCTAGCGGCCCCCTCTCTTCCTCTAAGCTCAGCCTAGCTCTCTCGGCCTCAACCTGCAAGCACAACCGTCATAGTAACCGTCTACTCGATAGCTCCTAATCAACCTCCTCTTCTCATCAACCTCCTCCTCTCATCAACCTCCTCCGCTGCTCTCGGGAAACCTCTCCTCTATCCCCGCAACCCTTTGACAAGCGCTTGCTCCACTCTCGAGCACTCAGAAGCTTCCTCTTCCCCCGCAACCTTCATTCTCTTCTTCTCCTAGCCTGTGAGATTGAAAAGTCCCTCCGTGTTAACTAGGCGGTGCCATTTTCATGCATCAACAACAAAGTTCTTCAAGAATGTCAAAGTCAAGAGACATGGTACAGTCCTCAAGTCCAGAGTCAGAGGAATCAAAATCAAATTCACCAAGACCTCTGTTTCAACACTTCTTCGCCTGCCGATTGTTGATGAAGAAGATCATCTCGGTCCTGATGAATCTGACAGGACCTGTATGTTCTATGGACTTTCTACAGAGGTACAATACATCAAGAGGTCTGACATCAATCCAGAAGGGAAGCTGTTAGTGGATATCATAGGCAAAGTACTTCTCTCCAAGATAAATTCCATAAGGGATATCTCTCTTCACTTCTTTGCTATCATGCAAGCTATAGTATGCAGGAAGAAGTTTCAGTTTGGGATGATGATTCTGGATAAGATAAAGGATAGCATTAAGGCTCCCAGCTATGCTAGGATTATTTCTCTCCTCCTCCATGAAATTAATCCTGAGGTGTTCAACTTCTCCAAAGGGACTGTTCTTCACCACATGAAGAAAGTCTCTATCTCTTTTATTCAAAGATGGGAGTTGAAATTGTAGAACCCAGTTCAAGCTGCCAAAGCTCAAGAGCTTCTAGGTACAAATAACAGGACCCCATCTCCCTCTCCACTTCAGGTTGCCAGCTCCTTTGGTGCAACTATTGAGGGGGAGCCTGCTTCCTCTGTTGCAGAAAGGATTCCTACCCCTCCAGAAGTTACATCTCCTCCACCTCATACTTCTGAACAAATTCCTTCTGAAGCCAAACTTCAAGAAACCCTACTGTCAACTGAAGCAGCAATCAATGAGATGATTGAAGAACTGACTGCTAATGAACCCCTTTCCCCTCTTCCAAAAGAATCAACTACTGAAGTTCAAAATCCATCCACTCCAGTACCCTCTCCAACACATGATTCATCTCCCATCCAATCTCCTGCTTCACACCAAAAGCAGGATGACACCATCTTCCTTTCTGATGAGCATTCTCTTGAACCAGCTGAAGGTCCACTGAGATCCTTGGACTTCACCATACCCATGGTCACTGATGAAGGGGATGCCCTGATTCATACTTCCAGAGCTGAGAGCTCTGTAGTAATTAAAGAGATAGCTCCATGGGTTTCTCCTCCTCCTCCTCCAGTTCCCTCTTCTGTTTCTCCTCCTGCTGCAGCTGCTCCTACTAGTGATTTGATGACTCAGCTGTAACTGAGAAAGTCACTGCTCTAGAGACTGAGTTGAGCAGGGGATTTGCTGAGATCCAACATAATACAGATCAGCTCAGACATCTCTTCCAAATTGGTGGAAAGGATCTAGATGTCACTATTACTAGTGTTGGTCAAGTCATGGAGCAAGGTGCGACTCTTGCAAATAATCAGATAGAATTGGATAAGAGAGCTGAAGCTATGGAGATGAAGATCTGTGAAGAGGTAGGAACTTTCAAAGAGGATACCATAAATAAATTGACTATTGAAGTCAGAAAGGGGGAGAGCTTAGTGAAGGAATACCTAGAGAAATCAGATGCACTCAAGCAAGAGCTCTGGGAAGCTAAGATGAAAGAGATCCATGATGATGTGCTAGGACAAATTCAGAGTGTAAAATTACATACATATGACACAACTGTCTGGATGCACAATCAAATTCTTCCTGAGTTTGCTACTGATCCAAACATCATTCCTCACCATAACAATCCCTTAGCTGCTGCTGCTCCAGTTCAAGCTCCTCAACCTACCTTTTCCCCTGGACCTGAAGGGTATGAAGGCCCCCTCCTCCAGATTCATATGCTCAAGTTTGGGAGGCTGACCCTGCAGATATCTTTCTGCAAGACCCTCCAGAAATCCAGACTTCCAAGAAGAAGAGAAAGTATGGTGATGGTGCCTCAGCCAGCAGGTCAATCCCAGTTCCTGATGTAGAAAAGAGAAAAGCTCCTGAGTTTGCAAAGATCTGGTCTCCTACTTCAAAATCTCTCATTTTAGATACTCTCAAACTTATTTTGGACTACAATGAAAGCAGGAATGAACATTACAGCTCCCAGGAATGGGAATTATGTTGGGTACATTGGAAAATATGTACCAGATTTGAAGAAGCCTCACCTTACTCAATGATATGCATCAAGGTGTATTTGATGTTGTTTTGAGTTTATATGTGTAGGTTAAGTAAATGCAGAAATGCAGAAAAATTTCTAAGTCCATGTGTCGACACCAGTAGAAGCTGTATCGATACTTATGAAGGCTTGTGTCGACACTGGAGAAAAGCTATGTCGACACTTGGAGTTAATTGCGTCGACATTTGGAAAGGCTATGTCGACACCAGAAGAAACTGTGTCGACATACAGAGGTAGTGTCGAAACATAGAGAAGCATAGTCGACATCAACTATGTCGACACATAGAGATAGTGTCGATACACAGAGAAAGTTTAGTCGATATCAACTATGTCGACACATAGAGGCAGTGTCGACACACAGAGAAAGTTTAGTCGACATCAACTGTGTCGACACCAAGAGGCAGTGTCGACACACAGAATACTTAGTCGACATCAACTTTGTCGACACACAGGACTTGTGTCGACACACTATAGAGCTTCAACAAAGTTAAAGAGAAGAAGTGATTGTGTCGACACACAGAATCAGTGTCGACACATTATACAGATGTTCTGTCGAGAAGCAGTGTCAACACCAAAGGAGCTGTGTCGACACCATCAAGGCTTGTGTCGACACTTAGTCTATTTTTGTTGACACATGATGAAGTTCAGTCTCGACACTTTGCTGACAGACAGAATTTAAAGAAGTGACTGGATGACTTGACAGCTACCGTTACCAACCGGTCTACTACAACTGTCAGAGCTGTCAGAAGTTTGTTAGAAACTAGATCAACCGGTTACCATGGAGAAAGTCTATATAAAGGCATTCTCCTTCCACAGATGATTGATGAGAGAAGAACAACACCGATACTGAGATAGAATAAAAAGAAGAAGTTGGAGAGAGAGAGCTCCATCTATTGAAGTGCAGTTGCTGAACCAGGCTACTAAGAAGGATTCAGGTTGTGATCTGTGGTGTCTTTGAAATTATCGCAAGGAGAAAATAACCAAACTAACAATCCAACAAGGCAAGTATACCTATCGAAATGCAGCTAGGGGACATAAGTGTCGTATTAAAATCCGGGAACCGTTAATTAATCTTACTCACACGAAATCTATTATTTTATCGACGGAAAAATTAGAGTTTAGAAGAAAGCTAAGCGTACTAAAGGAAGAGAACTACTTGCAATGAAAGAGAGCTACTTGCATGAAAAGATAAAGAGAGCTAAAAGAGCGATTATACTAGAGCTTAGTAACGATGAGAGGAAAATGCACTCGATCAGAAATCACCTCGGCAAGAGTGGTTAGAAAAATACGATAAATAAACCTAAACTAATTAGGGTAAAGGTCCTTGACCGTGGAGGTTCCATAAATATTGACACGCTTCTCTCGAAGGCCGTGCCTAACTGAGTTTAGGAAGGTCCGACCGACTCTCGCCTAAATCGGAGGCCTAAAACTCGCTTTACGCGGTGAACCCCACTATTGGATTTTACTCCAATCTGGGAGATTTGAACGCCTGCCTCTCTCGAGGGGTGCGAACAACTCCCTTTACTCTTGAGTGCTCATTTCAAACTTTCGGCCTCTCGGCTAGCCCAGAATGAAAGCAAAGGTGGAGAGTATATATCGATGATATACCTCCAACCCGTGATAAATCAAGAGTAATTCAAGGCTAAACCCTAAAAAGAAAAGGTAAGATTCAAAGCATCATAACCTAATCACTCGAACCGCGGATCATCAAGATCGAGTACATGGAGGATTAGTTAATCATGGTGAGGTGGAAGAGGGGGATGAGTAGAAGAAAATAATGAAAACAAAGTAGAAACGAAAAAGAAAACAACACTTCTTTATTAATGGAAACAGGGATCTTACAACTTGAAAACCAGAGATTATAAGTGCATGGAAAGTAAACTACACTATCATTAACATTATACTACAGAAAGAAGCTAGGAGCTAATACAGGGAGAGCATAAAGCTAGAGATAAGAAGAGCTAAAAATGAAGAGACATGCTTGAAAAAGTTCAGAAATACAAAGGACAGAACCTCCCCTCTCAATCCAAAAGGTCTGGTTGAACCCTTGGAGTTGGGCTCTATTTATAGATTTTTTTCGGGTCGGGTCACGCCCCCCTGTCACGCCCGGGTCGGGCGTGACCCTGGGGCGTGACAAATTTGGTGTGACTTTTTCGGGCTGGAATTTAATTCTGGCGAAGTAGCTAAAGTACACGCCCACAAGTCACGCCCTGGTAGGGCATGTACCTGGGGCGTGTTCTTTGCGGCATGACTTTGTTGAGCTGGGATTGAATGCTGGAGGTGACGGGCGCGGTTGCTAAAGTACACGCCCATATGTCACGCCCGGGTCAGGCGTGACCCTGGGGCGTGACACTTTCGGTGCGACGGTGGAGCGGGAAAAACGAGCGCGTTGCGGCGATTCCTCGGAACCTGGGGACACGCCTCTGGAACACGCCCGTGTCGGATGTGACACGGGCATGACAGAGGGCGTATACACTAAGTTTCCACGGAATGCAGTTTCGGACCAATTGCTTCATTCCTCTAGGTTACACGCCCTAGGTACATGCCCAGGTAGGGCGTGACCATGGGTCGTGTCACAGCAAAATTTGGTTGAAAGCCGTCAAAACCTGCAAAAAGCAGAAAAACACATTAGCGACAAAAATATATACAAAGGTGAATCAAAATAAGCACTTTACAAGACATGATTTGCTTTGAAACCCTGAAAATACTCTAATAAAATTGACTATAAACTGTATTATCAAATTCCCCCAAGCTTATGTTTTGCTTGTCCCCAAGCAAAGATATAAAAACTAGCTAATGATAAAAAAGTGACTAATTCAAAAAGTTTTAATCATGCTTACACAAGTACTATGCGAAATTCCAGGTAGGGAGAATGTAAAACGTAAATCTAAAACAATTATTTTGGTATGGTTTAACTTTTATAAACTTTACTTAAATAAAAATAAATCATCCAGAATTTTGACGAAATTCTTTAAATAGATTTAAGCAAGACAATGAAAATGAAAAGAACGTATTGAGTTATTACTAGATCCAAGCAACGCATTATAATTATATCAATTAAATAACAAAAATCTAAGTTTAAATCCAAAACTAAAACTGATTTACTTTTCTTCTTTTCTTAGTTGTTAAATAAAATTTAAAAAGGCGTGAATCAAAAGGACTTAATAGGACCGAAACGTTTGGTTTAGGACTATGAATAGGAGTGGAATTCAAATATAAACATGGAGGCTTAAAAATCACACTAAACCAAAACAACGAGTTTCAAAAAATTTTTATTTTAAACAAAATATGTATATATATAATTTTTCTTTTTTTTTCTTTTTCTTCTTTATTATTATTTTTTTTCATCATTCATTTTTTTTCTTTTTTCAAAACAAAGGCCATAAAAATTTTTCTTTCATGTTGAATTGGTCAGAAAAAATCAAACATTGCTTTTGAGTACACCTTTTTTTTAACAATTTGTCCAAAGATAACACAAAATTTCCTATCATGAAAATTTTAGAATGAAACTAAAAAAATTTTGCGTGATTAGATAGGTTGGAATTTTGGCTTTGGTGAAAATGAAATGATATGTGGAGTTATCAAATGAATTTGGAAAAAAGGCTCAAAAGCGGCTAACTATTGGTAAAAGATTTTAGGTTGGCAGGAAAGCTCAAACGTAAATAAAAATGGCCTAAATCATTTTCACGCTTTTTTAAATTTATTTAAAACATAGAGTTGATAAATTTCAAAAAGCAAGTTCGAGATAATAAAAGAAGATTGATGAAATTATCTTGAAAATAAAAATAATATGTGACTTGGATCGTTCATATCTACTACGTTATTCAAAATTTGTTTTTACAAAAATTATCTAAAGATGAAAAGGAAAATAGTGGATGATAAATTTTAGAGAAAGTAAAGAAAATAAAGAACTGAAAACCATAATAGAAATGCACGTTTTAGAGAAATATTTCACCTTAACATGCTACCGTGAATTAGAAACACAGCATGACCAACATTTTACTTGTGAAATATGATAAAAAAATAATTAGAAAAATTATAATTAACTACGTTGTTTATAAGGAATTTTGAGAAAAACAAAACACAAACATGGGGTACTATTGAAATACCAAAATGCAGCTATATCTATGTTTTGGATTGTTGGATTTTTTGGATTTTATAAAAAGTAAAAGATATTTACAAAAAACAAAAAGAAGGAGGAAGTCCTCCCTCAAGCTTAAAATCTACATTGTCCTCAATGGAGAAGGAGGTTGGAGAACGACAGAAAATTAAAGGACAGAAATGAAAGACATGATTGAAAAACAGGTACTTCCCCGGTTTTAGGTTGCAGGGAAAGCTGAGTGAGGCCGCTCCTCTATGCTTGTGCTTTGGATCTTCATGAAACGTTGTCTGGTGGACTTTGTCATGGAATCAGAACCGTTGGAGCAGGCGATTGCAGAAGTTTCAGCTTGCCGGAGCCATTCGAGGCAAAAATTGTGAAATAAAGAAAACAGAAAAAGATAACTTGGGTTGCCTCCCAAGAGCGCCCTTTGTTTAAAGCGTCGTTTGATCTCGACGCATCAAAATAAGATTGTCCCAAATATTGTTTAAAAAATAAAGTTCGAATAAAGTTCAAAGTTTTTAAGAAAAATAAAGTTCAGATTAATCAAATGTCAGGATAGGAAAGATAGAGTTAACAGTGTTGGGACTGACATCATCACAGAAATACAGTCTAAGACGCTGACCATTCACTTTGAAATTACCCTTATCAGGGTGGTAAATTAAAACAGTACCATAAGAAAAGACTTCTAAAATAGTAAAAGGCCCCGACCAACGTGATTTTAATTTACCCGAGAATAAACATAAACGAGAATTATAAAGAAGAACTTGGTCGCCAGGCTTAAAGATTTTTGGGTGCCTAAGATGTCGATCGTGCAAACGCTTCGTCCGCTCTTTATAAAGTCTGTTATTTTCATATGCGTAAGAGCGCCACTCATCGAGTTCGTTAAGTTGAAATTTTCTAAAATCGCCGACAGAGTGGGGATCGAAGTTTAAAAATCATAAGGCCCAAAAGGCGCGGTGTTCTAACTATACGGGTAAATGACACGATTTTCCATAAACCAACCGATATGGCGTACATCCGAGGGCGGTTTTGTACGCTGTTCTGTAGGCCCATAGAGCATCATCTAATTTGTCTGACCAGTCTTTTCTAGATGTGGAAACAGTCTTTTCTAAAATTCTTTTTATTTCTCTATTCACTACTTCGACTTGTCCGTTAGTTTGGGGGTGGTAGGCAGTGGAAAGCTTATGAGTAACGCCATATTTAGTTAGGATTTTTGAAAATTGCGCGTTACAGAAATGGGAACCCCTATCACTAACGATAGCGCGCGGCGTACCGAAGCGAGAAAATAATTTTTTTAGGAAATTAACTACGACTCGGGCGTCATTTGTAGGAAGAGCTTGGGCTTCGGCCCAACGCGAAACATAATCAACGGCAACTATAATGTACTTATTCCCGAAGCTAGAAGGAAAAGGGCCGACAAAATCAATGCCCCAGAGGTCGAAAACTTCGCACTCTAGGAAATAATTTTGTGGCATTTCATTTTTATTCGAAATATTCCCCGACCGTTGGCAACTATCACAACTACTCATAAAGGCATGCGTGTCTTTAAACAGGGTAGGCCAGTAAAAACCCGCGCTTAACACTTTGTGAGCGGTGCGAGCAGCTTGATAGTGCCCACCTGTCGGTCCTTCATGCAAATGTTTAATAATATCTAATCCTTCATCAAAAGAAACACACCTCCTGATCACTTGGTCTGCACAGACTTTAAAAAGATGCGGGTCCTCCCAAAAGTAGTTCTTCAACTCAGAAAAGAATTTCTTCTTTTGCTGAGACGAGAACTCCTTTGGGAGCACCTGAGTCACTAGATAGTTAGCGATGTGTGCAAACCAAGGAGAAGTAGATGTGTTAATTGAAAAAAGCTTCTCATCGGTAAAATAATCGTTAAAACATTTTTCATCTAATTTCTCTATAAAAGAATTATCTAGGCGCGAAAGGTGGTCAGCGGCCAAGTTCTCGGCACCTCGCTTATCACGGATCTCTAAGTCAAACTCCTGGAGGAGTAAGACCCAGCGAATCAAGCGAGGCTTCGCATCCGTTTTAGAGAGAAGATATTTGAGGGCCGAGTGGTCCGTAAAAATAAAAATTTTCGAAAGAGTAATATAAGGGCGGAATTTGTCAAAAGCGAATACTACAGCTAAGAGCTCCTTCTCGGTTGTGGTGTAGTTTTCCTGTGCAGATGTGAGTGTTTTACTAGCGTAATAAATGGGGTGGAAGTTTTTGGAAATACGTTGACCTAGTACGGCTCCCACTGCATAACTACTTGCATCACACATTATCTCAAATGGAAGATCCCACACCGGAGCTATCATGATTGGGGCATCAATTAATTTTTCTTTTATTAAATTAAAGGCAGCCAGGCAAATGTCATCAAAGATGAATGGGGTGTCTTTTTCTAAGAGATGGGTAAGGGGCTTGGTAATCTTGGAAAAATTCTTTATGAAGCGGCGGTAGAAACCCGCAAGACCTAGGAAACGTCTTATAGCTTTTATGTTCGTAGGTGGCGGCAGCTTCTCGATAACTTCTATTTTCGCAACGTCTACTTCAATACCTCTTTCAGAAATTTTATTTCCCAAAACTAACCCTTCCCTCACCATAAAATGACATTTTTCCCAATTTAAGGCGAGGTTAGTTTCTTCGCATCGCTCTAAGACTTTTTCAAGGTTCTCTAAGCAACCATCGAAGGAATTCCCGAATACGAAGAAATCATCCATGAAAACTTCCATAATGCTTTCTACGTACTTGTCAAAATGGAAAGCATACATCGTTGGTATGTAGCTGGCGCATTGCACAATCCAAACGGCATTCTTCGGTAGGCGAAGGTGCCAAAGGGACAAGTAAACGTAGTTTTCTCCTGGTCCTCGGGGGAGATGGGGATTTGAAGATACCCCGAGAGGCCATCGAGAAAACAATAAAAGCTATGTCCGGAAAGTCGTTCTAAAATCTGATCAATGAACGGCAAGGGGAAGTGATCCTTGCGGGTGACGTCATTCAACTTACGGTAATCTATACACATTCGCCATCCGGTCACCGTCCGAGTCGGGATTAATTCATTATTTTCATTACTTACTACCGTTATCCCTCCCTTCTTTGATACTACCTGTACTGGGCTAACCCACTTACTGTCGGATATAAAATAGATAATTCCTGCATCTAACAATTTCATAACCTCGCCCTTAACTACGTCTTTCATGTTTGGGTTTATACGGCGCTGAGGTTGTATAGAGTTACGTGAATTATCTTCCATTAAGATTTTATGAGTGCAGAAAGATGGGCTTATGCCCTTGATATCAGATATCTGCCAAGCAATAGCTTGGCGATGCTTTCGTAAAATTGAAAGAAGTTTATCCTTTTTTGCATCCGTGAGGTAGGCCGAAACTATGACAGGCAGCTTGGAGTCCTTTTCTAAGAAAGCGTATCGAAGGTGCTCTGGTAGTTCTTTTAGTTCCAAGGTAGGGGGGTCATCATACGAGGTTTTAGAAATTCGTTCTTTTTCAAAAATTATGTCCTCGTACACTTTTTTATATGTAAAATTAAAAGGGGTGTTGCTAGCGGCCATGGCGGCTTCGTGCAGCGATTCAGTTGGAAAAGTAGAAGAGGAACAAAAATCAAAAAATTCTTTTTCAAAATCAGAAAGGCGGGTGGAGGATTCTTCACTTAGGTGTAGAGATTCAGTTGGAGGAGTAGGAGAGGAACAAAAATTGGAAAATTCTTTTTCAAAATCAGAGGTGTGAGAGGAGGATTCTTCACTTACGGTATCTATGAAAAAACAGGAGTCATCATTAGCTAGTGTGTTCTTCATCGAGGGGGTGATAGAGAAAGTTACTTCATCGTCGCCTACTCGAAGGAAGAGCTTACCATTGCTTACGTCAATGATAGCTCGGGAGGTGGCAAGGAAGGGTCGGCCAAGCATCAGGGGAACCTCGATGTCTTCTTCGATATCCAAAATGACAAAGTCCACCGGGAAGATGAACTTGTCAACTTTGACTAGGACGTCCTCCACTATTCCTAACGGGTATTTGACTGATCTGTTGGCAAGATGGATACTCATGCGTGTGGGGTTGAGACTACCAATTCCTAACTTTTTAAACAACGAGAGGGGCATAAGATTAATACACGCACCTAAGTCGGCTAAAGCGTGTTTGACAAAGAGATCACCAAAGACACACGGGATAAAGAAACTACCCGGGTCACTGATTTTCTTCGGTAATCCGTTTGTCAAAACCGCCAAGCACCCGACATTTAACATGACATGCGAAAGGTTCTCTAACTTCTTCTTATTGGTCAGGAGGTCCTTAAGGTATTTTGCGTGCTTCGGCATCTGGGATATGGCTTCGTGGAAAGGCAGATTTATGTGGATTTGTTTAAACATTTCTAAAAAACGGGTGTATTGATCGTCCTGTCGTTGTTTATTAAGTTCGGAAGGGTATGGCGGGGATGGATTATTTTTAAAGGTGGGTGATGGAGTGAGTTCTTTTTTCTAAAATAGGGGTGATAATTTCTTCGGCAGAGGGTGGAATTTTTAAAACGGGAACGGAGCTTTGATTTTTTAAAGCGGGAGCGGAGATTGCCTCGGGCTCTTCACTTATCGTACCGGGAACTTTCTTCCCACTCCGAAGAGTTATAGCTTTCGCTTGCTCTCTCGGGTTGGGCTCGGTATTGGAAGGAAGAGACCCTACGGGTCACTCAGAAATCATTTTAGCGAGCTGTCCTACCTGATTTTCTAAATTTTTAACACTTCCAGTTAAGGTTCTAATCGTAGCGTCATTAGCATTCATGTATTTTGAAAACATTTCCTCCAAATTTAGAGGTTTTGGAAAACTTTGAGGAGGTGGTGGTGGTGGAGAAAAATCACTTTGCGGTGGCGAGCGCACAGCATTCGATGGATTGCTCGACGAAAAATTCGGATGATTTCTTAACGCAGGATTATAACTATTCAGAAAATTAAAACCAGGAGGATGAAAATTTGCAGCAGAAAAATTATTAAAAGCAGTTCTAGGCATATTATTTACATAATCCAAATGTTCGGCGGGAGGAGTTGCAGATTCCCATACCTAAGGGGCAGAGGTAGCAGTCATCTCCGTAATTTTTTTGCTTAATATTTCAACTTGCAGTGCGAGTTGGGAGACGTTGTCCACTTCAAAGAGACCTGCAGGTTTGTTTGGGCGGGACCTAGGCACATTCCACTGGTAAGTGTTCATGGCTATGTCCTCAAACAGCTCAAGAGCTGCTTCCGGGGTCTTATGGTTTAAAGTACCGCCAGAAGTTGCGTCTATCATTTGCTTTGTGCTTTGATTTAGCCCATTATAGAACGTCTGCACCTGCAACCATACAGGCAGAGCGTGATGTGGGAATCGTCTTAATAATTCTTCAAATCTTTCCCGGGTTTCGTAAAGGGTCTCATAGTCTATTTGTCCAAAGGCAGAAATGTCATTCCTAAGTTTTGCAGTTTTAGCAGGCGGAAAATACTTCGCCAAAAATTTTTTAGTTAATTGCGTCCAAGTAGTTATGCTATTTTTAGGAAGGGTGTTCAGCCACTACTTAGCCTTAATTCTAAGAGAGAAAGGAAATAATCTTAGCCTAATAACATCATATGTGACACCATTTATCTTGAAGGTGTCACAAATCTCAAGAAAGCTGGCTATGTGTGCGTTCGGATCTTCATCTTGAAGCCCGTCAAATTGCACATACTGCTGCACCATTTGAATTATGCTAGGCTTCAGTTCGAAATTATTATTTGCTATTGCAGGGCGAACTATACTAGATTTTGTACCCTCGAGATTCGGTCGTGCATAATAGGACATAGGCCTTTGCACGGCTTCCTCCACGTTGGGTTCTTCCATTCTTAAGGTAGAAAATGACTCGGAATCCTCAACCGGCACTTGGGTAGTAGGGCCTTGAAATTGCGATCTTCTCCAAAGAGTACGCTCAATTTTGTGGTCCAGGTCCAAAATAACCGACGGACTTCCGCGGGTCATACACTAGAAGAAGAGAGGAGAAGAAAGATGAATAAAATAAACTAGAAAATAAAAGAGCTAATGAAGTTTTTTTTTTTGAAATAGATTTTTTTATGTTTTAACTCCCGAACTTCCCAAGGGCTACCCGGTGAAGGGTTCGCAAGGTACTAGACAAGATAGTGGCATTTAGAGCCACTTTGCCCTTTTCGAGAGAGTTGGGTGGTGTAGAAAAATTTGTGATGTGGGTTTCTATTAAGTAGGCGGTAAATAAAATCCAGCCATTTAACTCCGAGCGAGTAGGCGGAAAATAAAAGCTACCACTCACGTACTCGACGTAAAATTAAAACACACCCACTCTACAGAAAGTAAACACACCCTATTGAAATAAAATCCTGCCATTTAACTCAAGTGAGTAGGCGGAAAAAAAAATACGCACACTTGCTTGAACAAAATCCAGCCATTTAACTCAAGTGAGTAGGCGGACAAATTTTAAGAAGGAGGGTGAGAAAGAGAAGTGATAAAATTAATAGATTCGCGTTTTCAAATTATTAACAGAAGTTGCCTCCCCGGCAATGACGCCAAAAACTTGGTGTCTTTGAAATTATTGCAAGGAGAAAATAACCAAACTAACAATCCAACAAGGCAAGTATACCTATCGAAATGCAGCTAGGGGACACAAGTGTCGTATTAAAATCCGGGAACCGTTAATTAATCTTACGCACACGAAATCTATTATTTTATCGACGGAAAAATTAGGGTTTAGAAGAAAGCTAAGCGTACTAAAGGAAGAGAACTACTTGCAATGAAAGAGAGCTACTTGCATGAAAAGATAAAGAGAGTTAAAAGAGCGATTATACTAGAGCTTAGTAACGATGAGAGGAAAATGCACTCGATCAGAAATCACCTCGGCAAGAGTGGTTAGAAAAATACGATAAATAAACCTAAACTAATTAGGGTAAAGGTCCTTGACCGTGGAGGTTCCATAAATATTGACACGCTTATCTCGAAGGCCGTGCCTAACTGAGTTTAGGAAGGTCCGACCGACTCTCGCCTAAATCGGAGGCCTAAAACTCGCTTTACGTGGTGAACCCCACTATTGGATTTTACTCCAATCCGAGAGATTTGAACGTCTGCCTCTCTCGAGGGGTGCGAACAACTCCCTTTACTCTTGAGTCCTCATTTCAAACTTTCGGTCTCTCGGCTAGCCCAGAATGAAAGCAAAGGTGGAGAGTATATATCGATGATATACCTCCAACCCGTGATAAATCAAGAGTAATTCAAGGCTAAACCCTAAAAAGAAAAGGTAAGATTCAAAGCATCATAACCTAATCACTCGAACCTCGGATCATCAAGATCGAGTACATGGAGGATTAGTTAATCATGGTGAGGTGGAAGAGGGGGGATGAGTAGAAGAAAATAATGAAAACAAAGTAGAAATGAAAAAGAAAACAACACTTCTTTATTAATGGAAACAGGGATCTTACAACTTGCAAACCAGAGATTACAAGTGCATGGAAAGTAAACTACACTATCATTAACATTATACTACAGAAAGAAGCTAGGAGCTAATACATGGAAAGCATAAAGCTAGAGATAAGAAGAGCTAAAAATGAAGAGACATGCTTGAAAAAGTTCAGAAATACAAAGGACAGAACCTCCCCTCTCAATCCAAAAGGTCTGGTTGAACCCTTGGAGTTGGGCTCTATTTATAGATTTTTTTCGGGTCGGGTCACGCCCCCCTGTCACGCCTGGGTCGGGCGTGACCCTAGGGCGTGACAAATTCGGTGCGACTTTTTCGGACTGGAATTTAATTCTGGCGAAGTAGCTGAAGTACACGCCCATAAGTCACGCCCTGGTAAGGCGTGTACCTGGGGCATGTTCTTTGCGGTGTGACTTTGTTGAGCTGGGATTGAATGCTGGAGGTGACGGGCGCGGTTGCTGAAGTACACGCCCATATATCACGCCCGGGTCAGGCGTGACCCTGGGGCGTGACACTTTCGGTGCGACGGTGGAGCGGGAAAAACAAGCGCGTTGCGGCGATTCCTCGGAACCTGGGGACACGCCTCTGGAGCACACCCGTGTCGGATGTAACACGGCCGTGACAGAGGGCGTGTACACTAAGTTTCCACGGAATGCAGTTTCAGACCAATTGCTTCATTCCTCTGGGTTACACGCCCTAGGTACATGCCCAGGTAGGGCGTGACCATGGGGCGTGTCACAGCAAAATTCGGCTGAAAGCCGTCAAAACCTGCAAAAAGCAGAAAAACGCATTAGCGACAAAAATATATACAAAGGTGAATCAAAATAAGCACTTTACAAGACATGATTTGCTTTGAAACCCTGAAAATACCCTAATAAAATTGACTATAAACCGTATTATCAATCTGTATATCAAGAAAGAAGCTGATTGAAGATCAACTTCACAGGAGATTCAACCATACTGAGTTCAGATTCAAGAAGCTTTGAAGAAAGCTAAGAGTGGTTGTTCTCTGCCATCAGATTCTTCCAAGAACTGATCATGGAGCAATCCATCCATTCTCTCTCTACCAGGGTGGTGGTTAAATACATAGTTAAATCTATTTTTTGTAGGATCTTTATAAGATCTGAGTTGTAAGCCTGTGTTTATAAAGGCTGAGTGTAGAAGAGTATTTTCTCTGAGTGGTAGGTCTTGTTGAAGGCTGAGGTAGGGCTGTGAGCCTGTGTTGTAGGAGATTGTGATCTCTGAGTGTAGGCCTTGTTGAAGGCTGAGGTAGGGCAGTTTGCCTGAGCTATAGGAGTGTGGACTCACTCTGAGTTGTAGGAGCCTTGTTGGGTTCTGAGCTGTAAGATCTGAGGATCTGAGGTGTAGAGAAGAAGCTAGGCAAAATCTAGCACACTGTTAGATAGGCGAAGGGGGAAAGTGGATGTACCCAGATCTTAGGGAACCACTATAAAATCTGTGTGCAATCTGTGATTGTGTGATTCTGTGAATTCTGTGCTGTATTAACTGTTTCAGATTAATTAATTGAATAGATATTCTGCCTTAGAAGAAAAAGGAATTACACCTATTCACACCCCCCCCCTCTAGGTGGTTAGGCATCAATTCTTTCAAGTGGTATCAAAGCGAGGTTCCTCAAAAGTTAGACTTAACAGTCTGAGTGAGATCTGTAAGGTAGAATTAAGATCAAGAAGATGGGTTTAGGAGAAAACCATAAAGAACTTGGTTTAATGAAATTGCACATCTGCAGGAAGGAAATATTTGGAATCTGGAAGGAGAGGGTCAGATTGTTTATGGAGGCATCTGATCCTAGAATCTATATAACAGTTAAGGAAGGACCATATGTTCCTATGAAGATTTCTGTTCTTGATGCCAATCAAAGAATTCCAAAGGATTTCTCTGAGATGACTAAAGATGAGATCATCTTGGCAACAATGGATAAAAGAGCCCAGAACATTATAGTAAGTGCCATTGATGATTCAACATTCCAGAATCTAAATCATTGCAAAACCTCCAAGGAAATGTGGGACACATTGATAGTCTACATGGAGTGTTCTGAAGAGGTTAGGCACGATAGAAAATCTATGCTTAATCAAGAATATGAGAGTTTCAGACAAGCCAAGTCTGAAAGTATTACTGAATGCTATAAGAAGTTCTATAGGATAGTCAATGAACTAATGTCTTATGGAAGAGTTTTCAGTACTTATGAGTTAAATGATAAATTCCTTAGGTCATTGACTAAGGATTGGGATACAAAAATCTGTGCCATAAGAGAAGTGGCCAAACTGGCTGAGATTTCTCCTCCAACACTGTTTGGAAAATCGCTGTCATATGAGATGCAGTTGTTAGCTAGAAAGGAGGAAGAGAAAAACACAAAGAGTGACTATAAAGAAAAGTCTGTGGCTTTCAAGGTTGAAGCTACAAGGAAGAGTAAGAAAATGTCTCCATCTTTTTGTAAGAGAGATGCATAAATTATCTCAGAGAATTCAGATAATCCTAGTACAGATAGCAGTGACTCAGATGAAGACTTTGCAGCATTCACTAGGCAGTTCCAGAGATTCTTAAAGAAGAAGCAGTGGAAATCTAGGCCTTCCACATCACAGTCCAGGGATGACTATTATCAGAAGGGGAAATCATCCAGGAAGGACAGGAATGGGACAAAGCCTGTCAAGTCAACTTCATCCAAGATTATATGTTATTGCTGCAACAAAGTTGGACATGTTGTGTCTGACTGTCCAGACAAAAGGAAGGAGTCTGCTAATAGAAAGAAGTCACAGCACAAGAGCAAGAAGGAGAAATCCTTGGTTGCTGAGAAAGAAAAAAAGCTTGTCAGATCAATCAACTTCAGAGTCAGAATCTGAGGCTGAATCTTATATTGGTCTGTTTGCAGAAGACGAGGATGAGTTCATGCAATTACTGGACTCTATCTATGAGCAGGAAGACCATCATTGCAAAGGACTGATGACAGTGTTAGAAGAAGACACGTGCCAGGATAAGCCTGTCCCTAGTAAGGTAAAATATGTTTCTGTAGATTCTGATTATTTCACTGGGTCAGAATCAGATGCATCTCCATCAAGAGATGAAGATGGGTCTGAATCTGAAGGAGATATTCATCAGTTAATAGATGAATATGAAGATTTATTGCAGGCACTTAAGAGAAGCAAAAGCCTGGCCAAACATCAGGCTAAGGAAATTGCAGCTCTTAAGTTGGCTGCATCTGATTCAAAGAAGTTGCTGGATCAGAAGTTGAATGAGATAGCCATACTGAAAAACATTACTGTTATTTAGATGGGTACTATCACATTCAAAAATGATCAGATTAAAAATCTGGAAACTAGACTTCAGAAAGAGAAGGAGATTGTAGCTAGTTTTTCTAAGCCAAAATCTGTATTACCCTTGATTGATGAGTTTGTGTCTCAAAAGGGTAAGGCTGGATTAGGGTTTAAGAGAACTGTGTAGATTGCTAAGTCCAATTCCAGAGGCAAAGCCCCAGCACAAAACAAAAGACCTGCTGCAAATATTACATCTAAGATTACACCTAAAAAGAGGTGCAATAAGTTTGAGTGTTGGTGCTGTGGCAAGATAGACCATTATGCCTTAGACTGTTGGCACAATACCAGTGTCAAGGAGAGTAGCAGTCTGCCTGTTAGAAAAGCTGCAGGCAGATTTGTTAAGTTTCAGATTAACTTGCACCAAGGACCCAAAAGTTATTTGGGTTCTAAGGTTAAGTAATCTGTGTTGCGGGTAAGTCCAAGGTGTCATGCCCCTATATGGTACTTGGACAGTGGATGTTCCAGGCATATGACTGGAATAAGGGGATTTCTGAAGGACTACTCACCTATGCTGAATGGGCCTAAAGTAATCTTTGGTGGTTCTGAAAAGGGAGTCATCAAAGGTTTTGGTAACATTTTTAATAACTCAATTACAATCACTCAAGTGGCCTATGTAAAGGGTTTGAAACACAACCTAATTAGCATAAGTCAGCTGAGTGATTTAGGTTATGACATTTCATTTGTCAAGAATGGTTGTCATATCAAGAGGTCAAGTGATCAAGAGGTCATATTGACTGGATATAGAAAAAGAAATGTATATTGTCTAGATTTTGTGTGTGAGAATAAGAATTCTCCTATCTATCTTGTGGCTATTGAGAAAGCCTCTCATTGTGTCAAATGGCATAAGAGGCTAACCCATCTTAACTACAAGACAATTTGCCAACTCTTTAGTAAAGAGTTAGTGAGGAATGGTCCTCAAGTTAAGTGTTATAAGGATGGAATATGTTCAGCTTGTCAAAAAGGCAAGCAAACTAGATCCTCCTTTCATAGCCTTGAAACTAAGGATTCAGTGAGGTGCTTGTACCTCTTGCATATGGATTTATTTGGTCCTATGCCGGTTCATAGCCTAGGTAGGAAGGTCTACACTTTTGTGGTTGTAGATGACTATTCTAGATTCTCATGGGTATTCTTTTTTAGACAGAAATCTGAAACCCCAAAGGTCTTCTACAATTTTGTCAAACAAATTCAAAATGAATTAGATAGTTCAGTGGTCAAAATCAGAAGTGTCCATGGAACTGAATTCCAATCTGAAAGTATGACAAGGCTGTGTGAAGAGTTTGGTATTCTTCAGGAATTCTCCTCACCAAGAACACCTCAGCAAAATGGCATTGCTGAGAGAAAGAATAGGACATTGATTGAGGCTGGAAGAACACTATTGAGTGATACTTCTCTCCCAAAATATTTCTAGGCTGAGACAGTTAACACTGCATGTCATGTGCTCAATACGGATTCCATCACCAAAAGCCAAAAAAAGACACCCTATGAGGTTGTGAAAGGCAGAAAACCAAACTTATCCTATTTCAGGATCTTTGGTTGCAAGTGTTATGTACTTAACAATGTCAAATCTCACCTTTCTAAGTTTGCTGCCAAATCCCAAGATGGGATATTTGTTGGGTACAACAACAATAGTAAGTCCTATAGGGTCTACAACTTGGCTACTCAGGTTGTAGAAGAGTCAGTTCATGTCATTTTTGATGAAACTAGACTTATTAACAGTGAGTTGCCAAGTGGATCTTGTAGCTCCACAGGTATTTAGCAGAACATGGACCAGTTTACTATCAGAGAACATCCAACTGCAAAGCTGGATGAGGAAAATGGTAGTTGCTGTCCAGGAGGAGTACAAGAAACTCATGATGCTAAGGAAGAACATGAGGTGCAGCTTAATGAAGAAATTGGAGAAGGCCAAACTGCTGATAGATTACCTCCAGCAGTTAGACAGTTGAAGGATCATCCTGCACACCAGATCATTGGTGATGCAAGACAAGGAGTACAAACAAGGAGCAGGAACTTAAATATAGTTCTTTGCTCAAGTTTCTTATCTCAAGTGGAACCCAAGAGATTTGAAGAAGCAATCCAAGACCCTCACTGGATTGAAGCTATGCAGGAGGAGTTAAATCAATTCAGAAGGTGCAAGGTCTGGGATTTGGTTCCAAAACCAAAGGGACACAATGTCATTGGGACAAAGTGGATATATAGAAACAAGCTTGATGAGAGTGGGATCATAATGAAGAATAAGGCAAGATTAGTTGCCAAAGGATACAGACAGGAGGAGGGCATAGACTTTGATCAGACCTTTGCTCTAGTGGCTAGGTTGGAAGCAATCAGGCTATTCCTAGCCTATGCAACATATCAAGGCTTCAAAGTGTTCCAGATGGATGTTAAGTCTGCCTTCTTAAATGGAGACTTAAAAGAGGAGGTCTACGTAGAGCATCCCTCAGGTTTTGTTGATCCACTCTATCCTACTTATGTCTATAGACTTAGGATAACTTTGTATGGGTTGAAACAAGCACCAAGGGCTTGGTATGAAACCCTATATACTTTCCTCATTGAGAACAAATTCTCAAGGAGGAAAATAGATAAGACTCTATTCCTTAGGAAATCCAAAGGAAAGATAATCCTAGTCCAAATATATGTTGATGACATAATATTTGGTTCTACTGAAAGTAACCTTTGTAGAAAGTTTGCAAAACTTATGCAAGGGAAATTTGAAATGAGCAGTATGGGAGAACTTAAGTTTTTTTTGGTCTCCAAGTAAGACAGACTGAAGATGGCTTGTCCATATCCCAGTGTAAGTTCACCCTGGAGTTAATTAAGAAGTATGGTATGGAGTCATCCACTACCATGAGAACTCCAAGGGGGACAAGTGTATCTCTTAGCAAAGATAATGTAGGGAAACCTGTAGATGAAACTTTGTATAGAGGAATAGTTGGCTCCCTCCTATATCTGACTGCTAGTAGACCAGATATCATGTATGCTACACATGTCTGTACTAGGTACCAATCCTGCCCTAAAGAATCTCATCTTACTGCAGTCAAAAGGATTTTGAGATATCTTAAGGGCACACCTAATCTAGGCCTCTGGTATTCTAGGGATAGATATTTTCTACTAATGGGTTATTCAGATGCAGACTTTGCAGGTTGCAAAGTAGATAGGAAAAGTACTACAGGCACCTGTCAATTTCTAGGAGGAAGATTGGTGTCTTGGAGCTGTAAGAAGCAGACCAGTGTGGCTATTTCCATAGCTGAGTCAGAGTATGTTGCTGCTGGAAGTTGCTGTGCACAACTATTATGGATACAACATCAGTTAGAAGACTATGGTATCCAGGTAAGTAGAACCCCATTATTATGTGATTCTACTAGTGCTATTTCTATTGCACATAATCCAGTTTCTCATAGTAGAACAAAGCATATAAAATAAGATACCATTTTCTTAGAGACCATGTAGAGAAAGAAGATATCTCTTTAGAATTTGTTAGTACAGATTTACAACTAGCTGACATGTTTACTAAGCCTTTAGATGAAACTAAATTCAACAATTTCAAAATTGAAATAGGTATGTTGAACATAAATTAGTTTACAAAATTTGGCTAAGTAAAGTTGTGTCGACATCAGAAGTTGTCTGTGTCGACACATAATAGTTGGTGTCGACATTCCAGATAAGTGATGTCGATACATAGTAGTTGGTGTCGACATTCTAGGAAAGTGGTGTCGACACATCTAGAGAATCGGTGTCGACACTTCAGAGAAGTGGTGTCGACACATCCAGATGTGGTGTCGACACTTAGAGTATAGGCGCAGATTCGTCGACCTCAGATCGTCGAACTCGACAAAGTCAAATAGAATTGATGTCGAGTCATTAGAAGTCTGTGTCGACACTTTTCAACAGTGTCGACACATTAAGAGATGGTTGACGTGACTTTTGACCTTCATTACTTAGAAGATAGTGTCAATGAAGGCTATGAGGTGGTACGCCATGCCTTTGATAGTGCAGAACCTGAAATTAAAGCAGTAGTAACCATAATTGCTGAAAATGGGTTGGAATTTCTGGTTTCTGAACCAACAAAAATTTGGAAGAAAGAAATACTAGATTTCTATAGCACAGCTTCTATAGATTCAACTGGACTTAAGATCAAATCTATAGTTCATGGTGCTAAAGTTAAACTAACTTTGAAGAGCTTGAGGAAAACTCTTCAACTATCAAGAATTCAAGAAGAAGTAGAAGTTACCTCATCCAAGATAAGGAAAGCACTTCAATGGTGTGGATTGGATCCCACCATGAAGATTGGATCCTCAATGAACAGAAAAGGAATGAATTAGCAAGGAAAATTCCTTTAAGAAGTAGTTGGCAAAGTCATTCTCTGTAAGCCAGGGGGCATGATAGGATTTCTGCCTATATGTTTAGCTTGATGACCAGGATCATCTACAGACTAAACACTAATTGGTCAGCAGTAATATTTGAAAAGATTAAGGAAAGTATTAAGAAACCAAATCTGGGAAGGATTATGAGTCTCTACTTGGCTGGAATAATTCCAGAAGTAATGACACAGACTGTTGGTTCAAAGATTAACCATATGAGAAGAATGGACATAAGGATTATTTTCAGATGCGCTATAGTCCTAACTAAGGATATGCCTGAGGAAGAAAGGCAAGAAATTCCTGAAAAATCTACAACACAAGATATTCCTGCACAAGACCCTACAGATAGTGCTCAAGTGCATGGGGGCCTCAACTTGAGGAAGAGCCAATACACTTGGAAAGTGATATGGCTACACAAACTATACTTGAGGTAATACATGAGGTTAATCAATCAATTCTTAATGATAAAGATAAAACTCTAACTGAATCTTTGATTGATGTTGACCAGCCAACTCAACTACACAGTCAAGCACAAGATGTTATCATGGAGGATACATCTGCTACTGATAATGCTCTAGAGATAAGACTATCTCCAGTCCCAACTCAACAAGAATTTACCCTTGAAGAGTTGTTCCCTGATCTAGGGCAAACTGAATTTGAGGGGGAGAAAGCAGACTTTGAGGGGGAGCAAGTTAACCTTGAGAAGGAGCAAGTAAGTACTGTGGGGGAGGAGCAAGGGACTCAGGGGGAGCTACCTAGGACTGCACAGGAATTGCCTCCTAGTCCTAAAGAGAGAGTTGATATAGCCAGTACTTCAACTTCTAAAGAGGAAGCAGAAATTCAAGCTAAGAAAAGAAAACTGATGGTTTTCAAAAGAAGGAGTCAAAGCTATAAGAGGGCATTACAAACTACTCCACAATCTGCCCCCACTACAGATTATAGTTCCTTATTAGTCTCATTGCAAGTAAAGTTGGATGAACAAAGGATTGCAATGGAGAAATATATGGATGAAACTCACAAAGATCTATAACTCTCCTTGGCTACAGATATTAAATCTATAAGATTTGAAGTTAATCAGAATAAGAAGGAGATGACAGATTGCTTTCACAAAGGAGGCAATGCTGTGGTTTTCCTAGCAACACATCAAGAGAAAATCAAGACTCAAGTTGATGATATAGCTCTTAAGCAAGGCTATGTCCTAGAGAATCAACTTAGAATGAATGATAATCTAACAGAATCACATAATGTGATTGTTACAGAACTGAAGAATGTTGCAACTGCCCAGACTGAAGCAAGGACTAATGCCATGGTAGATTTTGACAAGCAATTACAGGAAGGACTAGTTGCTGTCCAAACAGCTATTAAGGATTCTTAAAAGACTATTTCTACACATCTGCTGAAGTTAAAGTCTTTTTATAAAGATGGTGTAAATTTTCTTGATGAACAAATCAGATTTCAAAAAGATGATCTCAGGGATCATGTTGCAAGAGAAGTCATAAAGGGGGAGAGAGTGTTAGTCAAAGCTGGCTCTGATCATGCTAAATGGATCTCTAATAGCATCAGAGCCACCCTTGGATATTCACCCCTCTGTGATGATGATAATGTGGCTGAGTCAGGTATACACCATGCTTATTTTGGAGCTGACCAACCTGAAGTTGCTCAAGTTATTTATCCTCAAGCAGATTTTGAAATGATTCACCAAGAAGTACAGTCAATATACAACCCTACAGAAGGTAATAAAAATGTTATCCTTGAGAAAGTAGACATGCCAGTGCTAGAGGCAGTTTTGAACAAAGAGCAAGAAGCTCTATTGTCTAAGAAAAGATTCAGAGAACAGACAGAGTTGAAGCCTGATTTTGAGTAGTGGAGTCCAACATCCAGGAACAATATACTGACTGCTTGGAAAGTTGTAAAGGATCAGACCCATGACATGGGCAAATGATACACAGAACAAGAATGGAAAAAACATGAAGCTAGGCAAGAAGCTATTCTACAGTATAGAAGAAAGGCTAAAGCTGGGAAGCTACCTCCTAATGCTCAGGAGCCTAGCAAATATTTTCCAAAGCCCTTTCACTACTTTGAAAGGCAAAGAATAAGGGCTGAAGAGCAAAAGAAGAAAGATCTAAAGGGCAAGAAGCCAACTGATGATACTGATGCTCTAGTTCAAGCCAAGATCCAATCAGGCAAAGGAGTAGTCATCAAGGAGCCAGAGCAGCTTTGGATTAGATTCACTAGATTTTATAACATTGTAAACTTTAGTGTTTAAAATCTGTGTAAACTATTATTAAAGAAACTTTTGAAAGTTGAAACAAAACCTGATTAATGCTCATTCTGGTTGCATTATTATTCTGTGATGACATGTTATATATGTTTTGTTTATAAGTTACCCTGTCATATAATGTTGTTATACATCATAATGTGTATTTGTTATGAATAGTGTATATCATTGACTAAGAGTTATGACTTCTCCAAATAGGGGGAGATTGTTGGGTACATTGGAAAATGTGTACCAGATTTGAAGAAGCCTCACCTTACTCAATGATATGCATCAAGGTGTATTTGATGTTGTTTTGAGTTTATATGTGCAGGTTAAGTAAATGCAGAAATGCAAAAAAATTTCTAAGTCCATGTGTCGATACCAGGAGAAGCTGTGTCGACACTTATGAAGGCTTGTGTCGATACTAGAGAAAAGCTATGTCGACACTTGGAGTTAATTGTGTCGACATTTGGAAAGGCTATGTCGACACCAGAAGAAACTGTGTCGATATACAGAGGCAATGTCGAAACACAGAGAAGCATAGTCGACATCAACTGTGTCGACACATAGAGGCAGTGTCGACACACAGAGAAAGTTTAGTCGATATCAACTGTGTTGACACATAGAGGCCGTGTCGACACACATAGAAAGTTTAGTCGACATCAACTGTGTCGACACCAAGAGGCAGTGTCGACACACAGAAGACTTAGTCGACATCAACTGTGTCGACACACAGGACTTGTGTCGACACACTGCAGAGCTTCAACAAAGTTAAAGAGAAGAAGTGATTGTGTCGACACACAGAATCAGTGTCGACACATTCTACAGATGCTGTACCGAGAAGCAGTGTCAACACCAAAGGAGCTGTGTCGACACCATCAAGGCTTGTGTCGATACTTAGTCTATTTGTGTCGACACATGATGAAGTTCAATCTCGACACTTTGCTGACAGACAAAATTTCAAGAAGTGACTGGATGACTTGACAGCTGCTGTTACCAATCGGTCTACTGCAACTGTCAGAGTTGTCAGAAGTTTGTTAGAAACCGGATCAACCGGTTACCATGGAGAAAGTCTATATAAAGGCATTCTCCTTACACAGATGATTGATGAGAGAAGAAAAACACTGATACTGAGATAGAATAAAAAGAAGAAGTTGGAGAGAGAGAGCTCCATCTATTGAAGTGCAGTTGCTAAACCAGGCTGCTAAGAAGGATTCAGATTGTGATCTGAATATCAAGAAAGAAGCTGATTGAAGATCAACTTCACCTGAGATTCAACCCTACTGAATTCAGATTCAAGAAACTTTGAAGAAAGCTAAGAGTGGTTGTTCTCTGCCATCAGATTCTTCCAAGAACTGATCAAGAAGCCATCCATCCATTCTCTCTCTACCAGGGTGGTGGTTAAATACATAGTTAAATCTATTTTCTATAGGATCTTTATAAGATCTGAGTTGGAAGCCTGTGTTTATAAATATTGAGTGTATGAGAGTATTCTCTCTGAGTGGTAGGCCTTGTTGAAGGCTGAGGTAGGGCTGTGAGCCTGAATTGTAGGAGATTGTGATCTCTGAGTGTAGGCCTTATTAAAGGCTGAGGTAGGGCAGTTTGCCTGAGCTGTAGGAGTGTGGACTCACTCTGAGTTGTAGGAGCCTTGTTGGGTTCTGAGCTGTAAGATCTGAGGATCTGAGGTGAAGAGAAGAAGTTAGGTCGAATCTAGCACACTGCTAGATAGGCAAAGGGGGAAAGTGGATGTACCCAGACCTTGGGGAACCACTATAAAATCTGTGTGCAATCTGTGATTATGTGATTCTGTGAATTTTGTGCTGTATTAGCTGTTTCAGATTAATTAATTGAATAGATATTCTACCTTAGAACAAAAAGGAATTACACCTATTCACCCCCCCTTTAGGTGGTTAGACACTAATTCTTTCAAATTATATGAAAAGTCCATGACTAAGAGAAGGCTTTATGATAGAGAACATGCCAGGAACAACCCTTATGCTCCTCAAAAGCCACCAAAGTACTATCCCAAGCCATTCAGCTACCAAAGGAGACAGCAAGAGAAGAAATACAAGCAGCATCACTAAGTTGAAGCATTAAGGATTATGAGAGTGTGGAAATGATACATGTAGAAATGATATTTTTGGACGATCACATTTATATAATTCCTAAATTTAGATCATTTGCCTTTTGATCATATTCTTATGCTTGCTTACACTGCTTTCTCTATTTACACATATTTCTTTTTATGTCTATAATTCACCTTTGTATAAAGGGTTCTGACTTCTACAAATAGGGGGAGATTGTTGGGTATTTTATCCACAGTAACCCAGATTTGATGAAGTCACCCTTGAACTGAGATGAATTAAGTTGTAGTTGATGCTTCGTTTAAGTTATGTGTGTGCAGGACTGTATTGCAAAGTGTAGGCCAATGTCAGTCTACAATGGGTCACCAAACACAGAACCATATAATGTAATCCCTCATTCTGTGATCCATGGTGTTGACTGATGTGTAGCCTCTCTATTAGGATACACTTCATTTTCAAGCACTAGGACTAATTGGAGAAAGTCTTGTTGCTGAACTCACCAAAGAAGAGAAAATTCTGCTGAAGGAATTTTTGCTAAGTACTTTACTCGAGTAAATACCTATATACTCGAGTGAAATACTTAGTCAATACTTGAGTAAGATTATAAGTACTCGGGTAAAGGAATTAGCTCTCGAGTAGCCAAATTATACCTCTCGATTAGCTAAGTCAACTACTCGAGTAGATCCTCTCTCATTCTCGAGTTAATAGAATTTCTTCCCCAGAAAAGTTTCTAAGTAAAATACTCGAGTAGTCATATAAGTACTCCAGTAGTTTAGTTTTTTGTCTCGAGTTACAGAAGATTGGACTTCGTGTAATTTTTCCTCACTCGAGTAGTCAAATTCATGTACTCAAGTAGTCTATCTATTACTCGAGTAGTCCAAAGTAAATACTCGAGTAACAAGATTTTCTTCCCTCAAAAATTTTCTAAGTCCATTACTCGAGTAGCTATATCTACATACTCGAGTAGATTATATCCTCTCGAGTAGTTCAGTTTCACTACTCGAGTAACCCAGATTTCTCTTCCAGAAAACATTGTAAGTCCTTGACTCAAGTAGTTTCTCTACCTCTCGAGTAGTCAATTGCTATTTTCTCGAGTAGTATTTCTTGTACTCAAGTAGTTCAACTCCACATCTCGAGTAACTATTTTAGCACTCGAGTAAGTATCTTTATACTCGAGTAGCTGCTCTTCATTTCTGGATTTTGTTTAAGTCATTTAATCAAGTTGTCCTCTTCTATTCACTCGAGTAATCTCATTAAGTACTCGAGTAGGTTAATCTTCACTCGAGTATGTCAGTCATCTTTTTCAGAAATTTCGTTAAGTCCAGATTTGACAGAAATTTCAAACTGTCTTGTCGTGATTGGTCCATGTGTACATCAGTAAGACTAATTATGGCCGTTAGGAAAGATCTTATATAAAATCTTGTCTGAAACCGACAAACCCTAATAGGGGCTGTCAAATATTATTCTAAGTATTCTTCTGAATCTCATTCTCTCTCTCCAAAAAATCGGAAGCCACTGTCGCCGACCTTCATCGTGCTCATCCGGCTAGGGTTTTCGATCCAGTAGATTCAGATCAAGAAGATTCACAGATCGAGATTGTCTTTCAATTCTACATCATCCATATGATCGTGTGAAGCCAAGAAATTTCAGATCTACTTTTGCCGAGACTCTTCTTCAACCTTTCTGATAAAGCCGCAAAGATCCAAGAAGAAGATTCAGGCCGACTGCTTTTAGATCTGAGATAGTTGTACTGTTTGTATTTCTATATACTTTCTATTCCATTTTTGTAGGAGATTTCTCTCCGAGTGTAGGAGTTTTTGCCTCCGAGTTGTCGGAAGTTTTATCTTCCGAGTGTAGATCTGTTTTGTGGATCGAGATTGTAGGAACTTTGTTTTGAGGCATAGGATTGGTTTTTCGATCCGAGATAGTGGAGTAGCCGAGTCTAGTGGATTGCTTGATCGGTGAGGGAAAGTGGATGTTCCCAAGATTGGAGAACCACTAAAAATCTTTTGTCGTCTGTGATTGCTTGGTACATAATCATGTGCATAGATCATAATTTTTATTCCGCAAAAAGACGCACAACTCACCTATTCACCCCCCTCTAGGTGATTTAGGTTGACAACTGAACATCTTCACAATGCGTGTCAGCTCACACCACATGCACTTCACATATAGGGCCCCACACAGAGTCCTTTATCAACACATTATTCTAGTGCGCCAAACACACACACACACACACACACACACACACTTCCAACCCTCCCACATTTCCATACAACAACAGGGTTTATTAATTATATAGGTGGTAAGCCACCCAACACCACATACCAATCCCACACTGCTACTTGTAAGGAGACTCAAGTCTAAGTAGTGGATTGCTAAATCCATTCCTTAGTCATCATCCCACACAGTCATGTAATAGCTTTATACAACACTCTCTTAAATAAAGCATTCACAAACAATCATGCTTCCATAAGAAGCTCACAAACCATCATGATATTCCACATGCACATATAATGTTCACTAACTTTTCCATTCATTTGATTATGAAATCCACCAAGTCAATTCTGCACCATGTTTCACCAAAACATTGGTTTACTTAAGGATCTATAAACTATTCTCATCAATCTTTTGTTTAGCATAATCACCAATATTTTAAGTTCAACAACCACATGCAAATCTCAAAATTAATCTACAATGACTTATCTACCAAGTTCAAACCCAATCCTACACCAACCTGAGAGCAACCTGTAAATAAGACTTGACTGTACAACAACATTGACTGGACATTTCCGAGTTTACATGACTCATATGAAAATGTGTAACCATCCGTTAGAAAGGTATTTCCAAGAACTACAACTTTAGTATTTGGTCAATAACCCAGATCAGAACATAAAGTACTTGAAATCAACCTCGAAGTCTACTACATACATTAAAATAGATTTTTGCATGTATAACAAAACAGTCCAGCAAGTTTGATTGGACTTTCTCGATGCTACAAACCTCGTATGAAAATGTGTAATCATCTGTTGGAAAGGTATTTCCAAGGGATACGACTTTCGTGTTTATCCCAAAGCCGAGATATGGCTGTATCATACTTGAAAACGGCCTCGATGTTCGCTGCGCACCGAAAATAGATTTCTGCATGCATATGAAAGCAAGACGAACGACATTGGTTTGTCTTCCTCGTCTTGCCATTTATTCAAAACTCAGTACAGATTTTCCTCCTCCCTTATTCACACAAGACCACTTCTCTTCACGAAACCAAGTCCTTCTTATTCTCAATGAAGAGAGGAAAGGTTGAAGACAACTAATCTCTCGGACACAAGTCCCAACATAGTCTCTCCGAAGGAAATATTCATCCCGCAAGTCCAACATTTTTGAGTCGACATCTCTCCTATAATATAACTAAAGATCTGACACCAAGGGAGAGGGTAGGAAGCTCAGCTCATTTTCGGCATTTCCGGCCATGGATCTCATCACTCTCCTTTATGGCATGGTTCTTCTTCATTGGTGTTACCCATCACAGAAAGTGAAGATCGGCTCTAACAACTGGTTCGTTTCCATCGAGTTTGAAAACGATTACTGCTCGGCAAGAATCGATCAGTAAGTGTGATTGCTAGGGGTTTGGTTTATTCCTTTTTATAATATGTATTAGGGTTAAGTCACTCCGACATGTGTAAGATCCCTCAAACACCTAGACAACTAAGAGTTGTTTTGTCATCACTAGGTCATGACAATACTCTAGGATGCCCAAGAAGACCAAATGAACCTAGGAATGAAGGTGAGATCACCATGGTCTGCAAATAACACATTCAAATTACGTAACCTAAGGTTTGACTTTAAGGCCTCACCTTGACTCTTTGACCCCACCATAACATCCCTAGCCCTTTAGAAGGTTCATTGGGTCACCTAGAACCCATTGGGGTCAACCAAAGTGGTCAAGATGACCAAAGTCAACCCTTACTCTAAAATGATGAAAGTAGCCTATTTAGGGCCAATGGACCTCCAACTTACCAAATTGACCCCACCTAAACATCCCTAACCCTTTAAGAGGTCCATTGCATCATTAAGGACCCATTTGGTTCAAGCCAAGTGGTCAAGTTGACCAAAGTCAACCTAAACCCTAAAGTGGTCAAAGTGCCCTAAATAATTGACAAGTGACCACCAAGGTGTCAAACCAACCCTACTTAAGTCTCCCTAGACCTTAGGAGAGGTCAATGGTTCACTAGAGACCCATTGGGGTCAAACCAAAAGGTGAAATTGACCAAAGTCAACTCAATCCTAAAATAAGTCAAACTAGCTTAAATGACCTAATCAAGCCCAAACCACTTGGGCTAAGCCCAATTTGTCTGGCCCATTAACTTTAGGAGGCTGATATTTACATGGAATGCCATCTAAATTCTGGAAATGGTGACTAGGAGAGATAAAATGGGAGTTTTCCCATTAATGAAGGAGAGAGAAAGAGGAAAAGAGAGAGGACTAATGGAGGAAGACCATGGGGCACACACTCCCCCTTCCCCAAGCCATCCATTCATTTCCCTAGTGCATGGGTAATGAATTCCCATTGAATCTAGCCAACGACCATCAATGGAGGAGCCCAACCACCATGCTCGACCACCCCTTCACCTCCCCTCCATGGAAAAAATTTAAATCCTCCTATACAGCCCCCATTCCCACTTTTGACCATCCCATCACCTTCAAAATGTCCTTGGCAGACGAAATGAGGTATTGGATCAATGGTTTCGGTGGAGGATCGAGGAATCAGGCAAGCTCGTGGGAGAGGGAAAATGCCACGGCTAACCGCCACCGCCGCCGCAGTCGAACCCCAAACAAGGTCCACTTCTCCAACTCTCCGCTTGCGCTAGTCTCCTAGATCAAATTAGGCTGATAAATCGTGCTCAAACGAGCCGATCCAATGAGAAAAATGGAGATTTTCTGAAATTTCAAGGTGGTGGGTTTGCCGGAAACCACCACATCCGGCGGCCAAACCACCGTCGGACGATAACCACCACCTCGATGGAAGTGGTGGCGGCGGTGGCTAACTAGTGAAGTGGCCGGTGTTTGGCTTTGGAATGATACAGCCGTTTAGCCTTTTCGGGTTCTGTTGAGGAATATGAACAGTGTCACTTTTATAAGAATTTATTACTATATTTAAATATATAATATAGTGATTTATTATCTTTTAGCATGCACACTTTGATGCCGTTAAATGATGCACTTAGATGTTGTTTTAGGAAAAGTGTCCAGCATGAAAATTATAGACCTTGAAGTTTATTTTATTTTAAAATCTGTTTCAATCCATTTGGATGAGTGTTCTAACCACAATACTCAAAATCGTGCAGCCTATATATAGTCTTAACCAGAGACTAAACTGAGTTCCCCCATCAATCAATCCATCCAAATGACTTGAGATTTGGACTGGGGGTCCTTCTTAACTATAGCTCAGACATATCAAAAATGGGAATTTTTGGAAAAAAATTTCTATAGTTTTTGTAAAAAATTAATAAATCATATATGATTTAATTTTAGAGTCGAATTACCTCATAAGTACCAAAATATTTGGTGGATGACCCTTAGGGTCATGGCAGTTCACAGGTAAAAATTTCAATCCATTTGGGGTTGATTTGAATAGGTATTGGTGTGACCAAAGTTTGGTCCCTTAAGGTAAATTATGGCCAAAGGGTGCTTGGGGCATGGAGGGGTCACTTCTCACCAAAAGGCGATGTGACTTTTGCTAGAGCCTCAAGGTCAATTAAAACACCCTCACTTGGAGTTCGGGGTGGATGAGGTAAGATTTGCCCTAGGACCCTAGTTCAAACCCTAAGGATAAACTTTGGGGGTTTGTGAAGGATATAGGGTGATATGTCCTCGTATGGACTTGGAGTTTTGTACATTTGATGTTAGGGTGGTGAATAGCCCTAGGATGAAATTTTGAAACATTTAGACACAAACACACAAAACTTTAATCAATTGGAAATTATTTAGGCCAATATCTCCTTACGAAAAATTGAAAGGTCATATGACCTTGGATTTTTATGAAATTTTGGCAGAAGACATTTTACAGCAATATGATCCTCTGGACTTTATTATGGGATATTTGGAAGACAGTATCTCATGCTTGTAGTTATAACCTTCATGTTGCCCTTTTTATGATTTTGAAGTAATCATTGTTAAATTATCTTAGAATGTTTTGAAACACTGACAATATTTATTAAATATCATTTATATGCACTAGTTAGTAATTTTGAAGGATTGGACATTATCTCATAGTACTTCATGTGTTAAGTGAACTAGTGCACCTTGTCTTGATAAATAGATAACAAATACTATTTATTGTTAGAGAATTAAGTTTCTTGGCTAGAGAAACTTTTAGGACATATTAAATCTTGGAAAGTTATTTCAAGTTGTTTGGAAGAGATTTCAAATATGTTTCTTCACAAAGTGCCCTATTAGGAATTTATTTGAAGTATTTTTCTATATAGCTTACTTACCTTGGAATTGTATGAAACTTAGTCAGTAATGTTTTATGATCATATTAAAGCTCTGATAAATTTTGTGTAATTTTTGGAAAATGTTTGGTGGTACTTCCCTCTTTACCTCTATTTATTGCAATTATATTGAATTAATTTATTAGGGGCTAATACATTTATGAAAGTTTGTGAAACTTGTTATTATCTGATAGTTTTGCATAATAAAGTGTCCATAATTCTTGAATGACCATAACTTAAGGAAATCTAGTACTTCAAGTTTAAAACTACCTATGGCCTAATTTTGAGGAAAATTTGATAAATGCTAAATTAATTTGGAAAATTACAAGTTTCCATATTTAGTCAAAATATATCATGATAGACTCCCAGTAATAATTTTAGGCCATTTGGATAAATATTTGAAAGGGTCACCACTCATGCTCATCATATCACTTAGGTTGGTCTGCATATAGTAAAATTGCAGAATTGTGATAGCATGTAGGATGGACATAGGGAGTTGGAGATAATAGTATACTGATTTGGAAAGGTGAAAATGAGTTCATCATTAGGAGACATGATTGGGAGGGTGTTGGGTTGACTAGTGTTAAGTGGTGCTCGGGATTGACAAAAGATCGTCTTTCCTGTGGAGAGAGAGATAGTCAAAATACACTAGGGTTAGATTTAGTATAACATTAAATGGGATTGGCTATGTGTAGATACCAATTATAATAAGTACCTTGTGAAAGGGAACTTTGGACTTTAGCCCATCGTAGTTCCCAGTTCCCTCGAGTGCCCTTCACGGGGAATACCCTAGGCAGTCCAAGGTTAACCTTAAACCATAATGCTAAAATGTCAAGAGCAATTAGTAAATACCTGGGCTTCACTTTCACTCACCTCGGTGACTCGGGAGGTTAGCTTGGTTTACACATCCGCGCGGTAGGTTAGGTGATTGTGGAAATGGGCAAGTTAGCCCGGTGAGTCGAAGGCTCGGAAGGTAATTGTAACGGACAGTTTAGTCTGGGGAGCCGATGGCTCTAAAATTCATGGTTGTGCATAAAGTGGTGGGTATTCTGTATTAGATGCCAGTAAAAGAGGCACTTATAGACTGTTTTATGAAAAGTGGCCAACATAAAAATTGTTGCCCTTGAAGTATAATTTATTTCAAAATCTATTGCAACTCATTTGGATCAGTGGTCTGACCACAACACTCAAAATGGTGCAGCCTATACATAGGCTTAACCAGAGACTAAACTGAGTGCCCCATCAATCCAGCCATCCAAATGACTTGAGATTTGGATTGAGGGTCATTATAACTATACCTCTGACATATCCAAAAAAGGGAATTTTTGGAAAACATTTTTCTATAGTTTTTTGTAAAAATTTAATAAATCATTTATGATTTAATATTAGGGCCTAATTACCTCATAAGTCCATAAAGTTTTGGTGGATGACCCTTAGGGTCATGACAGGTCACTAGTAAAAATATCAATCCATTTGGGGTTGATTTGAATAGGTATTGGTGTGACCAAAGTTTGGTCCCTTAAGGGTTAATTAGGGCAAAAGTGTGCTTGGGGCATGGAGGGTCCACTTCTCTCCTAAAGTGGATGGGACTTTGGCCATAGACTCAAGGTCAGTTAAAATACCCTAACTTGGAGTTTGGGGTGTATTAGGGTGGATTTGCCCTAGGACCCTAGTTCAAACCCTAAGGTTGAACTTTGGGGGCTTGTGAAGGACATAGGGTGATATATCCTTGTATGGACTTGGAGTTTAGTCCATGCGATCTTAGGGTGGTGAATAGACTTAGGAATAAATTTGGTGACATTTAGACACATGCACACAACTTTAATCAATTGGAAATTGTTTAGCCCTATACCACCTTATGGAAAAATTCAAAGGTCATATGACCTTGGATCTTTATGAAATTTTGGCAGAAGAGTTTTAATCGCAATATGAGCCTCTGGAAATTATTGTAGGATGTTTGGAAGACATTAGCTCATGCTTGTAGTTATAACTTTCATGTTGCCCTTTTTATGATTTTGAAGTAATCATGGTTAAATTAACTTAGAATGTTGCGAAACTCTGGCAGTATTGATTAAATATCATTTATATGCACTAGTCATTAATTTGGAAGGATTGGACATTATCTCATAGTATTTCATGTGTTAAGTGAACTAGTGCACCTTATCTTGATAAATAGATAACAAATAATATATCTTGCTAGAGAATTATGTTTCTTGTCAAGAGAACCTTTTAGGGCATATTAAAGCTTGGAAAATTATTACATGTTGTTTGGAAGAGATTTCATGTTTCTTCACAAAGTGCCCTATTAGGTATTTATTTGAAGTATTTTTCTATATAGCTACTTACCTTTGAATTGTATGAAACTTATTCTGTAATGTTTTATGATCATATTAAAGCTTTGATAATTTTTGTGTAATTTTTAGATAATGTTTGGTGGTACTTCCTTCTTTATCTCTATTTATTACAATTATCTTGAATTAATTAATTAAAGTCTAATATCTTTATGAAAATATTTGAAACTTGGTATTCTCCTATATTTATGCATCATATATTGTTCATAATTTTTGGGTGGCGTTGACGAAGAAATATAAAACTTCATGTTTAAAACCACCTATGGCCTAATTTTGAGGAGAATTCTATAATTCTAAATTAATTAGAAAAATTACAAGTTTCTGTATTTAGTAAAAATATGTCATGATAGACCCCCAATAATAATTTTAGGGCATTTGGATGAATATTTGAAGGGGTCACCAACCATGCTGATTATATAACTTAGGTTGGTCTACATATAGTAAAACTGCAGAATTGTGGTAGCATGTAGGATGTACATAGGGAGTTGGGATTAATAGTATACTGATTTGGTAAGGTGAAAATCAGTTCATCATTAGGAGACATGATGGGGAGTGTGTTAGGTTGAGTAGTGTTAAGTGGTGCTCGGGATCGACGAAAGATCATCTTTCCTGTGGAGAGAGAGTCAAAATACACTAGGGTTAGATTTAATATAACATTAAATTTGATTGGCTATGGGTAGATATCAATAAAAATAAGTATCTTGCGAAAGGGAGCTTTGGGCTTCAACCCAGCATAGTTTCTAGTGCCCTCGAGAGCCCTTCACGGGGAATGCCCGAGGCAGTCCATGGTTAACCTCAAAGCATAATGATAAAATGTCAAGAGAAATTAGTAAATACTTGGGCTTCACTTTCACTCACCTCGTTGACTCTGGAGGTTAGTTTGGTTTAGACATTCGAGCGGTAGGCTCGGTGGTTGTGGAAATCGACAAGTTAGACCGGTGAGCTGAAGGCTCAGACGGTAGTTGTAACAGACAGGTTTGTCCGGGTAGCCAATGGCTAAGAAATTCATGGTTGCATGTGCATAAAGTGTTGGGTCTTTGGTATTAGATGGTTGATCACACTGACATTGATATGTTGACTCGGCAAGTGTGGTTCTCACTTAGCCAAGGAAAAGACTGGCGGTTGGTCAGCATAGTACGTGGTGACTCTGGTGTGTCCTTAAGAGACGTACGTAATGGCTAGGCCTGGTAGTGCGGTTACCTGCCTAAAATAGGGTGGCCCGAACCACTATCTTCATTAGCCACTACAAAGGCTCCAAGGAGTGAAGCTAGCTTCCAAAATGGGGGAACTAAAGGTTTGCGTGCATAGAGTCGCGTGTGTGTGTTGCACTTACATGAATCATGACATAACACATCACTACACTCATACCTACATTAAACCTGACACCCCATCGTATAAACTAGTATGAGATAGCTTATACAATTTGAGCCTTGAAAAATACCCATTAACTTATAAGTTTGTATGAGCATTAATATAAGTTAAGGTTAATTATTCCATAGTTTAATTTTCATACACTTACTGCTCTACTCTACTTGTTTACAATACTAGTTCCTTATTACAGAACTGTTAGCTTGCTTTTCCTTTAATTATTCTTTTGAACATACACGTGCTAGGTTAGTTGTCACCTGCTTGTTCCACTCTGCTTTGTTGTCCTCCACTTTCATCCTCCCCGCACAGTGCCTCTGAGTTGTGGGGGTGAGGCGAGGATGATAGTGGCTTAGTCTTTTGACTAACGGTCGGTGGACCACATTTAACGCCCTTGATTTTCTGATGTCATTATTTGGTTTGTCAACGTCATAATTTCGACGTCAGGGCATTACCTTTTTTTAGTTTTGTTGATGGCGCTGCACTGTTTGTGCATTTTCACATCCTTCGGGCCTATTTATCTAGATTTTGAGATTTTGTTTGGTTGGAATGTCTTTCCGGTTATAATGATTGAGGTTTTCAGTACTTGGACTTGTCCGGTTTTGTTGTGTTCTGAGTATTTTGGAGTCTCGGCGAGTGTTTTGGATCCCTGTAAGGATTTTCTTTGCTAGGGTAAGCTATTGATGATAGTGTCTCAATAATGGCACTTCGGATTCTCAGGTCATCTTCGTTGCTAATTCGTAGGGTCGACATTTTATCCCGGAATAAGAGACAATATGAAATTTATCGAATTTACCCTGTTCAGTTCTCGAGAAGACCTGGAGTTCTCGAGAAATCCCTTATTGTTCTTAAGAAAAATCTTCTTGTTCCCGGGAGATGTGGTCTGGTACTTAGAGAAGTCCTGAGTAGTTCTCGAGTAGTGCTTACCTTCCTTCTCGAGAAGTTCTCTTATTCCTCGAGAAGCTCTCGAGAAATCTTCCTTGGATCTCGAGATACCGATTCCTTCAGTTCTCTAGAAGCTTTATAGTACTCTAGAAGTCCATCTTCAGTACTCGAGTAATCCTTCCCTAGTATTCGAGAAGTCCTTCTAAAGTACTCGAGTAATCATTCCCTAGTACTCGAGAAGTCCATCTTCAGTACTCGAGTAATCCTTCCCATGTACACGAGAAGTCCATCTTCAGTACTCGAGTAATCCTTCACTAGTACTTGAGAAGTCCTGTCTTGCTGTTCTCGAGAAGCTTTCTAGTACTCGAGAAATCCTTCTTTTATACTCGAGTAGGCCTTCTTCAGCACTCGAGTAAAGCTTGCCTTCTGTCTCGGGAAATATTCTTCTTTACTCGAGAAGCTCTCTACAGTACTCGAGTAATCCATGTCTTCATCTCGGAAAATCGGTTAAGCCAACCCCGGTTCATCCTTCTAAGTGTAAAGATTCTTACATTGTATTTATTATATATATAAATATAACTAATCTACTTCTCCATCCTCCTTATTTTAGACCGACCTAATGTTCTCCTTCCCGAACCATTGCGGTGTGAGCAGGAGAGGGAAAACCCTTCCGTAATTCTTCCGGTGGCCGCCGACGGTGCTATGTTGCTCGAAATATTCAACCGATCAAAGTTCCGAAAAGCTCTCAGCGAGAGCTTTGTCATCGTGGTAATATCTTCCCCTTTGCTTGAGATTTTCACGCTAGGGTTTCGGCCATAACCCCGATGTTTGGCCATTTTTGTTATATTTCGGCTTCCCTCGTCTTCTGTAGCCCCGATCTACGTCAAAGCGTGATTTTGGACGTCTTTTTCAGGTAAAATCAAGGCAAGTGATGTTTTCCTCCTTCCCTTCCCTTCTTTATCCAGATCTGTAGAATTTTCTAACTTCTTGCTATCACGATTAATAAATGATTTGTTGGTAAAAGTGTTGATAAGATCTTTGTCAATTTCCATGTTCTTGATTTTGGTTACCTAACCTTGAAAGTGCTATATGTTTTGATGATGAGATTAAATATCACTCTTCTTACCGTTCCGTAACTTTCATGTAGAACACGTTAGGGTTATTTAGGATTGTAAATTTTTACTAAAGGTTGATCAACCGTTTCATTCTAAAATTGTGTAATAGAATCCGATGTGCCATTATTGACTTGAGATTTCTATCATGGTTTTCTTCTTCGTGGCGATGTCATGGGGCGAGATAAGCTGCCAGGCCCCGATTAGGTTGTGATGTGCCTCTGAGCTCTAAACCCAGATCGTTACGCGATTTTCCTTCCGGGTTTTTCTTTGTTGCGGGTGTTATTAGTGGGTGAACCCTCCACCGCAACGTTTGATCTCCCTATTAGCACTTTGTGATGCTCTACCGGGTTTTTGGCCATTTCCGGTGTATGGTGGAGTATCCAATCTCCCCCGCTTTTAGACGGATGAATTGTATTTGGGGTTAGTCACCCCGTCCATTTTGATTTTTGGTGGAGTTGACCACAGGTGGCTAATAGGGGTTTATTCATCTTCCTGTTTACTTAATCTTGACCCTTTTCCCCTTATGGTCTTATGTATTTGGGGTGTTGTTGTTTTACGTGACACTTCACGTAAGTGTCCCCTTTTTACTTTTGTACCTTACTATTGTACCTTAATTAAGTATTTTTTTCCTTTTGTCTTGGGTTGGTACCCCTTTACTTTGATTACCTTTTGGCTTACTTTCTACCATCACTTGTACCTTATTGCTGAGGTGTTCTATCTTTGGAATGCCTCAGGTTCAGAGCTGTAGCTGAGTTTGGTGCTGGTTTTGGAGTGCTTGAGCGGCAGTGTTGGCTGTGGTTGTTGCCTCCCCATAGCGAGGTAGATTGTTGATTATTTTGCTTTACTAGTTCAGACATACTTGGATTTATGTGAGTTCATGTCAGTTTGTTGACGCCCACAGGACTGTTGTTCTTTTTGGATACTTGCTAGCTGCTTAGTTTTCTTTCTGTCGATGTGGATTACTTGCTCTCTATGATATTTTATGTTAGGATTGCATGGTTGTTATTTTCAAGAATAAAAATTACTACTATTACCTCATGCATTGAACGTTTTTAAAATGTTAAATCACTATATTTAGCGACCGTAAAAAAAATCTACTTTTATTGCTATTATAAATTTAGAACTTGCATACCTTGAGTAGTCCTCTGGAAACCTCTAAGCTCATGTAGGAAGTTTAATCTCATAAAAGAAGTATTTTCCGGCATTGTATAACTACTTTCTTCGTGGACTAGATGAGCCACTAAGCCGAGGGATACGACTAACTACTATACTAATTGATTTTTACTCTTAATAACTTAAAGAACCTTTCTTCATGGCTAACTAGAAGTTTTGCCTGAGCGTCCGCAGTTATCCCCTGCTGACGTGGCATCATGACGCAAATTTTTTCCTTACTTTGATATACTTATTTGGAGGTGAAAATGCGGGTTGTGAAATTTGGTATCAGATGGAGGTTGGTTTGACAAGTTGGTCGAACCAGCCAATCTCATTTAGTTGTTTTCCTTCATTCATTTGCATACACACACTGATGTGTCATCAGTACGTTTTAACCGAAGCATAGTCACTACACCCATGATATGATAAGAAGTATACGGGGCATATTATGTAGTATGAGATGCATACTATGTGTTTCTATATGGATCCACCAGAGGAGGCACCATGTGACGAGTATGTAGTATGAGATGCATAACCATCATCACATGGGTTCCCATTAGCAAGTTTTCTTTTTCATTGCATGCGATGTTATGTAGTATGTGATGCATAACATTTCATGTGTACGCCATTCATGCATGCATTAAGGCATTTATAGAATGCATAACACTGCATACATAGCATATCATTGCATATGCACGCGTGCTAGGTTAAGGGTTATAGGATGACACATGTACACACATGTTTTTTAAAGAAGAATAAAGAAATTCATGCATTCATCTCATAGGCACATGAGTAAATAGGATGAGAGAATATCATCCTAAGTAGGACATATCATCATTATTAAATCCTAGAGCAAGTTGCAGGATAAGTAAGTGTCTTAAGTGTGGTCTGAACTAGTTGTGTGACCTAGTTGTAATCTAGGACTTTGATGACCCGTTCGTTACTTTTTAGAATGCCGCCAAAGAATCCTGCGATGAGGTTGACTCCCCAGTCAGAGGCTGATTTGTCAGGTGCTCAGAGTGATGCGTTGATTGAGAGCTTGCGTCAGAGTAATGAGGCTCTATCGAGGCAGCTTATTGCGATGCAGTTGCAAATTCAGTCCCTGTTGTCTATCGCTCCTGCACAGCAACCCTTAGAGTAAGATTTTGCTGCAGTTGAAGCCGTTCCTGCTAATCCTGCTCCTTCGGTACCCCCGAAGATGATCCTTATATCGCATTTCCAGCGATTTAGACCTCCCACTTATGACGGGAGTGCCGATTTCATGGTTTTGGATGATTGTATTATCTCTATGGATGAGATGTTAACGTATTCTGGGATTTTGGAAGCCGAGAAGGTGATGCTTGCGGCCTACCGGCTAAAAAGCCTGTCAAATACCTGGTGGATTCGAGAAAGGTAAAGTTTGGCAGAAGGATGTTCTTGGGAGTCCTTCAAGAAGATACTGCTGAAGAAGTTCTTACCCTCGGTCGAGCAGGACTGATTGATGAACAATTTCCTACATTTGAAGCAAAGGCAGCTCACTGTTAGCGAATATGAGATCGAGTTTAGTAAGCTGAGCCGATTTGGTCCCGATTTAGTAGCCTCGGAGGAATGGAGAGTGAATCGTTTCCTCGGAGGGTTAAGAAGCGATGTCCAGCAATTGGCATGCGCTTATCGACATGAAAGCTATGCTGAAGCAGTGGAAGCCGCATTGAAGTCGAGGAGGTCGAGAACGCCAAGAATCAAGGTGCTGCGTAGAGAAAGGAAAAGAGAAAAGGCGAGGAGGTTGAAGCTCTAGGGCATCTGGCCCTTCTTCGAAGAAGAGAACTAAAGAGGTACGTAGTTTTTGTGGTCGATCTGGCCACCCTTTCGAAAGGTGTTTCAAGAGGACTGCCACCCTGAAGTAGTAGCAGGTGCACGCCATCCAAGGTGCACCCAAAGGTGATCTGGTATGCCCGATCTGTACAAAGAAGGGTCGTGACGTGAGTCATTGCTGGTTGAAGTACAAGGTCTGTTTCCAGTGCGGGCAGAAGGGCCACCTGAAGTCTTCATGCCCCTAGGCTCAGACTCCACTACAGCCTGCCCCGCTTCGTGCTCTGCCGCTGCCACCGAACCAGGATAAAGGAAAAGGAAAGCTGAATGTTGTGACCAGAGAGGAAGCTCAAACCTCTACACAAGTTGTTTCAGGTTCGCCCTAGTTTGATTATCTTTTTATTTATATTTGTTGCCCTAGTTATCGTTCGTTTAGTTTTATATGCTATGGTTTTAGGGGAGTTTAAGGTGCAGAATCGGTGGGCGTGCGTTCTTTTCGATTCGGGTGCCACCCATTCCTTTGTGTCTCGGAGGGTTGTATATAAACATCGTTTAAACGTGGATCAGTTAGGAGACTCCTTCAACGTCAGGCTTCCATCCGATGATTCAGTGATATCTAATCAAGGATTTCTGAAATTCCCTATTTATATAAGCGATTTCCTAGCCTTTGCGAACTTGATGGTGCTGGATCTGGCATACTTTGATGTGATTTTGGGCATGGACTGGGTATCCTGGTATAATGCAGTCATCCAGTGCAAGGCAAAGCGACTGACTTCAGGATGGACAATGGCCAACCTATGAGCTTCTAAGGATTTCAGGACAGGGTTTCCCCTATAATTCCTATGATATGTGCTTGTCGTGCTATCAAGTCTGGTTGCGAGGCATTTTTGGTCTCTATTTCTGCTTTGGAAATTGCTTTTGTTACACCACATCTTGAGGATGTCTCGGTGGTGCGAGAGTTTCCAGATGTTTTTCCAGATAGTCTTCCAGGACTTCCTCCGGTGAGGGAGATAGAGTTTGTGATAGACCTCGAACCAGGTACTCATCCTATTGCCAAAGCACCATACTGTATGGCTCCACGTGAGTTGGATGAGTTGCGTACTCAGCTTGATGAATTGATGCTGTGTGGATTTATTAGACCAAGTTCTTCTCCGTGGGATGCTCCTATTTTGTTCGTAAATAAGAAAGATGGATCGATGAGGCTTTGAATCGATTACAGAGAATTAAAAAAGGTAACCGTTAAGAATAGATATCCCTTGCCGAGAATTGACTATTTTTTTGATCAGTTACGTGGTAGCTCGGTATTTTCAATGATTGATCTTCGTTCAGGCTACCACCAGTTTAGAATTCATGAGGTAGATATTCCATGGTCTGCTTTCCGATCGTGACATGGACATTTTGAGTTTTTGGTAATGTCTTTCGGGTAGACCAATGCACCCTCTACTTTCATGAATTTGATGAACAGGTTGTTTAAGGACTTCTTGGACCGATTTGTTATTATGTTCATAGATGACGTCCTAGTGTTTTCCCGAAGTGTTGAGGAGCATACTCAACATTTGCATTTGGTTTTCTCGACCCTGAGGGAGCACAAGATATATGTAAAGTTGAGCAAGTGTGAGTTCTGGCAATCTCAGGTGTCCTTTCTGGGGCATGTTGTAAACAAGGATGGTATTTCTGTAGACCCAACCAAGATTTCTGCTGTGATGGAATGGGAGAGACCTTCTACACCTAACGAGATTAGGAGCTTCGTAGGCCTGGCTGACTATTATAAAAGATTTGTGGAAGGATTTTCAGTGTTGTCTGCTCCTTTAACTAGACTTACTCAAAAGAATATTGAATTCGTTTAGAGTGATAAGTGTGAAGAAGCCTTCCAAGAGTTGAAGAAGAGATTGTGTACTGCTCCAGTCTTGGCCATGCCTAATGAAGGGGTTGAGTACACTGTGTATGTGGATGCATCACACATTGGACTTGGCTATGTTTTGATGAAATATGGGAAGGTGGTCTCGTATAGATCAAGATAATTGAAGATTCAAGAAAGAAACTATCCTACGTATGATTTGGAGTTTCCTGATGTATTTTATGCGATGAAGCTGTGAAGACACTTATTGTATGGTGCGCTGTGCTAGATCTATACAGACCATAAGAGTTTGAAGTACGTCTTCACTCATAAGGAATTAAATCTGTGTCAACATTGGTGGTTAAAATATGTGGCTGATTATGAAGTGGAAATTCTCTATCATCCGAGAAAGACTAATGTAGTAGCCGATGCTTTGAGTAGAAAAACCGCCAAAATTTTCAATTTGACTGTACAGTCCTTGGTAGAAGAATTTTGTTGATGGACATTAAGGCAGGGAGTAATACTGTGCCTGTTAGTTTAGAAGCTGAATAGCCCTCTTGGATATCCCTAACTCGAGTACATCAGAAGGATGATCCGGATTTGTTTCACCTCCGGAATAGAACTGAGAAGGGAGAGCTACCTGATTTCTCCTTGGATGAGTTGGATACCTTAAAATATTGGGGTAGATTTTGCATTCCGGCTTTTGGTGATATTCGGGCTAAAATCTGTAATGAAGCTCATGGTTCCAGTATTGCATATCATCCTGGTTCCACTAAAACGTATAAAGATCTAAAGCAAATTATTTGTGGTCAGGAATGAAGAACGATAAATAAAAGTTTGTGTCAAAATGTTTTACGTGTCAGCGTGTCAAGGCTGACCATAGGAGGCCTGGAGGTAAATTAACACCGCTTGATATTCCAAGTTGGAAGTGGGAGGGTATTTCGATGGATTTCATCACAGGTTTACCAAAATCTCCCCGAGGGCATGACTTTGTTTGGGTGATAGTTGATCAATTGACTAAACGTGCTCACTTTGTACCTTTTAAGGTCGGATATTCTATGAAGACGATAGCTGAATTATACCTTGATGAGGTTATCAGATTGCATGGTGTGCCTGTTAATATTGTATCGGACCGAGACTCTAGATTTACGTCACATTTTTGGAAGAGTTTACAGGAGACGTTGGGTACTGATTTGAGGTATTCCACCGCCTATCATCCGCAGACGAACGATCAGTCTGAAAGAGTAAATCAGATGTTATTTTTTGTATCATAGTGGCGCTTGGGATGAGCGTCTCAGACTCATGGAGTTTGCATATAATAATAGTTATCAATAGAGTCTGCAGATGGCCCCGTTTGTGGCCCCGTTTGAGGCCTTATGCGGGAGGCATTGTATGACCCCTTTGTTTTGGGCTGAAATTGGTGAGAGACCGTTGCTAGGTCCGGAAGCCCTGGAAGACTTGAATTGTGTCATGACTCATATTCAAGAAAAGCTCCGTGTGGCACAAGAATGTTATGAGAAATATGTTAATCAACGAAGGGTTGATCTAGTGTTCGCTATTACGTACATGGTTATTCTGAAAGTTTCTCCGATGTCATGTGTTAAAAGGTTTGGAAGGTACCACAAGTAGGCCCCCGGTACGTGGGACCTTTTCAGATTCTTTAACGCATTGGTGTATCAGCTTATAGGCTGAAGTTGTCTGCTACCTTCCCTGGTGTCCATAATGTGTTCCATGAGAGACAGTTGTGGAAGTGTATTCGTAATGATCGTCAAGTCCTCGACTCAGTGCCCCAGATTCTGCCCAACTTTTCATACGTGGAAGAACCTATTCGTATTCTGGATTCTCAAGATCGAGTGTTGCGGAGGAAGACCATCCCCTTGGTTAAGGTTCTCTGGAGAAATCAAGACATCGAGAGCGCGGCGTGGGAGTTGGAGCCGGAAATGAGAGAATCTCATCCGCATCTTTTCCCATAGTTTAGGTATGTCTCAGGGATTTTGATAATAATTGGGTTTTGGTTTTGGTTTGGTTTTGTGGTTGTGTTAAGTTTCGAGACGAAACTTCTTTTTAGGGGGTGTGACTGTAATGCCCCTGATTTTCTAATGTCATTATTTGGTTTGTCGACGTCATAATTTCGATGTCAGGGAATTACCCTTTTTTTGTTTTGCTGATGGCGATGTACCGTTTGTGCGTTTTCACGTCCGTCAGGCCTATTTATCCAGATTTTGGGATTTTGTTGGTTTGTAATGTCTTTCCGGTTATAATGGTTGAGTTTTTGAGGACTTAGACTTGTCCGGTTTTGTTGCGTTCTGAGCATTTTGGAGTCTCGGCACGTATTTTGGATCATTGTGAGGATTTTATTTGCTTGGGTAAGCTATTGATGATAGTGTCTAAAGAATGGTACGTCGGATTCTAGGGTCGTCTTCGCAGCTAATTCGTAGGGTTGACATTTTATCCCGAAATAAAAGACGATCTAAAATTTATCGAATTTACATTGTTCAGATCTCAAGAACACCTGGAGTTCTCGAGAAATCCCTTGTTGTTCTCGAGAAACATCTTCTTGTTCTTGGGAGATGCGGTCTCGTACTTGTGAAGTCCTAAGTTGTTCTCGAGTTGTGCTTACCTTCCTTCTCGAGAAGTTCTCTTATTCCTTGAGAAGCTCTCGAGAAATCTTCCTTGGATCTCGAGATACCGATCCCTTAAGTTCTCGAGAAGCTTTATAGTACTCGAGATGTCCATCTTCAGTACTCGAGTAATCCTTCCCTAGTACTCGAGAAGTCCATCTTCAATACTCAAGTAATCCTTCCCTAGTACTTGAGAAGTCCATCTTCAGTACTCGAGTAATCCTTCCCTAGTACTCGAGAAGTCATCTTCAGTACTCGAGTAATCCTTCCCTAGTACTCGAGAAGTCCTGTCTTGCTGTTCTCGAGAAGCCTTCTAGTACTCCAGAAATCCTTCTTCTATACTCTAGTTGGCCTTATTCAGCACTCGAGTAATGCTTGCCTTGTGTCTCGGGAAATATTCTTCTTTACTCGAGAAGCCCTCTATAGTACTCGAGTAATCCATGTCTTCATCTCGGAAAATCGGTTCAGCCGACCCCGGTTCTTCCTTCTCAGTGTAAAGATTCTTACATTGTATTTATTATATATATTAATATAAATACTCTACTTCTCCATCCTCCTTCTTTTAGACCGACCTACTGTTCTTCTTCCCGAACCATAGAGGCATGAGCAAGAGAGGGAAAACCCTTCCATAATTCTTCCGGTGGCCGCCGACGGTGCTCCGGTGCTCGAAATCTTCAACCAATCATAGATCCAAAAAGCTCTCAGTGAGAGCTTCGTCATCATGGTAATACCTTCCCGTTTTCATAAGATTTTCTCATTAGTGTTTTTGGCCATAACCCCGATTTTTGGCCATTTTTGTTAGATTTCGGCTTCCCTCGTCTTCTCTAGCACCGATCTACGTCAAGGAGTGATTTTGGACGTCTTCACCTGTAAAATCAAGGCAAGTGATGGTTTCCTCCTTCCATTCCCTTCTTTATCAAGATCTATAGAAGTTTCTAACTTCTTGCTATCACGATTAATAAATAACTTGTTGGTAAAAGTGTTGATAAGATCTTTGTCAATTTCCATTTTAATTTCCATGTTCTTTATTTTGTTTACCTAACCTTAAAAGTGTTATATGTTTTGATGATGAGATTAAATATCACTCTTCTTACCATTCCGTAACTTTCATGTAGAACACGTTAGAGTTATTTAGGATTGTAAAGTTTTACTAAAGTTTGATCAACCGTTTCATTCTAGAATTGTGTAATAGAATCCGATGTGTCATTGTTGACTTGAGATTTCTATCATGGTTTTCTTCTTCGTGGCGATGTTATGGGGCGAGACAAGCCGCCAGGCCCCGATTGGGTTGTGGTGTGCCTCTGAGCTCTAAACCCGGACCGTTACGGGGATTTCCTTCCGGGTTTTTCATTGTTGCGTGTGTTATTAGTGGGTGTACCCACCGCCGCAACGTTTGATCTCCCTATTAGCACTTTGTGGGGCTCTACTTGGTTTTTGGGCATTTGCGATGTATGGTGGAGTATCCAGTCTCCCCCGCTTTTAGACGGATGAATTGTCATTGGGGTTGGCCACCCCGCCTGTTTTGGTTTTTGGTGGAGTTGACCACAAGTGGCTAGTAGGGGTTTGTTACTCTTCCTGATGACTTAATATTGACCCTTTTCTCCTTATGGTCTTGTGCATTTAGGGTGCTATTGTTTCACGGGACACTTCACGTAAGTGTCCCCTTTTTACTGTTGCACCTTATTGTTGTACCTTAATTAAGTATTTTTTTCCTTTGGTCTTGGGTTGGTACCCCTTAACTTTGATTACTATTTAGCTTACTTTTTGCCATCACTTGTTTCTTGCTGAGGTGTGCTGTCTTTGGAATGCCTTAGGTTCAGAGATGTAGCTGGGTTTGTTGCAGGTTTTGGAGTGCTTGAGCTGCAGTGTTGGCCGTGGTTGTTGCCTCGCCATAGCGAGGTATATTGTTGATTATTTTGCTTTACTAGTTCAAACATACTTGGATTTATGTGGGTTCGTGTCTGTTTGTTGAAGCCCATAGGACTATTGTTCATTTTGGATACTTGCTAGCTGCTTAGTTTTCTTTCTATGGATGTGGAATACTTGCTCTCTGGGAAGTTTTATGTTAGGATTGCATGGTAGTTATTTTCAAGAATAAAAATTACTACTATTACCTCATGCATTTCACGTTTTTAAAATGTTAAATCATTCTATTTAGTGACCGTAAAAAAAATCTACTTTTATTGTTATTATAAATTTACAACTTGCATACCTTGAGGTGTTCTCTGGGAATCTCTAAGCTCATGTAGGAATTTTAATCTCATAAAAGAAGTATTTTTCTACAGTGTATAACTACTTTGTTCGTGGACTAGATGAACCACTAAGCCGAGGGATACGGCTAACTACTATACTCAAATTGATTTTTACTCTAAATAACTTAAAGAACCTTTCTTCATGGCTAAGTAGAAGTTTTGCCTGAGCGTCCGCTGTTATCCCCTGCTGACCTGGCATCATGACGCGCATTTTTTCCTTACTCTTATATACTTATTTGGCGGTGAAAATATGGGTTGTGACACCACATCATTTTAGGGGACCGAGGAGAAGAAGCATCAACACAAGCAGGACAAGGAGGCAAGACATAAGGAGCAGTTGTTGTGCACTACCACTACTACAAGGCGATAGGTCGAGGATGGTTTTCAATTGCTTCTGCTAGATGTGTGAGTTGTGTGAGAGAGATTATTTATAATAGACATGTACCAGGCTTATTCCCATTTTTCTACTCTCTTTCATATTTTGTACTCATTGTGGACTATTGTTTCTTATATATATATATGAATTTTGTGGATTTGTTGTACTTATTCTTCTTTGATGATCATCATTGCCGGCAGAATCAACATTTTTAGTGGCGACCCTCACGAGTGTCGGTGTCACCATAAAATGGTGGTTCTGGGCTTAAGACCCGGTAGTGTATCAAAAAATGGGGTCTTACACCACGTGTCATTGCCTCATTGGACCGCCCCTAATTTTTACTTAATTTAAGTATTATTCAAATGACCGGTCCAAGGAATCCAACAGCACGAATCACGAGGTTCGGTTCACTGCGACTATACAAGATAGTGAATTCGGTCAATGCCACAAATCTCGTAAGGTAATTTCGTCACGTATCTTTCCGTATACTCGATGAATCAGCGAGCCCCGTCATATAATATCGACGAATTAGTTAAATGATTCACGGTGAATTCGTCAAATATCCTTGGTGATATCCGACAAAATTCCCCTAGCCAAATTCCCATGTTTTAATGTCGTCGAATTCCTCTCAACCATATTCTACGAATTCGTCGGATATCATTGGCGATATCCGACGAATTTTACATGCCTTATATCTCCATCCAGCCCATTATTGAGTTTGTCGAGTATCACCCATCGATACCTGACGAACCAGTAAGCATACTAGACGAATTCGTCGGATATCCTCGATGATATCCAACACATTTCACTTGGCTGAATTTCCATTCTTCATCTCGTCGAATCCTTCTCAACCATATTCGACGAATTCGTCGGATATCATTGGCGATATCTGACAAATGTTACTTGGACGTTGCCCCCAGCTAGGCGCCGTGTAACGCCCCCACCCGTCACGTGGACTATAACAGTGGGTCCGGCTGGGACCCCACGCCATAGTTCACAGACAAGCGGCAGAATTACATGTGGAAATCAAAATCTATTTGCACCCTAACTCAAAACATTCTAGCGCGGTAAGTGAAGTTAAATGAACTCAGCTCAGAGAATGTCCACATTTATTTATCAAAACCAGGAATGTATACAACCCACACACACTGGCCTTAAGGCCTTACAAGTTTCTCTTTTCACAAATACATTTTCGTACATCGGCACGCAGGCCGGCCACACATGAAATCCAACCACGTTTCTTCGCACGACCTTCAAGGGACTTTAGCAACAATCCAACACTCTGCTCACTTCAATGGCATCACCAGCACTTGTAATTCATTATCCACCCAAGAGCGGTAAACAAAGTAACAGTTAGCTTTAGCTGACCACTTATAACGACCCTACCCCTTACCCATGGCAGTGGTTCCTTCCCTGTATGCATTGCCATCATTATATAGATCACTCTACCAATCACAATCACATCACAAACGCCGATATCCACCAGACGCTCTGTGCACTCAGGGCACCTTATTGGTGTACCAGATATCCCATTCGTACACCGACGATCAGAGGTTCTTCACTTGTTGGTTGGGCGGTTTGATCCTAGTCCACCAGTCCCATGCTGGCGACATCCCGTCCATACCACTCAGAGGTACTAACCTCACAGCATCCAAAAATATAACCAGAGCAGATCGACCCGCCCTTGTGGTGTAGCAAGCCGGGCTTATCACTGTGCCACAGGCATTACCACCAATCGACCCCTCACTAATTTCCTGATCGACTCGCCCTTGTGGTACAGTAAGCCGGTGCTCGCTTCCCGGGCATTACCGCCAATCGATCTCTTCTCTAACTAGATCAACCCACCCTAGTGGTATAACAGGTCGGGTTTATCTCGCTCTTCCCAGACGTGCTACCAATTGATCTCTCATCACAAGTAGGAGCTTAACCAAAGCCTCCATTCATCCATACGCAACATCACATCCCATTCATCCATCCAATAACCAAAACTTATATTTCATATCATCAAGTCCACGAAATCCACGGAGTCTTCTCCGGTTTACTCCCGATCATCACCAATCCAGACTACCCGTCCAGATGGGCTTCACACAACATGCCTAAGTTATACTCCACACTTCCGACTCTAGATGCAGACTCAACCAAGGAATCACTTCCGCGATCCACCTCTTGGTGGAGGATTCCATACACATGCATAAAGAAAGGACTTTGATGTCCAAGAAGGAGATCGTTACCCTTGAAGATCGCTTCGGAGCCATGAATCAGCTGGATGGAAATCACCATCTCAGCGTTGACTCCATAAATCCGAACTCGGATCTTAAATCCACACCCCGCAGCTCCTCCAGCAGCGGATTTCCTCCTTCCTACTTTCCTTCCCTTGCCCTCTCTCTCTTTCCCTCTCTTGGAAAGGGAGAAGAAGAAGATGATGATGAAATGATGAGCTAATTCTTCATTTTCGGCCTTATATCAGCAAGGAGAATTCTGAGCCATCAGATCCCATAGGAAGAAAAGGAACGGCCAGAAAAATTCCCTGAAAGCAACTCTCTCGGGTCTGACATTCCCTGTGACATGCTAGTGTCACAGGCCGTGTCCCCTAAGCGGTGCACGAACCGCCTTATCCAAAATAAGCCACGTAATGTGACACGCCCGTGTCACATGGCTGACACGCCCGTGTCACATGGCTGACACGCCCGTGTCCCATGGCTGACACGCCTGTGTGAGGCTCTCGAGACCCTCTCGAGACCTACTCGAGACAACTACTCGAGTAGTTGGGCAGGACACGCCCGTGTCCAAAGGATGACACGCCCGTGTCACCTCCCCTACTCGAGACAAAAGAGACCCACTCGAGATCATTTATCGAGACGTAATCGAGTGAAGTACATGCCTGGTGACGTGCCCGTGTCCCATGTGACACGCCCGTCTCATGGCCGTGACTTCACTCGACGATCGCCGGCCAAATCACTTGAGTGGAAAATCGTCGAACTCGAGGAGGACACGCCCCCTGACACGCCTGTGTCAATGGGCGTGTTCCCTCCCGAAAACTTCATTGACCGAAATTCGTCGACCACGGGCTCGACTACTCAACCCAAGCAAGATACGCCGTGGGACACGCCCGTGTCCCAGGCCATGTCAACCAATCCTGAAACCCAAAGGTGAATTGGGGCTTTTACAATCCTCCCCTCCTTCAAAAACATTTCGTCCCCGAAATCTGCCTCATGTCAGCCACATAATCACGCACACTTTCACTATTCGCAATCAATCACTCGAATCAACCACTCCACCGCTAGCCGGGTTAGAGCTCCGAGGCCGCACAACCCTACTAACACATCAATCACATACACATATACAGATAACTTCACACGTGCGCATTCATCCACAAATTCATCGAGTGATCTATAACCAAACACCTCATAATATCAATTGATCACTTCATGTCACAAGTGCATGTGGCCGTTCCACATTCCATAACACAGATATATATATATATATATATAATAGTATCATCACTATTCACATCATTAGCGCGTTATTATACATAGCCAGTAGTCAAATCATCCAAGTGACATTGATTCCTATTCTACGTTTCCTTCCGCTCATTCGCCTGATTTTGCATATATCGCTTGATAGGCTTTTGGAGTCCCAAGTTAAACACTTGCGGCTGTATTTCACTAACTGAGCTTTGCGGATCTTACACTTCCAAGTTATGCAATCGAGGTTGCGTCCGGGATGCAGATGACTCGGCCACTGCTTTACCCTTTTCTTCATAAGACGCACCTCCTGCAGGGGCATTCCAACAAAATTTCACTATGTGTCCTTGCTTCCCGCAATTATAGCATATATGTGTCTCACCACGTCCTGGTCCATACATTGCCCCAGAAGAAACAGTCGATGGAGCTAATTCCATAAACCTGAATCTTTTCATATCTCGCAATATATTTCCTACACACTCACACACTTCACGTGCATGAAATACATTCCTAGTGGACATTCGTGTGTTCAATTATGTTTTCTCCTCCCAAAAAATCACAACCTGGCCCTGATACCACTTTTTAACGCCCCCACTCGTCACGTGGACTATAACAGTGGGTCCGGCCGGGACCCCACGCCATAGTTCACAGACAAGCGGCAGAATTACGTGTGGAAATCAAAATCTATTTGCACCCAAATTCAAAACATTCTATCGCAGCATGTGAAGTTAAATGAACGCAGCTCAGAGAATGTCCACATTTATATATCAAAACCAGGAATGTATACAACCCACACACACTGGCCTTAAGGCCTTACAAGTTTTTCTTTTCACAAATACATTTTCGTACATCGACACGCAGACCGGCCACACATGAAATCCAACAACGTTTCTTCGCACGGCCTTCAATGGCCTTTAGAAACAATCCAGCACTCTGCTCACTTCAATGCCATCACCAGCACCTGCAATTCATTATCCACCCAAGAGCGGCAAACAAAGTAACGGTCAGCTTTAGCTGACCACTTATAACGACCCTACCCCTTACCCGGGGCAGTGGTTCCTTCCATGTATGCATTGCCATCATTATATAGATCACTCTACCAATTACAATCACATCACAAATGCCGGTATCCACCAGACGCTCTGTGCACTCAGGGCACCTTATTGGTGTACCGGATATCCCAGTCGTACACCGCCGATCAGAGGTTCTTCACTTGTTGGTTTGGCGGTTTGATCCTAGTCCACCAGTCCCATGCTCGCGACATCCCGTCCATACCACTCAGAGGTACTAACCTCACAGCATCCACAAATATAACCAGAGCAGATTGACCCACCCTTGTGTTGTAGCAAGTCGGGCTTATCGCTGCGCCCCAAGCATTACCACCAATCGACCCCTTACCTATTTCCTGATCGACCCACCCTTGTGGTGCAGTAAGCCGAGTGCTCGCTTCCCAGGCATTACCACCAATGGATCCCTTCTCTAACTAGATCAACCCACCCTAGTGGTGTAACAGGCCGGGTTTATCTCGCTCTTCCCAGGCGTGCTACCAATTAATCTCTTATCACAAGTAGGAGCTTAACCAAAGCCTCCATTCATCCATACGCAACATCACATCCCATTCATCCATCCAATAACCAAAACATATATTTCATATCATCAAGTCCACGAAATCCACGGAGTCTTCTCCGGTTTACTCATGATCATTACCAATCTAGACAACCTGTCCAGATGGGCTTCACACAGCATGCATATGTCGTACTCCACACTTCTGGCTCGAGATGTAAACTCAACCAAGGAATCACTTCCGCGATCCACCTCCTGGTGGAGGATTCCACGCACATGCATAAAGAAAGGACTTTGATGTCCAAGAAGGAGATCGTTACCCTTGAAGATCTCTTCAGAGCCATGAATCAGCCAGATGGAAATCACCGTCTCAGCGTTTCCTCCACGAATCTGAACTCGGATCTTCAATCCACACTCCGCAGCTCCTCCAGCAGCGGATTTCCTCCTTCCTCCTTCCTCCTTTCCTTCCCTGGCCCTCTCTCTCTTTCTCTCTCTTGGAAAGTGAGAAGAAGAAGATGATGAAATGAAGAGCTAATTCTTCATTTTCGGCCTTATATCAGCAAGGAGAAATCTGAGCCATCAGATCCCATAGGAAGAAAAGGAACGGCCAGAAAAATTCCCTGAAAGCAGCTCTCTCGGGTCTGACACGCCCTGTGACACGCCCGTGTCACAGGCCGTGTCCCCTAAGCAGTGCACGAACCGCCTTATCCAAAATAAGCCACGTCATGTGACACGCCCGTGTCACATGGCTGACACGCCCGTGTCATATGGCTGACATGCCCGTGTCAGGCTCTTGAGACCCTCTCGAGACCTACTCGAGATAACTACTCGAGTAGTTGGGCAGGACATGCCCGTGTCCAAAGGATGACACGTCTGTGTCACCTCCCCTACTCGAGACAAAAGAGACCCACTCGAGATCATTTCTCGAGACATACTCGAGTGAAGTACATGCCTGGTGGCACGCCCGTGTCCTATGTAACATGCCCGTGTCATGGCCGTGACTTCACTCGACGATCGCCGACCAAATCACTCGTGTGGAAAATCGTCGAACCCGAGGAGGACACGCCCCCTGACACGCTCGTGTCAATGGGCGTGTTCCCTCCCAAAAACTTCGTCGACCGAAATTCGTCGACCACGCGCTCGACTACTCAACCCAAGCAAGACACGCCCTGGGACACGCCTGTGTCCCCGGACATGTTAACCAATCCTGAAACCCAAAGGTGAATAGGGCTGTTAAAATCCTGCCCTCCTTCAAAAAAATTTCATCCCCGAAATTTGGCTCATGACAGCCACATAATCACGCACACTTTCACTATTCGCAATCAATCACTTGAATCAACCACTCTACCGTGAGCCGGGTTAGAGCTTCGTGGCCGCACAATCCAACTAACACATGCAGCACATACACACATACACATAACTTCACACGTATGCATTCGTCCACAAATTCATCGAGTGATGTATAACCAAACACCTCATAATATCAATTGATCACTTCATGTCACAAGTGCATGTGGCCATTCCACATTCCATAACACAGATATATATATATATATATATATATATATATATATATATATATATATATATATATATATATATATATATATATATATATATATATATATAATAGTATCATCACAATTTACATCATTAGCGCGTTATTATACATAGCCAGTAGTCACATCATCCAAGTGACATAGATTCCTATTCTACGTTTCCTTCCGCTCAGCCGTCTGATTTTGCATATATCGCTTGATAGGCTCTTGGAGTCCCAAGTTAAATACTCGCGGCTGTATTTCACCAACTGAGCTTTGCGGCTCTTGTACCTCCAAGTTATGCAATCGAGGTTGCATCCGGGATGCAGATGACTCGGCCACTACTTTACCCTTTTCTTCATAAGACGCACCTCCTGCAGGTGTATTCCAACAAAATTTCTCTATGTGTCCTTGCTTCCCGCAATTATAGAATATACGTGTCTCACCACGTCCTGGTCCATACATTTCCCCAGAAGAAACAGTCGATGGAGCTAATTCCACAGGCCTGAATCTTTTCTTATCTTGCTATATATTGCCTACATACTCACGCACTTCACGTGTATGAAATACATTCCTCGTGGACATTCGTGAGTTCAATTATGTTCTCTCCTCCCAAACAATCTAAACCTTGCTCTGATACCACTTTATAATGCCCCCACCCGTCACGTGGACTATAACAGTGGGTCCGGCCGGGACCCCACTCCATAGTTCACAGACAAGCGACAGAATTACGTGTGGAAATCAAAATCTATTCGCACCCTAACTCAAAACATTCTAGTGCAGCATGTGAAGTTAAATGAACTCAGCTCAGAGAATGACCACATTTATATATCAAAACTAGGAATGTATACAACCCACACACACTGGCCTTAAGGCCTTACAAGTTTTTCTTTTCACAAATAAATTTTCGTACATCGGCACGCAGGCCGGCCACACATGAAATCCAACCACGTTTCTTCGCACGGCTTTCAAGGTCCTTTAGCAACAATCCAGAACTCCGCTCACTTCAATGCCATCACCAACACCTGCAATTCATTATCCACCCAAGAGCGGCAAACAAAGTAACGGTTAGCTTTAGCTGACCACTTATAACGACCCTACCCCTTACCCAGGGCAGTGGTTCCTTCCCTATATGCATTGCCATCATTATATAGATCACTCTACCAATCACAATCACATCACAAATGCTGGTATCCACCAGACACTCTGTGCACTCAGGGCACCTTATTGGTGTACCGGATATCCCAGTCGTACACCGCCGATCAGAGGTTCTTCACTTGTTTGTTGGGCGGTTTGATCCTAGTCCACCAGTCCCATGCTGGCGACATCTCGTCCATACCACTCAGAGGTACTAACCGCACAACATCCACAAATATAACCAGAGCAGATCAACCCATCCTTGTGGTGTAGCAAGCCGGGCTTATCGCTGCGCCGCAGGCATTACCACCAATCGACCCCTCACCTATTTCCTGATCGACTCGCCCTTATGGTATAGTAATTCGGGTGCTCGCATACCAGGCAATACCACCAATCGATCCCTTCTCTAACTAGATCAACCCACCGTAGTGGTGTAACATGCCGGGTTTATCTCGCTCTTCCCAGGCGTGCTACCAATTGATCTCTCATCACAAGAAGGAGCTTAACCAAAGCCTCCATTCATCCATACGCAACATCACATCGCACTCATCCATCCAATAACCAAAACATATATTTCATATCATCAAGTCCACGAAATCCACGGAGTCTTCTCCGGTTTACTCATGATCATCACCAATCCAGAATACCCGTCCAAATGGGCTTCACACAGCATGCCTATGTCGTACTCCACACTTTCGGCTCTAGATGCAGACTCACCAAGGAATAACTTCTGTGATCCACCTCTTGGTGTAGGATTCCACACACATGCATAAAGAAAGGACTTTGATGTCTAAGAAGCAGATTGTTACCCTTGAAGATCGCTTCGGAGCCATGAATCACCCGGATGGAAATCACCATCTCAGCGTTGCCTCCATAAATCCGAACTCAGATCTTCAATCCACACTCCGCAGCTCCTCCAACAGCGGATTTCATCCTTCCTCCTTTCCTTCCCTTTCCCTCTCTCTCTTTCTCTCTCTTGGAAAGGGAGAAGAAGAAGATGATGATGAAATGAAGATCTAATTCTTCATTTTCGGCCTTATATCAGCAAGGAGAAATCTGAGCCATCAGATCCCATAGGAAGAAAAGGAACGGATAGAAAAATTCCCTGAAAGCAGCTCTCTCGGGTCTGACAGGCCCTGTGACATGTCAGTGTCACAGTCCGTGTCCCCTAAGTGGTGCACGAACCGCCTTATCAAAAATAAGCCACGTCATGTGACATGCCCGTGCCATATGGCTGACACGCCCGTGTCACATGGCTGACTCGCCCGTGTCACATGGCTGACACGCCCGTGTCACATGGCTGATACGCCCGTGTCACATGGCTGACACGCCCGTGTCAGGATCTCGAGACCCTCTCGAGACCTACTCGAGACAACTACTCGAGTAGTTGGGCAGGACACGCCTGTGTCCAAAGGATGACACGACTGTGTCACCTCCCCTACTCGAGACAAAAGAGACCCACTCGAGATAATTTATCGAGACGTACTCGAGTGAAGTACATGCCTGGTGACACGCCCGTGTCCCATGTGATACGCCCGTGTCATGGCCGTAACTTCACTCGACGATTGCCGGCCAAATCACTTGAGTGGAAAATCGTCGAACCCGAGGAGGACACGCCCCCTGACACGCCCGTGTCAATGGGCGTGTTCCCTCCCGAAAACTTCATCGACCGAAATTCGTCGACCACGCGCTCGACTACTCAACCCAAGCAAGACACGTCATGGGACACGCCCGTGTCCCAGGCCGTGTCAACCAATCCTGAAACCCAAAGGTGAATTGGGGCTATTACAATCCTCCCCTCCTTCAAAAAAATTTCGTCCCCGAAATTTGCCTCATGACAGCCACATAATCACGCACACTTTCACTATTCGCAATCAATCACTCGAATCAACCACTCCACCGCTAGCCGGGTTAGAACTTCGAGGCCGCACAACCCAACTAACACATGCATCACATACACACATACAGATAACTTCACACGTGCGCATTCATCTACAAATTCATCGAGTGATCTATAACCAAACACCTCATAATATCAATTGATCACTTCATGTCACAAGTGCATGTGGCCATTCCACATTCCATAACACAGATATATATATATATATATATATATATATATATATATATATATATATATATATATATATATATATATATATAGTATCTTCACTATTCACATCATTAGCGTGTTATTATACATAGCCAGTAGTCAAATAATCCAAGTGACATTGATTCCTATTCTACGTTTCCTTCCGCTCATCCGCCTGATTTTGCATATATCGCTTGATAGGATTTTGGAGTCCCAAGTTAAACACTCGCGGCTGTATTTCACCAACTGAGCTTTGCGGATCTTACACTTCCAAGTTATGCAATCGAGGTTGCGTCCGGGATGCAGATGACTCGGCCACTGCTTTACCCTTTTCTTCATAAGACGCATCTCCTGGTCCATACATTGCCCCCGAAGAAACAGTCGATGGAGCTAATTCCACAGACCTGAATCTTTTCTTATCTCGCTATATATTGCCTACACACTCACACACTTCACGTGCATGAAATACATTCCTAGTGGACATTCGTGAGTTCAATTATGTTCTCTCCTCCCAAAAAATCACAACCTGGCTCTGATACCACTTTGTAACGCCCCACTCGTCACGTGGACTATAACAGTGGGTCCGGCCGGGACCCCACGCCATAGTTCACAGACAAGCGGCAGAATTACGTGTGGAAATCAAAATCTATTCGAACCTTAACTCAAAACATTCTATTGCAGCATGTGAAGTTAAATGAACGCAGCTCAGAGAATGTCCACATTTATATATCAAAACCAGGAATGTATACAACCCAGACACACTGGCCTTAAGGCCTTACAAGTTTTTCTTTTCACAAATACATTTTCGTACATCGGCACGCAGACCGGCCACACATGAAATCCAACAACATTTCTTCGCACGGCCTTCAATGGCCTTTAGAAACAATCCAGCACTCCGCTCACTTCAATGCCATCACCAGCACCTGCAATTCATTATCCACCCAAGAGCGGCAAACAAAGTAACGGTCAGCTTTAGCTGACCACTTATAACGACCCTACCCCTTACCCGGGGCAGTGGTTCCTTCCCTGTATGCATTGCCATCATTATATAGATCACTCTACCAATCACAATCACATCACAAATGCCGGTATCCACCAGACGCTTTGTGCACTCAGGACACCTTATTGGTGTACCGGATATCCCAGTCATATAACACCGATCAGAGGTTCTTCACTTGATGGTTGGGCGGTTTGATCCTAGTCCACCAGTCCCATGCTGGCGACATCCCGTCCATACCACTCAGAGGTACTAACCTCATAGCATCCACAAATATAACCAGAGCAGATCAACCCACCCTTGTGGTGTAGCAAGCTGGGCTTATCGCTGCGCCGCATGCATTACCCCCAATCGACCCCTCACCTATTTCCTGATCGACTCGCCCTTATGGTATAGTAAGCCGGGTGCTCGCTTCCCGGGCATTACCACCAATCGATCCCTTCTCTAACTAGATCAACCCACCGTAGTGGTGTAACAGGCCGAGTTTATCTCGCTCTTCCCAGGTGTGCTACCAATTGATCTCTCATCACAAGAAGGAGCTTAACCAAAGCCTCCATTCATCTATACGCAACATCACATCACATTCATCCATCCAATAACCAAAACATATATTTCATATCATCAAGTTCACGAAATCCACGGAGTCTTCTCCGGTTTACTCATGATCATCACCAATCCAGACTACCCGTCCAGACGGGCTTCACACAGCATACCTATGTCGTACTCCACACTTCCGGCTCTAGATGCATACTCACCAAGGAATCACTTCCGCGATCCACCTCTTGGTGTAGGATTCGACACACATGCATAAAGAAAGGACATTGATGTCTAAGAAGCAGATCGTTACCCTTGAAGATCGCTTCGGAGCCATGAATCACCCGGATGGAAATCACCATCTCAGCGTTGCCTCCATAAATCCGAACTCAGATCTTCAATCCACACTCCGCAGCTCCTCCAGCAGCGGATTTCCTCTTTCCTCCTTTCCTTCCCTTGCCCTCTCTCTCTTTCTCTCTCTTGGAAAGGGAGAAGAAGAAGATGATGATGAAATGAAGAGCTAATTCTTCATTTTCGGCCTTATATCAGCAAGGAGAAATCTGAGCCATCAGATCCCATAGGAAGAAAAGGAACGGCTAGAAAAATTCCCTGAAAGCAGCTCTCTCGGGTTTGACAGGCCCTGTGACACGCCAGTGTCATAGTCCGTGTCCCCTAAGCGGTGCACGAACCGCCTTATCCAAAATAAGCCACGTCATGTGACATGCCCGTGTCATATGGCTGACACGCCAGTGTCACATGGCCGACATGCCTGTGTCACATGGCTGACACGCCCGTGTCACATGGCTGATACGCCCGTGTCACATGGCTTACACGCCCGTGTCAGGCTCTCGAGACCCTCTCGAGACCTACTCGAGACAACTACTCGAGTAGTTGGGCAGGACACGCCCGTGTCCAAAGGATGACACGCCCGTGTCACCTCCCCTACTCAAGACAAAAGAGACCCACTCGAGATCATTTATCGAGACGTACTCGAGTGAAGTACATGCCTGGTGACACGCCTGTGCCCCATGTGACATGCCCGTGTCATGGCCATGACTTCACTCGACGATCGCCGGCCAAATCACTTGAGTGGAAAATCGTCGAACCCGAGGAGGACACGCCCCCTGACACGCCCGTGTCAATGGACATGTTCCCTCCCGAAAACTTCATCGACCAAAATACGTCGACCACGCGCTCGACTACTCAACCCAAGTAAGACACGTCGTGGGACATGCCCGTGTCCCAGGCCGTGTCAACCAATCCTGAAACCCAAAGGTGAATTGGGGCTGTTACAATCCTCCCCTCCTTCAAAAAAATTTCGTCCCCGAAATTTGCCTCATGACAGCCATATAATCACGCACACTTTCACTATTCGCAATCAATCACTCGAATCAACCACTCCACCGCTAGCCGGGTTAGAACTCCGAGGCCGCACAACCCAACTAACACATGCATCACATACACACATACAGATAACTTCACACGTGCGCATTCATCCACAAATTCATCGAGTGATCTATAACCAAACACCTCATAATATCAATTGATCACTTCATGTCACAAGTGCATGTGGCCATTCCACATTCCATAACACAGATATATATATATATATATATATATATATATATATATATATATATATATATATATATATATATATATATATATATATATATATATATATATATATATATATATATATATATATATATATATATATATTAGTATCATCAATATTCACATCATTAGCGCGTTATTATACATAGCCAGTAGTCAAATCATCCAAGTGACATTGATTCCTATTCTACGTTTCCTTCCGCTCATCCGCCTGATTTTGCATATATCGCTTGATAGGCTTTTGGAGTCCCAAGTTAAACACTCGCGGCTGTATTTCACCAACTGAGTTTTGCGGATCTTACACTTCCAAGTTATGCAATCGAGGTTGCGTCCGGGATGCAGATGACTCGGCCACTGCTTTACCCTTTTCTTCATAAGACGCACCTCCTGCAGGGGCATTCCAACAAAATTTCGCTATGTGTCCTTGCTTCCCACAATTATAGCATATACGTGCCTCACCACATCCTGGTCCATACATTTCCCCCGAAGAAACAGTCGATGGAGCTAATTCCACAGACCTGAATCTTTTCTTATCTCGCTATATATTGTCTACACTCACACACTTCACATGCATGAAATACATTCCTAGTGGATATTCGTGAGTTCAATTATGTTCTCTCCTCCCAAAAAATCACAACCTGGCTCTGATACCACTTTGTAACGCCCCCACTCGTCACGTGGACTATAACAGTGGGTCCGGCCGGGACCCCACGCCATAGTTCACAGACAAGCGACAGAATTACGTGTGGAAATCAAAATCTATTCGCACCCTAATGCAAAACATTCTATTGCAGCATGTGAAGTTAAATGAACGCAGCTTAGAGAATGTCCACATTTATATATCAAAACCAGGAATGTATACAACCCACACACACTGGCCTTAAGGCCTTACAAGTTTTTCTTTTCACAAATACATTTTCGTACATTGGCACGCAGACCGGCCACACATGAAATCCAACAACGTTTCTTCGCACGGCCTTCAATGGCCTTTAGAAACAATCCAGCACTCCGCTCACTTCAATGCCATCACCAGCGCCTGCAATTCATTATCCACCCAAGAGCGACAAACAAAGTAACGGTCAGCTTTAGCTGACCACTTATAACGACCCTACCCCTTACCCAGGGCAGTGGTTCCTTCCCTGTATGCATTGCCATCATTATATAGATCACTCGACCAATCACAATCACATCACAAATGCCGGTATCCACCAGACGCTCTGTGCACTCAGGGCACCATATTGGTGTACCGGATATCCCAGTCATACACCACCGATCAGAGGTTCTTCACTTGTTGGTTGGGCGGTTTGATCCTAGTCCACCAGTCCAATGCTGGCGACATCCCGTCCATACCACTCAGAGGTACTAACCTCACAGCATCCATAAATATAGCCAGAGCAGATTGACCCACCCTTGTGTTGTAGCAAGTCGGGCTTATCGCTGCGCCCCAGGCATTACCACCAATCGACCCCTCACCTATTTCCTGATCGACCCACCCTTGTGGTGCAGTAAGCCGAGTGCTCGCTTCCCAGGCATTACCACCAATTGATCCCTTCTCCAACTAGATCAACCCACCCTAGTGGTGTAACAGGCCGGGTTTATCTCGCTCTTCCCAGGCGTGCTACCAATTGATCTCTCATCACAAGTAGGAGCTTAACCAAAGCCTCCATTCATCCATACGCAACATCACATCCCATTCATCCATTCAATAACCAAAACATATATTTCATATCATCAAGTCCACGAAATCCACGGAGTCTTCTCCGGTTTACTCATGATCATTACCAATCTAGACAACCCGTCCAGATGGGCTTCACACATCATGCCTATGCCATACTCCACACTTCTGGCTCGAGATGCAAACTCAACCAAGGAATCACTTCCGCGATCCACCTCCTGGTGGAGGATTCCACGTACATGCATAAAGAAAGGACTTCGATGTCCAAGAAGGAGATCGTTACCCTTGAAGATCGCTTCAGATCCATGAATCAGCCAGACGGAAATCACCGTCTCAGCATTGCCTCACGAATCCGAACTCGGATCTTCAATCCACACTCCGCAGCTCCTCCAGCAGCGGATTTCCTCCTTCCTCCTTCCTCCTTTACTTCCCTATCCCTCTCTCTCTTTCTCTCTCTTGGAAAGTGAGAAGAAGAAGATGATGAAATGAAGAGCTAATTCTTCATTTTCAGCCTTATATCAGCAAGGAGAAATCTGAGCCATCAGATCCCATAGGAAGAGAAGGAACGGCCAGAAAAATTCCTTGAAAGCAGCTCTCTCGGGTCTGACACGCCCGTGTCACAGGCCGTGTCCCCTAAGTAGTGCACCTACCGCCTTATCCAAAATAAGCCACGTCATGTGACACGCCAGTGTCACATGGCTGACACGCCCGTGTCATATGGCTGACACGCCCGTGTCAGGCTCTTGAGACCCTCTCGAGGCCTACTCGAGACAACTACTCGAGTAGTTGGGCAGGACACGCCCGTGTCCAAAGGATGACACGCCTGTGTCACCTTCCCTACTCGAGACAAAAGAGACCCACTCGAGATCATTTCTCCAGACATACTCGAGTGAAGTACATGCCTGGTGGCACGCCCGTGTCCTATGTAACATGCCCGTGTCATGGCCGTGACTTCACTCGACGATCGCCGACCAAATCACTCATGTGGAAAATCGTCGAACCCTAGGAGGACACGCCCCCTGACACGCTCGTGTCAATGGGCGTGTTCCCTCCCAAAAACTTCGTCGACCAAAATTCGTCGACCACGCACTCGACTACTCAACCCAAGCAAGACACGCCCTGGGACACGCCCGTGTCCCAGGACATGTTAACCAATCCTGAAACCCAAAGGTGAATTGGGGCTGTTAAAATCCTGCCCTCCTTCAAAAAAATTTCGTCCCCGAAATTTGGCTCATGACAGCCACATAATCACGCACACTTTCACTATTCACAATCAATCACTCGAATCAACCACTCTACCATGAGCCGGGTTAGAGCTCCATGGCCGCACAATCCAACTAACACATGCAGCACATACACACATACACATAACTTCACACGTAAGCATTCGTCCACAAATTCATCGAGTGATGTATAACCAAAAACCTCATAATATCAATTGATCACTTCATGTCACAAGTGCATGTGTCCATTCCACATTCCATAACACAGATAGATATATATATATATATATATATATATATATATATATATATAGTATCATCACAATTTACATCATTAGCGCGTTATTATACATAGCCAACAGTCACATCATCCAAGTGACATAGATTCCTATTCTACGTTTCCTTCCGCTCAGCCGTTTGATTTTGCATATATCGCTTGATAGGCTCTTGGAGTCCCAAGTTAAATACTCGCGGCTGTATTTCAGCAACTGAGCTTTGCGGCTCTTGTACCTCCAAGTTATGCAATCGAGGTTGCATCCGGGATGCAAATGACTCGGCCACTATTTTACCCTTTTCTTCATAAGACGCACCTCCTGCAGGTGTATTCCAACAAAATTTCTCTATGTGTCCTTGCTTCCCGCAATTATAGCATATATGTGTCTCACCACGTCCTGGTCCATACATTTCCCCAGAAGAAACAGTCGATGGAGCTAATTCCACAGGCCTGAATCTTTTCTTATCTCGCTATATATTGCCTACATACTCACGCACTTCACGTGTATGAAATACATTCCTAGTGGACATTCGTGAGTTCAATTATGTTCTCTCCTCCCAAACAATCTCAACCTGGCTCTGATACCACTTTGTAATGCCCCCACCCGTCACGTGGAATATAACAGTGGGTCCGGCCGGAACCCCACTCCATAGTTCACAGACAAGCGGCAGAATTACGTGTGGAAATCAAAATCTATTCGCACCCTAACTCAAAACATTCTAGCGCAGCATGTGAAGTTAAATGAACTCAGCTCAGAAAATGTCCACATTTATATATCAAAACTAGGAATGTATACAACCCACACACACTGGCCTTAAGGCCTTACAAGTTTTTCTTTTCACAAATAAATTTTCGTACATCGGCACGCAGGCCGGCCACACATGAAATCCAACCACGTTTCTTCACACGGCCTTCAAGGTCCTTTAGCAACAATCCAGCACTCCGCTCACTTCAATGCCATCACCAACACCTGCAATTCATTATCCACCGAAGAGCGGCAAACAAAGTAACGGTTAGCTTTAGCTGACCACTTATAACGACCCTACCCCTTACCCAGGGCAGTGGTTCCTTCCCTGTATGCATTGCCATCATTATACAGATCACTCTACCAATCACAATCACATCACAAATGCCGGTATCCACCAGACACTCTGTGCACTCAGGGCACCTTATTGGTGTACCGAATATCCCAGTCGTACACTGCCGATCAGAGGTTCTTCACTTGTTGGTTGGGCGGTTTGATCATAGTCCACCAGTCCCATGCTGGCGATATCCCGTCTGTACCACTCAGAGGTACTAACCGCACAACATCCACAAATATAACCAGAGCAGATCAACCCACCCTTGTGGTGTAGCAAGCCGCGCTTATCGCTGCGCCGCAGGCATTACCACCAATCGACCCCTCACCTATTTCCTGATCGACTCGCCCTTGTGGTATAGTAAGCCAGGTGATCGCTTCCCGGGCATTACCACCAATCGATCCCTTCTCTAACTAGATCAAGCCACCCTAGTGGTCTAACAGGCCGAGTTTATCTCGCTCTTCCCAAGCGTTCTACCAATTGATCTCTCATCACAAGAAGGAGCTTAACCAAAGCCTCCATTCATCCATACGCAACATCACATCGCATTCATCCATCCAATAACCAAAATATATATTTCATATCATCAAGTCCACGAAATCCATGGAGTCTTCTCCGGTTTACTCATGATCATCACCAATCCAGACTACCCGTCCAGATGGGCTTCACACAGTATGCCTATGTCATACTCCACACTTCCGGCTCTAGATGCGGACTCACCAAGGAATCACTTCTGCGATCCACCTCTTGGTGGAGGATTCTACACACATGCATAAAGAAAGGACTTTGATGTCCAAGAAGCAGATCGTTACCCTTGAAGATCGCTTCGGAGCCATGAATCAGCCGGATGGAAATCACCATCTCAGCGTTGCCTCCATAAATCCGAACTCGGATCTTCAATCCACACTCCGCAGCTCCTCCAACAACGGATTTCCTCCTTCCTCCTTTCCATCCCTTGCCCTCTCTCTCTTTCTCTCTCTTGGAAAGGGAGAAGAAGAAGATGATGATGAAATGAAGAGCTAATTCTTCATTTTCGGCCTTATATCAGCAAGGAGAAATCTGAGCCATCAGATCCCATAGGAAGAAAAGGAACGGCTAGAAAAATTCCCTGAAAGCAGCTCTCTCAGGTCTGACAGGTCCTGTGACACGCCAGTGTCACAGGCGGTGTCCCCTAAGCGGTGCACGAACTGCCTTATCCAAAATAAGCCATGTCATGTGATATGCACGTATCATATGGCTGATACGCCCGTGTCATATGGCTGACACGCCTGTGTCACATGGCTGACACGCCCGTGTCACATGGCTGACACGCCCGTGTCACATGGCTGACACGCCCGTGTCACATGGCTGACACGCCCGTGTCACATGGCTGACACGCCCGTGTCACATGGCTGACACGCCCGTGTCACATGGCTGACACGCCTGTGTCACATGGCTGATACACCCGTGTCAGGCTCTCGAGACCCTCTCGAGACCTACTCGAGATAACTACTCGAGTAGTTTGGTAGGACACGCCCGTGTCCAAAGGATGACACGCCCGTATCACCTCCCCTACTCGAGACAAAAGAGACCCACTCGAGATCATTTATCGAGACGTACTCGAGTGAAGTACATGCCTGGTGACATGCCCGTGTCCCATGTGACACGCCCGTATCATGGTCGTGACTTCACTCGATGATCGTCGACCAAATCACTTGAGTGGAAAATCGTCGAACCCGAAGAGGACATGGCCCCTGACACGCCCCTGTCAATGGGCATGTTCCCTCCCGAAAACTTCATCGACCGAAATTCGTCGACCACGCGCTCGACTACTCAACCCAAGCAAGACACGTCGTGGGACACACCCATGTCCCAGGCCGTGTCAACCAATCCTGAAACCCAAAGGTGAATTGGGGCTGTTACAATCCTCCCCTCCTTCAAAAAAATTTCATCCCCGAAATTTGCTTCATGACAGCCACATAATCACACACACTTTCACTATTCGTAATCAATCACTCGAATCAACCACTCCACCGCTAGCCGGGTTAGAGCTCTGAGGCCGCACAACCCAACTAACACATGCATCACATACACACATACAGATAACTTCACGCGTGCGCATTCATCCACAAATTCATCGAGTGATCTATAACCAAACACCTCATAATATCAATTGATCACTTCATATCACAAGTGCATGTGGCCATTCCACATTCCATAACACAGATATATATATATATAATAGTATCATCACTATTCACATCATTAGCGCATTATTATACATAGCCAGTAGTCAAATCATCCAAGTGACATAGATTCCTATTCTACTTTTCCTTCTGCTCATCCGCCTGATTTTGCATATATCGCTTGATAGGATTTTGGAGTCCCAAGTTAAACACTCGCGGCTGTATTTCACCAACTGAGCTTTGCGGATCTTACACTTCCAAGTTATGCAATCGAGGTTGCGTCCGGGATGCAGATGACTCGGCCACTGCTTTACCATTTTCTTCATAAGACGCACCTCCTGCAGGGGCATTCCAACAAAATTTCGCTATGTGTCCTTGCTTCCCACAATTATAGCATATATGTGTCTCACCACGTCCTGGTCCATACATTGCCCCCGAAGAAATAGTCGATGGAGCTAATTCCACAGACCTGAATCTTTTCTTATCTCGCTATATATTGCCTACACACTCACACTTCACGTGCATGAAATACATTCCTAGTGGACATTCGTGAGTTCAATTATGTTCTCTCCTCCCAAAAAATCTCACCTTGGCTCTGATACCACTTTGTAACGCCCCCACTCGTCACATGGACTATAACAGTGGGTCCGGCCGGGACCCCATGCCATAGTTCACAGACAAGCGGCAGAATTACGTGTGGAAATCAAAATCTATTCGCACCCTAACTCAAAACATTCTATCGCAGCATGTGAAGTTAAATGAACGCAGCTCAGAGAATGTCCACATTTATATATCAAAACCAGGAATGTATACAACCCACACACACTGGCCTTAAGGCCTTACAAGTTTTTCTTTTCACAAATACATTTTCGTACATCGGCACGCAGACCGGCCACACATGAAATCCAACAACGTTTCTTCGCACAGCCTTCAATGGCCTTTAGAAACAATCCAGCACTCCACTCACTTCAATGCCATCAACAGCACCTGCAATTCATTATCCACCCAAGAGCGGCAAACAAAGTAACGGCCAGCTTTAGCTGACCACTTATAACGACCCTACCCCTTACCAGGGGTAGTGGTTCCTTCCCTGTATGCATTGTCATCATTATATAGATCACTCTACCAATCACAATCACATCACAAATGCCGGTATCCACGAGACGCTCCGTGCACTCAGGGCACCTTATTGGTGTATCGGATATCCCAGTCGTACACCACCGATCAGTGGTTCTTCACTTGTTGGTTGGGCGGTTTGATCCTAGTCCACCAGTCCCATGCTGGCGACATCCCGTCCATACCACTCAGAGGTACTAACCTTACAACATTCACAAATTTACCCAGAGCAGATTGACCCACCCTTGTGTTGTAGCAAGTCGGGCTTATCGCTGCGCCCCAGACATTACCACCAATCAACCCCTCACCTATTTCCTGATCGATCCACCCTTGTGGTGCTGTAAGCCGGGTGCTCGCTTCCTGGGCATTACCACCAATAGATCCCTTCTCTAACTAGATCAACCCACCCTAGTGGTGTAACAGGCCGGGTTTATCTCGCTCTTCCCAGACGTGCTACCAATTGATCTCTCATCACAAGTAGGAGCTTAACCAAAGCCTCCATTCATCCATACGCAACATCACATCCCATTCATCAATCTAATAAACAAAACATATATTTCTTATCATCATGTCCACGAAATACATGGAGTCTTCTTCAGTTTACTCATGATCATCACCAATCCAGACTAGCCATCCAGATGGGCTTCACACAGCATGCCTATGTCGTACTCCACACTTCCAGCTCGATATGCAAACTCAACCAAGGAATCACTTCCGCGATCCACCTCCTGGTGGAGGATTCCACGCACATGCATAAAGAAAGGACTTCGATGTCCAAGAAGGAGATAATTACCCTTGAAGATCGCTTCGGAGCCATGAAACAGCCAGATGGAAATCACCGTCTCAGCGTTGCCTCCATGAATCCGAACTCGGATCTTCAATCCACACTCCGCAGCTCCTCCAGCAACGGATTTCCTCCTTCCTCCTTTCCTTCCCTTGCCCTCTCTCTCTTTCTCTCTCTTGGAAAGTGAGAAGAAGAAGAAGATGATGAAATGAAGAGCTAATTCTTCATTTTCGGCCTTATATCAGCAAAGAGAAATCTGAGCCATCAGATCCAATAGGAAGAAAAGGAACGACTAGAAAAATTCCCTGAAAGTAGCTCTCTCGGGTCTGACACGCCCTGTGACACGCCCGTGTCACATGCCATGTCCCCTAAGCGGTGCACGATCCGCCTTATCGAAAATAAGCCACGTCATGTGACACGCCCGTGTCACGTGGCTGACATGCCCGTATCATATGGTTGACACGCCCGTTTCAGGCTCTCGAGACCCTCTCGAGACCTACTCGAGACAACTACTCGAGTAGTTGGGCAGGACACGCCTGTGTCCAACGGATGACACGCCTGTGTCACCTCCCCTACTTGAGACAAAAGAGACCCACTCGAGATCATTTCTCGAGACATACTCGAGTGAAGTACATGCCTGGTGAAATGCCTGTGTCCCATGTGACACGCCCGTGTCATGGTCGTGACTTCACTCGATGATCGCCGACCAAATCACTCGAGTGGAAAATCGTCGAACCCGAGGAGGACACACCCCCTGACACACCCGTGTCAATGGGCGTGTTACCTCCCAAAAACTTCGTCGACCACACGCTCAACTACTCAACCCAAGCAAGACACGCCCTGGGACACGCCCGTGTCCCATGCCATATCAACCAATCCTGAAACCCAAAGGTGAATTGGGGCTGTTACAATCCTGCCCTCCTTCAAAAAAATTTCGTCCCCGAAATTTGGCTAATGACAGCCACATAATCACGCACACTTTCACTATTCACAATCAATCACTCGAATCAACCACTCTACCGTGAGCCGGGTTAGAGCTCTGAGGCCGCATAATCCAACTAACACATGCAGCACATAAACACATACACATAACTTCACACGTGCGCATTCGTCCACAAATTTATCGAGTGATCTATAACCAAACACCTCATAATATCAATTGATCAATTCATGTCACAAGTGCATGTGGCCATTCCACATTCCATAACACAGATATATATATATAATAGTATCATCACAATTCACATCATTAGCGCGTTATTATACATAGCCAGTAGTCACATCATCCAAGTGACATAGATTCCTATTCTACGTTTCCTTCCGCTCAGCCGCCTGATTTTGCATATATTGCTTGATAGGCTCTTGGAGTCCCAAGTTAAACACTTGCGGCTGTATTTCACCAACAGAGCTTTGCGGCTCTTATACTTCCAAGTTATGCAATCGAGGTTGCGTCCGGGATACAGATGACTCGGCCACTGCTTTACCCTTTTCTTCATAAGACGCACCTCCTGTAGGTGCATTCCAACAAAATTTCGCTATGTGTCCTTGCTTCCAGCAATTATAGCATATACGTGTCTCACCATGTCCTGGTCCATACATTTCCCCAGAAGAAACAGTCGATGGAGCTAATTCCACATGCCTGAATCTTTTCTTATCTCACTATATATTGCCTACACACTGACGCACTTCACGTGCATGAAATACATTCCTAGTGGACATTCGTGAGTTCAATTATGTTCTCTCCTCCCAAACAATCTCAACCTGGCTATGATACCACTTTGTAATGCCCCCACCCGTTACGTGGACTATAACAGTGGGTCCGGCCGGGACCCCATGCCATAGTTCACAGACAAGCGGCAGAATTACGTGTGGAAATCAAAATCTGTTCGTACCCTAACTCAAAACATTCTAGCGCAGCATGTGAAGTTAAATGAACTCAGCTCAGAGAATGTCCACATTTATATATCAAAACTAGGAATGTATACAACCCACACACACTGGACTTAAGGCCTTACAAGTTTTTCTTTTCACAAATACATTTTCGTACATCGGCACGCAGGCCGGCCACACATGAAATCCAACCACGTTTCTTCGCACGGCCTTCAAGGTCCTTTAGCAACAATTCAGCACTCCGCTCACTTCAATGCCATCACCAGCATCTGCAATTCATTATCCACCCAAGAGCGGCAAACAAAGTAACGGTTAGCTTTAGCAGACCACTTATAACGACCCTACCCCTTACCCAGGGCAATGCTTCCTTCCCTGTATGCATTGCCATCATTATATAGATCACTCTACCCATCACAATCACATCACAAACGTCGGTATCCACCAGACACTCTGTGCAGTCAGGGCACCTTATTGGTGTACCGGATATCCCAGTTGTACACCGCCGATCATAGGTTCTTCACTTGTTGGTTGGGCGATTTGATCCTAGTCCACCAGTCCCATGCTGGCGACATCCCGTCCATACCACTCAGAGGTACTAACCTCACAGCATCCACAAATATAACCAGAGCAAATCGACCCACCCTTGTGGTGTAGCAAGCCGGGCTTATCGCTGCGCCCCAGGCATTACCACCAATCGACCCCTCACCTATTTCCTAATCGACTCTCCCTTGTGGTACAGTAAGCCGGGTGCTCGCTTCCTGGGCATTACCACCAATCGATCCCTTCTCTAACTAGATCAACCCACCCTTGTGGTATAACAGGCCAGGTTTATCTCGCTCTTCCCAGGCGTGCTACCAATTGATCTCTCATCACAAGCAGGAGCTTAACCAAAGCCTCCATTAATCCATACGCAACATCACATCCCATTCATCCATCCAATAACCAAAACAATATTTCATATCATCAAGTCCACGAAATCCACGGAGTCTTCTCCGGTTTACTCATGATCATCACCAATCCAGACTACCCGTCAAGATGGGCTTCACACAGCATGCCTATATCGTACTCCACACTTCCGGCTCTAGACGCAGACTCAACCAAGGAATCACTTCCGCGATCCACCTCTTGGTGGAGGATTCCACACACATGCATAAAGAAAGGACTTCGATGTCCAAGAAGGAGATCGTTACCCTTGAAGATTGCTTCGGAGCCATGAATCAGCCAGATGGAAATCACCCTCTCAGCGTTGCCTCCATAAATCCGAACTCGGATCTTCAATCCACACTCCGCAGCTCCTCCAGCAGCGGATTTCCTCCTTCCTCCTTTCCTTCCCTTGCCCTCTCTCTCTTTCTCTCTCTTGGAAAGTGAGAAGAAGAAGATGATGATGAAATGAAGAGCTAATTTATCTACTTTTGACTTCTCGTTTGTAGAGATTAGTAGGTGTTCGCATGTTCATTTCTGGTACTCATGTTATTTTTAAAACTTATCTGTTTTGACTTCTCCTTTTCATAAATTAGCTGGTGTTTGCTAGTTCACTTCAGGTACTCACATTATATTTCAAATATACCTTCCTTTAACTTCTCCTTTCTAAAGATAAGTAGGTGTTCATGAGTTTAATTTTGGTACTCACATTATATTTTAAATTTACATGCTTTTGACATCCCTTTTGTAGAGATTAGCAAGTGATCATGAGTTTAGTTCAGGTACTCGCGTTATATTTTAACTTTACCTGCTTTTGACTTCTCTTTTGGAGAGATTAAATGGTTTTTGCGAGTTCACTTCTAGTAATCACATTATATTTTAAATATACCTTCTTTTGACTTCTCTTTTATAGAGATTACCTAGCGCTGGTGAATTCACTTTAGGTACTCGTGTTATATTTTAAATTTACCTACTTTTGACATCTCCTAAATAGAGATTAGCAGGTGTTCGCGAGTTCACTTCAAGTACTCTAGTTATATTTAAAATTTACATACTTTTGACTTTTTTTATAGTGATTAGCAGGTGTTCGCGAGTTAACTTTAGGTACTCGCATTATATTTTAAATTTACCTGCTTTTGACTTCTCTTTTGGAGAGATTAGCAGGTGTTCTCGAGTTCACTTCAGGTACTCACATTATATTTTAAATTTACTTGTTTTTACTTCTATTTTGTAGAGATTAACAGGTGTTCGTGAGTTCTGTTTATGTACTCACATTATATTTTAAATTTACCTACTTTTGACTTCACTTTTGGAGATTTGGAAGGTTTTCACGAGTTCACAACAGACACTCACGCTATATTTAAATTTTGCCTGCATTTGACTTCTTTTTTGCAGAGATTAGCAAGTGTTCACGACTTCACTTTTGGTACTCATGTCATATTTTAAATTTATCTACTTTTTTACTTCTCCTATGCAAAGAGTAGCAGTTGTTCGCAAGTTCAGTTCAGGTACTCCTGTTATATTTTAAATTTACCTGTTGTTGACTTCATTCTTATAGAGATTAGCAGTTATTCTAGTGTTCACTTCTAGTACTCGCATTATATTTTAAATTTACATGTTTTTGACTTCTCCTTTCTATAGATTAGCAGGTGTTCACGAGTTATCGTCAAGTACTCACGTTGTATTTTAAATTTATCTGCATTTGACTTCTCTTTTGTAGAGATTAACTGGTGTTCGCGAGTTCACTTTAGGAACTCGCATTATATTTTAAAAATACTTGCTTTTGACATCTCCTTTTTAGAGATTAGTAGGTGTTCTCAAGTTCAATTCAGGTACTTGAATTATATTTTAAATTTAAATGCTTTTGACCTCTCTCTTGTAGATATTTCCAGGTATTTGCAATTTCACTTGAGATACTCGTGTTATACTTTAAATTTAACAGCTTTTGATCTCTCTTTTGTAGAAATTAGAAGGTGTTCGCGAGTTTTCATCAAGTACTCTGGTAATTTTTTAAATTACTTTCTTCTGACATCTCTTTTATAGAGATTAGCAGGTGTTCACAAGTTAACTTCAGATACTCGCGTTATATTTTCAATTTACCAGCTTTGACTTCTCTTTTGAAGAGATTAGCAGATATTCGTGAGTTCACTTCAGGCACTTGCATTATATTTTAAATAAACCTGCTTTTGAATACCCTTTTGGACAGATAAACAAGTGTTCGCGAGTTCACATCAGGTACTCAGATTATATTTTAAATTTACTTGCTTTTGACTTCTCCTTTGCATTGGTTAACATGAGTTCACGAGTTCACTTCAGGGACTCGTGTTATATTTTAAATTTACCTGCTTTTGACATTTCTTTTGTAGAGTTTAGCAGGTGTTCGTGACTTCACTTCAGGCACTCCCGTTATTTTTTAAGTTTACCTACTTTTAACTTCTCCTATGCAGAGATTAGTAGGTGTTCGTGAGTTTAGTTTAAGTACTCGTGTTATATTTTAAATTTACCTGCTTTTGACTTCTTCTTTGAAGAGATTAGCAGTTGTTCGCTTGTTCACTTCAAGTACTCGTGTTATATTTTAAATTTACCTATTTTTGACTTCTCATTTCCAGAGTCTAGAAGGTGTTTGCGAGTTATCCTTTGGTACTCGTGATGTATTTTAAATTTACCTTCATTTGACTTCTATTTTGTAGATATTATCAATTATTTGCGAGTCCACTTCAGGTACAAACATTATATTTTAAATTTTCTTGCTTTTGACATCCCCTTTTTAGAGATTAGCAGGTGTTCGCGTGCTCACATTAGGTAATCACATTATATTTTAAATTTATATGCTTTGGATGTCTCTTTTGTAGAGATTTGCAGGTATTAACGAGTTCACTTGAGGTACTCCCATTATATTTTAAGTTTACCCGCTTTTGATCTCTCTTTTGTAGAAATTCTCATGTGTTCGCGAGTTCACTTCAGGTACATGCGTTATATTTTAAATGTACCTTCATTTGACTTCTCTTTTATAGAGATTAGCAGGTGTTCGTGAGTTAACTTCATGTAATCGCATTATATTTTAAATTTACCTGCTTTTACTTCTATTTTGGAGAGATTATAGTAGGTAAATTTAAAATATAATGCCAGTACGTGAAGTGAACTCGTGAACTCTTGCTAATCTATGCAAAAGTGCAATCAAAAGCAAGTAAATTTAAACGTTACGTAAGTACCTGAAGTAAACTCATGAACACCTGCTAATCACTACAAAAGAGAAGTCAAAAGTAGGTAAATTTAAAATATAACGCGGGTAACTGAAGTGAACTCGCGAACAACTGCTTATCTATGAAAAAGAGAAGTCAAAATCAAGTAAATTTAAAATATAATGGGAGAACCTGAAGAGAACTCGTGAAAACCTCCTAATCTCTCCAAAAGAGAAGTCAAAAGCACGTAAATTTAAAATATAACACGAGTACCATAAGTTATCTTGTGAACTCCTACTAATCTCTAGAAAGGAGAAGTTAAAGGAAGGTAAATTTGTAATATAATCTGAGTACCTAAAGTAAACTCACAAACACCAGCTAATATATGCAAAAGAGATGTCAAAAGCAGGTAAATTTTAAATATAATGCGAGTACCTAAAGTGAACATGTGAACACCAACCAATCTCTCCAAAAGAGAAGTCAAAAACAGGTAAATTTAAAATATAATGCACGTACCCGAATTTTACTCGTGAACACCTGCTAATCTATGCAAAGGAGAAGTCAAAATAAGTAAATTTAAAATATAACGCGAGTACCGAAAGTGTGAATTCTCCTTTACAGAATTAACATGTGTTGGCGAGTTCACTCCTAGTACTCATGTTATATTTGTAATTTACCTACTTTTGACTTCTCTTATATAGAGATTAGTGGGTGTTCGTATGTTTACTTCAGGTACTTATGTTATATTTTTAATTTATCCATTTTTAACTTCTCCAATGCAGAGATTAGCAGGTGTTTGAGAGTTTACATCAAGTACTCGCATTATATTTTAAATTTACCTATTTTTACATATCTTTTATAGAGATTTGCAGGTGTTCGGGAGTTCACTATAGGTACTCACATTATATTTTATATTTTCCTTCTTTTGACTTCTCCTTTCTAAAAATTAGGAGGTGTTCGTGAGTTAACTTTTGGTACATGCATTATATGTTAAATTTACCAGTTTTTTACTACTATTTTATATAGATTAGCAGGTGTTCGCAAGTTCAATTCAGGTACTCGCGTTATATTTTAAATTTACATGCTTTTGACTTCCCTTTTGTAGAGTTAGAAGGTTTTTGTGTGTTCACTTCAGGTACTCGCATTATATTTTAAATTTGTCTGTTTTGAATTCTCTTTTGCAAAGATTAGCAGGTGTTCGTGACTTTACTTCAGGTACTTATGTTATATTTTAAATTCACCTGCTTTTTACTTCTCTTATTCAGAGATTAGCAAGTGTTTGTGAGTTCACTTCAGGTACTCTTGTTATATTTTAATTTACCTGCTTTTGACTTCTCCTTTGCAGAGATTAGCAGTTGTTCGCATGTTCACATCAAGTACTCGCATTAAATTTTAAATTTACTTAATTTTAACTTCTAATTTTCAGAGATTAGCAGGTGTTCGCGAGTTATCTTTTGGTACTCGCATTGTATTTTAAATTTACCTACTTTTGCCTTCTCTTTTGTAGAGATTAGTAAGTGTTCGCGTGTTCGCTTCTGGTACTCGCACTATATTTTAAATTTACCTGCTTTTGAAATCTCCTTTTTGAGATTAGCAGGTGTTCGCGAGTTCACTTCAGGTACTCGCCGTATATATTAAATTTAAATTCTTTTGACCACTCTTTTGTAGAGATTAACAAGTATTCGCAAGTTCACTTGAGGTACTCGTGTTATTTGTTAACCTTACCCGCTTTTGATCTCTCTTTTGTATAAATTAACCATTGTTCTCGAGTTCACTTTTGGTACTCGTATTATATTTTAAATTTACCTACTTTTGACTTCTTTTTTATAGAGATTAACAGGTGTTCGCGAGTTAACATAAGGTACTCACGTTATATTTTAAATTTACCTCTTTTTGACTTCTCTTTTGAATAGATTAGCAAATATTCATGAGTTCACTTCAGGTACTCGCGTTATATTTTAAATTTACCTACTTTTGACTTCTCTTTTGGCGAGATTAGCAGGTTTTCGTGAGTTCACTTCAGGTACTCACGTTATATTTTAAATTTACCTACTTTTTGCTTCTTCTTTGTAGAGATTAGTCGGTTTTCGCATGTTCACTTCTGGTACTCACATTATATTTTAAATTTACCTGTTTTGACTTCTCCTTTTCATAGATTAGCTGGTGTTTGCGAGTTCACTTCCGGTACTCGCATTATATTTCAAATTTACCTTCCTTTAACTTCTCATTTCTAGAGATTAGCTGGTGTTCGCAAGTTAACTTTTGGTGCTCGCATTATGTTTTAAATTTACCTATTTTGACTTCTCTTTTGTAGAGATTAGCAGGTGTTCGCGAGTTCACTTCAAGTATTCGCATTATATTTTAAATTTACCTGTTTTTGACTTCTCTTTTGGAGAGATTAGATGATTTTCGCGAGTTCACTTCAGGTACTCCCATTATATTTTAAATTTATCTTCTTATGACTTCTCTTTTATAGAGATTAGTAGGTCCTCACGAATTCACTTTAGGAAATCGTGTTATATTTTAAATTTAAATACTTTTGAGTTCTTCTATGTAGAGATTAGCAGGTGTTCGCGACTTTAGGCACTTTCATTATATTTTAAATTTACCTACTTTTGACTTTTATTTTATAGAGATTAGCAGGTGTTCGTGAGTTAACTATAGGTACTCGCATTATATTCTAAATTTACCTACTTCTAACTTCTCTTTTGGAGAGATTAGCAGGTATTCGTAAGGTCACTTTAGGTACTCACATTATATTTTAAATTTACTTATTTTTAATACTATTTTGTAGAGATTGCAGGTGTTCGCGAGTTCACTTCAGGTACTCACATTATATTTTAAATTTACCTGCTTTTGACTTCACTTTTGGATAGTTGGAACATTTTCACGAGTTCACTACAGGCACTCACGTAATATTTTCAATTTGCCTGCATTTGACATCTCTTTTGCAGAGATTAACAAGTGTTCGCGACTTCACTTTAGGTACTAATGTTATATTTTAAATTTATTTGATTTTTTACTTCTCCTATAGAGAGATTAGCAGTTGTTCGCAAGTTCAGTTCAGGTACTTGTGTTATATTTTAAATTTTCTTGCTTTTGACTTCTTCTTTACAGAGATTAGTAGTTGTTCGCATGTTCACTATAGATACTTTCATTATATTTTAAATTTACCTGCTTTTGACTTCTCCTTTCTAGAGATTAGCAGGTATTCGCGAGTCATCTTATGGTACTCGCGTTATATTTTAAATTTACCTGCATTTTTCTCTTTTGTAGAGATTAGCAGTTGTTCACGAGTTCACTTCAGGAACTAGCATTATATTTTAAATTTACCTACTTTTGATATCTCCATTTAGAGATTAGCAAGTGTTCGTAAGTTCACTTCAGGTACTCGCGTTATATTTTAAATTTATATGCTTTTGACCTCTCTTTTGTAGATATTTGCAGGTATTTGCGAGTTCACTTGAGGTACTTGTGTTATATTTTAAAAATACCCTATTTGATCTCTCTTTTGTAAAAACTAGCAGGTGTTCGCGAGTTCACATCAAGTACTCGCATTACAATTTAAATTTGCATTCTTTTGACTTCTATTTTATAGAGATTAACATGGGTTCATATGTTAACTTTAGGAACACGCGTTATATTTTGAATTTACCATCTTTTGACTTCTTTTTCGGAGAGATTATGTAACACCTCCCCTATAATGACCATATAATATGGGTCCGGCCGGGGCCCACAACATACAGACGACACAACTTTAGCATTAGAAGATGATATAACTACCCAATCTCAAAACTCGAAAGCAAACAATAATGGAAACATCAACCAAGACTAGAAGTTATCCACACATATAGGAGTATAGAAATGGCCTTATGGCCTTACAATAAAAGAGAGTCCACAATTTCAATTGATACATAACACATCAATGTGCAAAGGCACCCCTAAGCTACCTCGGCATGCAAGACGGAGGTCTAAAGCATCAAACATACAATATCACAAAAGTAGGGCTAATGAAAAACTGGTAACACTTCATGAGGCTTAGTCCTTTTTGGCCGGCGAGCTAGCTACTGCTTGCGATCCTTGCCCTGTAAAAATTTGTTGTAACGTGGGTCAGCAAAGGCTGACCTCAAACTGTGTAACAAACACCTCTCCTCCCGGCTGCCCCTAACGGACCCCGGGGTACCCCTCCAACCTGCAAGTCAGCACATCGTATACCATATATATAAGCAAGTAAAGTAGTAAAAGAACAGGCTTGGATGTCTAAAAGAACATACACGTTTTCTATGTTGAGCATATAAATAAAAGGGGCCTACTATGCAGCATGTATGCAAAACTCGGGCTTCACCCAAGGCACCCTATCACGTAAGCTTTTACCACATCATCAAACATCTGGGTACTTCCAATTTTCCCATTGGCATTTAGCCTCAAACAAAAAGGGTACTGCAATTCCCCTAACGGCATACAAGCCGGCATATAGAACTCTTCCCAAGGCCCCACCCGCTCAAGGTCTTAGACCCGGGCTTGCCTGCAAGCTCTGACTTCTTATGACAGGATTCTATATAACACACTGACCGATTCTAAGAACCCTTGCTGGACCCCACCCGCTCATGGCCTCATTGCCCGGGCTTGCCCCATGCTTGACTTTCTCGTTAGTCTCACAGAAGGGGACTAGTCTCGCCGGGATACTCTCCACACATGACTTGCATGTCACAGGATAGCCAGCCGACCATAGAGATACAGCCACGCCTTAGCACATCACAATCCAAAATCATTCCCACCCTAATCCCTCATTTGTACTGCAACGACCCCGCGCTCCAAGGAAACCATCTACCGCTAATGCGGAGCTAACCTTGTCCACCAAGGAAACCATCTACTGCCATTGCGGAGCTAACCTTGTCCAGTTTCGGCTACACGTACCCACTCGAGAAAAGGGGGAAAACACAAACATCATAAACGGCCTCTTGCCGCAGCGGATTTCCACAAAATCCTTAAAGCTCGTATGCAACATCACCGAGTCGGACTAACGTTCACGACCACGGCTTCACCCACAATGCCTAATCCACTAATGGTGTAGACCTCTAATGCAAAAACATGTCGGGGACGGACTAAATCGACCCAGAGGTTCCTCTTGAACCATGGCGACCCAAACCCCTCCCATGTGAGGGATTTGATGCCCAAAAGATTGAAAGAAAAGATGTTAAACACGCATCCTAAAGCCGAGAGGAGAAGTGTCGTTACCTTACGACCCCTCTTCCTAGCCATGGAAACTTAGTCGGATGAAAATCTTCGCAACGGTCTTGCCTCCACGGATCCGGACTCAGCTCGCAATTTGGGGCCCCGAAGCTTCTCCGGCAGCCGAATCTCTCCTTCACCTTCTTCCTTGCTCTCCCTTCTCTCTAGAACTTAGAAAGAGAGTTCTAGATGAAGAATGAGGGTTTCCAAACCCTATTCCCGGACATAACTCAGCAAGGAAAGCTATAGACCATCAGATCTCACTAGAAGGAAACAAATGGCCACGATCCGAACTTAAAACCAAAAGACCTGGGACGAACACGACTTTCGACACGCCCGTGTCCAAGGCCGTGTGCCTCAATCGACGCTGAAACCATCGCACCTAGAAAAGGACACGGGCTATGAACATGCCCGTGTCACATCTGACATGCCCGTGTAACGCAGTACACGCCCGTGTGCCTGGGTGTGTTCCTCCATCGACACATGACCAAACACAACCCAAGGAGAACACGGGTATGCGACACGCCCGTATCCAACATGAACATGCCTGGGCTCCAGGCCATGTCTATCCTCTCACAAGGCCCGACCAACAACCCGAGCAGGACACGGCCTGGGACATGCCCGTGTCTCAGGCTGTGTTCGAAGTCTCGACGATCGTCGACTGCCTTTTTGTCGACTTTGCGGAAAATTCGTCGAACAAGCGCACGACACGGCCTTGGACACGCCAGTGTCCCAGGCCGTGTTCCCTATCTCGATACTTTGTTGAGCGAAAATCATCGACTTCCCGGGCTCTCGACGAACCCGGGCACGACACAGCCATGGACAAGCCCGTGTCCTAGTCCATGTTTAATGTCTCGATAATTTGTCGAGAGAAAATTGTCGACTTCCCGGGCTCTCGACGAACCCGGGCACGACAAGGCCATGGACACGCCCGTGTCCGAGGCTGTGTTGATTGTCTCGACACTTCATCGAGACCCGTTCATTGACCACCCGAGCTCTTCGTCGAACCCGAGCATGATACGGCCAGCGACACGCCTGTGTCCTATGCCGTTTGACCATCACCAAGACACAAACTTGATTCTGAATGTTTTCGATCCCTCTTTCGAATTTTGGGGCGTTACAACTCTCTCCCCCCAAAAAGAATTTCATCCCGAAATTACAGAAAGCGAAAAGGGTACAAAAAATTTAAATGATACCTGAATGGAAAAGCTCTGTATACTCCTCCAGCATGGTCTGTTCTAGCTCCCACGAGAGCTCCTCACGACCGAAGTTGTCTCATTGGACTTTTACGAGTTTGACCTCTTTGTTCCGCAATTGCTGAATTTCTGAATCCTCTATAGCAACTGGACGAACTCGCGCCCTCAAGTCTTCCCCTATCGGCACTGATGCCGATTCGATCACCATACTAGCCTCTAACAAGGCTTTCCTCAAGACGTAGACATGGAAGACATCGTGTAATCCACTCAGCTTTGTGGACAACGCCAACCGGTACGCTGCTTTTCCCACCGGTTCAACAACCTCGAAAGGTCCCAAAAACCTTGGACTCAACTTCATGAGTCAGCGAATCCTTGAACGCTTTTGAACGATGTGATCTTTAAATAGATCCAATCGCCTACCGCGAATTCCAGCTTCCTATTGCGGGCATTAAAATATTTTGCTTGCCGAACTTGAGCCACATTCATGCGCTCTTGAATGGTCCGCACCAACTCACAAGCATCAGCTACCACTTCTTTTCCCAGTAGTTTGGTGTCTCCCGCTTCTGTCCAAGACATCGGTGTTTGACAACGCCTCCCATACAAAGCTTTGTATGGCGCAATTTTTATACTTGCTTGGTAACTGTTATTGTACGTGAACTCCACCATGAAGAGGTGATCCTCCCATTTCTTGCCGAAGTCAAGAATACACATCCTCAACATATCTTCCATAGTACGGTTCGTTCTTTCGGTTTGCCCGTCAGTTTGAGGATGGAAAGCCGTACTGAACTTGAGCTTCGTGCACAGACTTTTCTGAACCAATCTCCAGTCCTTGGATGTGAAACGTCCGTCATGATTGCTGACTACACTTTTAGGAATCCCATGTAGTCGCACAATGTTGCGAACATACAACTCTACCAGCTTCTCAATACTGTCCTCCTTTCGATTTGGGATGAAGTGAGCCACTTTGGTTAAGCAATCCACAATCACCCAAATCGCGTCGTTACTCTGCTGCGATCAAGGTAACCCATGCACAAAATCCATGGAGATGTCATTGAATTTCCACTTGGGGATTGGAAGAGGCTTCAGGAACCCGCCCGACTTCTGACACTCGGCCTTCACCAATGCACAAGTTTGGCATCGATACACGTACAAAGCTACTTGGCGTTTCAGTCCAGGCCACCAAAAGTATTTCTTCATATCCAAGTACATCTTTGTACTACCCGGGTGAATGGAGTACTTTGTAAAATGAGCCTCAAACATCAAATCCTCACGGTGCTTGTCGAACTGCGGTACACAAATCCATTCGTCCTTCCTCAGAATCCCATCAATTATCTCCCAGGCGCTGCTCTCGCCCTTTTGAGCTTCCACCATGTATGGTTGAAACTCCACATCCAAACGGGTCGCTTCCCGAATACGATAGGACAAGTCGTTCTGCATTTCAATCCAGTTCAACCGAGCCACACTAGACTCGCCCCTTGCTACGCACTCCAAGCCGAGGGACTCCCAGTCCAGCACCAACCACTCATCATGAGCTTTGATCCAATTCCCTTGCCCCGAGTATTTTCTACTCAAGGCATCTGCCACCACATTGGCTTTGCCTGGCGTATACTAAATCACCACCTCGTAGTCTCCAAGGAATTCGACCCACCTGCGCTGCCGCATATTCAAGTCTTTCAGATCTAGGAGATACTTCAGGCTTTTGTGATCCATGAAGATCTCCACCTTCGCACCATAAACTTAGTGCCGCCATAATTTCAACGCGAAAATTACCGCCGCCAACTCCAAGTCATGGACGGGGTAATTCATCTCGTGAGGCTTCAGCTGACTAGACCCAAAGGCTATCACACTACCATGTTGCACCAAAACGCAACCCAAACCGCAACCCGATACGTCACTGAAGATTTGAAATCCTTCGGTCCCTTTCGGTAGACTTAGGATTGGAGTCGTCATCAGCCTTTCCTTTAGTGTCTCAAATGCCTGACTGCACTCCTGAGTCCACACAAACATCTGATCCTTACGAGTTAGTGATGTGAGCGGTAGAGCTATCCGCAAAAAGTTTTCAACGAATCTTCTATAGTACCTGGCTAGTCCAAGAGAACTTCGAACTTCCGCCACGGTTCTCAAAATCGGCCAGTCTCTGATTGCTTCCACTTTCGTTGGATCTACTGCCACCCCATCCCCACTTATCACATGGCCCAAAAGTGCTACCTTCTCGAGCCAAAACTCGCACTTTGAGAACTTTGCATAAAGCTGTTTCTCTCTCAACACTTGCAAGACTACTCTCAAGTGAGTCTCATGCTCCACCTCCGATTTAGAGTACACCAGAATGTCATCGATAAAGACAACTACAAAAGAGTCCAAGTATTTCCGAAATACCCAATTCATCAAATCCATGAATACGGATGGTGCGTTTGTCAGCCTGAACGACATCACCGAGAACTCAAAATGACCATACCTCGTACTAAACGCTGTCTTGGGTATGTCCTCGTCTCGAATTCGCAACTGATAGTATCCTAACTTTAAGTCCAACTTTGAATACACCACTGACCCCACCAGCTGGTCAAACAAGTCGTCTATCCGAGGAATCAGATACTTATTCTTGACCGTCAATTTATTCAATTCTCGGCAGTCTATGCACAGCCGCATACTACCATCTTTCTTCTTCACGAACAACACAAGTGCGCTCCACGGTGAAGAACTGGGTCTGATATACCCCTGCTCCAATAGTTCCTGCAACTGTACCTTGAGTTCGGCCAACCCCTTTGGTGCTATCCTGAATGGAGGACGTGACACCGGCCTAGCCTCGGGCACTAACTCAATCGAGAAATCAATCTCCCGCAAAGGAGGCGCTCCAGGAAGTTCATCCGGAAACACATCCTTGAACTCTACCACTACGGGCACATCCCCAAGCGATAACTTGGAAAGGCGAACCTGCAATAATGCTACAAGAGCTACTCCACCCTGGTTAACTACCCGCACTAACTGTATGGCCGAAATCAGGGAACAGGCCACTCCATTAAGGCCCTCAAACTTGACTTCTGCCTGCCCCTCGCTTCTTAGGGTCACCACTTTGGACAGGCAATCAATATTGGCACACTGCTCTGCTAGCCAGTCCATTCCCAATATCCAATCAAACTCAACCAACGGTAGGACCGCTGCAATCAACACGAAGTCAACTCCGCCTAGCTCCCAACAAATGCGCCCTTTCTCCCCGGTGGTCATGGATGACCCATTGGTCATGCGCACCTTCAATGTTGCACCCGTCGAGAATGACTCAACTCCAATCCTCCGGATGAAGATTTCCGCAAGGAAAGAGTGCGACGCTCCCGTATCAAACAATACCCTAGCGGGGTATCCGGAAACCAACACAAAGCCTAAAACATAGACTTCAAACATAACAGTCTAGAAGTATGAAGTACAAGGTAAAACTTAAACTTCCTCATACCTGTCACCACATCGGGCTGGCGGATCTCTTCCTGCTGGCCAAGGTTGTAGGCCCTTGGTTGCACCGGTTGGAACCGAGAAGCGCTAGACTCCGCAATCTTCCCTTTCTCTACGGCACTGGGGCCGAAGCGCACAGTCTGCTCCTGCCTTGGCTCCTGCTCCGCACCTCCTTGATTACAAAAGCAAGCAATGTGTCCCACCTTACCACAATTGAAGCACGTCGGTGGTCCCTTAGAGTGAGACCCTCCAGACGTCCACTTGCTTTTATCACCGGACTTGAATGGGTGAGGCTTTTTCCTCCACCTAGTCCCTTCAGACCTTCCTTGGGATTGAGAAGGCTTCCCTTCCCCTTGCTTGGGCAGAAACCCCTTACGGCATTGGCTTTGCTCTAGATCACTCTCCAACGTTCTGGCCGCCTCAACCAACTCATTGAAACCAGCTCTCTTCAAGGCAATGAGGGGCTGCCTTAGATTCTCCGTCAGCCCCTGGTAGAAGAGGTTATCCCTCTACTCATCGTTTGCCATTGTAGTTCCTGCATAACGACCCAACCGAGTGAACTCCTGAAAATACTCGTCCACCATCTTATCCCGCTGCACTAAGTGCAGAAACTGTCTTTGAAGAGCCAACCTCATCGAAACGGGAATGTACTTCTTTAGGAAAGCATTCCCAAACTCTTCCATGGATGGGGTGCGTCCAGGAAACTGGAGGCCACTATGGCTCACCCACCACAACTTTGCGCCTCCCTGCAACATGAAAGCCGCAAACTCAGATTTCTTCTCCTCTAGCGTCTCTGCCGCCATCAGAAGCTCTTGAATCCGTGCCCACCAATCCTCCGCATCAGTCGGCGTACCAACTCCCTTTAACGTGGGAGGATGGAAGCTCAGAAAATACTTCATCTGCTAGTCTCCATGCCCGACCACCACTCTTTCGACTGTCGCTGTATCTGGTGTAGCAGGGGTTGCTATCTGAGCTGTCGCTGCAGCTTGAGCTGCCACCATTGCTTCTGCAAGCATGCGAAAGAAGTCGGCCGGGTTTACACCCATGCCCAAAGGACCCTGAGCAGTGGCACTGCTCGCCGATAGCTCTTATCTTGGTCTTGACGTACCTGCCTCGTTGCTTGCACTCTTAAGAAAAGCAAGGAAATAAGGAATTAGTCTCTAATCACAAGACTCAAACATAAGGACACTCATGGTCCCGCATTACTCCTATGCGGATAACTTCTATACGCACTGACCTTGAATCTAACATGGATCTGATACAAAATTGTAACACCTCCCCTATAATGACCGTATAATATGGGTCCGGTCAGGGCCCCACAACATACAGATGCCACAGCTTTAGCATTAAAAGATGATATAACTACCCAATCTCAAAACTCGAAAGTAAACAACAGCAGAAACATCAACCAAGACTAGAAGTTATCCACACATATAGGAGTATCGAAACGTCCTTATGGCCTTACAACAAAAGAGAGTCCACAATGTCAATTGATACATAACACATCAATGTGCTAAGGCACCCCTAAGCTACCACGGCATGCAAGCTGGAAGTCTAAAGCATCAAACATATAATATCACAAAAGTAGAGCTAATGCAAAACTGGTAACACTTCATGAGGCTTAGGCCTTTATGGCCGATGGGCTAGCTCCTGCTTGTGATCCTTGCCCTGTAAAAATTTGTCTTAACGTGGGTTAGCAAAGGCTGACCTCAAACTATGTAACAAACACCTCTCCTGCCGGCCACCCCTAACGGACACCGGGGTACCCCTCCAACCTGCAAGTCAGCACTTCGTATACCATATATATAAACAAGTAAAGTACTAAAAGAACAGGCTTGAATGTCTCAAACAACATACACGTTTTCTATGTTGAGCATATAAATAAAAGGGGTCTACTATGCAGCATGTATGCAAAACCCAGGCATCACCCAAGGGACCCTATCGCATATGCTTCTACCACATCATCAAATATCTGAGTACTTCCAAATTCCCCATTGACATTAAGCCTCAAACAAAAAGGGCACTGCAATTCCCCTTACGGCATGCAAGCCAGCACACAGAACTCTTGCCAAGGCCCCACCCGCTCATGGTCTTAGACCCGGGCTTGCCTGCAAGCTCTGACTTCTCATGTCAGGATTTCGTCGAACACACTGACCGATTCTAAGAACCCTTGCTGGACCCCACCCGCTCATGGCCTCATTGCCCGGGCTTACCCCATGCTTGGCGTTCTCGTCAGTCTTACAGAAGGGGACTAGTATCGCCGGGACACTCTCCACACATGACTTGCATGTCACGGGATAGCCAGCCAACCACGGAGACACAGCCGTACCTTAGCACATCACAATCCAAAATCATTCCCACCCTAATCCCTCATTTGTACTGCAACGTCCCCGCACTCTATGGAAACCATCTACCGTCAATGCGGAACTAACATTATCCACCAAGGAAACCATCTACCGCCATTACGGAGATAACCTTGTCCGGTTCCGGCTATACGTACCCACTCGAGAAAAGGGGGAAAACACAAACATCACAAACGACCTCTTGCCGCAATGGATTTTCACAAAATCCTTAAAGCTCGTATGCAACATCACCGAGTCGGACTAATGGTCGCGACCACAGCTTCACCCACAATGCATAATCCACTAATGGAGCGGAGCTCTAATGCAAAAACATGCCGGGGATGGACTCAATCGACCCGGAGGTTCCTCTTAAACTATGGCGACCCAAACCCCTCTCATGTGAGGGATTTGATTCCCAAAAGCTTCAAAGAAAAGATGCTAAACACGGATCACAAAATCAAGAGGAGAAGTGTTGTTACCTTACGACCCCTCTTCCTAGCCATGGAAACTTAGTCGGATGAAAACCTTCGCAATTGTCTTGCCTCCACGGATCCAGACTCGGCTCGTGATTTGCGGCCCTGAAGCTTCTCCGGCATCCGGATCTCTCCTTCACCTTCTTCCGTGCTCTCCCTTCTCTCTAGAACTTAGAACGAGAGTACTAGATGAAGAATGAGGGTTTCCAAACCCTATTCCCCGACATAACTCAGCAAGGAATGCCTTGGACCATCAGATCTCACTAGAAGGAAATGAACGGCCATGTCCGAACTTAAAACCAAAAGACCTGGGCTGAACACGGCTTGCGACACGCCTGTGTCCAAAGCCGTGTGCCTCAATTGATGCCAAAACCGTCGCACCAAGAAAAGGACACGGGCTCTGAACATGCTCGTGTCACATCTGACACGCCCGTGTCATGCAGTACACGCTCGTGTGCCTCGGCGAGTTCCTCCCTCGACATAGGACCAAACACAACCCGAGGAGAACACGGGTATGCGACACGCCCGTGTCACATTTGACTCGGCCGTTGTTGGATCCCTAGTTGATTTGGGCTAGGTTCACTGACTTAGGATGTGACCCATCATGTATAGCCAGGGTCAATTTGTGTCCTAGAGTCTAGGTTAAGTCCTTAGGCTCAACTACAGATGGACCAGCTTTCAACAAGACCCTCAGAGACTCCAGACTCACAAGTTTTCAAGACTAAGTAAAGTGAGTTCGACGTTCGTCGAACTCAGCTTGACGAAAGGAGTTTTGCGCTCGACGATCGTAAGATAATTCTTGGTGCTGAGCTCGACGATCTATGTTCTCTATTTGACGAAAACTCAGTTTCTACTTCAAGCCAAAGTCAGGAGGACTCCAAATTTTTCTAAGTCCAGCTTCAAGCTTCGGTCGACGAATCATATTCTGAGCTCGACGAACTTGGACCTCAAGTTCACAGCTTCTCAGGTCGACGAAGTCAGCTTCTCAGGTCGACGGATGCTATACTCTACTCGACGATTTCTGGACTCAGAGAATCTGTGTCGACACTTAGGGTTTGTATCAACACCAGACGATTTGTGTTGACACCAGGACTTCAGTCGACACCAGCCTATGTCGACACCAGGACTTCAGTCGACACCAGCCTATGTCGACACCAGGACTTCAGTCGACACCAGCCTATGTCGACACCAGGATTTCAGTCGACACCAGCTTATGTCGACACCAGAATTTCAGTCGACACCAGCTTATGTCGACACCAGAGAATTTGTGTCGACACCAAGATCAATCTGTCGACACCAATTTATGTCGACACAACATTTCAGCAGATGCAGAGTATTTTGTCTAATTCGACAACTTTTATCAAGTCGACGAATTGATTCTCAGCTCGACGAATGAAGACTATCTATCAGATGAATGAAGATTGTCTGCTCGACGAACTCTATCAAGCTCAGCTCGACGAACTCAAGCTCAGCTCGACGAACATAAGTTCAGCTCGACGAAATGTGTTCTTAGTTCGACGAATCCAGATTAGGTTTTCTTCAAGGCTCCCGTACCATTTCTTGGCGCTGATTCCTGAACATTTAATGCCAGATCTTCTCGGAATGTTACCGTTAGAACGTGCATTGACTATGGACTATCACATGCCGTTTTTTCATGGGACAGTTAGGAAAGTCATTGATTGCTGATTCTTTCCAAGGCCGACTGTAATTACTGCTCAATATTCAAAAGTTTGAATATTCCTCAGTCAGTCACAGACACAAGACACACACAAACATGCACAAAAAATAGAGACACAGGAAGAGAACAGAATCAAGAAGTGATAGAGTTCAAGAATCACAGTACAGAAAACAATCTGATAGATTTTCTGAAGATTGCAGAAGAACAAACATTCTCAAATCACAAGTTATTGACTGCAATCAGCCTTGACCAGAGAACTTTTGAAGAAGAAGAAGAAGAACCAAATTCAATCAAGAGTCTTCTTCTTTCTATTCTCTGGACAACTTCAAAGGACAACAAAACTTTATCAGTCAAAAGAAGTTCCTGAAGCAGTTTTGGTCCAGGCATTCTAGGTCATTGAAGGCCTATCACCCTGAAGCAGTGCTCCAGCATTCCTGACCATTTCAAGATCTCAAGGGGAGCAAGATCTGCTACATCAATCCACAAGTCTTCTCTCTGACTGTTGACAGAGAAGACACTATCACCGTCTCTCTAATTCCTGTACAGGGTTTTAAATCCCTTCAAAATTATTTTGGTTGCAAGTCTCCTTCCAAAAGACTTGAGGGTTTGGTTTTTGGGGTCCTGATCAAAACCCATTGGTTCCCAGGACACCTGATCAACTCATCCTACAGTGGAATACTACCTAGGGTGGTAGAAGAGTGGATGTACCCAGATTGATTGGGGAACCACTGTAGCTCCTTGTGTCTTCTGGTTGCTTATTTTCTTTTGTTTTCTGGCTGTGGTCTGTGATTGCTCTGTGTTTAGCTAGTTGCTGTGTTTACTTTATGTTATTTGCTTCCCTGTTCACTTAGGTATACAACAACAGTTGTAAAAAGTTTTTGGTAAGCACCATACTCTATTCACCCCCCCTCTAGAGTATATCAGATCTAACCTGCACTTTCAATTGGTATCAGAGGGAGGTTGGTTAAAATACCACACCTTAGTGGTTGCACAAGCTAACACCTGGACCACAAATATCCCTCTAGTTAGATCTGTCTGTTTTAAGTTTGTTACTAGATTTATTTCTTCACAGAACATGGCCCAAAACAAAGATTATGCTAGCACTAGACCTCCAGTGTGCAATCTATCTAAGTTTGCACTTTGGAAGGCAATGATTAGATTGTACATGAACTCTATTGATGAAGACATTTTTAATTCTGTTTTGACAGTGTGTCCAAGACCCCCAGAAAATACAAGTACAAGTGTTGTTCCACCTCCATCAGAATAGTTGCTGAAATCAAGATATGGAAAGTGGCAGATGCTAAGGCAATGAATATTTTAGCCCAGACTATGTCTGATGAAATATTCCAAAAAGCAGCTGAATGCAACTCAGTAAAGGACATCTGGGATAAGTAATCTGAGATAGTCTCAGGATCTGCTGATGAGGGAAAAGATAGAAGATCTCACCTCATAACCCAATATGAGAATTTCAAGAAAGAAGAAGCTGAGTCAGTAGCAGATATGTATAATAGACTCAGTCTCATAGTCAATGAGCTGAAAACATTGGACAAAGAGATCTCATTAACTGAGCTGAATGATAAAATCCTAATGTGCTTCCCAAGCACTTGGGACTCAAGGATCTGGCCAATCAAGGATGCCAGAAGCCTAAATGAGATCACAACTGAAGCTCTCTTGGGCAAGCTCAAGTCTTATGAGCTGCTCATCAAGAATAGAGAAGAAGAGCAGAAGGCTGCCTCACCAGCTATAAGAAAGGAAAAATCAATAGCTTTCAAAGCCATTGAAGATCAGCCTAAAGACAAAGTCACAGGCAATGAAAAGCTGCTGAGCCTACTGGCCAAAGGATTTTACAAAATGGCCAGGAAAGATTTCAGGAAAAAGTCTGCCAGAGGGCATGACAAGCCAAGGTATGACAAATCAAATAACAAAGAGATTATTTGTTTTGGATGCAGGAAAACAGGCCACATGGTGTCTGACTGTCCAGAAAATCAGTATAAGGACAAAAAGGACAGGAAAGAAAGAAGAAAAGACAAAGACTTCAGGAAGAAAAGTAATGACAAACCCTCCTCCTGTAAGAACAAACACACCAGGAAGGGGTTGTAGCTGAATCTTGGAGTGAGATAGAAGAAGAATCTGAAGCTTCATCCAGCTCAAGTGATGATGAAGATGATGCTAAAGAAAAAGAATTCTGCATGATGGTTATCAATGCCTCACAACAAAATTCTGATGCAGAAGAGTCAGAGTCAGAATCAGAGACTCAATCTGAAGAGGATCAGGTAATAAGTTCTTTTGATTTTAATTCTGAGGACTTCAAGTGTGGGTTTAAAGCACTGTGTTTAGATTTATTAAAATCTGAGGAGGAAATCATTTCCCTCAGAAATCAGCCATCTGAACACAGCTCTTTAAAATCAGAAAACCTCAAACTCTCTAAGGAGTTGGAATGCTGTAGGGAGCAGATAGCCTCACTGAAAAGTGACCTATCAGAGGCCAAAAAGTTTGAAGAATCCCTCAATGGGAGAAGTATCAAACTAATGGACATCACAAGCACAGTGAACTCAAGATTCAATAGTACACTGGATTTGGTTGCCTCATCTAGCCAACCTATAGTATTAACAACCCCAATTAAGTTTATCTCTGATAAAGGTAAGGGAGTTGTAGAGGTAGCTAGGAAGAACTCTGATCTACCTAAGAAAACCATAGTTCAACAGAAATCGTCGAACGGAGCTCGACGATCGCCGAATGGAGCTCAACGATCTCAGGATAAATCGTCGAACTCAGGTCGACGATCTCTGAACCCTGAACTATGACACAGTCGATCTTCGAACGGAGCTCGACGATCTGACCGAAGATCGTCGAACAGAGCTCAGAGTTTTGAAAACTCTTTCAAAGGCAAATCAAAGTTCAATCCTAGAGGTTCTACATCTCAATGGTTTAACCCCTATACTGAATGGATAATACCTCCTAGGAGATATCATCCTGAAAGCTATAAGAGTCAACCAGAGATGTCTTTTATTTCTGAATTCAAAGGTTATCAACCTAGGCCCAAGGTAAACTTGGTCAAAAATAAGTAAATTACTTTATGTGCAGGTGAAGACCTATCCAACATGAAACCAGCAATGGTATCTGGATAGTGGGTGCTCAAAGCACATGACAGGAAACAAGGACAACTTCACATCCTTCAAAGCCAAGCTTGGACCCAAAGTAATATTTGGTAATTCAAACTTTGGACTAACAAAAGGATATGGTGCAGTCCAGATTGGCACAGTCACATTCAAGAAAGTAGCCTATGTGGAAGGACTGAAGCACAACTTGATCAGTATCAGTCAACTGTGTGATGAAGGCTACGAAGTGACTTTCAGCAAATCCTTATGCAAGATCAAATCAGAGGACAACACAACTGTGTTGACAGGCAAAAGGAAAGGTAACATCTATCTTGTAGATTTTCTTTCAACCAAAGTAGACATATGCTTGTTCAACTCTATTTGTAGACCTAATGAATTATGACATAAGAGATTAGGACATGTAAACCTTAGAACCATTGCTAGGCTATCCAAGGACAACCTTGTTAGAGGACTACCTTCTGACCCCTACAAGAAGGAAGGACTTTGCAGGGCTTGTCAATTAGGTAAGCAAACCAAAAATAGTTTCAAGTCAGTTAATAAGAGTGATTCACCTAGGATTTTGTATCTGTTACACATGGATCTCTTTGGACTCATTACAGTACAAAGCTTAGGAGGGAAATCTTATACTTTAGTAGTTGTAGATGACTTCTCTAGATTCACATAGGTGTTCTTTCTGAGGAAGAAGTCTGATAACTTTAAGTGTTTGACAGAGTTTCTCAAATGCATACAGAGTGAGTTCAATACTCACATTGCCCTGCTCAGAAGTGATCATGAGACAGAGTTTGATTCTCTTCTTATGCAAGAGTTCTGTCAGAGTGAAGGGATCATGCACACTTTCTCAACTCCTAGAACTCCTCAACAAAATGGGGTAGCTGAAAGGAAAAATAGAACCCTTATTGAATCTGCTACTACATTATTGTCAGATGCTCACCTTCCTCTATCCTTTTGGGCAGAGGCAGTGAACACCTCCAACTATGTGTTGAATAGAAGCTTGATACATAAGCTGAAAGGCAAGACTCCCTATGAATTACTCAAAGGGAAGAAACCTAAAGTAGATTATTTTAAAATCTTTGGTTGTATTTGTTTCATTCACAATAATGACAAGAGATACATAGCCAAATTTCAAGCTAAAGTTGATGAAGGAGTGTTTCTGGGATACTCCATGGTCAGTAAAGCTTATAGGGTATATAATAAGTCAACTCTCAAAATTGAAGAATCTGTTCATGTATCTTTTGAAGAAACTAACATGTCATACAAGGAGAAAGAAATTTCTACCATAAGCTCTTTGCAGGTTCCACCACTGTGTGAGTCTATGGATGCGCTGAACCTTACCCAAGAGGTTTCAAACCATCCCACTCCACAGGATACTGAAGATAGTGATGAGGAAAGTCAAGAGGAAGTGGCTGAACTTCCCCCAACATTCAGTATCATTCTCCAAGAGGAATTAAATACTGAAGCTGTTGCTCAACCAACTCCACCAACTGATCTTGTCACACTTAGTGATCACCCTAGATCTCAAGTGATTGGAGACATCTCAGTAGGTGTACAGATAAGGCATCAACTCAACCAAGACTTGATGCATGCCTGTTTTCTCTCTCAAATTGAACCTCTCACCATACATGAGGCAAAACAAGATCCCCACTGGATCATTGCAATGCAAGAGGAACTCAATCAGTTTGAGAGATGTACAGTTTGGGATTTGATTCCAAGACCCCATAACTACCCAGTTATTGGAACCAAATGGGTCTACAGGAACAAGTTGGATGCTCAAGGCAACATAGTGAGAAATAAGGCCAAGCTTGTTGCTCAAGGCTATAGACAAGAGGAAGGAATAGACTATGACCAAACCTTTGCCCTTGTTGCAAGGTTAGAGGCCATTAGGATATTCCTTGCCTATGCAGCTTACAAGAGATTCAAGGTTTACCAGATGGATGTCAAAAGTGCATTTCTGAATGGAGTACTTCAAGAAGAGGTTTATGTAGAACAACCTCTAGGTTTTATCTCTCCAACTCAACCCTCTTTTGTTTTTAAATTGCATAAAGCTCTCTATGGCTTAAAGCAAGCTCCAAGAGCTTGGTATGAGACCCTAGCAAGCTTTCTGTTAGAGCATGAATTTACAAGAGGAACCATAGATAAAACACTTTTCACTAGACATCATAAGGACCAAATATTGTTAGTACAAATATATGTGGATTACATTATTTTTGGGTCTACTGATCCCAAATTGTGCAAGAGGTTTGCTGACCTCATGAATTCAAAATTTGAGATGAGTAACATGGGTGAGCTCTCCTACTTCCCTGGTCTCCAAGTGAAGCAGCCCCCAGATGGTATCTTCCTCTCCCAAGCTAAGTATGCTAAAGAGCTTATCAAAAAGTTTGGGATGAGTGATGCTTCAGGGATGAAAACCCCTATGGCTACAAATCCTGTTGTGGATTCTGATGTAGCAGGGAAGCCTGTGGATCAGAAAAGGTATAGGGCAATTATTGGATCCCTATTATACCTAACAACTAGCAGACCTGATATAATGTTTACCACATGCCTTTGTGCTAGGTTCCAAGTGAACACTAAAGAATCTCACCTTATTTTCCTAAAAAGAATTTTGAGATATATAAAGAGTTGCCCTAGTCTAGGACTCTGGTATCCTGTAGAGTCAGAGTTTGAGTTAACTGGATACTCAGATGCTGACTATACTGTATGTAAAGTGGACATGAAAAGTACCTCTAGAACATGCCAGTTCCTTTGTATGAGACTTGACTCCTGGTTTTGTAAAAAGCAAACATCTGTGTCTATATCAACTGCAGAAGCAGAATACATGGCTGCTGGTAGTTGCTGTTCACAAATGCTATGGATACAAAAGCAACTCTCAGATTATGGTGTCAACTTAAATAATTCAACATTATTTTATGATAATACTAGTGCTATTGCTATAGCACAGAATCCAATTCACCATTCTAGGACAAAACATATTGAAATAAGACATCATTTCATTAGAGATAATGTGGACAAAAAGAAAATTAACTTGATCCATATTCCTACTGATCTACAAAGAGCAGACATTTTCACAAAGCCATTGGATGAGAAAACCCATCTGTTCTTTATAAATCAACTGGGAATGATTAATGGAGAAGAGTTAACCTAGTTTCTGTCTGCATTCGACGAATTTTCCAGAGTTCGTCAAACGGAGTTCGACGAATTAGGGAAAGTTTGAGAGATTCTCGTCGAACGGAGATCGACGAATTCTCTGTGTGAGGAAACAATCTTCGTCGACTGGAGATCGACGAACTTTGCTTCAGAAGACATTTCGTCGAACGGAGTTCGACGAACTATTTTCGATTCTTCTGGATAAGATCGACGAATTATCTGTCTATAATTTATTTCGTCGAGCTCAGTTTGAAGAATTTTTCTTTTTCGTGGAATGGAGTTTGTCCATTCATATTCTGAAAATCTTATATCTAGGTTTTCTTCGACCTCCATCCCGCGCTTTCAGTTCCTTTGCTCTTGATCGTCGTTTCTCTCTGTGTTTTTCTTGCAGGACAACAATGGCGATTCCTTCAGGTGCTTTGGTTGCAATGAAGTTTGACACTAGATTTGACATGGACTTTGAGTCGTTTCAACATTCTAACCCCATCTTTCTATACATCTTAGAACTACTGGAAGAACTCAGTTTAAAGGATTTCGTGACCAGGCGTATTAAACTTCATGGAACGGAAATACGAGAATGGGTATATACATCTACAGTTTCAGAAGAAGATGTTTTGACCGGCAATATAGGGAACACTGCTGTTTCCCTCTCTCCCGCAGTCCTCACTGAAATATTTGGATTAGTGAACGGAGAAGACAATCTGGAAATGGATTCTGAGGAATTTTGTGATATGCTGAAACTGATGGGTTTCTCTGGTAACAACCCTAATAAGTTGTTGAAAAAGCAATTATCCGCCACCTACCAATTTCTGGCAGATATTACGGGAAAGATACTGATGGCCAAGCACTCTGCTCATGACTATATTACCCGTCACCAATTTCTGATAATGTGTACAGTACTGAATAAGCGACATGTTGATTGGAGTAAGGTTTTCTTTGAATTGATCAAGAAGAAGAACAGCAAAAAGGAAGTTTGCTTTGGCAGAATATTGGGCATATTTCTCAAGGAGAAGGCTACTGAATGTATGCTCTCCCCGACCATCTCCATAAACGCCAGCAAGCGCCTCACTTGCGCTCTATTTGGCAGATGGGAGAGGACCATCTCCAAGCCCTCAAAGGCTTCTTCCTGCTCCCTCCAAACATCGGAGAGTACAAGGGCTGTAAAGGCCGCTAACCACCCTGTTGAAGAGGTTCCTCCATCTCAACCATCTCTTCCAGCACCTCTTCCTCCAAAGAAGCCTCCTCATGTACCTACCCCTCCTTCATCTCCACCACTTGACATTACAAACATTCCATCTTCACCTCCATCTTACCCTCTGTAAGTTAATCAACAACCCACTCCTCCAGATTCCCCTCATGAGACAATACTTCCTACACCTCCTCAGTCTCCTCTTCCCTCACACCTCTCCTCCATTCCATCTTATCATATACCATCAGACTCAATCATGCTAGATGCCCCCACTCCATCTGTTATTCCTCTTCCCATTCTATCCCCTTCCCCTTCCCCATTTGATCCATCTACCCTCATTTTTTTGCTCATCCCTCTCATAAAATCTTTGATCCAAGAGGCAATTACACCTCTTGTGACCTCCATTAATTCCTTATCTGCCCAGCTCTCTCTTCTATCTGTTGTCCCCTCTTCATCTAGGGGCCTGGCTCCAGGTATTCCTGAACCCAGGCAGGGGGAGATGCTCTGTGATGAAGTTACAGCAGATGCAGCTACAGCAGCAGCAGCAGCATCAGTCACAGCAGTTCCCTCTCCAGCAGATTCAGATTCAAATGAGGATACAACAATCTTGACAGACTTTGATGCTGAGATGTTTGAGTTAATTCAATTCATGGATACTGACATTGAGTTGGATGAGTCAGTTGCACAAATAACTCCTGTTGGTGATTTCTATTTAAATCCCACAGTGAATTTATCAGTTTTGCTGAGTAATTTTGATTCTGTATATAAACAATCTCTTCCAGCTGATTTTACTAAGCCATATTTGGCTATGGTACCTTATACCTCTCCATCTAGTCCAGCAGTTGCCAAGAAACTCTGTGACAATTTTGCTCTCTCTGCCTCCAGCTCAAAAGTCATTCCAGAAGATACATCAGTGCCAGTTTCAGCACCAGATTTTATTATGGATGACTCTCCAATGCCTACTCTAGATGAGCTTACTCAGGCAGACATTGAAGAAGAGAATAAGGCAGTAGCTGATAGCTCTGTCTCTTTTGTTTCTGAATCTTGTATAGATATTTCTTCTCTTGTTGCTGATACCTCTTTTCCTGAACCTTCTGCCTCTCCTCCAGCAAAGGCTGTTGTTTCTGATAAAGCTTTAAAATCTTTGGATGCTCTTTATGACATCCCTCAAGGTTCTAAGTCAGAAGAAGATGATGATGATGATTCTAATGAAGATGCAGCTAGTAAGAAAAAGAGACTGCTGGCAAAGAGGAGAAAGGCTGCTCCTCCTCCAGCTCCCAAGCCAAATCCCAATGCAGACACTCCCTATTATATTCTGCACAAGGTGACTCCATATAAGGGAATGCCAGCATGGATGTGGCTCTCCAAAAACCAACAGAAAGAAAGAGAAGCAGGAGATACTCCCCTCCTCCAGTGCACAGATATAGGAAGGATCCTCCTCCTCCTCCTCTAGCCGCTGGTGCCAGTGGCTCTAGCTCCCAGAGATCTGCCCCAATGCAAACCTATCAGAGACATTCAGGGAGATCTTCTGGAAGCAGCCAGCAGAGGCCATCCTCCTCAGGTAGTCAACAGCATAAGCAGCAGCAACAACAAAGTCCTGAAGTACAGAAAGCTGAAAGCCGAAAGAAGCCAGACTCCCCTCCAATTCCTTTTGAAGATCCAGAGACTGCTAATACTGCAAGAATGGCTAGGTACCAAGAGCTGATTGGTCTATCTTTGATAAATAAAGCCAAAGCAGAAGGAAAATATATCTTTGGTCTTTCAACCATGTCAAAATATAGAAAAGAAGAGCTGAAAAGGTTTGACAAAGGTAATAAATTGTTTAATGTTGATGATTATATGAAACTTCATTCAGAAGCAGTTGTCCCCATAGCTACATCATTAAATATTATTGGAGCAGCTGACAAGACTATGACAATAACTCAAGCTCGAGATCCAAAGAGAGAAATCATTTTCAAGAAGACAGGAGAGCAGAAAGCAGAAGACAAACCTCAGCAGAAGAAGCCAAAGAAGTAATTTTTCTTGTTGTTTCATTTCTGTCTGTTATTTGTTTTTAAACTATGCTATCTGTAACAAAGCTGTGTATATATATATCTGTTGCATGTGTTATAATTCTCTGCCAGATATATCTCTTCTCTTGCTTAGTTTTTCTGTTTTGAGTCTCTGTTAGTGACCTCACCCAAATAGGGGGAGATTGTTGGATCCCTAGTTGATTTGGGCTAGGTTCACTGACTTAGGATGTGACCCATCATGTATAGCTAGGGTCAATTTGTGTCCTAGAGTCTAGGTTAAGTCCTTAGGCTCAACTCCAGATGGACCAGCTTTCAACAAGACCCTCAGATACTCCAGACTCACAAGTTTTCAAGACTAAGTAAAGTGAGTTCGACATTTGTCGAACTTAGCTTGACGAAAGGAGTTTTGCGCTCGACGATCGTGAGACAATTCTTGGTGCTGAGCTCGACGATCTATGTTCTCTGTTCGACGAAAACTTAGTTTCTACTTCAAGCCAAAGTCAGGAGGACTTCAAATTTTTCTAAGTCCAGCTTCAAGCTTCGGTCGACGAATGATATTCTGAGCTCGACGAACTTGGACCTCAAGTTCACAGCTTCTCAGGTCGACGAAGTCAGCTTCTCAGGTCGACGGATGCTATACTCTACTCGACGATTTCTGGACTCAGAGAATCTATGTCGACACTTAGGGTTTGTGTCGACACCAGACGATTTGTGTCGACACCAGGACTTCAGTCGACACCAGCCTATGTCGACACCAGGGCTTCAGTCGACACCAGCCTATGTCGAAACCAGGACTTCAGTCGACACCAGCCTATGTCGACACCAGGATTTCAGTCGACACCAGCTTATGTCGACACCAGGATTTCAGTCGACACCAGCTTATGTCGACACCAGAGAATTTGTGTCGACACCAAGATCAATCTGTCGACACCAATTTATGTCGACACAGCATTTCAGCAGATGCAGAGTATTTTGTCTAAGTCCATAACTTTTATCAGGTCGACGAATTGATTCTCAGCTCGACGAATGAAGACTGTCTATCAGATGAATGAAGATTATCTGCTCGACGAACTCTATCAAGCTCAGCTCGACGAACTCAAGCTCAGCTCGACGAACACAAGTTCAGCTCGACAAAATGTGTTCTTCGTTCGACGAATCCAGATTAGGTTTTCTTCAAGGCTCCCATCCCTTTTCTTGGCGCTGATTCCTGAACATTTAATGTCAGATCTTCTCGGAATGTTACCGTTAGAACATGCATTGACTATGGACGATCACATGCCGTTTTTCCATGGGACAGTTAGGAAAGTCATTGATTGCTGATTCTTTCCAAGGCCGACTGTAATTACTGCTCGACATTCAAAAGTTTGAATATTCCTCAGTCAGTCACAGACACAAGACACACACAGACATACAAAAAAATAGAGACACAGGAAGAGAACAGAATCAAGAAGTGATAGAGTTCAAGAATCACAGTACAGAAAGCAATCTGTCAGATTTTATGAAGATTGCAGAAGAACAAACATTCTCAAATCACAAGTTATTGAATGCAATCAGCCTTGACCAGAGAACTTTTGAAGAAGAAGAACAACAACCAAATTCAATCAAGAGTCTTCTTCTTTCTATTCTCAGGACAAATTCAAAGGACAACAGAACTTTATCAGTCAAAAGAAGTTCCTGAAACAGTTCTGGTCCAGGCATTCTAGGTCATTGAAGCCCTATCACCATGAAGCAGTGCTCCAGCATTCCTGACCATTTCAAGATCTCAGGGGGAGCAAGATCTGCTACATCAATCCACAAGTCTTCTCTCTGACTGTTGACAGAGAAGACACTATCATCCTCTCTCTAATTCCTGTACAGGGTTTTAAAACCATTCAAAATTATTCTGGTTGCAAGTCTCCTTCCAAAAGACTTGAGGGTTTGGTTTTTGGGGACCTGATCAAAACCCATTGGTGCCCAGGACACCTGATCAACTCATCCTGCAGTGGATTCCCACCTAGGGTGGTAGAAGAGTGGATGTACCCAGATTGATTGGGGAACCACTATAGCTCCTTGTGTCTTCTGGTTGCTTATTTTATTTTGTTTTCTGGCTGTGGTCTGTGATTGCTCTGTGTTTAGCTAGTTTCTGTGTTTACTTTATGTTATTTGCTTCCCTGTTCACTTTGGTATACAACAACAGTTGTAAAACGTTTTTAGTAAGCACCATACTTTATTCACCCCCCTCTAGAGTATATCAGATCTAACCTGCACTTTCACTCGTGTCCAACATGAACACGCCTGGGCTCCAGGCCATGTCTATCCTCTCACACGGCCCGACCAACAACCCGAGCAGGACATGGCCTGGGACACGCTCGTGTCTCAGGCCGTGTTCGAAATCTCGACGATCGTCGAATGCCTTTTTGTCGACTTCGCAGAAAATACGTCAAACACGCGCATGAAACGACCTTCGACACGCCCGTGTCCCAGGCCATGTTCTCTGTCTAGACACTTCGTCGAGAAAAAATCGTCGACTTCCCGGACTCTCGACGAACCCGGGCACGACACGGCCATGGACATGCTCGTGTCCTAGGCCGTGTTCACTATGTCGTGACTTTGTCGAGCGAAAATCGTCGACTTCCTGGGCACTCAACGAACCCGGGCACTATACGGCCATGGAAATGCCTGTGTCCTAGGCTGTGTTCACTGTCTCGACACTTCGTCGAGACCAGTTCGTCGACCACCCGAGTTCTTTATCGAACCTGAGCATGACACGACCAGCGACACGCCTATGTCCCATGCCGTGTGACCCTCACCAAGACCCAAACTTGGTTCTGAACGCTGTCCGTCCCTCTTTCGAATTTTGGGGCGTTACAGATTAGCAGGTGTTCGAGAGTTCACTTCAGGTACTTGCATTATATTTTAAATTTATCTGCTTTTGACTTCTCTTTTGGTGAGATTAACAAGTGTTCGTGAGTTCACTTCAGGTACTCGCATTATATTTTAAATTTACTTGCATTTGACTTCTCCTTTGCATAGGTTAACAAGAGTTACGAGTTCACTTCAGGTACTCGTGTTATATTTTAAATTTACCTGCTTTTGACTTCTCTTTTGCAGAGATTAGTAGGTGTTCGCAAGTTCACTTTAGAACTCGGTTTATATTTTAAATTCACCTGCTTTTGACTTTTCTTTTGTAGAGATTAGTTGGTGTTTGCACGTTCACTTCAAGTACTCGCGTTAGATTTAAAATTTACCGGCTTTTGACTTCTACATTGCATAGATTAGCTGGTGTTTGTGAGTTCACTTTAGCTACTCGAATTATTTTTCAAATTTACATACCTTTAACTTCTTCTTTCTAGAGATTAGTAGGTGTTCACGTGTTAGCTTTTGGTACTCACATTATATTTTAAATTAACCTGCTTTTGACTTCTTTTTAGTAGAGATTAGCAAGTGTTTGCGAGTTCACTTCAGGGACTCGCGTTATATTTTAAATGTACCTGCTTTTGACTTCTTTTTTTCGAGAGATTAGAAGGTTTTCGCGAGTTCACTTCCGGTGCTCTATTTTAAAATTACTTGTTTTTGACATCTCTTTTGCATAGATTAACAGGTGTTCGCGAATTCACTTCAGGTGCTCATGTTATATTTTAAATTTACCTACTTTAACTTCTCCTTTATAGTGATTAGTAGGTGTTCGTGTGTTCACAGTACGTACTCGCTTTATATTTTAAATTTACTTGCTTTTGACTTCACTTTTAAAGAGATTATTAGGTGTTCGCGAGTTAACTTAACGTACTCGCATTATATTTTAATTTTACCTGCTTTTGACTTCACTTTTGGAGAGATTAGCAAGTGTTCGCGAGTTCACTTGATGTACTCGAGTTATATTTTAAATTTACTTATTTTTGACTACACTTTTTTAGAGATTTGCAGGTGTTCGCAAGTTCACTTCAGGTACTCGCATTACATTTTAAATTTCATGCTTTTGACTTCTACTCTTTGTAGATTAGCAGGAGTTCAGGAGTTTCCTTCAAGTACTCACGTTATATTTTAAGTTTATCTGCCTTTGACTTCACTTTTGGAGAGATAAGAAGGTTTTCACTAGTTCACTTCAGGTACTCACGTTATATTTTAAATATACCTACTTTTGACTTCTCTTTTCGAGAGATTAGCAGTTGTTCGCGTACTCACGTTATATTTTAAATTTATTTAGTTTTGACTTCTCCATTGCATAGTTTTGAATTAGTTCAAGAGTTCACTTCAGGTACTCGCGTTATTTTTTAAATTTACCTGCTTTTGACTTCTCTTTTGCAGAGATTAGATCTGTTCGCGAGTTCACTCCAGGTACTCGATTTATATTTTAAATTACCTATTTTGACATCTCTTTTGTAGAGATTAGTTGGTGTTCGTATGTTCATTTTAGGTATTGCTATTATATTTTAAATTTACCTGCTTTTGACTTCTCCTTTGAAGAGATTGGCAGGTGTTTGCGAGTTCAATTCAGGTACTCGCACTATATTTCAAATTTACCTGCTTTTGGCTTCTCTTTTGTAGAGATTAGCAGCTGTTCGCGAGTTCACATCACGTACTCATGATATATTTTAGGTTGACTTGCTTTTGGCTTCTCTTTTGGAGAGATTACAAAGTTTTCGCATGTTCACTTCAGGTACTCGCGTTATATTTAAAATTTACCAGCTTTTGACTTCTCTTTTGTAGAGATTAGCAGGTGTTCAAGAATTCACTTCAGGTACTTGTGTTATATTTTAAATTTATCTGCTTTTGACTTCTCCTTTGTAGAGATTAGCAGGTGTTTGCGAGTTCACTTCAGATACTCACGATATATTTTAAATTAACCTGCCTTTGAACTCACTTTTGTTGAAATTAGCAAGCATTCGCGAGTTCACTACTGGTACTCGTGTTATATTTTAAATTTATCTGCTTTTGACTTTTCTTTTGTAGTGATTACCAGGTGTATGTGAGTTAATTTAAGGTACTCGAGTTATATTTTAAATTTACCTGCTTTTGACTTCTCTTTTGAATAGATAAGATGGCTTTCGCGAGTTCACTTCAGGTAGTCACGTTATATTTTTAATTTTTTCCTACTTTTGAGTTTTCTTTTGGAGAGATTAGCAGGTGTTCGCGAGTTCATTTCAGGTACACACATTATGTTTTAAATTTACTTGCTTTTGACTTCTTCATTGCATTAATTAGCGGTAGTTCATGAGTTCACTTCTGGTGCTCACGTTATATTTTAAATTTATCTATTTTTGAATTCTCTTTTACAGAGATTAACAGGTGTAAGCGAGTTCACTACAGGTTCTCGTGCTATATTTCAAATGTACCTGCTTTTGATTTATCTTTTGTATAGATTAGTTGGTGTTCGCATTCTCACTTCACTTACTCGTGTTATATTTTAAATTTACCTGTTTTTGACTTCTCCTTTGAAGAGATTAGCTGATGTTTGTAAGTTCAGTTCAGGTACTCGTATTATATTTCGAATTTACCTACATTTGACTCTCTATTGTAGAGATTAGCAGGTGTTTGCGAGTTCACTTCAGGTACTCACGATATATTTTAAATTTACCTGCTTTGGACTTCTCTTTTCAAGAGATTTGATTGTTTTTGCGAGTTCACTTCAGGTACTCGCATTATATTTAAAATTTACCTGCTTTTGACTTCTCTTTTGCTGAGATTAGCAGATGTTCATGAATTCACTTGAGGTACTCATGTTAAATTTTAAAATAACCTACTTTTAACTTCCCTTTTGTAGAGATTAGCAGGTATTCGAGAGTTCACTTCAGGTACTAACGTTATATTTTGAATTTACCTTTTTTTGACCTCTCTTTTGTTGAAATTAGCAGGTGTTCGCGTGTTCACTTCAGGTACTCGTATTATATTTTAAATTTACATGCTTTTGAATTCTACTTTGTACAGATTAGTGGGTGTTTGCGAGTTCACTTAAGGTACTCGCATTATATTTTAAATTTACCCACTTTTGACTTCTCTTTTGTAGAGATTATCAGGTTTATGTGAGTTCACTTCATGTACTCGTGTTATATTTAAAATTTACATGCTTCTGACTTCTCTTTTGCTAAGATTAATAGGTGTTTATGAATTTACTTGAGGTACTCGTGTTATATTTTAAATTTACCTGCTTTTGAATTCTCCTTTGCAGAGATTAGCAGGTATTCGAGAGTTCACTTTAGGTACTAACGTTATATTTTAAATTTACCTGCATTTGACCTCTCTTTTGTTGAAATTAATAAGTGTTCGCGAGTTCACTTCAGGTACTCACTTTATATTTGAAATTTAGATGCTTTTGAATTCTACTTTGTAGAGATTAACGGGTGTTCATGAGTTCTCTTCAGGTACTCGTGTTATATTTTAAATTTTCCTGCTTTTGACATCTATTTTGCAAAGATTAGCAGGTTTACACGATGTCACTTTAGGTACTCGCGTTATATTTTAAATTTACCTGCTTTTGTCTTCTCTTTTGGAGAGATAAGAAGGTTTTCGCGAGTTGATCTTTCATGCTTGCGTTATATTTTAAATTTACCTACTTTTGACTTTATTTTTGGAGAGATTAGCAGGTTTTCGCGAGTTCATTTCAGGTAGTCATGTTGTTGGAACCATACTTGTGATTTGGGCTAGCTTCACTATTAGGATTGATGACCCAACATGTATAGTCTAGGGTCATAAGTTAGTTCCAGGGTTAAGGTCAGTCATAGTAGGTTAGATTATTGAAAACCTACCTTTAAAAGGCCCTAGAGACAGAATACATTAGAGACAAGGCGGTTTAAAGATTACAGAAAAGGTGTTCGATGATAGCTGAACTCAGCTCGACGATCGTCGATCTCAGATCAACGAACTCAGAGTTCCTTCTCTGAGTTGAGCTCAATGAAAGTCTAGCTGAGGTTGACGAACTCTGATCCTTCCTAAGGATCTCAGCTCGACGAAGTGCCATCTCAGTTCGACAAACATGGAGCTCAGATTGACAAGTATATTTTATATTCGACAATCTTGAAGCTCAGCTCGACGAAGGAGAATTATCAGTTCGATGAACTTGGAGTACAGGTCTACAAAATCTTTGCTGATTTTGACTAACTCCTTCTAGGTTCTGTTCGACTAATATTCTCTATAGTTTCTCAGTTCGACTAAAACAGTTTGATTTCAAATATTAAGACAGTAATACTCTATTAATTACTCAATATTATTAATAATATACCCTTTTCCTGGCAGCATTAATTATGTATCACAGAGTTATTACTCTATCATTTTTTTCTGGGATAATTAGGGAAATACATTCAAAACAAAATCAGCTATTCCAACTCCCAGAAATTATGCAAAATATTTCAAGGAATTTGAAATTCAAATGTGTTTGAATCAGCAATCAAGCTATAAAGAAAATTTTTCCGAAGATTGCCAGCAATTAAGAAGAACAGGGAGAAGAAGAAAGAAAAAATCTGCAATCATAGAACAAGAGACAGAGACAAAGAAACATCTTGTTCATCATTTTCTTCTTCAAAATATTCTTCCAGCAATACATATTTAGTTTGAGATCAAAAAGTTCAATCTCTCAGAATAATTTTACTGGAAGAAGTTTTCTTGGAAGGCCTAAACCCTGAAGCATAGCTTCCACTCCTGATCAGATATATACAACTCAGGAGGAGCTTTGACAACATCAACAAAATCCACAAGTCTTCTCAGAGATTTGAGACAGAGAAGACAACATTTTTTTCTTTCACTGTGTACAGGGTTATAACTCCCTTCAAAAGTTAAACATTTTTATTCTCAAGTCACCTGATCAAAAGACTTGGTTTGGTTTTTGGGCACCTGATCAAAAGATCAAAAGCTTGCTAGATCTCCCTTAGAAAATAGATCTTGTGGTGACAAGGCACATGATCAAAAACCTATGGTGACAGGGCACCTCATCAAAAACATGTGGTGACAGGTCACCTAATCAAGAACCTGTGGTGGCAGGGCACCTGAGCAAAAACCTATAGTGGATTCCTACCAGGGTGGTTGAAGTGTGGATGTACACATGTTTATTGGGGAACCACTATAAACTCCTTGTGTCGCTTGTTTGTACTTTACTTGTTTATTTTTTATGCTGTGATATTTCTTTATATATATATATATATATATATATGTATGTATCACCTATCTTAATCTGCTGTAAAAATAAAGTAAAATTTTAAAATACTCTATCCCCCCCTCTAGAGTTAGTTAGATCAATCCCTCACTTTCAATTAGTATCAGAGGGACACATTACTTGGTTGTGCAGGCTAACACCTGAACCAAAAGATCTTTGATTAATCTTATCAACTTTAGTTGTCTTTTATATTATGGCACAAAATAAGGAGTATTCAAGCAGCAGACCTCCAATATGCAATCTTAATAAGTTTACACTTTGGAAAGCAAGGAATAGGCTTTATACGAGTTTCATTGATGAAGATATATATAATTCTATTTTGACAGGTCCCCCACTACTATTGGCAATTACTAGTACCAGTGCTTTTCCACACCCTGAGTGGACTGAAGCACAAAAGAAGGCCAAGATTACTGATGCTAAAACAACGAATATTCTGGCTCAAACTATGTTTGATGACATATTCCAGAAGGTTGCTGAATGTACTTCAGTAAAGGCCATTTAGGACTCTCTAAATACTATGGTGGCATGATTTGCTGATGAAAGTAAAGATAGGAGATCACACTTGATCTCTTTGTATGAAAATTTCAAGAAGGAGGAGTCAGAATTAGTTACAGATATGTACAATAGACTTAGCCTCATAATAATTGAGCTAAAAACTTTGGACAAGGACATCTCATCGACTGAGATAAATGATAAAATCATAATGTGCTTCCCTAGCACATAGGACTCTAGGATCTGGCCAATCAAGGAAGCCATAATCCTAAATGAGATCTCTACTAAAACCTTGTTAGGTCAGCTCAAGTCTTATGAGCAGCTCATCAAGAACAGAGAAGTTGAGCAAAGGTCTTCCTCTTCAGCAAGAAAAGAGCAAAGCATTGCTTTCAAAGCAAATGAAGATGCAGAAGCCACTCTAGATAACGAAGTTCTATTGAGTCTCTTGGCTAAGAGATTCTATAAGATGACAAGGAACGGATTTCAGAAGAAGATCTTTCAGAAAAGATGATAAGCCACGATATGATAAAAGCCCTACTAAATAAAGAGTTTACTATGGATGCAGGAAATCTGGACACATACTACCAGAATATCTAGAAACATAGAAGAAAGACAAAAGAAAGGGAAAGACTCCAGGAAACATTCTAGGAAGCCATCCTCCAGCAAATACAAAAAGAAAGAAAGAGGATTTATTGCTGAGACTTGGAGTGAATCATAGTCAGAATCATCATCCAACTCCAGTGAAGATGAAGAAGAGGCCAAAGCCAGAGAGATATGTTTGATGGAAATCAATGCATCTTGCAGCAACTCTGAAGCTGCTGATTCAGAAGCTGACAACTCAGAAGATGAATCTATATCAGAAGAAGATCAAGTAATTTCTTCTTTTGATTTTACTTCTGATCAATTTAAAACAGTTTTCAAATTATTATGTAAAGATTTAATTAAATCTGAGAAGGAAATCAAACTCCTCAGAGAAAAAGTAATTGAATTTGACAATTTGTTTTCAAAAAACCTAAAACTTATAGAAGATTTAAAAACTGCAAATGAACATATAATATCTTTAGAAGATAAATTAAATAAGGCTAAGCAATTTGAAGAATCCCTTAATGGGAGAAGTATCAAATTGATGGATATCACAAGCACAGTGAATGTCATGCTTAATGGCAAACTGGGCTTGGGAGCTTCATCTAGTCAGCCTCCAATATTACCGAAAAATACTTTATCAACTCCTATAAAATTTATTTCTTCCAAAGGAAAAGAGAAATTATATGATTTAAGTATAGCTACTAAATTATTAAAAAAGAATCAACCTAAGAAAATTATAAATTCACAATCAAAAAAGAAAAATATTAATGAAAATTATGTTCAATATATTTTGTCGAACCTAGCTCGATGAAATGAAAAAGGTTCATCAAACTCAGATCGACAAACTATGAACGATATTTTTGGCATAACTATTCGTCTAACTGCGCTCGACGAACTCAATATGGTTCGTCGAACCGCGATCGCCGAATGTGGGGCACATAGAATGAATACTTTCATTCTATGAACGGAGTTCGATAAACTCATCCCTATTCGTCGAACGCAGATCGACGAACCTATTACAATTCGTCGAACCCAGTTTGTTATAACAAAAACTTGAATTCTTTTCAAAATTTTAATAAAACTAAAACCTTTATTAATCCTTTTACTCTGTGTATTATTCCTCCTAGGAGATATCATCCACTACGTTATAAGGACCAACCTGAATTTTCATGTATTTTTAGTTATAAATTTGAAAGAAATCAAGGACCAAAGGTTACCTGGGTCAAAAACAACAAATCTTGTTTTTTATAGGTAAAGAACTATCCTACCATAGAGGAACAGTGGTATATGGATAGTGGATGTTCAAAACACATGACAAGAAGTAATGACAACCTGACTGATTTCAAAGTAAGACTTGGACCAAGAGTGATATTTGAAGACTCCAACTATGGACAGACATAAGGATATGGAAATTTCAAAGTTGGAGCACTTATCTTTAGGAAGGTAGCATATGTAAGTGGTCTCAAGCATAACCTAATATCCATAAGCCAATTATGTAATGAAGGTTATCTAGTGTCATTCATTCAGTGTTCTTGTATTATTACTTCTGATAAAAATAAAAATATTTTAACTGGAATTAGACAAGGAAACATATATGTAGTTAATTTCAAATTTGTTAATTCGGAAATTTGCTTATTCAACCAAATTAGTTCGACTAATGATTTATGGCATAAGAGACTAGGTGATGTAAACATTAGGAACATTGCTAAATTATCTAGGGTCAACCTTGTTAGAAGACTACCTTCTGGTTCTTATAAGATGGAAAGACTCTGCAGGGCTTGTCAATTAAGCAAGCAAACTAAAAATAGTTTCAAATTTATTAACAAAATTGATTCACTCTGGATTTTGTACTTTCTACATATGGAACATTTGGCCCTATAGCTATACAAAGTTTGGGAGTAAAGTCATACACTTTAGTTATTGTTGATGACTTCTCTAGATTCACCTGGGTGTTCTTTCTGAGAAACAAGTCAGATAACTTTAAAGTTCTTACATATTTTCTGTATAGCATACAAATTGAGTACTATACTTATGTTGCATTGATCATAAGTGATCATGACACCAAGTTTGAATCTCTTCTGTTGGAACACCCTATTACTGATTTGGGTCAGGATCACTATGTCTCTTAGGAAACCTATTTTGACCTCATTGTATAGATTTAACGATCAATTAGATTTGAGTCTAAGGGTTAGTAGTTAGGTTTGGAAGCTGTCCTCAAGACCAGGTTTTTCTGTTTGGAGACTAAGTCATTTCGTCGAGCTCAGTACGACGAATCGTCGAACTCCAATCGACGATCGTAGAGCTCACTTCGACGGATCGTCGAACTCCATTCGACGATCACTGAGCTCAACCTCAACAAATCGTCGAACTCCATTCGACGATCTTCGAGCTCAGTTCGACGATCTTGACTCCCGTTTGATTCTCTATCTCTGAGCTCAGTTCGCTGATAGTTGAGCTCAGATCGACGATCTCTGTTGCTGTCTAAGTCCAAATCTCTGAGCTCAGTTCGACGATAGTGGAGCTCAGTTCGACATTTTTCTGAAGAGTTCAACGATTTTCAAGATTCAAATTCAGACAGTTAAGGAATTGTTCTCAGCATTTAATTCAGAGATCTTGTAGCCATTTTCATTTATTCTGGAGCAAGTTTCAAGGGATTTTCAAGGAATGTTTTATTGGACTTTCCTCCAGAAGACAACAGCAATTAAGAAAGTCATTTATGACAGGCCAACGGCTATCTTGACAGTGGATCATTTCTATTCAGACAAAAAGGAATAAAAGATCATATTTTTCAATTCCTACAACAACAAGGAGAAATACAGAAGACCAACAAGTTAGAAAAAGATTCTCTACAACAACTCTCAAAATAACAATCACACAAGAGAAAGAAAGAGAGTTGCAGACATTCTCTGTCTCAAGAATTCATACAAGAACACATCACCAAAAGGAGATCAACAAAACTGAAATCTTCAGGTCTCTTTTGATTCAAGTGTTCAAGGCCATCATCATTCAAGACTCCAGACACCTCACATTTCAGTTGTTGCTAAAATCATCATTTGCTGGAGATCAATTTTCTGAAGGCCTATCACCCTACTGCAAAGCTTCATTTCCTGAACAACTACAGATCTCAGGGGGAGCTTTGATAACATCCACAATCTTCTCTTTGACTGTTGACAGAGAAGATCCTCTCATCCCTCTCTCTCTCTCTCTGCTGTAAAGGGTTTTTCAAACTCCCTTCAAAAGTTTGTGTTTGCTTTTTGAGCACCTTATCAAAAGATCAATTGTGGCAAGACACCTGATCAAAAAATCTGGTTTGGTTTTTGAGCACCTTATCAAAATCTCATTGGTGCCCAGGACACCTGATCAACTCATCCTGTAGTGGATTCCTACCTAAGGTAGTAGAAGAGTGGATGTACCCAGGTTGATTGGGGAAGCACTATATCTCCTTGTGTCTTCTGGTTGCTTGTATTTATTTTTGTTTCTGGCTGTTATTGTTTTGTGATTAGTTTCTTTTGTAGATTGTGATTATCCTGTGTTTAGATTTATTATTTGCTTCGCTGTTCACATTTAGAATACAACAACTGTTGTAAAAGTTTTTAGCAAGCACCATACTCTATTCACCCCCCCTCTAGAGTATATCAGATCTAACTCGCACTTTCAATTGGTATCAAAGCGAGGTTGGTTAAACATATCACACCTTGGTGGTTGCACAGGCTAACACCTGAACCCAAAGATTCCTAGTTAGATCTGCTTATTGTAGATTTTGTTATTAGAATTCTATCTTCACAAATCATGGCCCAAAACAAAGATTATGCTAGCACCAGACCTCCAGTGTGCAATCTATCCAAGTTTGCACTTTGGAAGGCAAGGATTAGACTCTACATGAATTCTATTGATGAGGACATTTTTAATTCTGTTTTGACAGTTTGTCCAAGACCTCCAGAGAACACAAGTACAAATGCTGTTCCACCTCCTTCAGGAACAGATGCAGAGATCAAGAAGTGGAAGGTAGCAGATGCAAAGGCTATGAACATCTTAGCACAGACTATGTATGATGACATATTCTAAAAGGTAGCTGAATGCAACTCAGCAAAGGAAATCTGGGATAAGCTCTCTGAAATAGTCTCAGGATCTGCTGATGAAAGAAAAGATAGAAGATCTCACCTCATATCCCAATATGAGAATTTCAAGAAAGGAGAAGCTGAGTCAGTAGCTGAAATGTACAACAGACTCAGCCTGATAGTCAATGAACTGAAGACTTTGGATAAGGAGATATCATTGACTGAGCTAAATGACAAAATCCCAATGTGCTTCCCAAGCACTTGGGACTCAAGGATCTACCCAATCAAGGATGCCAGAAGTCTCAATAAAATCACAACAGAAGCTCTCTTAGGCAAGCTCAAGTCTTATGAGCTGCTCATTAAGAACAGAGAAGAAGGGCAGAAGGCTGCCTCACCAGCCACAAGAAAGGAAAAGACAATAACTTTCAAAGCCACTGAAGATCAGCCTGAATACAAAGTCACAGGCAATGATGAGTTGCTTAGTCTACTGGCTAAAAGATTTTACAAGATGGCCAGAAAGGACTTCAGGAAGAGATCATACAAAGAGCATGACAAGCCAAGGTATGATAAGTCAAATAATAAAGAAATTGTTTGCTTTGGTTGCAGGAAACCAGGCCACATTGTGCCTGACTGTCCAGAGAACAAAAATAAGGATAGAAAGGACAAGAGAGAAAGAAGAAAAGAAAAAGACTTCAAGAAGAATGGCAATGGCAAACCCTCCTCCAGCAAGAACAAACACACAAGGAAGGGATTTGTTGCTGAATCTTGGAGTGAAACAGAAGAAGAATCAGAAGCTTCATCCAGCTCCAGTGATGATGAAGATGATGCTGAAGAGAAGGAGTTCTATATGATGGCAATCAATGCCTCTCAACACAATTCTGATGCAGAAGAGTCAGAGTCAGACTCGGAAACTCAACCTGAAGAAGACCAGGTAATAGACTCTTTTGATTTCAATTCTGAGGACTTTAAGTATGAATTTAAAGCACTGTGTTTAGAACTATTAAAATCTGAGAAGGAAATTATCTCTCTCAGAAATCAACTGTCTGAACATAGTACCTTAAAATCAGAAAACCTCAAACTCTCTGAGGAGTTGGAGTGTTGTAGGGAGCAGATAGCTTCACTAAAAAGTGAGCTATCAGAGGCCAAAAAGCTTGAAGAATCCCTTAATGGGAGAAGCATCAAGCTAATGGACATCACAAGCACAGTGAACTCTAGATTCAACAGTACACTGGGCTTGGGTGCTTCATCCAGCCAACCTATAGTTCTAACAACCCCAATTAAGTGTATTTCTGATAAAGGGAAGGGAGTTGTAGAGGTATCTAGGAAAAATTCTGAATTACCCAAGAAATCAAGTGTTCAACAGAAATAGTCGAACGGAGCTAGACGATCGCCGAGCGGAGATCGATGATCTCAGGAAAAATCATCGAACTCAGGTCGACGATCTCTAATTCCTGAACTCTGCCACAGTCGACCGTCAAACGGAGCTCGACGATCTGACCCAAGATCGTCGAACGCAGCTCAACGATCGTCGAGCAGAGATCAGAGATCTGAAAACTTCTTCAAGGGTAAATCAAAATCCAATCCTAGGAGTCCTTCATCCCAAAGCTTTAACCCTTATACTGAATGGATAATACCTCCAAGGATATATCATCCTGAAGGTTATAAGAGTCAACCAGGGATGTCATTTATTTCTGAATTTAAAGGTTATCAACCTAGGCCCAAGGTAAACTGGGTCAAAAACAAGTGAATTATTTAATGTGGAGGTGAAGACCTATCCAACATCAAACCAACAATGGTATCTGGATAGTGGGTGCTCCAAGCACATGACAGGAAATAAGGATAACCTCACATCCTTCAAAGCCAAGCTTGGACCCAAAGTCATATTTGGTGATTCAAACTTTGTACTGATAAAAGGATATGTTGCAGTTCAAATTAACACAGTCACATTCAAGAAGGTAGCCTATATGGAAGGACTGAAGCACAATTTGATCAGTATCAGTCAGCTATGTGATGAAGGCTACCAGGTGACTTTCAGCAAAGCTGTATGCAAGATCAAGTCAGAGGACAACACAACTTTGTTGACATGTAAAAGGAAAGGTAACATCTATTTAGTAGATTTTCTTTCAACAGAAGTAGATATTTGCCTATTTAACTCTGTTTGTAGACCTAATGTTTTATGGCATAAGAGACTAGGATATTTAAACCTTAGAAAAATTGCTATGCTATCCAAGGACAACCTTGTTAGAGGACTACCTTCTGGCCTCTACAAGAAGGAAGGACTCTGCAGGGCTTGTCAATTAGGCAAGCAAACTAAAAATAATTTCAAGTCACTTAATAAGAGTGATTCACCTAGGATTTTGTATCTATTACATATGGATCTCTTTGGACCCATTACAGTACAAAGCTTAGGAGGGAAATCTTACACTTTAGTAATTGTAGATGACTTCTCTAGATTCACATGGGTGTTCTTTCTAAGGAAGAAGTCTGATAACTTTAAGTGTTCGACAGAGTTTCTCAAATGCATACAGACTGAGTTCAATACTCACATTGCCCTGATCAGAAGTGATAATGGGATAGAGTTTGATTCTCTTCTTATGCAAGAGTTCTGTCAGAGTGAAGGGATCAGGCATACTTTCTCAGCTCCTAGAACTCCTCAACAAAATGGGGTAGCTGAAAGGAAAAATAGAACCCTTATTGAATCTGCCACTACATTATTGTCAGATGATCACCTTCCTCCATCTTTTTGGGCAGAGGCAGTGAACACCTCCAACTATGTGCTGAACAGAAGTTTAATACATAAGCTGAAGGGAAAGACTCCCTATGAATTACTCAAAGGGAAGAAACCTAAAGTAGATTATTTTAGAATTTTTGGTTGTATTTGTTATATACACAATAATGACAAGAAGTATTTAGCAAACTTTCAAGCTAAAGCTGATGAAGGAGTGTTTCTGGGATACTCCATGATCAGCAAGGCTTATAGGGTTTATAATAAATCAACTCTTAAAATTGAAGAATCTGTTCACATATCTTTTGATGAAACTAACATGTCTTTCAAGGAGAAGAACACTTCTACCATAGAACCTTTGCAGGTACATTCTCTTGCTGAAAACTTGGACAGATTACAAATCATTCAAAAAGAGGAAGCAGTGAAGATGAAGAAGACATTCAATATCTTGAAGAGAACCATCTTGAAGAGCCAGTTGTTGTACCATAAGAGGAAACAACAACACAGGTTGGTGAACAATCAACACTCCCTGTTGATTTAGTAACATCAAGACACCATCCAATCTCCCAAGTGATTGGAGACATCTCTGCTGGTGTGCAAACCAGAAATCAAGTCAACCAAAACCTGTTGCACACTTGTTCCCTATCTCAAATTGAACCTCAATCCATTCAAGATGCAGAGCAAGATCCACATTGGATCATTGTAATGCAAGAAGAGATGCATCAATTTGAAAGGAACAAAGTTTGGGAACTAGTACAAAGGCCTAAGGATCACTCCATTGTTGGAACAAAGTGGGTGTTCAGAAACAAATTGGATGATCAAGGAGTAATTGGAAGGAACAAGGCAAGGCTAGTTGCTCAAGGGTACTCACAAGAAGAAGGCATAGATTATGACAAGACTTTTGCACCAGTTGCAAGGTTGGAGGCCATAAGAATCTTCTTAGCATATGCAGCACACAAAGGCTTCAAAGTATATCAGATGGATGTAAAGAGTGCTTTTCTAAATGGAGACATCAAGAAAGAAGTCTATGTCAGACAACCTCCAGGTTTTATCTCTTCAACTTATCCTGATTATGTTTTTAAATTAAATAAAGAATTATATGGTCTCAAGCAAGCTCCTAGAGCATGGTATGAGACCCTAGCATGCTTTCTCCTGAAAAATGAGTTTATAAGGGGTAGAGTAGACCAAACTCTTTTTATTAGAACCCATAAGTCCCATACCCTACTAGTACAGATTTATGTAGATGATATTATCTTTGGTTCTACTGATTCAAATTTATGCAGAAGGTTTTCCAACCTAATGCATTATAAATTTGAAATGAGTAGCATTGGTGAGCTATCCTTCTTTCTAGGATTGCAAGTCAAACAACATGCTGAAGGCATATTTATTTCTCAAACCAAGTATGCAAATGAATTGCTTAAGAAATTTGGTATGTCTGAAGCATCTTGTATGAAAACACCTATGCCTACTAATGCTGTATTGGATGCTGATGAACATGGGAAACCTGTTGATAAGACAATATATAGAGCAATGATTGGCTCTTTATTGTACCTTACAGCCAGTAGACCTGACATAATGTTTGCTACATGCATATGTGCTAGATTCCAAGTGAGCCCTAGAGAGTCACACCTAACATTAGTAAAAAGGATTCTCAGGTATGTTAAAAGTTGTCCAAATCTAGGTCTCTGGTATCCAAAAGATTCAGCATTTGACTTAACTGGATTTTTTGATGCTGATTATGCTGGATGCAGAATTGACAGGAAACGCTCCAGTGGAACTTGTCAGTTTCTTGGTGACAGACTTGTCTCTTGGTTTTGCAAGAAACAAACATCTGTGTCAACTTCAACTGCTGAAGCTGAATATATGGATGAAGGCAGTTGTTGTTCACAAATATTGTGGATTCAAAACCAAATCCTAGACTATGGCTATAACTTAGAGAAGTCTAAAATCTTTTGTGATAACACCAGTGCTATTTCAATAGCTCAAAATCCAGTCCTCCATAGTAGGACAAAACACATAGAAATTAAGCATCACTTTCTAAGGGATAATGTTGAGAAGAACAAAATTGAACTTCAATATATCTCAACTGATTTGCAAAGGGGAGATATTTTCACCAAACCCTTGGATGAAAAGAAACACACCTTCTTCCTAAATCAGTTAGTAATGTTAGATGGAGGAAGTTTAAAATAATATCCAAGATTTTAAAACTCTAAAACATGAGCAAGACTAGGCAAATATCTTGATTTTTCTAGTGTCTAGAGTGTATTTCTGGTCTCTGAACTGCGCTCGATGATTTTCCCCCAGATCGTCGAACGGAGATCGACGCTTTCCGAAATCGTCGAACAGAGTTCAGCGCTTCTCAGATAGTGCTCAACTATCTCTCCAGGTCAGCGATCGTCGAACGAAGCTCGACGATTTTGTTTACTGAACTATCGTCGAATGGAGCTCGACGCTCTACAATATCGTCGAACGGAGATCGACGATGTTGATGACCTTTCAGTTTCCTTTAGAAGCCTCGATCGTCGAACTGAGTTCCACAATCTTTCCTTTTCTGCGTCGAACCCTAATATAAAACTCTTTTTTCGGGCGTCGTTCTCTCTTTGCGCCTTCGTTCTCTCTGCAAAATTCTCTTTCCCTCCAAACTTCTCTACACTTGGTCGTTTGTTTGTTGAGTTTTGCAGGAAGCAATGACCGTCTCCGTCGCCGTTCTGGCCTCCATGAAATTTGATGCAGGATTTGATATAGATATGGACTCTTTCAATAACAGTGATCAGATTTTCCAAGACATTCTAGAACTATTCAAGGAGCAAAAGCTAGTTACTATAATGTCCACCAGAATAAAATTGGCTGCTGATGAAATCAAGGAGTGGGTCTATACTGCGTACAACCAGGATCAAAATACAGTTGTTGGCTCAATTTCTGGCACCCAGGTACCTCTGACACCTACTATTCTGACAGAAATTTTTGGATTAAATTCTTGAAGAGATTCTGCTGAAATGTCTGGAGAAGAATTTTTTACTATGCTTGATATAATGGGTCATTCTGATGCAAACCCTAGCAAGCTGCTGAAGAAGAATTTGGCTGTTGAGTACATATTCTTGGCTGATGTTGTAGGAAAAGTCCTTTTGGCCAAACATTCAGCCCATGATACCATCTCCAGGTATCAGCTGTGTTTGATGGGTGCTATTGTGGATAAGAAACAGTTAAACTGGGGAGAAGTCTTCTTTGATCTGATCAAGAAGAAAATCAACAAAAATTTTGTGAATTATGGGAGGATACTATGGCTATTTCTTCAAAACAGATGCCCTGCCCTGCTAGTCTCAAATGGGATGCAATCAATGCCTCTAAGAGGCTCTCCTGTGCCCTGTTTGGCAAATGGGATAGGCAGATAGTGAAGCCCAGCAGGCCCTCTGCATCTACCACTTTAGGCACAAGGACTCTTGTAGTCTCTTCCCCTCAAGTCTCTGCCCCTGCAGAAGACTTGCCTGCCTCTTCCTCTCCTCCTCCTCTTATTTCATCTCCACCAGTCACCTCCACTATCTCAGTTTCATCCACAATCATTATTTCAACCCCATCTCCAACTTCAATTTCTCCACCTCCACCTCAAACAGAAGAACTCTACCATCCTTTACATCACTACCCACATCAGGAAATTGATTCCTCATCTCAACTTCCATCCTTCACACTTTTGGATGATTCCTTTATGGATGATTCCCCTTCATCCCCTCCTGATCTACCCTCTTCATCCACATCATATCAACAGTTACTGCAAGACATCATTGCGCAACCATCCTTCACCCCATCCATTTCAATTCCACTATCCTCCATTTCAACAATCCCCACATCTCAACCTTCCTTTCCCCCATACACCAGCTCTCCACCAACATCTCCAGCTGTTCCACCTTCAGTCTCTACCTCTGCTCAAGTCCCTATTGAGCATGTAGATCTTCCAGCCTTAGCAGACAGACTTTATGAGCTGATAGCTCCCAGACTATCACTTCTGTTGGAGACCTCCTTGGCTCCACTCCTAAAGTCAGTTACAGACCTGTTTGCCAGGCTATCTTCTCTCATTCCTCAGGCAATCCCTTCCTCTGGGTGCCTTGATCCAGTCTTGACTGAATCTAGGCAGGGGGAGATGCCTCATGAAGTGGTTAGATTGTCTGTTGCTGCTGTATCTTCAATTCAAGCTCAAGCCTCAGAAGAGGTAGTTGCAGTTTTTTCAGTGGACCTCAGGTCCCTTTTATCAGATTTTGATTATACATATTTCAGCTGTCTTCCAGAGAATACTACAGTCCAGCCATTAGAAGACATCTCCAAGGCCATTGTGCCTATTTCAAGCTGTGACACCAGTATTATACATTCCTTTGTAAATTCAGTTTATGCTGCTGCCCTTGTTGCTGCCCCTACTGCTGTTATTGATGGTTCTGCTACTATTGTTTTATCTGTTAGTTCTGATACTGCTGATGATTTAGTCTCTAAAGATATACACATGACAGAGGCATATGATTTTGAGCATGCTGTCACTGCTGAATTTGCCCTTGATGATGATATTACTGATGATATTGCTGTTACTGAAACTATTGTATCTGAAAGTATTGTTTCTGAAACTGTTATCTCTGAATCTACTGCTACCCCAGTTACTGCTATTACTACTGCTGATGTATCTTCTAAGAGTGTTGCTCCTGAAAGTTCTGTATCTGCTGTATCTACTGCTGCTGCTACAATTGCTGTCACTACTGTTACCTCTGCTCCAACCCAACAACAGAAAGATTATCTGAAAAAGATTGATGCTTTATATGTTGAACAAAGCTCTGAAAGTGATCAGTTCAGAACTGATTCTGATGATTCCTCAGCTACTATAGCAAGGAAATGAAAAGCCAGGAGCAAAGCTATAAAAAGAGTTCCTCCAGCTAAAGTCAAAGATACTAATGATATTCCATACTATATTCTGCATGACTACCCTATAACAGAACACTGGATGCAGTATTCCAAGAATCAATTGAAAGCTATGAAGAAAAAGTGAAAATATGAGAAAGGTTCCTCTCTGTTCCATCATCCTCCTCCTCCTCCTCCTCACCTGGTGTAGGTGCAAGTGGTAGCTCTGCATCTCATCCCTCTGCCATAAGTCAAACCCCCTATCAGCCTCAAGGAAGATCTCAACATAGGGGAAGCCAATCTAGAGGCTATCAATCAAGGAGAGGAAACTACAGAGGCAACCAAAAAGAACTTCAAGTCTATTCAAAAGGTAATTCCAGACAGCATCCTTACTCAAGGGAAGGACCAGCTTCCTCTGATACAACTTCAGGTCCCTTTCCCTACAAACTGAAAGACTTAGTCTCATCCAGAGCTCCTCCAAATAATCCTTCTAACAGATATGAGCCTCCAGTTCCCTTTGAGGATCCAGAGAACAATCCAACTTCCCGGACAGCGAGAATGAAGGAATTAGCTGCTTTGGATCAGATTAAGAAAGCCAGAGAGCAAGACAAGGACACCTCCAGCATTACTACATTATCTGATCAAAGGAAAAAGGAACTTGAAATATATGCTTCCAGCAAGTTTTTTGATTCTGAAAGCTACATGAAGCTGCACCCTGAAGCTGTAGTACCAAGGCCTAAACAACAAACATCTCTAAGTGCAGCTGATGACAGAAGATCAAAGAAGGAAGCTCTTAATCCAAATACAGAAATAAAACTGATAAAGAGCAAAGAAAAGGAGTAATTCTGTAAGGTGACAATATTTGTTGTTTTATGATTTGCCTGAGATATTATATGTGTTTTTGCAATGTTTTGTTGTTATATTGTTGTTCTGTATGTTTATAATTTTTGCAGTATCTGTAAATAGTAATCCTAACCCAAATATGGGGGAGATTGTTGGAACACCCTATTACTGATTTGGGTCAGGATCACTATGTCTCTTAGGAAACCTGTTTTGACCTCATTGTATAGATCTAAAGGTCAATTAGATTTGAGTCTAAGGGTTAGTAGTTAGGTTTGGAAGCTGCCCTCAAGACTAGGTTTTTCTGTTTGGAGACTAAGTCATTTCGTCGAGCTCAGTACGACGAATCGTCGAACTCCAATCGACGATCGTTGAGCTCACTTCGACGGATCATCGAACTCCATTCGACGATCGCTGAGCTCAACTTCAACAAATCGTCGAACTCCATTCGATGATCTTCGAGCTCAGTTCGACGATCTTGACTCCAGTTTGATTCTCTATCTCTGAGCTCAGTTCGACGATAGTTGAGCTCAGATCGACGATCTCTGTTGCTGTCTAAGTCCAAATCTTTGAGCTCAGTTCGACGTTAGTGGAGCTCAGTTCGACGTTTTTCTGAAGAGTTCAACGATTTTCAAGATTCAAATTCAGACAGTAAAGGAATTGTTCTCAGCATTTAATTCAGAGATCTTGTAGCCGTTTTCATTTATTCTGGAGCAAGTTTCAAGGGATTTTCAAGGAATGTTTTATTGGACTTTCCTCCAGAAGACAACAGCAATTAAGGAAGTCATTTATGACAGGCCAACGGCTATCTTGACAGTGGATCATTTCTATTCAGACAAAAAGGAATAAAAGATCAGATTTTTCAATTCCTACAACAACAAGGAGAAATATAGAAGAACAACAAGTTAGAAAAAGATTCTCTGCAACAACTCTCAAAATAACAATCACACAAGAGAAAGAAAGAGAGTTGCAGACATTCTCTGTCTCAAGAATTCATACAAGAACACATCACCAAAAGGAGATCAACAAAACTGAAATCTTCAGATCTCTTTTGATTCAAGTGTTCAAGGCCATCATCATTCAAGACTCCAAACACCTCACATTTCAGTTGTTGCTGAAATCATCATTTGCTGGAGATCAATTTTCTGAAGGCCTATCACCCTACTGCAAAGCTTCATTTCCTGAACAACTACAGATCTCAGGGGGAGCTTTGACAACATCCACAATCTTCTCTTTAACTGTTGACAGAGAAGATCCTCTCATCCCTCTCTCTCTCTCTCTCTGTTGTAAAGGGTTTTTTCAAACTCCCTTCAAAAGTTTGTGTTTGGTTTTTGAGCACCTTATCAAAAGCTCATTGGTGGCAAGACACCTGATCAAAAAATCTGGTTTGGTTTTTGAGCACCTTATCAATAGCTCATTGGTGCCCAGGACACCTGATCAACTCATCCTGTAGTGGATTCCTACCTAGGGTGGTAGGAGAGTGGATGTACCCAGGTTGATTTGGGAACCACTATGGCTCCTTGTGTCTTCTGGTTACTTGTTTTTATTTTTGTTTCTGGCTGTGATTGTTTTGTGATTAGTTTCTTTTGTAGATTGTGATTATCCTGTGTTTAGATTTATTATTTGCTTCCCTGTTCACATTTAGAATACAACAATTGTTGTAAAAGTTTTTAGCAAGCACCATACTCTATTCACCCCCCCTCCTCTAGAGTATATCAGATCTAACTCGCACTTTCATCTTCTCATGCAAGAATTCTGTGAGAAGAAAGGTACCAGGCATTATTTTTATGCTCCTAGAACTCCTCAACAAAATGTGGTAGCTGAAATGAAAAATAGAACCCTTATTGAATCTGCTGGGACATTGCTTGCAGATGCTTATTTGCCCCTATCCTTTTGGACAAATGCTCTAAGCACAACAAATTATGTTCTAAACAGAAGTTTAATACATAAACTTAAGGGTAAGACTCCCTTTAAATTACTTAAGGGGAAGAAACCTAAAGTAGATTACTTTAAAGTATTTGGATGTAAGTGTTATATTCATAATAATAACAAGAAACACTTAAGCAAGTTTGAAGCCAAGGCTGCAGAGGGAATTTTTCTTGGATATTCCCAAGTCATCAAGGCTTAAAGGGTATTTAATAAATCAACATCAAAATGGAAGAATATGTACATATATCCTTTGATGAAGCAAATATGTTTTACAAGGAGAAAGATTCTTCTACCAGAGACTCATTGCAGGTACCCTCTCTGTTTGAGAAGTTGGATCATTTACACCTTACCTAAGAGGTTACATTGTATCCTTCTCCACTATTTGATAAAGATAGTGAAGAAGTAATTGCTGAAGCAGTTTAACCCACAACAGCAAATATAATTCCACAAGAGGAATTAATTCGACAAGTTATTGATGAACCAACTCCTCCTGCTGATCTTATCACACTTAGAGATCATCCCATATCTCAAGTGATCGGAGACATATCAGCTGGTGTGCAAACAAGGCATGGACTCAATCAAAATCTGATGCATGTTTGCTTTATTTCTCAAATTGAGCCTCAATCCATAAGAGATGCAGAGCAAGATACTCACTGGATTATGGCAATGCAAGAGGAAATCAATCAATTTGAGAGGTGTAAAGTTCTGGATTTAGTTCTAAGACCCAAAGACTACCCAGTCATTGGAACTAAATGGGACTTTAGGAACAAGCTAGATGCACAAGGATTAATTATGAGGAACAAAGCAAAGTTGGTAGCCCAAGGTTATTCACAGGAAGAATGCATTGACTATGATCCAACATCCCTCGGACTTCTAGACCCCTAGGATGGTTTTGTCATGACTTGGTCATGACAAAACCCTAAGAAGTTTAAAAAGGTTGGGGGTGAATTGGGGAGGTAGTGGGTGAACCACCTTGGTCTGCAAATAGTAGAATTCCAAGTACTAGCTTAGGGATGACCATAGGGCTTCACCATGACACCATGACCCCACCACAACATCATCACCATGACACCATGACCCCACCACAACATCACTAACCTATGAGAGGGTCCACTAGAGCCATAGGGACCCACTAGGGTTAACTAAATTGGTCTAGTTGACCAAAGTCAACCCAAATCCTAATCAGGTCAAACTAAGCTCACACATGGTCAACTGACCTCCCCTTAGTCAAAGGGACCCACCTAGACCTTCCCAAGCCCTAAGCTAGGCCAATGGGTCACCAAGGACCCAGTGGGGTCAACGAAAGAGGCTAAGTTGACCCAAGTCAACCCTAGACCCAAGAAGGTCAAAGTGCCCTAATTAAGGGTCGAGTGACCCCCAAGATGCCCAACCAACCCTACCCAAGTCTTTCTAGACCTTAGGGGAGCCCAATGGGTCACCAAGGACCCACTGTGGTCAACCCAAATGGTCATGTTGACCAAGGTCAATTCTACACTAGAGTTAAGTCAAATTAGCCCAAATGGGCTAACCCAAGCTCAAACCCATTTCCCCCACTTGGGCTAACCTCATTTATATTATTAATATTGGTTAGTGGGCTCCATTAGGCTGGATTAGTCATCAAATTCAGCCTTGATGATTAGGAGAGAGAAAAGCATTCCTCCCCTTTAATGGAGGAGAGAGAGAGAGAGAGAGAAAGAGGGAGAAAATGACCATTCATGGTGATTGAACGCCATTGACTCCTCATTTCCTCTCCCAATTGATGGAGACTCACTCCCTCTATCAGTTATGGGTGGTGTTTTGATGGATTCATGCCTAGGGAACGTGAAACCACCATGGCCGAAATTTCCCTTTAGTGGCCATTAATGGACATTGCGTGCTAGACCCTTCCCCTCCCCCATTTGATGGTTTTAACGGCTTCCCTAGGTCAAGAGGAGCAGTTTCCACACTTTACCTGGAGGAGCTGAGCATGTTGACAGTGTTGTTGCCGAACACCTGACGGGGCCACAACCGTCCATGGATTTTCGACGATCGGCCGCCTCCATCCCACCACTAAGGTCCTCCTCTCCTTTCTCTATGGATAGATCTTATGATTCATTCAGAATAAGGATCGTGATGAATTGAGCCCGATCAAAGCTTCCATTTTCATGGTTTTTCTAGGAAAAATCCAAGTTACGGGATCACCAGAATCCGCATCTCCGGCGGCCGTGTCGCCGCCCAGTGATAGCCCCCACCTCAACGAATGCGGTGGTCGGCCATGGAGGTGGATGGGTGGCCGGGAAAATGGCTTGGAATGATATCCAGGTTGGACAGATCGTGGCCCTTGGCTGGAGGAAGAAGACGATGCTCGGGCCCTCAGATTTGCTTTAAGATTCGTGCTAGCATCACCCTGTATTAATTCCTAGTATCTCAAGTTCTATCCCATTACTGGGCTGTTTTTAAATTAAATATTAAAAAAACCTAGGGCCCCCTTCAAAAAAATGACCAACATGCGAATTATATCCCTTGAAGTCTATTTTAATTTAAAATTGATTTGAACTAATTTGGATACATGGTGGGACCACAACACTCATTTGGTGCAACCTATACACAGGTGTGACCAGACATTAGAATTAGTGTCCACAGCATACCACTCACCCAAATGCTTTGAAATTTGTTATATAGGCTTCTCATAAACTTCCCCTTAGATTGCCCAAAAATCAGAATTTTTGAAAAAAAATTTCTATAGTTTGTGGAAACATTTATTAAACCATATATAATTTAATAAGGTGCCTTAAATACCTAACAAAACCCCAACAATTTTGGTCGGTGATCTTGGGGGATATTATAAGGCTCTGGTAAAAATTTCACCCCATTTGGGGTTGACTTGATAGGGTATTTATGTAGGCAAAGATTGACCCTTTTATGTCAAATTAGGGCAAATGTGCTCTAAGTGTTCTTGAGTGAGCCAACCTCACCCAAAGGTGATGGAACTTGGTACTCTGCCTTATTAGCACATAAAAAACCCCCTACCTCTGATTTTGGGTGGAAGTTGAAGGGTGGAGCCCTAGAACTCTATGGTAGGCTCTATGTGTGCTAACCTTGGGTTTGACGGTCATGGGGTCATATGATCTTGAATTGACTTGAAATTTGGTGGAGAGGACTCTAGGGTAGTTAAGGTCCTCTGGTAAAAACCTTATTGGATTTAGAGGTTGTTAAACCCCTCAAAACCCTAACCATAGTTTAGGGCACTAATCTTATAATTGTACGTTATGCTATTAAAACTGTGTGAAAAGTTGTAAAACTTGGGGAGTGTAGTCATAGGGTTAGTATGAGTCTCTGATAATTTTATTGGAAATTTTGGAACATTAATTTTAGTACCTCCTTTGCATTAAATGTGTTAGCCCTCGATAATCATTTATTTATTATGATCTCACTATTCACTGGGAAGGTATGTAATTTGGGCAGAGGAAGTTTTAGATCATTATGCTCATACCTGAATTTTTTTATAGTTTTTAGATGCATATTTCCAGTACTTACTTAACAAGTTTATAAGTATGGAGACATGTCCAATAATAGATTCAGAGCTCAAAACTTGTTGGAAAATTGTGTTACTTAGCCATAGTACTATTTAGAGCATAAAGAAGCTTGGAAAAATGTTTACATGTTGTTTAGTTGAGGTTAAAAGGATGTTCCTTCACAAAGTGTCCCATGATTGATTTGGTTGAGATATTTTTATAAATAGTTTTTGACCCTATAATTGTGTGAAATTTAGTAAGTAAGGTTTTGTGATCATAATAAAGCTCTGTTAATTTTTATATAATTTTTGGACAAGTATTTATTTTACTCCCTTCATTACCTCTATTTATTTGAATTAACTTGGATTATTTATTTTGAGGATAATTCCTTTATAAAAACTTATAAAATTTTGTATTCACTGATATCTTGCTATCATATAGTGTTCACAAGTTTTGTATGGTCATTTCATAAGTAAATCTAGTACTTCATGTTCAACTCATCCATGGACCATTTTTTGGGAAAATTAATTAAATGCAAATTTATTTAGGAAAATTCCATGTTTCTGGATTTATGCTAAATATATCATGATAGGCCCCCAATAAATATTTTAGGGCTTTTGTCTAAAATTTGGAGAACCACCAATCGTATACATCATATAGCTTAGATTGGTCTGCATATAGTAAAACTACAGAAATCGTGATTGAATGTGAAATGGACAGAGAGAATTGGGGTTATTAGCTTACTGGTTGTGGTGAAGTGAAAATGTCTTTATTGTTAGGAAATATCATTTGGAGAAGTGATGAGCTGTTTATAGTAAGCGGTGCTCGGGATCGACGAAAGATCGTCTTTCCTGTGGGGAGAGATAGAGAGTGAGAGAGTCAATACACACTAGGGTCAGATCCAGAGAAATATTAAAAGATATAGGGAATTGGGTATTAACCAATAATAGTAAGTGCCTTGTGAAAGGGAACGATGAGCTTCAGCTACCATCATAGTTCCTAGTGCCCTTTGAGAACCCATCACCGGGTATGTCGGGGGCAGTCGTGGGCTAACCTAAACCGTATGAAAAATCAATGTTTAAGAGTAACTAGTATAACTACGATTACACTTACACTCACACTCCTCGTTGTTGTGGGGGTTAGGTTAGGGCTCACGAGATGTAGGCTCGGTGGTTTTGGTGATGGGCACGTTAGCCCGGCGAGCCGATGGCTCGGATGGTTTTGAGACGGACAGGTTTGTCCGTGGAGCTTCTGCTCGGTGGAAAATTCATTAATGTTGCATTTGTATAAGATATAAGGTGGTGTGTCATAGGTATTGGAATGTCGTCACACCGACACCGATACGTTGGCTCGGTAGGTGTGGTTTTGCACTTGGCCAAATAAAGTCCGGCGGTCTAGTCGACAAGAGTGTGCAGGAGCTCCGCTTAGTGCACCAGTGTTGAGGCATACGAGAGGTCTGATTTGTAGTGTGATGTCGGTTTAGAGGTGGGCTAGGCCCAACCCACCGCTTCTGTTTGCCACTACGGAGGTATCCAGGGAGGTTAGGCTCCAGAAAGGGGGAACTAAAGGTCTATGTACACAGAGTCGAGTGGGTGTGTTGCACTTGCATGTTCACATCATGGCATACTTGCATGACATAAAATCATCATTGCATATAACCCCTATCACCTATTGTATACAGTAGTATGAGACGCTTTATACAATAGGCCTTGCAAAACGACCCCTTAGCTTATAAGTTTGTGTAGCATGCTTATAAATTATAGTTATTTTCCTTTGGATATTTATCACTTGCTTATAACCGACACCCTATCTTATAAACTTGTATGGGACTCTTTATATGATGGGAGCCTTGTAGAGGACCCCTTAACTTATACATTTGTATGGACATTCATATAAGTTAAGGTTATATGTTTCTTTGTTTACCTTTCTCATACTTACAACTTTACTCTACCTCTTTATATAGAACTGTTAGACTAGTTCTGTCGTCACCTGCTATTTTGTTACTCTCCACCTCCATTACCTTCCCTTTCCTTCTCCCCGCTCGGTGTCTTGGAGAAATTGGGGGAGGGGTGGAGGATGATAGGACTTAGTATTTTTAGACTAACGGTCGTTGACCAAATCATTTTAGGGGATCGTGGAGCCGCACCAAGAGACGCAACCCCAGAGGTCGGCAAGCATGGAGACGGAGCAGTCTAGCACTGGAGTCTAGCCAGCCGGGACTTTGAGTCCCGATCCATAGTACTTATTATAGCTTTGCTTCCGCGTTGAGTGAATTGTAGTGAGGATCTTGATGTATCGGGCAGGAGCCTTTTTTAGTACCTTGTTTATGCTTTTCTATGGACTCTCCCTTCGTGGAGATTTATATTATATATGTGATTCTGGTGGACTAGTTTGATTGTATTTTTTATTCTTACTCTACTTTTTTGCGATCGATATCGCCGGCAGGATCGACGTTTTGTAGTGACGACCTTCCCAGGTGTGTTGGTGTCACCGCAGAGCGGCGGTTCTGGGAATAAGGCCCCGATGGTTTAAAAGGAAAAAATGGGGTCTAACAAACTGGTATCACAACGAAACCTTGATCGAAAAAGTAGAAGTCCACTAACCCTGGGACACCCCCGCTAGAGTTTAGTTTGAGGACAAACTAAGCAGCGAAAGCTGTGGTGTGCCCACATAGGGAATCACATGTAGTTGTCCACTTTTGACTAGGTTAGGTCAAATTTCTTACAAATGGCCTTTGTTATGCAGCCCCCGACACATCCCACACCACAGGGTGGAGCTCATCAAACTCCGGATGTTGCACCACCTCCCCTGGCTCCCACTCCATTTCTGCAGTCTGAGGTGGCAGACTTTGACGGCCATTCTGGAGGCTTTCAGGGCCAAGCAGGCTCTGGCTCCGCAGCCGAACTCGGGGGCTAGTAAACCTAAGCTAGAGAAACTAGTAGAGCAACTGTACAACCTATGATAGAAAACCTTAGACCTAAGATTTTTTTTCTAATTGATTTAGGAATACTAATGGTATGCGAAAAACCTGCTTATACCCGATTCGACGTAGGGAGACATACAACTTCATTTTGGAGGACTTCGTCAAGGACCTAGAGCAGATTCAGTACTATACGAGAGCCGCCAGGAGGGTGCGTCTCCCCAACAGGATGGAGATCCAGTCTACCGAGAAGTGCCTCCTGAAAGTGACCATAGTCAGCTTGACGCTCGAGGCATCGGCAATGATCTTGAGAATGCCGGACTTCGACCTCGTCTTGGGCATCACATGGCTCGTCTAGAATCATGCACAAATTGATTGCCCAATAAGGAGGGTCGTTCTACGATACGGTGACAGCTACATGACCTTCGAAGGTACCACTCCCATCTCTCGTTACCTACTCTCCTCTATTCAGACCGTCAAGGCCCACCTGTAGGGGGATGAGGTGTATAAGATGTTATTCGAGATGACGGAGACCCAGGATCAGATTACCAGCATTCTAGTTGCTTGGTATTATGCCGACGTATTCTCAGAGACGCTACCAGGACTTCCTCTTCACAGGGAGAAGGACTTATAGATCTAATTGGTACCAGGGGCTAAGCCGGTATCTAGAGCACATTATCAAATGGCCCCGATGGAGTTGGCGGAATTTAGGAGTCAGCTGTAAGATTCGTCAGTCCGAGTTCCTCATCATGGGGAGCTCCAGTTTTATTTGTGAAGATGAAGGACATGATGCTTAGATTGTGCATCGAATACCGAGCACTGAATAGACTGACAGTCCGGAATACCTATCCACTGCCAAGGATAGATGAGCTGTTTGATCAGATGCAGTGGGCGCATTTTGTTTTTGAAGTTGGATTTGATGTCAGGCTACTATCAGCAGCGAATTCAGGAGGAGGACATTCCGATGACTGCCTTCAGTAGCAGATATGGTTTGTTCGAGTTTACCATGATACCCTTCGGGCTCACAAATGCACCGTCGGCATTTATGGGCCTCATAAACCGGGTGTTCGAGTCTTATCTGGACGTGTTTGTCATTGTGTTTATTGACGACATCCTCATTTACTCGAGGAAATAGGAGGACGACACACGACAACTGGCACTGACTCTAGAGAGACTGCGTGAGCACAGCCTTTATAATAAGTTCAGCAAGTGCCAGTTTTGGCTAAAGGAGGTGGCCTTCCTAGGCCACATTATAAGTGGAGCGGGATTGGCAGTGGACTCGGTAAAGATTTATGCAGTTCGGGATTGGCCGCCGCTAAAGGCGGCCACAGACGTGCGGAGTTTCCTAGGACTTGTCGGTTATTACCGGAGGTTCATGGAGGGATTCTCTCAAATTTCCCTCTGTAACAGTCCAAAATTCTGAAACAGGAAATTTTTGGGTGACACGGCCTGGGACACGGGCGTGTCCCAGGGCGTGTCAGCGGACACGGCCTTCGACACGGGCGTGTCGCAGGGCGTGTCGAGGTTGTGTCGACGATCTGTCTTGGTGTCGATGATTTTTCGCTCGACGATGTGTCGAGAGGGGGCACATGGCCCAGGACACGGGCGTGTCCAAGGCCGTGTCGTGTGCTCGACGACTTTTACTCAACGATCGTCGAGTGTCGAGACATGAATGTCGAGAAGTTGCACAAGGCCTGTGACACGGGCGTGTCACAGGGCGTGTCAAGTCGGGTTGACGAAATCAGCCCGACGAAGCTTTTCGACAGGGCGTGTCTTTGTGCCGTGTCTGGGCACACGGCCTGGGACATGGGCGTGTCACAGGCCATGTGAAGTCTCGGGATGATTTGAGATTTTTTTCGCCCAGGCACACGGCCACAGACACGGGCGTGTCTGAAGGCGTGTTGGTGACACGGCCCATAACACGGGCGTGTCCCATAGGCGTGTCACTGGTTTGGATAAGTCGGTTGACCACCGCTTGAGGCACACGGCCTGGGACACGGCCGTGTCACAGGCCGTGTCAGGTCAAATTTAGCATTTTTGGCAAGTTTCTGTCCGTCCATTCCTTCAGCTGGGATCCAAGGACTGAAGCTTCTTTCCTCTTTTTCCTAAAGACCGAAATCTGAGAAGTTATTCTCATTTCTTCTTGGCCTTTATCTTCTTCAAAAGAGGGAAAGAGAGAGAGAAAGGAGGAGGAAGAAGGGGAAGGGCTGCTGCTGGTGGTGCTGCGGTTTACCGACGAGAAATCCGAAGCTGGCGTTGCGGAGGAAACGCTCTTGCGAGTCTTTCAAGCAAGCTTTGAGTTCATGGCACCGAAGCGATCGTCAAGGGTAACGACCTTTCTTCCTAGCCATGTGAAGGCTTCCTTTTGGCATATCTTGTGATTTACCCCACCAAGAGGTGGCTGATTTTGGGAATCTTTAGGTGGATGCTTGAATCCCCTTTGTTAGCATATAGATCCGGAAATGGAGTACGGAATAGGCATGCTGTGTGAAGCCCATCTGGACAGGTTGGTCTGGATTGGTGATGTTGCATACAAACCGGAGAAGACTCCGTGATAACGTGTAGTTTAAGGAGTCTACGGGTTATGCCTGCGAAAAGGAGTATCAGGAAGTACTGGGGTGGTAGCCCAGGAAAATAGCCATGTGATGTTTTTGGGTCCAACCTGTGAATGAGGCACAGGAAGTACTGGTGTGACCAGGAAAGGCCCTTTTGTGATGCTTGATGTCGTATGGTGTCCACCTGTGAAGAGAGTAACAGGAAGTACTGGCATGGTAGCCAGGAAAGACCCCTGACATTTGTAATTGGCGGTGTCCACCTGTGAAGAGAATAACAGGAAGTACTGGTGTGCCCAGGAAAGACCCGTTGTTGCTGTGAGAGAATGGTCTTAAGAATTATGCCCAGGCTTGAATGCCAGAACAGGATCGGTGAGACCTACCCGCGCCTTTGATATAGCTATGAGTACGCTGTACTCGGAGAAGGCAAGGCGATTTGAGCAACGGGGGGTGGAGGATCCGACCTGCGTTATGTCCGTCCGACGGGAGACCAGAAAGTGCGGTCTGTTGGAGCGCATAACAAGAGTCTTAGGCCTGCGCGTCGTGATACAACGGGGGGATACGGGCCATCCCGGTTCACTAAGACTATAAAACTCCGGCTGCACGCCATGGAGTAAATGCTCAAGAGAGTTACCGTTGGGTTGTAACCCTGACACGGTGGTGGGCAAGAGCTTTGCCAGAACACCAAGAATGTGCCCTGAGTGCACGGACCGTTGGGCCGGGTGGCGAACGGTTGTGATGGCTTGTGTGCGTGAAAGTACATTTTGATGATATATTGTTATACTTGTGATATGATCTGCCTGCAGGGAAGAATACCGCTGCCCCGAGAGAAGGGGTAGGGTCGTTATAATTTGGTCAGCTGAACGCTGACCGTTGCTTTTGTTTGCCACCGTTGGGTGGATTGTCCCTGTACAGGTGCTGTAGAGCCAAGCGGGACGCATAGAGGTTGATGTTCCTGCTATTGTTGCTGCTACTGTTGTTAGCCCTCGAAGGCTATATCTTATGTTGTGTGTTTTCTTTTATTGTGGCCGGCCTGCGCGCCAATCTGTTTAGGCCACTGTTTGAAAGCCATGTAAGGCCCTAAGGCCAACTCTTTGTACTTGTTGTAAGACATTCCTATAATGTGTAAAATGTGGAGTTTTATGTTTGGACATTCATGAGGAGTTCAAGTTGTAGTCTAGTCTTCCGCTAGAATGATTTGTGATAGGTGCGATGCGCGACTCTGGTATCATCCTGTACCTTCACCGCCTGTTTTGTGATATATACTGTGGGGCCCCGGCCGGACCTTCTAGAATATACCATATGAATGGATGGGGTTGTTACACCCTCCCACTCATATTTCTGATGAAGAAGGACGTGCCCTTTGTCTGGACCCCGTAGTGCAAAACGGCTTTCCAGGAGCTGAAGGATCGACTCACCTCGACTCTTATCCTTGCCCTTCCATTAGGGAAGGAAGGATTTTAGGTCTACACTGACGCTTCCTACCAGGGTATGGGTGCGGTGCTGATGCAAAACGGCCATGTTATTGCTTATGATTCCAGCTAGTTGATGAAGCACGAGCAGAACTACGCGGTGCACGACCTGGAGATGGGAGTGATCGTGTTTGCTCTGAAGGTCTGGCGGCACTACCTCTACGGTGTCCACTATAACATATACTCTTATCATATATATTTGAAGTATGTGGATGCGCAGAAGGAGCTGAATATTAGGCAAAGGCGATAGGTGGAGTTTCTTGTAGATTACCAATACGAGATACACTACCACCCAGGTAATGCGAATGTGGTATCCGATGCACTGAGTCGGAGAGTCGGCACCTCCAGAGCTGAGCCCCAAATTATGTCCATGGAGATGGTGCAGAGATTAGAAGATATGCGCCTCACACTGGTGTCGTCTGATGACCCCGAGCTCTATGAGGAGTATCTAGTCATGATGAGCGCTATAGATGACATTCGAGACCGAGTTAGAGATGGGCAGAGGCAGGATGCCAAGCTGGAGCAGATATTTCGGGCCTTGGAGGCAGGCACTGCTGCAGATTACATGCTAAGGGATGGCCTGTTCTGCTTCAGAGGATGGTTTTATATACCAGAGGGAGGCCACATCCAGGAGGACATCATAATGGAGGCCCACACTAGCCGGTATTCGGTACACCCGGGAATTACGAAGATGATTGTGGATCTGAAGAAGACCATGTACTGGCCATGCATGAAGAAGGATATCACCTACTTCGTGACCCACTGCGACACATGCCAGCTGGTGAAGTCGGAGTACAGGAACACCGCAGGACTGTTTCAACCACTCTCAGTGCCGGAGTGAAAGTTCGATGATATCACGATGGATTTCATACATGGGCTTCCCCGATCTCGGACGGGGAACGATTTGATCTGCGTGATCGTCGACCGGCTGACGAAGGCAGCCAGATTTATCCCGATCAGGAAGGACGACTCAGTTGGTGTGCTGGTGCGGAAGTTTGTGGAGACGTTTGTCCATTATAACGACGTGCCCAGGACGATCGTGCCGGATCGGGATGGACGGTTTACGCTAGGGAGTAGCGATTAGTGCAGACCTACTTGGTCACTCGACTGACATTCAGTACAGCATTCCACACTCAGACAGGCGGGTAGACGGAGCGAACTAATCAGACTTTGGAGGATCTACTTCACCTATGCATTCTGGACTACGGAGAGCATTGGGAGAAGTTGTTGCCACTGGTCAAGTTCTCTTACAATAATAGCTACCAGTCCACCATAGGGATGTCCCCTTATGAGGCTCTATACAGATGAAGGTGTAGGACTCCGCTGTCATGGATACAGGACGAGGATCTGAAGGTGCTAGGCTCAGAGATTATTGAGGACACCATGGCTCAGGTGAGGCTGATACGTGATCGGTTGCTGGAGGCGCAGAGCAGGCAGGCCAAGTATTACGACGCAAGACACCGTCAGGTGGTGTTCCGGGTTGGAGACCAGGTATTCTTGAAGATACGACCGATTCATTGAGTCTCACAAGTTCGCAGACGGAAGAAGAAGCTCAGCTCGAGATATATGGGGCCTTACAGTATCCTGGACCGAATCGGTCCTATGGCATACTGGCTAGAGCTGCTCCCGGAACTGGAGGGCTTGAATGACGTTTTCCACGTCTTCTCCATTATGAGGGCTCTACTACAGCCATGGCAGTAGATAGATACCACAGATGGGCCGGTAGCATCTGATTGGTCAGTTCACAGGGAGCTGGTCCGGATTGACGACATGGGGATGCGAGTCTTACGCTGCAAGAAGGTTACGCTGGTCAAGGTCCTGTGGAGAAATCACAGTCAGCAGGAGTGTAACAACCCAATTTTTCAGCAGGCAAAATTTTGTGTGACACGGCCTGGGATACGGGCGTGTCCCAGGGCGTGTCCTGCTTGGGTGCAGAGTCGTGCCGAGATCGATGAAAGTCGTTCGACGAAAAGTGTTTGGGTTGTCACGCCCTGGATCACAGGCGTGACAGAGGGCGTGTCCCGCTCGAGTTCGGAGTTAGGTCGACGAAATGCTGTGTTCAACGAATTAAGCTTGACGATTTAGCAAAGGCTTCGTGGGCTGGCAAATCGTCGAACGGCAATCGTCGAACTCGCGGAATCGTCGAACGGAGATCGTCGAATGCTGGGCCAATCATCGAGCGCTGGGCCAATTCGACGATCACTGCCCGATCATCGGACGGATATCATCGAACGTGTTGGATCCCTAGTTGATTTGGGCTAGGTTCACTAACTTAGGATGTGACCCATCATGTATAGTCTGGGTCAAGTTTTTGTCTTAGAGTCTAGGACAGTCCTCTTTCTCAACTTCAGATGGACCAGCCTTCTTCAAGACCATCAGGAACTCCAGATCTATCAGTTTTTCAGACTAAGTGAAATGAGTTCGACGTTCGTCAAACTCAGCTCGACGAAGGGAGTTATGCGCTTGACGATCGTGAGACAATTCGCAGTGCTGAGCTCGACGAACTATATTCTTTACTCGACAAACACCGGGATTCTACCTCAAGCTTTTCAGGACTACTTCAGAATTTCTCTAAGTCCAGCTTCATGCTTCGGTCGACGAATTATATTTTGAGCTCGACGAACTTGGACCTCAAGTTCACAGCTTCTCAGGTCGACGAATGCTAATCTCTACTCGACGATCTTTGTACTCAGAGAATCTGTGTCGACACTTAGGGTTTGTGTCGACACCAGACTAATTGTGTCGACACCAGAATTTCAGTCGACACCAGCTTATGTCGACACCAGAGGATTTGTGTCGACACCAAGATCAATCTGTCGACAATAAGTTGTGTCGACACAACATTTCAGCAGATGCAGAATATTCCGTCCAAGTCCAGAACGTTTCTCAGTTCAACGAATTTTATTCTCAGCTCGACGAATTTGGTTCTCTGCTCAACGAATAATGTTTGTCTGATATTGAAGATTGTTTGTTCAACGAATGAAGACTGTCAGCTCGACGAACTCAGCTTAGCTCGACGAACTCAGCTTAGCTCGACGAACTCAGGCTCAGCTCGACGAACTCAAAACTCAGCTCGACGAATTATGTTCTTCGGTCGACGATTCCAGACTAGGTCTTCTTCTGTTCCCGTCTCATTCCATGGCGCTGATTCCTGGACATTTAATGGCAGTTCTTCACAGTATACTACCGTTAGAATGCGTAGTTAATCCTGGAGTATTACATGTCATTTTTCCATGGAAACAGTTGGGGAAATAATTAATTGCTGCTTCCTTTCCAGGCCGTCTGTCATTACTGCTCGATATTCAAAATTCGAATGTTTCTTATGAGACAGATATATACAGAACTAGTCAGTAATACAGGGACACAACATACAACAAAACAAAAAGACAGACAGTGATTCAGACAATACAGAAAAAGGAATTCATTCTTGGCCCAGAGAAAAACTGATCAAGAAGAAGAAGAAGAAGAACACTACATCAATATCAAGAGTCTTCTTCATCTGCTTTTACTCAGGATAACTTCAAAGACAATACATTCATATCAGTCACAAGAAGTTCCTGGAGACTTTCTTTGGACCTGGAATTCTAGGTCTTTGAAGACCTATCACCCTGAAGCAGTGCTCTAGCATTCTTCCTGATTCATTCTACATCTCAGGGGGAGCAAAGCTGCTAAACAACAATCCACAAGTCTTCTCATTTGACTTGAGAAAGAGAAGATCTCATCACCCTTTCACTCCACCTCTGTACAGGGTTTTAATTCCCTTCAAAATTATTCTGGTTGCAAGTCTCCCACCAAAAGACTTGAGGGTTTGGTTTTTGGGAACCTGATCAAAACTCCATTGGTGTCAGGACACCTGATCAACCCCTTCCTGCAGTGGATTCCTACCAGGGTGGTAGAAGAGTGGACTACCCAGATTTAGGGAACCACTATAAAATTCTTGTATCGTCTGGTTGCTTTCTTTTCTTTTTGTTTTCTGGCCTTGCTCTGTGAATGTGCTCTGATTAGATAATTGCTGCATCTTGGTTTATTGTATTTGCTTCCCTGCACACACACACCTAAAATACAACAGCAGTTGTAAAAGTTTTAAAATCACCATATACTCTATTCACCCCCCCTCTAGAGTATATCAGATCTAGCTACACTTTCAATTGGTATCAAAGCGAGGTTTGTTAATAATACCACATCTTCCAGGTTGGTTAAATTACCATACCTGATTGGTTGTACAGGCTAACACCTGAACCCAAAGATCCCTTAGTTAGATCTGTTTGTTTTTATTCTGTTATTGGACTTATCCTTCTCACAGACATGGCCCAAAATAAGGATTATACAAGCATCAGACCTCTAGTGTGCAATCTTAATAAGTTTGTCATCTGGAAGGCAAGAATTAGATTATATATGAACTCCATTGATGAGGACATTTTTTCTGTCATTTCAACAGGTGTTCCTCCAGCTCCTGCAACTTTTGCCAGCACATCAACTAATTTGAGTGCAGTACCACCTCCAGACAATACTGAAACCTATAAGAAAGCCAAGATGGCTGATGCAAAGGCTATGAATATTCTGGCCCAAACAATGTCAGATGACATATTTCAGAAGGTGGCTGAGTGCACCTCAGCCAAGGCCATTTGGGACTCTCTTAATCAAATGGTAGCAGGCTCAGCTGATGAAAGAAAGGATAGGAGATCCAGTCTCATTTCTCTCTATGAGAATTTCAAAAAGGATGAGACAGAATCTGTGGCTGAGATGTACAATAGATTAAGTTCAATCATCAGTGAACTCAAGACTCTTGACAAGGACATCACCTTAACTGAGCTAAATGACAAAATACTGATGTATTTCCCCAGTTCATGGGACTCCAGAATCTAGCCAATCAAAGAAGCCAGAAGCCTCAATGAGATTTCAACAGAATCTCTGTTAGGCAAGCTGAAGTCATATGAGTAGCCTGTCAAATCAAGAGAGGCAGCAGAACAGAAGGCAACTACCCTAGTTAGGAAGGAGCACAGCTTGGCCCTCAAAGCTTCTGAGGACAATGAAACATCTACATCCAATGATGAGTTAATGAGTTTTTTGCCAAAAGATTCTACAAAATGGCAAGAAAGGACTTTAGAAGAAAATCATCCAGGCAGGATGATAAGCCCAAATATGACAAGACACCAACTAAGGAGGTTGTGTGTTTTGGATTTAGAAAGCCTGGGCACTATATTTCAGAATGCCCAGAGAATCAGAAAAAGGACAAGGGCAGGGACAAGGATTCTAGAAGAAAACAAAGCAGCAGACCCTCCTCCAACAAGTATAAAAGGAAAGACAAAGGATTTGTTGCCGAGTCCTGGACTGACACAGAAGAGGAAACATCCTCCTCCAGCTCCAGTGAAGAAGAGGAAGAAGCCAGATCCAAGGAGGTGTGCCTAATGGCAATAGATTCCTCCAGAAGCAACTGTGGATCAGAAGAGGATTCTGAAGATGAAGGTGCCTCAGACTCAGAGGCTGATCAGGTGATTTCTAGTTTTGATTTCAATTCTGACTTATTTAAAGTAGAATTTAAAACTATGTGCATGGATCTAATAAACTCAGAGAAAGAAATAAAAACCTTGAGTACTAGACTAGAAAACCTTGAATCTGTCAGCACAGAAAATAGAAAACTAACTGACCAATTGACACTAGCTAATGAACAGATAATCAAGTTAAAATCTGAATTATGTGTGGCAAAACAACTTGAGCAATCTCTCAATGGGAGAAGCCTCAAGCTGATGGATATCACAAGCACAGTAAATGCCAGATTAAATGGCAGGCTGGGCTTGGGTGCTTCATCAGGTTTACCCCCCATAATAAAGAAGAATATAATTTCTACTCCCATAAAGTTTATCACTGCTAAGGGTAAAGAGAAACTAACTGAAAAACCCAAGTCAGAAAACAAGTCAAATCCCCTAGACAATAGAAACAAAAAATAGAAGAAAGCTGTTAAAAACCAAGTTCAGCAGAATTCGTCGAACTTAGATCGACGAAATCCCGCAAGATGGTCGAACCCCGATCGACGAACGCTGAACGCAAACTTCAGAAATAATTATTCATCCTACTGCGATCGACAAACTGTATATAGTTCGTCGAGCAGAGGTCGACGAACGTGGGACGCAGAAAATGACCATGGTCATTCTCTGAGTGGAGGTCGACGATCTCATCCCCATTCGTCGAACTCTGGTCGACGAACTTACAATAATTCATCGATCTCAGAACGACCAAATATAAATCATTTCTACTATAGAAATTTTAAAACAGCTAACAAGACATTTAATCCAGTAGCTGATTGGATAATCCCACCTAGGAGATATCACCCTCTAGGGTATAAGTCTCAACCTGCCTTATCAGTCATTTCTAGTTTTACTTTTCAGCCAAACCAAGGACCCAAGGTAACCTGCGTCAAGAACAATTGAGCTTTATTTTTGATGCAGGTACAGGTGAAGAGCTGTCCAAGGCTAAGTCAGACCTGGTACCTGGACAATGGCTGCTCCAAGCACATGACTGGCAGCAAAGCAAATCTCTCCAGCTATAAGTCCAAGCTAGGACCAAAGGTGATATTTGGAGACTCAAAGAGTGGTCAGTCAGAAGGGTATGGAAGAGTAAGCATTGGAGCAATGACCTTCAAAAAGGTAACATATGTAAGAGGACTTAAACATAACCTTATATCCATAAGTCAATTATGTGATGAAGGTTATCAGGTACATTTCAACTCTACCTCTTGCTCTATTATAAATGATAAAAACCAAACTGTTTTAATTGGACTTAGACAAGGAAACATATATTTAGTAGATTTTATTTCTGCCACAACTGATATTTGTTTACTCAATATCACTAGTAATCAAAATGAGTTATGGCACAAAAGGCTAGGACATGTAAACCTTAAGAACATATCTAGGTTATCTAAAGACAACCTTGTTAGAGGTTTACCTTCTGGTCCCTACAAGAAGGAAAGCCTATGCAGGGCTTGTCAACTAGGTAAGCAAACTAAAACTAGTTTCAAATCCATTAATAAAAGTGATTCACCTAGGATATTGTATCTGCTTCATGTGGATCTTTTTGGACCCATTACAGTACAAAGCCTAGGAAGGAAGTCTTACACCTTAGTCATTGTTGATGACTTCTCCAGATTCAGTTGGGTAGCCTTCCTGAGAGCTAAGTCAGATACATTCAAAGTTCTTACAGATTTTCTCAGGACCATACAGATTGAGTTCTCTACTCATATTGCATTGATCAGAAGTAATCATGGCACAGAGTTTGAGTCTCTTCTTATGCATGAGTTTTGTGAGAAGGAAGGTATCAGGCAGTGCTTCTCAGCTCCTAGAACTCCCCAACAAAATGGGGTTGCTGAAAGGAAAAATAGGACATTCATTGAAGCTGCAGGTACATTATTAGCAGATGCTTACATGCCTCTATCCTTTTGGGCAGAAGCTGTAAACACAGCTAACTATGTCCTGAACAGATGTCTTATACATAAACTAAAACATAAGACCCCCTATGAATTACTTAAAGAAAAGAAACCTAAAATCACTTACTTTAAAGTTTTTGGTTGCATATGTTACATCCACACTAATATCAAAAGATACATTAGAAAATTTGAGGCTAAGGCTGAAGAAGGGATTTTTCTAGGATATTCCCAAGTGAGCAAGGCCTATAGGGTTTTCAACAAATCATCCCTTAAAATTGAAGAATCTGTCCATGTGTCTTTTGATGAAGCTAACATGTCTTATAAGGAGAAAGACATTTCTACCAATAGTCTTTTGCAGGTTTCACCAATGTGTGAGTCAATGGATGGACAAAACCTTACCCAAGAGGTTCCAACTCATCCCACTCCACAGGCTGCTGAAGATAGTGAAGAAGAAGTCCAAGAGGAAGTAACTGAACTTCCATCAACAGCCAGTACCATTCCTCAAGAGGAATTATTTACAGAAGCTGTTTCTCAACCAACTCCACAAACTGATATTGTCACACTTAGAGATCACCCCAGATCTCAAGTGATTGGAGACATTTCAGTTGGTGTACAGACAAGACATCAGCTCAATCAAGACTTGATGCATGCCTGTTTTCTCTCTCAAATTGAACCTCTCACCATCCATGAAGCTGAGCAAGATCCGCACTGGATTCTTGCAATGCAAGAGGAACTAAATCAATTTGAGAGATGTAGAGTTTGGGATTTGGTTCCAAGACCCCATAACTACCCAGTTATTGGAACCAAATGGGTCTATAGGAACAAATTGGATGCACAAGGGAACATAGTAAGGAACAAGGCTAGACTGGTTGCCCAAGGCTATAGACAAGAGGAAGGAATAGACTATGACCAAACCTTTGCCCGTGTTGCAAGGTTGGAGGCCATTAGAATATTCCTAGACTATGCAGCATACAAAAAGTTCAAAGTATTCCAGATGGATGTTAAGAGTGCCTTTCTGAATGGTGTACTTCAAGAAGAGGTTTATGTTGAACAACCTCCAGGTTTTATCTCTCTAACTCAACCCTCTTATGTTTACAAACTGCATAAAGATCTCTGTAGTTTAAAGCAAGCTCCAAGAGCTTGGTATGAGACTCTAGCTAGCTTTCTTTTAGAGCATAAATTTACAAGAGGAACCATAGATAAAACCCTTTTCACTAGACATCATAAGGACCAAATCTTATTGGTACAAATATATGTGGATGACATTATTTTTGGGTCTACTGATCCCAAATTGTGCAAGAGGTTTGCTGACCTCATGCATTCCAAATTTGAGATGAGTAGCATGAGTGAGCTTTCCTACTTCCTTGGTCTCCAAGTGAAGCAGCTCCCTGATGGTATCTTCCTCTCCCAATCTAAGTATGCTAAAGAGCTTATTAAAAAGTTTGGGATGGGTGATGCCTCAAGAATGAAAACACCTATGGCTACCAATGCTGTTGTGGATTCTGATGCAGCAGGGAAACCTGTAGATCAGAAACATTATAAGGCAATTGTTGGATCCCTATTATACTTAACAGCTAGCAGGCCTGACATAATGTTTGCCACATGCCTTTGTGATAGATTCCAAGTGAATCCTAAAGAATCTCATCTTATTTTTCAAAAAAGGATTTTGAGATATATAAAGAGTTGTCCTAGTTTAGGACTCTGGTATCCTGCAGAGTCAGAATTTGAGTTAACTGGATACTCAGATGCTGACTATGCTGGATGTAGAGTGGACAGGAAAAGTACCTCTGGAACTTGCCAGTTCCTGGGTATGAGACTTGTCTCTTGGTTTTGCAAAAAGCAGACATCTGTGTCTACATCAACTACTGAGGCAGAGTATATGGCTGCTGGCAGCTGCTGTTCACAAATGCTATGGATACAAAACCAACTCCTAGATTATGGTATCAACTTAAATAATTCAACCTTATTTTGTGATAATACAAGTGCTATTGCTAGAGCTCAGAATCCAATTCATCATTCTAGGACAAAACATATTGAAATAAGACATCATTTCATTAGAGATAATGTGGACAAAAAGAAAATTAACTTGATCCACATTCCTCCTGATCTACAGAGAGCAGATATCTTCACCAAGCCTTTGGATGAGAAAACCCATCTGTTCTTTATAAATCAACTGGGAATGATTGATGGAGAAGAGTTAAATTAATTTCTGTCTACATTCGACGAATTTTACAGACTTCGTCGAACGGAGTTCGACGAATTAGGGAAGGTTCGAGAGATTCTCGTCGAACAGAGATCGACGAATTCTCTGTGTGGAAACAATTTTCGTCGACCGGAGATCGACGAACCTTGCTTCAGAAACCATTTCGTCGAACGGAGTTCGACGAACTGTTTTCAATTCTTCTAAATGAGTTCGACGAACTACTCACCTCTAACTTATTTCATCGATCTCAGTTCGAAGATCTGTCTCTTTTCGTGGACCGGAGCTTGTGGATTTATATTCTGAAAATCTTATATCTAGGTTTTCTTCGAACTCCGTCCCGCGCTTTCAGTTCCTTTGCTCTTGATCGTCGTTTTCTCTATGATTTTCTTTGCAGGTCATCAATGGCGATTCCTCCAGGAGCACTTGCGGCGATGAAGTTTAATGCAGCATTCTCCATGGACTTTGAGTCCTTCCAACATTCAGATCCAATTTTTCTTTATATCCTAGAATTACTTGAAGAATTGCATCTCAAGGATTTCATGACACGCAGCATCAAGCTACACTCAACTGAGATAAGAGAATGGGTGTACACTGCCACAGTTTCTGAAGACGGAAATCTGACAGGACATATTGGAACCACTGCCGTTTCCCTATCTCCAGCCGTACTTTCTGAAATTTTTGGACTGCTCAATGGTGAAGACAACTTGGAAATGGACGCTGAAGAATATTCTGATATGTTGAAAATAATGGGTTTCTCCGGCAGCAACCCTAATAAGCTTCTAAAGAAGCAACTGTCAGCCGTCTATCAATTCTTGGCCGACATTGTAGGAAACATTCTGATGGGCAAGCACTAGGCACATGACTATATCACACGCCATCAGTTCCTGATTATGTGCGCAGTGCTCAACAAACGTCAGGTTGACTGGGGCATGGTCTTATTTGACCTAATCAAGAAGAAAACAAGCAAGAAGGAAGTCTGCTACAGCAGAATCCTGGGGATTTTCCTCCAGGAAAAGGCCAGTGAATGTTTGGTCTCCCCGACCACATTCATCAATGCCAGCAAGTGCCTCACCTGCGCCTTGTTTGGCAGATAGGAGAGGACCATCACCAAACCCTCCAAGGGTTCCTCCTCCTCCATCAATGCTTCTGAGAGCACAAGGACCGTCAAGGTCACTCCCCACCCTGACACTGGAGAGGCCATTCCTCCTCCCAAATCTCTTCCCACTCCTCCTGCACCTAAATTGGCTCCACCCCAACATCAATCTCCACTACTTGATCTCGCACATATCCCTACACCTCCAGTTTCCCCCACTGACACACATATTCCCTCACCTCCTCAATCACCTCTTCCCCCACACCTATCCACTATTCCATCCTACACAATACCCACTGAACCACAACTTGTTCTCCCTCCATTATCCCCTCCACATATTCTTCATTCCTCCTCTGCTTCTATCCCCTCCACCACTCCTTCTCCACTTCTGGACTCCTCCACCATTCCATCCTTCATCTCTCTTCTGACTCCTCTCCTTCAAGCACTCATCATATAGGCCATTACACCTCTGGTAAATTCCATTAATTCTTTATCTGCACAAATCACAGCCCTTTCTGCTGCCCCTCTTCATTCAGGGGCCTGGCTCCAGGTTCTCCTGAACCCAGGCAGGGGGAGATGCTCCATGATGAAGCTGGTGCAGCAGCTGCAGAAGTTGATACAGTTGATACAGATACAGATAATACAGATATAGTCTTTGATAATACAGATACATCTATTAATCTTATTCAATTCATGGACACTGGCAGTAGCTTTGATGAGTCAGTAGATTCAATAACAACTGTTGGTGATTTCCTTATAAATCCTACAGTTAATTTATCTGAGATACTTCATATCTTTGATCCTGTATATATGAAGCTTCCTTCAGTAGAGGTTGTTAAGTCATATTTGGTTATTGTCCAGTATACCTCTCTAACTAGTCCAGCAGTTGCCAAGAAACTTTGTGACACCTTTGCTGCTCCTACTGCTGTTCCAAGTCCTATGTCTATTCCAGAAATCTACCATGTCCCATATTTTGTCATGGATGATTCTCCTATGCCTGATCTGGATGAGCTCATTCTGGCAGACATTGAAGAAGAGAACAAGGCAGCAGCTGCAAGCTCTGTCTCTACTGCTGTTGAACCCTCACCCTCTGAACCTTCTATCCTCCCTCAAGAAAAACCTCTTATCATTCCTGATGCCACTCTGAGGAAGTTGAATGCTCTATATGACAACCCTCAGAGTTCAGATTCTGATGATGATGATGATGATGAATCAGATGAGGAGGCTGCTAAAAAGAAAAAGAAGTTGTTCTCTAAGAAAAGGAAGGCTCCTCCTCCTCCTTCTCCCAAGCCTAATCCCACTGCAGACACTCCATACTATATTATGCACAATGTTGCTCCTTACAAAGGGATGTCTGCATGGATGTGGCTATCAAAGAACCAGCAAAAAGAGAGGAAGAGGAGTAGGAGATACTCTCCTCCCCCAATTCATAGATATAGAAAGGATCCTCCTCCTCCTCCTCTAGCAGCAGGTGCCTCTGGCTCTGGCTCTCAGAGATCTGCTCCAATTCAAACTTATCAGAGACAAACAGGGAGATCCTCTGGTGGTAGTCAGCCAAGGCCACCATCTTCAGGCAGTCAACACCCTCAACAACAGCAGCAGCAGCACCAGGGATCCAAGGAACATGAAGCTGAAAGGCCCTATTCTCCTCCTGAAGATCCAGAAACAGCCAACACAGCCAGAATGGCAAGATTCCAAGAGATCATTGGCTTATCCCTAATCAACAAAGCTAAAGCTGAAGGCAAGGACACAACAGGCTTAACTACTATGTCTCAATACAGGAGAGATGAGCTAAAGAGATTTGGGAAAGCAAACAAGCTACTCAATGTTGATGAGTACATGCATCTTCACCCAGAAGCAGTTGTCCCCAGAGCCACTTCATTGAACATCATAGGGGCAGCTGACATGACTATGACCAAGGCTCAAGCTTCAGATCCCAATAGGGAAATCATTTTCAAGAAGCCGGGAGATAAAGCACCAGAAGACAAGCCAAAACAGAAGAAGACAAAGAAGTAATTTTGTGGTTATTTCATTTCTGCTTCTATTTCAGACTGTTTCTTGCATTAAAACAAAGCCTGTATATATATATATATATATATATATATATATATATATATATATATATATATATATATATATATATATATATCTGATGCATGTGTTGTAAATTCTCTGCCAGATATATCTCTTAATTTTGCTTTGTTTTTCTGTTTATTCTTTGCTTGGAGTCTCTGTTAGTGACCTCACCCAAATAGGGGGAGATTGTTGGATCCCTAGTTGATTTGGGCTAGGTTCACTGACTTAGGATGTGACCCATCATGTATAGTCTGGGTCAAGTTTTTGTCTTAGAGTCTAGGACAGTCATCTTTCTCAACTTCAGATGGACCAGCCTTCTTCAAGACCATCAGGAACTCCAGATCTATCAGTGTTTCAGACTAAGTTAAATGAGTTCGACGTTCGTCGAACTCACCTCGACGAAGGGAGTTCTGCGCTCGACGATCGTGAGATAATTCGCAGTGCTGAGCTCGACGAACTATGTTCTTTACTCGACGAACACCGGGATTCTACCTCAGGCTTTTCAGGACTACTTTAGAATTTCTCTAAGTCCAGCTTCATGCTTTGGTCGACGAATTATATTCTGAGCTCGATGAACTTGGACCTCAAGTTCACAGCTTCTCAGGTCGAAGAATGCTAATCTCTACTCGACGATCTTTGTACTCAGAGAATCTGTGTCGACACCAGACTATTTGTGTCGACACCAGAATTTCAGTCGACACCACCTTATGTCGACACCAGAGGATTTGTGTCAACACCAAGATCAATCTGTCGACAACAAGTTGTGTCGACACAGCATTTCAGCAGATGCAGCGTATTTCGTCCAAGTCCAGAACTTTTCTCAGTTCAACGAATTTTATTCTCAGCTCGACGAATTTGGTTCTCTGCTCAACGAATAATGTTTGTCTGATATTGAAGATTGTTTGTTCAACGAATGAAGACTGTCAGCTCGACGAACTCAGCTTAGCTCGACGAACTCAGGCTCAGCTCGACGAACTCAAAACTCAGCTCGACGAATTATGTTCTTCGGTCGACGATTCCAAACTAGGTCTTCTTCCATTCCCGTCTCATTCCATGGCGCTGATTTCTGGACATTTAATGGCAGTTCTTCACAGTATACTACCGTTAGAATGCATAGTTAATCCTGGATTATTACATGTCATTTTCCCATGGAAACAGTTGGGGAAATAATTAATTACTGCTTCATTTCCAGGCCGTCTGCCATTACTGCTCGATATTCAAAATTCGAATGTTTCTTATGAGATAGAGATATATACAGAAATAGTCAGTAATACAGGGCACAACATACAACAAAACAAAAAGACAGACAGTGATTCAGATAATACAGAAAAAGGAATTCATTCTTGGCCCAGAGAAAAACTGATCAAGAAGAAGAAGAAGAACACTACATCAATATCAAGAGTCTTCTTCATCTGCTTTTACTCAGGATAACTTCAAAGACAATACATTCATATCAGTCACAAGAAGTTCCTGGAGACTTTCTCTGGACCTGGAATTCTAGGTCTTTGAATACCTATCACCCTGAAGTAGTGCTCCAGCATTCTTCCTGATTGATTCTACATCTCAGGGGGAGTAAAGCTGCTAAACAACAATCCACAAGTCTTCTCATTTGACTTGAGAAAGAGAAGATCTCATCACCCTTTCACTCCACCTCTATACAGGGTTTTAATTCCCTTCAAAATTATTCTGGTTGCAAGTCTCCCACCAAAAGACTTGAAAGGTTTGGTTTTTGGGAACCTGATCAAAACCCCATTGGTGCCAGGACACCTGATCAACCCCTTCCTGCAGTGGATTCCTACCAGGGTGGTAGAAGAGTGGACTACCCAGATTTGGGGAACAACTATAAAATTCTTGTGTCGTCTGGTTGCTTTCTTTTCTTTTTGTTTTCTAGCCTTGCTCTGTGAATGTGTTGTGATTTGATAATTACTACATCTTGGTTTATTGTATTTGCTTCCCTGCACACACACACCAAAAATACAACAGCAGTTGTAAAAGTTTTAAAATCACCATATACTCCATTCACCCCCCCCCCCCCTCTAGAGTATATCAGATCTAGCTGCGCTTTCAGAATGCGCGGAATCGTCAAACGGAAATCGTCGAACGCGTTGTTTGACGATCGCTGGCGGGCTCGAAGATCGCTGGTGAGCTCGACGATCGCTGCCTAATCGTCGAATGCAGATCGTCGAGCGTAGATTTGTGTCACGGGCGTGACTTGGCTGACACGGGGCGTGTCCCGTGGCGGTGACCTATTTTGGGGATAAGGCGGGTTGAGCACCGCTTTGAGTACACGGCCTGTGACACGGGCGTGTCACAGGGCGTGTCGGACGCAAAAATCGGTTTTCCCGATTTTTCGTAGCCGTCCATTTTTCTCAGCTTGGATCCAAGAGCTGAGCTTCTTTCCTGCTTCCTTAAGGCCGAAAACAGAGAACGTATTCTCATTTTGTTATTGCCTTCATCTTTCTAAAAGTTTAGAGAGAAAAAGGGAAAGGAAGACGGAGAAGAAGAAGAGGGGCTATTTAGTGGTGGAGCTTGTGAGTGTCAAGCGGTAATCCGAGGCCAATTTTGCGGAGGAAAAGCTCTTCCTAGCCAGCTAGGAACTTCATGGCACCAAAACGGTCTTCAAGGGTAACAACCTTTCTTCCTAGCCATATGAAGGCTTCCTTTTTGGCATATGCATGTGATTCCCCCACCAAAAGGTGGCTGATTTTGGGAGTCTTTTGGGTGATTCATGAAATCCCCTTTTGTTGGCATATAGATCCGTAAATGGAGTACGGAATAGGCATGTTGTGTGAAGCCCATCTGGACAGGTTGGTCTGGATTGGTGATGTTGCATACGGATCGGAGAAGACTCCATGATAAACGGGTAGTTTAAGGAGTCAATGGGTTATGCCTGTGAAGGGTAGTAGCAGGAAGTACTGGAGTGGTAGTCCAGGAAAATATCTGTGTTATGCTTGTGCTATTGGGTCGTACCTGTGATTGAGTAATAGGAAGTACTGGTGAGACCAGGAAAGCCCCTTTATGATGCTTGATGTCGTAGGTGGTACTTGTGAAGAGAGTGGTAGGAAGTACTAGTGTGCCCAGGAAAGACCACTGACATTTATGATATTGCGGTGTCATACCTGTGAATGAGGAACAGGAAGTACAAGTGTGCCCAGGAAAGACCCGCCGATGTTGTGAGATGAATGGGTGTAATAGAAATACCCAAGCTTGAATGCCAAGAACTTGATCGGTGAGACTGACCCGTGCCTTTGATTAAGCCGCGAGTACACCGTACTCGGTGAAGGCAAGGCGATTTGAGCAACGTGGGGTGGAGGATCCGACCTGCGTTATGTTCGTCCGACGTGGACCAGAAAGTGCGGTCTGTTGGAGCGCATAGCGAGACTCATAGGCATGCTTGCCATGACATGATGGGGGGCTACGGGCCATCTCGGTGTTTTAAGACTATAACTCCGGCTGCACGCCATGGAGTAAATGCTCAAGAGAGTTGCCGTTGGGTTGTGACCCTGATACGGTGGTGGGAAACTGGTTAGCCGGTACACCAAGAATGTACTCTGAGTGCACGGATCGTCGGGCCGGGTGGCTGACGATTGTGATGGAATGTGTGTGCATGAGAGCACATTTGTATGAATTATATACATGCTTGTGATTTCTATGCCTGCATGGAAGAATTCCGCTGCCCCGGTAAAGGGGTAGGGTCATTATAATTTGGTCAGCTGAATGCTGACTGTTGCCTCTGTTTGCCACCGTTAGGTGGATTGTTCCTGTACAGATGCTGGAGAGCCATGCGGGACGCATAAAGGTTGATGTCCCTGCTGCTGCTGCTAGCCCTCAAAGGCTATTTGGAATGACTGTTGTGTTTTCTTTTAATGTGGCTGGCATGCGCGTCAATGTTTAGGCCACTGTTTGAAAGCCTTGTAAGGCCATAAGACCAACCTTCGTGTTGTTGTAAGACATTCCTATGATATATATATACAATGTGGAGTTGTTTTATATGTTGGACATTCAAGTGTGGAGTTTAAGTGTTAGTATAGGCTTCCGCTAGAATGCAATGTGTTAAGGTGCGCTGCGCTACTTTGGTATCATCCCGTATCTTCACCGCCTGTTTTGTGATATATGTTGTGGGGCCCCGGCCGGACCTTCTAGTATATACCATATGAACGGATGGGGTTGTTACATTTTTGGTATCCGCTATCTTGGTCTTTCCCTCTTGAAGTCATGGTCTACTTCTTTTGTGGGGCGGCGAGCACGTGTCTGTGCAAACCACATTTATACGATTGAACTCCTGAATGTCCATGATAGGAATGCAAATTTATTTGTTTGAGGAACCTGTGTGTTCCTATTTTGTGTTGTTTGCTTCTGTAAGGCCGCTAATGTGTGTGTCTTGTCCACCTTTAGGTGACCCGGAGTGGAGTTGGGCAGTCAGAGCCCCAGCATTCTGATGAAAGTACGACACCAGCCGCGGTGCCTACACCTCCACCGTCTGCGGAACATGTGTGTTTAGTTGCTGAGGCTTTGTTTGCCATGATCCAAGGCCAGCCACTTAGGCAAGAATAACCGGCTGTGAGGCCAGAACAGGTGGTGGCAAGGCCTGAACCTGTAGTGGATGTGGCTCCTCGAGCTGCTGAGAAGCAGTTGACACGGTTTATTAGTTTCCATCTGCCTACGTTTTCGGGAGCGGGAACTCCTACGCAGGTTGAGGATTGGCTATCGTGCGTCAAGCGAGTCATGACGGAGATTGGATCGGAGGAGCATCAGAAAGTCACCTTCGCTACCTTCCTGCTTGAAGGAGAAGCTAGATTGTGGTGGGACGAGATGGAGTTGCATCACTTGGCGGGTCGACCCTTAACACAAGTATCGATGGAAGAATTCTCCCGACTATTCCTAGCGAAGCACCTCCCTGCGGCTCAACGGATAGCCATGGAGAATGAATTCCAAAGGCTAATGCAAGGTGATGGCAGTGTTGACGTGTACTTGCATGAGTTTACATGCTTGGGGCGGTATGCGGGTTCTATTTTTGTTGATGAGCAGAGGAAGACAAATAGGTTCTATGAAGGACTGCGGGACGAGCTGAGGTTCCTGGTTTCAAGTTCTGTGAAACAAGGCTTCCAGGCGTTGGTCAACACTACGAGCGCGCTGGAAAAAGATATGAAGAGGGTGCAGGGGAAGAGAGCTTTGGCTGTGATGCAACCGGAGTGGAAGGTGCCCCGACCTGGGAAACCATTTTATAAGAAGAAATGGGGCAAGAAGTCCAAGACAAGTGGACAAGCTCCTTTATCAGTTACATCGGGGGCAACGTCGGGGGCTACCTCAAGGCCAGATACTCGTACATGCTTTAATTGTGGACGGGTGGGGCATATAGCTCGAGAGTGTTGGGTGCCGCCAAAGAATGAAAAGAAGGTGGGAGCGTCATATGCGGAGAATGGCAAGGCAGTAGTGGACTCCTCTGCCTCGCAGGCGCAGCCCTGGGTCTACAATCTTGCCCTACAGGAGGACATCAAGTAGAGTGACATCGTCACAGGTATGAGTTTAGTTTTGCGTATGTTATTGCTTGTATACTCTGCTTAGTGTATATGTGTTTACGGTTTGTGTGTGTGACATGACTGTCACAGGCTTTGTGTTGATTCGGGACACGCTGGCACGAGCACTGTTTGATACGGGTGCGTCGCATTCATTTCTGTCTAGCAAGTTCATAGCGCGGCTTGGGATACCTAGTCATGCAAAGATAGATAGTGTCAGAGTGGTGTTGACGAATGGCTGTTGGATGCTTGCGGATCAAGCTTGCGATGTGGCGGTCCAAATTGGAAGTCGAGATTTCAGGTTGACTACATCTGTATTGCCTATATTGGAATTCGACGTGATTTTTGGTATGGATTGGTTTGCGGAGCAGCATACCTTGATTGATTGCCAGTCCAAAGAGATCACGTTGGGCCAGAATACCGAACAGGAGACAAAGTTCGCGGGTATGCTAGGAGTGGGCGGGACGTTGATGTCTGCACTCCAAGCCGTCAAGGCTGTTCGGAAGGGTGCGGAGTGTTACTTCTCACTGATTCAGACTGTTGAGGCTAAGGTCAGTGTGTGCGAGGTTCCGATTGTGTCGTACTTTACAGATGTATTTCCCAAGGATCTCCCTAGGCTACCACCCTAGCGGGAGATTGACTTCACGATCGAGTTGGTGGCAGGTGCTTAACCTGTGGCCCGCTCGCCATATCGCGTCGCGCCGAAGGAGATGGTTGAGTTGAAGGTCCAACTACAAGAATTGCTGGAGTAAGGTTATATACGCCCAAGCATGTCACCTTGGAGCGCGCCTGTGCTTTTTGTGAAGAAGAAAGACGGTGGGTTGCGGTTATGTATTGACTACCGTGAACTGAATAAGTTAACCGAGAAGAATAAATATTCGATACCCTGGATTGATGAGTTATTCGATCAGCTGATGGGCTCGACCATCTATTCGAAGTTGGACCAGAAGTCTGGTTATTACCAGTTGAGAATTCGGGAAAGTGACATTCCCAAAACCGCATTTGGAACGCGTTACGGGCACTATGAGTTCACAGTCATGACATTTGGACTATTCAATGCGCCCTCGGTGTTTATGGATTTGATGCACCGCACGTTCCGAGAGTACCTGGATCTGTTTGTGATCGTGTTCATTGATGACATCCTGGTGTACTCGAAGTCGAAAGCTGAACATGAGACTCACTAGCGGTTGGTGTTGAATACATTGAGGCAAAATCAGCTCTATGCCAAGTTCTCGAAGTGCGAGTTTTGGTTATCGTTAGTGGCTTTTCTGGGCCATGTGGTGAGTGGAGCGGGCATTGTAGTGGATCCAGCGAAGATAAGGGCCATACAAGAGTGGCCGGTGTTGTCTTCAGTGTCCGAGGTCAGGAGCTTCCTTGGACTTGAGGGCTACTATCGAAGATTTGTTGAGAATTTCTCGCGGATCGCTTTGTCGCTAACCATGCTGACGAGAAAAGATCAGAAGTTTGTTTGGACGCCAGAGTGCGCACGAGTTTTTTAAGAGCTGAAGGTTCGGTTGACCACGGCGCTGGTGTTGTCTTCGCCAAGTGGGACCGATGGATTTGTTATTTATAGTGATGCCTCAAGGAGCGGCTTAGGCTGCGTTCTTCTGCAGAATGGAAAGGTAATTGCTTATGGATCATGCCAGCTGAAGGTGCACGAACAAAATTATTCCGTCCATGACTTGGAATTAGCGGTGGTGATTTTTGCACTAAAGTTGTGGTGACACATCTTTATGGAGTGAAGGTGGAGATCTATACATATCACAAGAGCTTAAAGTACCTATTGGAGCAGAAGGACTTGAACATGCGACAACGAAGGTGGTTGGAGTTCCTTGGGGACTACACTTTCGAGATCCACTATACTCCCGGGAAGGGAAACATAGTCGCGGATGCCTTGAGTCGGAGAGCTCCGGCTAGAGCGAGTTGGTTACAAAGGCACGATGAACGTCTCATCTAGGAGCTAGAAGCATTGGAGATTTATTTTGTTGACAAGAATTCTACCGCCAATGCATGTCTGAACTGGACGAAGGTGCAATGTGACCTTGCATACCGGATTTGACGAGCAATGGGGTTAGATGAAGATGCCTTACGCTATGTTAACGAGGGGCCAGAGGGCAAATTCTCCTGGAATAACGGTCTTTTGCGCAAAGATGGTCGTTTGTGCGTTCCGAATGTGGGTAAATTGAGGGAAGAACTGATGTATGAAGCATATTATACAAAGTATTCCATTCACCACGGGAGCACGAAGATGTTCAATGATATGAAAAAGCTATTCTGGTGGCCAGGGCTAAAGAGAGATGTTGCCCTCTATGTGGCCAAATGCCAAACATGTGCGATGGTGAAGGCGGAATGCCAAAAGCCGGGTGGTTATTTGAAGTCGTTGTTGATCCCAGAGTGGAAGTTTGATGATATTTCTATGGATTTTGTGCATGGGTTGCCGAGATCTCGGCGAGGAAATGATTTCATTTGGGTGATTGTTGACCGACTAACTAAAGTGGCACATTTTCTGCCGAACAGGCGGGATGATTCGGTCGAAAGTTTGGCAAAATTATATGTTGACCAGATTGTACGGCTTCACGGTGTTCCTCGGAGCATCGTAAGTGATCGAGATGGGTGCTTCACGTCAAATGACTGGAGGCTTGTTCACCGACTATTGGGCACGAAGTTGACATTCAGTACGGCCTTTCATCCCCAAACGGATGGACCAAACTGAACGTACCAACAGGACTATGGAGGACATGCTCAGGATGTGCGCCCTCGACTTTGGAAAGAGATGGGAAGATCATCTCTACATGGTGGAGTTTGCTTATAATAACAGCTACCATGCGAGCATTGGGATGGCACCATATGAAGCTCTACATGGAAGGAAGTGTCGTAGTCCCTTGGCTTGGGTAGTTGAGGGCGAAGCTCGAGTGTATAATCGAAATGAGGTCGATGAAGCAAACTCAACCATACGAACTATTCGAGAGAGGCTGCTCATAGCCCAAGATCGTCAAGTGAAGTACTACAACGCCAAGCAACGGAACGTGGAGTTTGCGGTTGGTGATTGGGTCTACTTGAAGATCAAGCCCTTCAAAGGTGTCTCCAGGATTCGACGTTTGAAAAAGTTGAGTCCAAGATATTTGGGTCCATTTGAAGTGGTTGAGCGAGTCGGAGAAGCGGCATATCGGCTAGCTCTTTCGGCAGACTTAGGTGGATTACATGATGTGTTTCACATCTCGGTGCTTCGGAAGGCCATTAAAGATCCAGCTCAAGTGATCACGGATGATCGTGTGCCGGTGGAATATGGGCTAACAATGAGATTTAGACCCATTCAGATCGAGGATCGAGCCGAGAAACAGTTGCGGAACACAACGGTCGGGATGGTTAAAGTCCGGTGGGACAAATGCGGCCGTGAGGAACTTACATGGGAGCGAGAGCAAACCATGCGAGTGGAGTTTCCTGAGCTGTTTCTGTAATGAGTGGAGAGTGAACATATGTTGTTGTAACATGAGAATTTTAATGTTATAACCTTTTGCTTACTGGTTGCCAACCTCTATACTAATTTCGTGGACGAAATTTCTTGTAGGAGGGGAGGGTTGTAACAGCCCAATTTTTCAGCAGGCAAAATTTTGGGTGACACGGCCTGGGACACAGGCGTGTCCTAGGGCATGTCCTGCTTGTGTGCGGAGTCGTGCCGAGATCGACGAAAGTCGTTCGACGGAAAGTGTTTTGGTGGTCATGCCCTGGATCACGGGCGTGATAGAGGTCATGTCCCGCTCGAGTTCGGCGTCAGGTCGACGAAATGCCATGTTCAATGAATTGAGCTCGACGATTTAGCAAAGGCTTCGGGGCTGGCAAATCGTCGAACGGCAACCGTCGAACGCGCGGAATCGTCGAACGGAGATCGTCGAACACTGGGCCAATCGTCGAGCGCTGGGCCAGTTCGACGATCGCTGCCCGATAGTCGAATGGATATCGTCGAACGCGCGGAATCATCGAACGGAAATCATCAAACGCGCTATTTGACGATCGCTGGCGGGCTCGAGGATCGCTGGTGAGCACGGCGATCGCTGCCTAATCGTCGAACGCAGATCGTCGAGTGCAGATTTGTGTCACGGGCGTGACTTGGCTGACACGGGGTGTGTCCCGTGGCGGTGACATATTTTGGGGATAAGGCGGGTTGAGCACCGCTTTGAGTACACGGCCTGTGACACGGGCGTGTCATAGGGCGTGTCGAACGCAAAAATCATTTTTCCCGATTTTTCGTAGCCGTCCATTTTTCTCAGCTTGGATCCAAGAGCTAAGCTTCTTTCCTGTTTCCTTAAGGCCGAAAACAGAGAACATATTCTCATTTTGTTATTACCTTCATCTTTCTAAAAGTTTAGATAGAGAATGGGAAAGGAAGACGGAGAAGAAGAAGAGGGTCTATTCGGTGGTGGAGCTTGTGAGTGTCAAGCGGTAATCCGAGGCCAATTTTGCGGAGGAACAGTTCTTCCTAGCCTGCTTGGAACTTCATGGCACCAAAGTGGTCTTCAAGGGTAACGTCCTTTCTTCCTAGCCATGTGAAGGCTTCCTTTTTGGCATATGCATGTGAAGGGTAGTAGCAGGAAGTACTGGAGTGGTAGTCCTGAAAAATATCCGTGTTATGCTTGTGCTATTGGGTCGTACCTGTGAATGAGTAACAGGAAGTGCTGGTGTGACCAGGAAAGGCCCTTTGTGATGCTTGATGTCGTAGGTGGTACCTGTGAAGAGAGTAGCAGGAAGTACTGGTGTGCCCAGGAAAGACCCCTGACATTTATGATATTGCGGTGTCGTACCGGTGAATGAGGAACAGGAAATACTGGTGTGCCCAGGAAAGACCCACTGATGTTGTGAGATGAATGGGTGTAATAGAAATACCCAGGCTTGAATGCCAAGAACAGGATTGGTGAGACCGACCCGCGCCTTTGATTAAGCCGCGAGTATGTCGTACTTGGTGAAGGCAAGGTGATTTGAGCAATGGGGGGTGGAGGATCCGACCTGCGTTATGTCTGTCCGACGTGGACTAGAAGGTGCGGTCTGTTGGAGTGCATAGCGAGAGTCTTAGGCCTGCGTGCCATGACATAATGGGGGGCTACGGGCCATCCTGGTGTTTTAATACTAGAACTCCGGCTGCACGCCATGGAGTAAATGCTCAAGAGAGTTGTCGTTGGCTTGTGACCCTGATACGGTGGTGGGAAACTGGTTAGCCAGTACACCATGAATGTGCCCTGAGTGCACGGATCGTCGGGCCGGGTGGCTGACTATTGTGATGGCATGTGTGTGTGTGAGAGCACATTTGTATGAATTATATACATGCTTGTGATTTCTATGCCTGCAGGGAAGAATACCGCTGCCCCGGGAAAGGGGTAGGGTCGTTATAATTTGGTCAGCTGAATGCTGACCGTTGCCTCTGTTTGCCACCATTGGGTGGATTGTCCCTGTACACGTGCTGGAGAGCCAAGCGGGATGCATAAAGTTTGATATCCCTACTGCTGCTGCTACTGCTGCTAGCCATCGAAGGATACTTGGAATGGCTGTTGTGTTTTCTTTCAATGTGGTCGGCCTGCGTGCCAATGTTGAGGCCACTGTTCGAAAGCCTTGTAAGGCCATATGGCCAACCTTCGTGTTGTTGTAAGACATTCCTATGATATATATACAATGTGGAGTTGTTTTTTATGTTGGACATTCAAGTGTGGAGTTCAAGTGTTAGTATAGGCTTCCGCTAGAATGCAATGTGTTAAGGTGCGCTGCGCTACTCTGGTATCATCCCGTATCTTCACCGCCTGTTTTGTGATATATGTTGTGGGGCCCCGGCCGGACCTTCTAGTATATACCATATGAACGGATGGGGTTGTTACAAGGAGCATACCTGGGAGCCGTGGGACTTGATGCAGCAAAGATACCTGGAGCTTTTCACATCAGGTATTTCCTATAAGCTCTCAGGATGTTACATTTTACTTCTCATGCATGTAACCCTGTAGGCTTAACGTGAATTTCGAGGATGAAATTTTTATTTTTATGTATTGGGATTTGTAACATCCCTCAGACTTCTAGACCCCTAGGATGGTTTTGTCATGACTAGGTCATGACAAAACCCTGGGAAGTTTAAAATGGTTTGGGTGAACTGGGGAGTTAGTGGGTGAACCACCTTGGTCTGCAAATAGTAGAATTCCAAGTACTAGCTTAGGGTTGACCATAGGAGTTCACCATGACACCATGACCCCACCACAACATCACTAACCTATTAGAGGGTCCATTAGAGCCATAGGGACACACTAGAGTCAACTAAAATGGTCAAGTTGACCAAAGTCAACACAAACCCTAATCATGTCAAACTAAGATCATACATGGTCAACTTACCTCCCCTTGGCCAAAGGGACCCACCTATACCTTCCCAATCCCTAAGGGAGGCCAATGGGTCACCAAGGACCAATTGGGGTCAACCAAAGAGGCTATGTTGACCCAAGTCAACCCTAGCCCCAAGAAGGTCAAAGTGCCCTAATTAAGGGTCGAGTGACCCCCAAGATGCCCAACCAACCCTACCCAAGTCTTTCTAGCCCTTAGAGGAGCCCAATAAGTCACTAAGGACCCATTGGGGTCAACCCAAATGGTCATGTTGACCAAGGTCAATTCTACACTAGAGTTAAGTCAAATTAGCCCAAATGGGCTAACCCAAGCTCAAACCCATTTCCCCCACTTGGGCTAACCTCATTTTTGTTAATAATATGGGTTAGTGGGCTGCCACTAGGCTGAATTAGTCATCAAATTCAGCCTTGATGATTAGGAGGGAGAAAAGCATTCCTCCCCTTTAATGGAGGAGAGAATGAGAGAGAAAGAGGGAGAAAATGACCATTCAAGGTGATTGAATGCCATTGACTCCTCATTTCCTCTCCCAATTGATGGAGATTCACTCCCTCTATCAGTTATGGGAGGTTTTCTGATGGATTCATCCATAAGGAAGGTGAAACCACCATGGCCGAAATTTCCCTTTGGTGGCCATTAATGGCCACTGCATGATAAACCCTTCCCCTCCCCCATTTGATGGTTTTAAAAGCTTCCCTAGGTAAAGAGGGGTAGTTTCCACACTTTACCTGGAGGATCCAAGCAAGTTGACAGTGTTGTTGCATAACACCTGACTGCACCACCACGGTCCATGGCTTTCCGACGATCGGCCGCATCCAGCCCACCACTAAGGTCCTCCTCCTCTCCTTTCTCTATGGATATATCTTAGGATTCATATAGAATAAGAATCGGGATCAATTGACCCCGATCAAAGCTTCCATTTTCATGATTTTTCCTGGAAAAATCCAAGTCTCTGGATCGCCGGAATCTGCCCCTCCGGAGGTCGTGCCGCCGCACGGTGATATCCCCCACCTCAACGAAGTTGGTGGCAATGGTGGCCGGCCAGGGAGGAGGATGGGTGGCCGAGAAAATAGCTTGGAATGAGCTCCAGGTCAGGTTGATCGTGGACCTTGGCTGAAGGAAGAAGATGATTCCAGGACCCTCAGATTTTCTTTAAGATTCGTGCTGGCATCACCTTGTATTAATTCCTAGTATCTCAATTTTTGTCCCATTACTGGGTTGTTTTAAATTAATTATTAAAAATACCTAGGGCCCCATACAAAAAAATGACCAACAGAAAAATTGTAGCCCTTGAACTCTAGTTTAATTTAAAATTGTTTGGAACCAATTTGGATACGTGGTGTGACTACAACACTCATTTTAGTACAACCTATATATAGGTGTGACCAGACATTAGAATTAGTGCCCACACCAAACCACTCACCCAAATGATTTAAAATTTGTCATATAGGCTTCTCATATCCTTCCCCTTAGATTGCCCAAAGCTCGGTGGAAAATTCATTAATATTGCACGTGCATAAGATATAAGGTGGTGGGTCATCGGTATTGGAGAGTCGTCACACCGACACCGATACATTGGCTCGACAGGTGTGGTTTTGCACTTTGCCAAATAAAGTCCGGCGGTCCAGTTGGCAAGAGTACATAGGAGCTCCGCTTAGTGGACTAGTGTTGAGGCATATGAGAGGTCTGACTGGGAGTGTGATACCGTTTTAGAGGTGGGCGAGGTGCAACCCACCTCTTCCATTTGCCACTACGGAGGTATCCTTGGAGGTTAGGCTCCAGAAAGGGTGAACTGAAGGTCTGTGTGCACAGAGTCAAGTGGGTGTGTTGCACTTGCATGTTCACATCATGGCATACTTGCATGACATGGCATCATCATTGCATATAACCGCTGTAACCTATTGTATAACATCGTATGGGATGCTTTATACGATAGGCCTTGCAAAACGACCCCTTAGATTATAAGTTTGTGTAGCATGCTTATAAGTTATGGTTATTTTCCTTTGGATATTTACCACTTGCTTATAACCGACACCCCATCGTATAAATTGGTATGAGACTCTTTATACGATGAGAGTCTTATAGAAGACCCCTTAACTTATAAGTTTGTATGGGCATTCATATAAGTTAAGGTTACATGTTTCATTGTTTACCTTTCTCATACTTACAGCTTTAATCTACCTATTTATATAGAACTGTTAGACTAGTTCTGTCATCACCTGCTACTTTGTTACTCTCCACCTTCATTACCTTCCCTTTCCTTCTCCCCGCTCAGTGCCTAGGAGCCATTGGGGGAGGGGTGGTGGATGATAGGACTTAGTCTTTTTAGACTAACGGTCGTTGACTAAATCATTTTAGTGGATCGTGGAGCCGCACCAGGAGACACAGCCCTAGAGGTCGGTACATATGGAGACGAGTCAGTCTAGCACTGGAGTCCAGCCAGCTGGGACTGTGAGTCCCGATCCTTAGTAGTTATTATAGATTTGCTTCTACGTTGAGTGACATGTAGTGAGGATCTTGATGTATCGGATAGGAGCCCTTTTTAGTACCTTGTTTATTCTTTTTTGTGGACTCTCCCTTCGTGGAGATTTATATTATATATGTGATTCTTGTGGACTAGTTTGATTGTATTCTTTATACTTATTTTACTTTTTGCGATTGGTATGGCCGGCAGGGTCGGCGTTTTGTAGTGACGACCTTCCCGGGTGTGTTGGTGTCACGCAAAGTGGCGGTTCTGGGCATAAGACCCTGGTGGTTTAAAAGGAAAAAATGGGATCTTACATTATCTCCTCAACTCATCTATCTTATGTTTTTAAGCTTCATAAAGCTCCATATGGTCTAAGGCAAGCTCCAAGAGCTTGGTATGAGACCTTAGCTAGCTTTGTTTTAGAACATAAGTTCATTAGAGGCATTGTAGATCAAACTTTATTTATTAGACATCATAAGTAAAAAATTGTGCTAGCCCAAATATATGAAGGTGATATAATATTTGGCTCTACTGATTCCAAACTTTGCAAAAGGTTTTCTGACCTGTTGCATTCAAAGTTTGAAATGAGTAGCATGTGTGATCTATCCTACTTCCTTGGTGTTCAAGGGAAGCAAACACCCAGTCAAAATATGCCAAAGATACCCCTGATGGTATCTTTATATCCCAGTAAAAATATGCTAAAGATCTACTTAAAATATTTGGGTTGATGGATGCCTCAGCCAAGAAAACACCCATGCCATCCAATACTGTAGTTGATTCTGATGAATAGGGCATGCCTATTGATCATAAAATATATCGGGCAATTATTGGGTCCTTATTGTATCTAACAGCTAATAGGCCTAATATTATCTTTGCTACTTGCATTTGTGTTAGATTTCAAGTCAATACTAAAGAATCACATCTTATTTTATTAAAAAGGATTTTAAGATATATAAAGTGTTGTAATAATCTAGGACTCTGGTATCTTACTGAGTCATAATTTGAATTATCTGGATTCTCAGATGATGACTCTGCTGGATGTAGAGTTGACAGGAAAAGCACATCCAGAACTTGTCAGTTCCTTGGTGATAGTCTTTTGTCCTGGTTTTGCAAAAAGAAAACTTCTATGTCAACATAAACTGTTGAAGCTGAATACGTAGCAGCAGGTAGTTGCTGTTCACAAATTTTGTGGACACAAAATTAGCTCCTAAATTATGGTTTCAACTTAAATAATTCAACTATCTATTGTGATAATACCAGTGTAATTTCTATTGCACAAAATCCAGTGCATCATAGTAGGACAAATCATATAGAGATTAGACATCATTTTATTAGAGATTGTGTGGACAAAAATAAAATTAAACTTGACTTTATCTCTACTGATTTACAAAGAGCAGACATTTTCACCAAATCATTAGATGAAAAGAAACATCTGTTCTTCATAAATCAGCTAGGTATGATTAATGGAGAAGCTTTAATTTGATTTCTGACTGTGATCGACGAATTGTTCATGTTTCGTGGAATGGAGATCGACGAACTACAAACTCTTCGTGGAGTGTTCGTCGAACGGAGATCGATGAACCTTCCTTTATGAAACTATTCGTCGAACAGAGATCGACTAATTTGTCTTAGAAAATTTTTTCGTCGAACAGAGATCGACTAATTTGTCTTAGAAAATTTTTTCGTCGAACGGAGAATGACGAATTTTTTTCCCCCTCCTCAAACTTAGATCGACGCTATTATTTCTTTATGAAATTTTTGGTCGAACTGAGTTCAACGTTTTTATTTATCGTCGGACGTAGTTTGTTTTTTCATCTTCTGAAAACTTATAATTGGGTTTTCATCGAACTCCATCACACGCTTTCTAGGTCTTTTTCACCTGATCTCTTATTTTTACAGGCAATGGCGATTTCGACGGTGACCCTTTCTGGAATGAAATTTGATGCAGGGTTTGACATTGACATCGATTCATTCAGCCATTCTGATCAAATCTTCAAGAACATCCTTCAGTTGTTTGAGGCTCCATAGTTGAGAAAGTTCATGACCTTAAGGATCAAACTTCCAGTGCAAGAAATCAAGGAATGGGTATTCACAACAATCTTTCCAGATCAAACCTCCATTTATGGATCGATTTCTGGACACCAGGTTTCTATTACCCCTGCTATTCTAACTGAAATTTTTGGATTTATCAATGTGGAAGATGATATTGAATTATCTAGCACTGAGTTTGATGATATGCTAGTTATAATGGGTCACTCCTAGGGAATCCCTAATAAATTACTGAAGAAGAACCTGTCAGTTGAATACAAGTTCTTGGCAAATGTTATTGGCAAGGTAATCTTGGGCAAGCACTCTGCCCATGACTACATAACCAGGCACCAATTCCTTTTGTTGAGTTCCATGTTTAGTCAAAAATCAGTGAACTGAGGTGAAATTATCTTTGATGATTAAGAAGAAGATTAGTAAGAAGGATGTTAGTTTTGGTATAGTTCTGGGAATTCTCTTATAGGCAAAGGATCCAGAACTTTTGGTCTCTCAGACCATTTTCATCAATGCCTCTAAGAGGCTTACCTATGCCCTCTTTGGCACATGGGAGAGGGTTATCCCAAAGCCATCTAGGGTTTCCTCTTCCAGGATAGCTTCAGAGGATACAGGGGCTGTAATAGCCACTTCACCAACCCCAGCAGAAGCTCCAGCTCCTCACATTCCCTCTCCTCCTCCTCCATCTCCACATCATTCTATATTTCCTTCATTAACTCCACTTGTTGATGTTTCTCCACATCAACAACCATCCACTATCATTACAGACACACCTTCTATGTTTATCCCTCATTTCTCACCATCCAGACCACCATCTGCTCCACACTCACAAATCCACATTTCTGAGGATACTCCATCTCCACCTCCTCAATTACCTCTACCATCACATACTGATGACAGACCATCCACTTTTATTCATATAAATCAACTACTTTCAACTCCAACTTTTGATCCACTATCATATCCATATCCACAAACATCTCCACAACATTACCCTGTTCAGGAAGTCACTATTCCTGATGTCACTCCAACTGATATTCCAACACCCTCCATTCCACAAGCATTTACCATCTGTCCAACCTGCTCCACGCCCTCCTCTTCTACTGCCAACCAACCTTCCACATCTACTAATCCAAATGATTACATGTATGTTGATTTTTCTTCTAGGTCAGCAAACACTCTTGACTTCATTACCCCCACACTGAAGCAACTCATAACTGAAGCGATCGCTCCTCTTGTAGCTACCATATCTGAACTTTCTTCTAAGCTAGCTTCCTTCTCCATTGTCCCTTCTTCTAGGGGCCTGGGTTAGGACTCTCTGAATCCAGGCAGGGGGAGATGTCCAAGGAAGAAGCTCCAACAGTTCATGAAGAAGCTCCTGCAGCAACTCCAACAGCAGTAATTCCAGAAGTTGCAAAAGCAGATATAGAAATGCTTCTAGTTTCTATAGAAGAAGAAGCAACAGATTTTTCAATTCCAGAAATCATCACTATTGGTGATTTTGTCATTAATCTCACAGTTGACTTATCTTCATTACAATCTATTTTTTAAGTTCTGCCAAGTTTTGCTCCAGTGTTTGATACTTATTCTAAAGCCATATTCTGCTAAACAGCCCCAATAAGTCTGTAGTTTTGGAACAACAAAGGACTAGTTTTATAGTTATTGAGAATATTACATAACATGTAAGTTATACAGAGCCAAAGGCTTTCTCACCTCCAACTTTTGGATTGGCTGAATCCCCCATGCCCAATCTTGATGATTTTATGTTTGAAGACATAGATATAGAAATTATAGAGCCCGAAGTTCAAGCACAGCTGCAGGCTGAAGAAAAAAAATATAGCTATACAGCCACAGGCTGAGATAATAGAAAGAAATATACAACCACATGCTCATCCAATATTCTCTACTGAAATGCTTAAACATATCAATGCTTTCTATGATAACCCTGCTGAAGAATTTGATGATGATGATGATTCAGATGATTCAAGAGATTTTGGTTCTAAAAAGAGAAAACTTAAGAAGAAAGTTCCATCCAGGGCTTCTCCTAAACCCTCTCCTACTGCAGACACCTTTTACTATATTCTGCACAACATTACTCTCACTCTAGACACTCCTCACTGTATGAGGTATTCAAAGAATGAGATGAAAGCTAGGAAGAAGAGGAAAAGATACTCTCCACCTCCAGAATTTAGGAGAGGTCCTCCTCCTTCTCCTACTCCTGCAGCAAGATCAACAGGAAATGTTTCTCAAGTTCAAAGGTCTATAACTTCTCATCACTCCAGACCATCTCAAAGTAGCAGCAGACAACAACACAGTTCCCAGAGCAACAAACAACAACAAACAAAGCAAAGCAGCCATGAGACATCTGAAGAAAATCAGCAAGAAAAATCATGTCCAAAAAGGCCACTATCTCCAGTCTATGATCCAGAAATGGATCGTAATTCTAGAATGGCCAAATTCAAGGAGATTATAACACTTTCACAGAAAAGGAAATCCAGGGAAGATGGAAAAGATACTTCTCAATTTTTAACCATGTCTTCCTACAGGAAGAAAGAGAAAGAAAGGTGTGAAAGAAAAATCTTTTTAATGTTGATGCTTTTATGAGTCTTCATCCCGAGGCTGTAGTGCCTAGAGCTACATCAGTCAAGATTCTTGGTGTTGAAGACATGAAGATGACTCAAAGAGAAGCAGAGAACCCTAAAAGAATAATGGTCTTCTCAAAACTTGCTCCTTCTTCAGATGCTCCAAGGAAAAACTCATAATTTTCTGCTTATGCATTTTTGAATTTTATTATTGCTATATGTATATTCATAAGGCACAATTGTTTATATCTGCTGAAGTTCTATAATTCTGTCAGAAATTTTTTGCTTTGTGATTTTCTTTATTTTTTTTATAGTGACCTCACCCAAATATGGGGAGATTGTTGGAACCAAACTTGTGATTTGGGCTAGGGTTACTATTAGGATTGATGACCCAATATGTATAGTTTAGGGTCATAAGTTAGTTCCAAGGTTAAGGTCAGTCACATTAGGTTAAATTGCTGAAAACCTACCTTCAGAAGACTAAGAGACAAAAGAATTTAGAGGCAAGGCAGTTTAAAGATTGCAGAAAATGTGTTCGATGATAGTTGAACTCAGCTCGACGATCGTCGATCTCATATCAATGAACTCAGAGTTCCTTCTTCGAGTTGAGCTCGACGAAAGTCCAGCTGAGGTCGACGAACTCTGATCCTTCCTCATAATCTCAGCTCGACGAAGTGTCTTCTCAGTTCGACAAACTTGGAGCATAGATTGGCAAGTTTATTTTCTATTCGATGATCTTGGAGCTCAGCTCGAGGAAGGAGAATCATCAGTTTGACGAACTTGGAGCTCATGTCGACGAAATCTTTGCTGAGTTCGACTAACTCCTTCCAGGTTCTATTCTACTAATCTTCTTTACAGTTTCTCAGTTCGACTAAAGTAGTTTGATTTCAAATATTAAGACAGTAATAATTTGTTAATTAATACTCAAAATTCTTAAGAATATAGACGTTTCCTGACAACATTAATTATGGATCATAGAGTTATTACTCTACCATTTTTTTATTGGACAGTTAGGGAAATATATTCAAGTCAAAATCAGTTATTCCAACCCCCATAAATTATGCAGAAGATTTCAAGGAATTCGAAATTCAAAGGTGTTTGAATCAGCAATTAATATATAAAGAAAAATTTTCAGAAGATTGGTAGCAATTAAGAAGAACAAGGAGAAGAAGAAAGAGAAAACTGTAATGAGAGAACAAGAGACAGAGACAAAGAAATATCTTATTCATCATCTTCTTCTTCATGTTTTTCTTCCAGCAACACATATTCAATCTGAGGCCAAAAATTCAATCTCTCTGAATCATTTTACTGGAATAAGAAGTTCTCATTGAAGGCTACACCCTAAAGCAAAGCTTCCACTCCTGATCAGATTTATACAACTCAGGGGGAGCTTTGACGACATCAACAAAATCCTCTTGTCTTCTCAGAGATTCGAGACAGAGAAGACAACATCTTTTTATATTCTTTCCTAGTGTACAAGGTTGTATCTCCCTTGAAAAGTTAAACCTTTTGGTTCTCAAGTCACCTAATCAAAAGACTTGGTTTGTTTTTTGGGCACCTGATCCAAAGATCAAAGGGTTGCTAGATCTCCCTTAGAAAATAGATCTTGTGGTGATAGGGCACCTGATCAAAAACCTATGGTGATAGGGCACATGATCAAAAACCTGTGGTGACAGGGTACCTGATCAAAAACCTGTGGTGGCAGGGCACTTGAGCAAAAACCTGTAGTGGATTCCTACCACGATGGTAGAAGAGTGGATGTACCCAGATTTATTTGGGAACCACTATAAACTCCTTGTGTCGTCTGGTTGTGCTTTACTTGTTTATTTTCTGTGCTGTGATATTTCTTTATGTATATATATCACATATTTTAATCCGCTGTAAAAACAAAGTAAAATTTTTAAATACTCTATTCACCCCCTCTAAAGTTAGTTAGATCAATCCATCACTTTCACATGTTATATTTTAAATTTACTTGCTTTTGACTTCTCCATTGCATAAATTAATAGGAAAAAGAGTTTACTTCAGGTACTCGTGTTATATTTTAAATTTACCTGCTCTTGACTTCTCTTTTGCGGAGATTAGCAGGTGTTCGTGAGTTCACTACAGGTACTCATGTTATATTTTAAATTTACCTGCTTTTGACTTAGCTTTTATAGTGATTAGTTGGTGTTCACATGTTCACTTCAGGTACTCATGTTATATTTTAAGTTTACCTATTTTTGGCTTCTCCTTTGAAGAGATTAGCAAGTATTTGCGTGTTCACTTCAGGTACTCGTATTATTTTTCAAATTTATATACTTTTGGCATCTCTTTTTTAAAGATTAGCAGGTGCTTGCGAGATCATTATGGTACTTACGATATATTTTAAATTTACCTGCTTTTGACTTCTCTTTTGGAGAGATTAGAAGGTTTTTGCGATTTCACTTCAAGTGTTCGCGTTATATTTAAAATTTACCCGCTATTGACTTCTCTATTGCAGAGAATAGCATGTGTTCATGAATTTACTTGAGGTACTCGTATTATATTTTAAATTTAAATACTTTTGACTTCTCTTTTGCAGAGATTAGTAGGTGTTCGTGAGTTCACTTATGGTACTCACGCTATATTTTAAATTTACCCACTTTTGACCTCTCTTTTGTTGAAATTAGCAGGTGTTCGCGAGTTCACTGCAGGTACTCGCGTTATATTTTAAATTTACCTACTTTTGACTTCAGGTACTCACGTTATATTTTAAATTTACATGCTTTTGAATTCTCCTTTGTAGTGATTAGCAGGTGTTCGCAAGTTCACTTCAGGTACTCTCATTCTATTTTAAATTTACCTGCTTTTGACTACTTTTTTGTATAGATTAGCAGGTGTTTGAGAGTTCACTTCAGGTACTCATGTTATATTTTAAATTTACCTTCTTTTGACTTCTCTTTTGGAGAGATTAGCAGGTATTCGCGAATTCACTTTAGGTACTCGTGTTATATTTTAAATTTTCTTGCTTTTGACTTCTCCTTTGCATATATTAGCAGGAGTTCACGAGTTCACTTCAGGTACTCACATTATACTTTAAATTTACCTACTTCTATCTTCTCTGTTGCAGAGATTAGCAAGTATTTGCAAGTTCATATCAGGTACTCATGTTATATTTTAAATTTATCTACTTTTGCTTCTCTTTTATAGAGATTAGTAGATATTCGCGAGTTCACTCCAGGTACTCGCATTATATTTGAAATTTACCTGCGTTTGACTTCTCCTTTCAAGAGATTATCAAGTGTTCGAGAGTTGACTTCTGGTACTCACGTTATATTTTAAATTGACTTGCTTTTGACTTCTCTTTTATAGAGATCAGCATGTGTTCGCGAGTTAACTTCAAGTACTAGCATTATATTTTAAATTTACCTGCTTTTGACTTCTTCTCTGCATAGATTAGCAGGAGTTTGCGAGTTTGCTTCAGGTACTCGCATTATATTTTAAATTTATCTGCTTTTGACTTCTCTTTTGCAGAGATTTTCAGGTGTTCACTAGTTCACGTATGGCGCTCGCATTATATTTAAAATTTACCAGCTTTTGACTTCTCTTTTGGAGAGATAAGAATGTTTTCGCGAGTTCACTTTAGATACTGGCATTATATTTAAAATTTACCTGCTTTCGACTTCTCTTTTGGAGATATTAGCAGGTGTTCGCGAGTCATTTCTGGTACTCGTGTTATATTTTAAATTTACTTGCTTTTGACTTCTACGTTACATAAATTAGCTGGTGTTCATGAGTTCACTTCAGGTACTGACGTTATATTTCAAATTTACCTGCTTTTGACTTCTCTTTTGCAGAAATTAGCAGGTGTTCGCGAGTTCACTCTAGGTACTCACACTATATTTTATTTTTACCTGTTTTTGACTTCCATTATGTAGAGATTAGTAGGTGTTCGTATGTTCACTTCAGGTATTTGTGTTATATTTTAAATTTACCCACTTTTGAAATCTCCTTTGAAGAGATTAGCAGGTGTTTGCGAGTTTACTTCAGGTACACGCATTATATTTCTAATTTTTTGGCTTTTGATTTCCCTTTTGTAGAGATTAGCAGGTGTTCACGAGTTGACTTCAGGTACTCGCGATATATTTAAAATTTACCTACTTTTTTACTTCTCTTTTGGAGAGATAGAAGGTTTTCGTGAGTTCACTTCAAGTACTCACGTTATATTTAAAATTTGCCTTTTTTTTTAAAGTGATACCCTTATAACACTGAGTGAGGGATAGATCTTAAGTTTACTCTAGAGGGGGGAATAGAGTATTAAAAATTTATTCACAGATTTTTATTGCGGATTAAAAGTATAGTGATATATATAAGTATATAAGAAAAGAAATCACAGCACACAAACACAAAATTAAAGGCAATCCAGACGACATACAGACATTATAGTGGTTCCCCTAAAACTTCGGTACATCCACTCTTCTACCACCTTGGTAGGAATCCATTACAGGTTTTGATCAGGTGCCCTGCCACCACAGGATCTATTTTTTAAGGGAGACCACGCGACCCTGTGTGCTATTGTTCAGGTGCCCAAAAACCAAACTAAGTCTTTTGATCAGGAGACTTAACAATCAAGGAGTTAACTTTTGAAGGGAGTTATAACCTATAAATAGTAGGAAATAGAAAAGAGATAGCGTTCTTCTCTATCAATAATCTGAGAGAAGACTAGTGGACTTTGATGTTGTCAAAGCTCCTCCAGAGTTATAGATCTGATCAGGAGAATGGAAGCTTTACTCAGGGTGTAGGCCTTCAAATTGAAAAATGCTTCTTCCAATATATGTATTTGAGAGGCTGTGAAGTTGATCTCAGAATAAGATTGTTTGCTGGAAGAAAAGCTTGAAGAAGAGGAAGAAGATGAACAATATGTTCTAGTTATCTGTACTGTTCTATTTTGTGTTCAATCTTCTGAAATTTTCCTTTATATATGACTGTTGATTTGAAATTCAAATTCCTTTACATATTCTCTGGGAAATGAAATGGCTGTAATTTGTCTTCAATGTGTTTTCTCAACTGTCCCAGTAAATATGTCAAGTAATAACTCGGTGAGATCCTAATTAGTGCTGCTAGGAGTGACTATATTCTTGGGAATATTAATCATTAATTATCAGAATATTACTGACTTAATCCTTGAATTTGAATTGGCTTAGTCGATCTGAGAATCTGCATAAAGATAGTCGAATAGGATCTGAGGGAGTTAGTCGAACACCAAAAATAATTCGTCGACCTGAGATCCAAGTTCGTCGAGCTGAAAATCTTCTTCGTCGAGCTGAGCTCCATGATCGTTGAGCAGGAAATGTACTTGCCAAACTGAGCTCCATGTTCGTCGAGCTTAGAAGGCACTTCGTCGAGCTGAGATCCTGATATAAGCTCACAGTTTGTCGACCAGAGCTAAACTTTTGTCGAGCTTAATTCAGAGAAGGAACTCTGAATTCGTCGATTTGAGATCGACGATCGTTGAGCTGAGTTCAGCTATCCTCAAACGACTAATTCTGCTATCTTCAAAACTATCTTGTATCTTAAGTAATGAATTCTCTGAATTCTTCTGAAGGTAGGTCTCAGTATACTGACCTAAGAGATTGACCTAAAAACCTTGTAACTAACAAATGAACCAATCCCCAATCACAAGTAGGGTTCTAACAATCTCCCTTATTTGGGTGAGGTCACTATGCAAAATAAAAAAAATTCACAAAGCAAGAAAAACAAATATCTGAGAACCATAAATCATTTAGCAGATATGAAGAACAGTGCCTTGTGTGTTTATATTGGCAAAAATAAAAATCAAAAAGCATAATAAACTAGATCAAGATTTTTTCCTTGAGTCATCTGAAGAATGAGTAGGTTTAGTGAATATCATCTTTCTCCTGGGATCTGAAGTCTGCTACTAAGTCATCTTCATGTCTTGAACACCAAGAATTTTTATAGATGTTGCTCTGGGCACAACAGCTTCTGGATGTAAGTTCATATAAGAACCAACATTGAAAAGTTTTTGTACCTGGTATTTATCCAGTTCCTTTTTCCTATATGTTGACATAGTGGAGAATTGAGAAGCATCTTTCCCTTCCTCTTTGTCATTCCTTATCTGGGATAGATCAATCAGCTCATTGAATATGGCCATTCTATTGTTGGGATCCAATTCTGGATCATATATAGGAGAGGGAGGTCTTTCTGGAAAAGAATCTTTTTCCTGTTTCTCTTCAAATGTCTGTTATTTGCTTTGCTTCTTGTGCTGTTGTTGACTTCCTTGAGAACTTTGCTATTGTTTTCTACTGCTATAAGATGGTCTGGAAGAATAAGAAGATGATGTAGACCTTTGACCTTGTGAAATATTGCCTGCTGATCCAGCTACAGGAGGAGGAGGAGGAGGAGTACCTCTCCTATGCGGTGGAGCAGGAGAGTATCTCCTTCTCTTCTTCCTGGCTTCCATTTCATTTTTTGAATATCTCATCCAGTGGGGTGTGTCTGGAGTGAGGGTGATATTATACAGAATGTAATAAGGAGTGTTAGCTATTGGATTTGATTTTGAAGCGGCCTTGGGAGGAGCTTTCTTTTTAAATTTTCTCTTCTTGTAAGTGGAATCTTCATAATCATCAGATTCATCATCATCATCATCAGAGTCATCTGCTGGATTATCATTGTAACGCCCCGAAACTCAAAGGAGAAAAAGGGGGACGTTTTGGGCCAGTTTGGGTTCTGGCAGTAGGCACACGGCCTGGGACACGGGCGTGTCCCAGGGCGTGTCAAGCGTGTGTCGACACTTAGCCGCGAAGACGTCGAGATTGACTCGACGATTCGACGAGAGTGGGCACACGACCTGCGACACGGGCGTGTCGCAGGGCGTGTCGACCCGTGTCGACACTTAGCCGTGAAGTCGTCGAGTTTTACTCGACGATTCGTCGAGAATGGGCACACGGCATGCGACACGGGCGTGTCGCAGGGCGTGTCGACCTGTGTCGATGATCGTCCCGCGGAGTCGTCGAGATTCACTCGACGATCGTCGAGACATGGCACACGGCCTAGGACACGGGCGTGTCCAAGGCCGTGTCATCAAGTCGTCGATCTTCACTCGACGAAGTGTCCCGTGTACACGGCCTGGGGCCCAGGCGTGTCAAGGTGACACGGGCAAGGACACGGGCGTGTCCTATAACTCGTGCAGTGCTCGGGTTGAAAATGGGGAAAAATCATGGGGTACACGGCCGGCCACACGGCCGTGTGCGGTGGAACACGGGCGTGTCAGCTCGAACACGGGCGTGTTCGATAGCTGCGTGAGGTTCCAGGTGATTTGGTTTTGACGGTGAATGCGGAACACGACCCTAGACACGGGCGTGTGCCAGGCCGTGTTCAGCCCAGTTTGGGCATTTCAGCCCCGAATCAAAGCCGTTCGTTTCCTTGTTTTGAGATCCAATGGCTGGGGGATGTTCCTGAAGGGATATACTCATGGATGGACTTAGAAAACCCTCACTTTTCTTAAGTGTTCTCTTTCTAAATCCTTGGAGAGAGAGGAGAGCTAAGGGAAGAAGAAGGAGCTAGATCCGCCATTGGAGGAGCTTCGGAGCTCCGAATCGCGAGCCGACTTCAGATCCACGGAGGCAACGCTAGTGCGGTTGTTTTCATCCGATTACTTTTCAATGGCGCCAAAGAGGAACTCAAGGGTAACGATCCTCATCTTGAGCATGAATAGCTCTCTTTCTTAGCATAGGAAGCCCGCTCTCGCGAGTTTGCGGAGAGTTGGAGGCGTTCCTTCGGGTAGATATGTGAAATCCCCGTTGTTTAGAGTCCGTATGCGAGAACGGACATAGGCATGATGTGTGAAGCCTACCCGGACATGTTAGTCTGGATCGGTGATGTTGCATTGCATAAGGCCGGAGAAGACTCCGTGCTATTGGTTGTTTTTCGGGTTTTCTACGCGGTAGATTGCAGCAGGGAGCCTTGGGGACTAACCCAAAGGTGCACCCGGAAAACTGGGCGGATACGAGATCTTGCCAACTTGGTGGCTTGAGAGCCAACTTGAACATAACGGGGTTATGTGACTTGTGATGGAAATGGGACTCGGTGGAAGTTTGACCCGCGCAAATGGCTTAAATTATCGTTGCGATGTGAGCACGGGTTAGATGGAACCGTACCCGTTCTATGTCGTTCGGTTAAAGAGACCTAAGGTTACGTGGCACTTGCCGCTGGCATAGATGGGAGTCTTCGGCGATCAATGGCTTAAATTGTCGTGACCCAGGCCAGGAAGACAAATTGCTCATAGGTTTGGCCGTCTAAGTGGCGGTGGTGAGTCCGAAATGTTAATGGCTTTAATTGACGTGACATCGACCGGTTCACCGAGAATGTGCCCTGAGTGCATGGGGCGTGTGGCCGAGCGAGCCAACGTCTGTGATGAAATGGCTAAGTATATAAATTGCTCGCTTATGCTAATGAAATGCAGGGAAGGAGCAACGCCGCCCCGAGTTGGGGCGGGATCGTTATAATTTGGTCAGCATTGCTGACCGTTGCCTTGTTTTGCCACCGTGCGGTGGTTTGTTGCTTGCAAGTGCAGCTGGACCAAGCGGTCAATAGCGGGCTAAAGCCGTTTTTGCGAAGCCGGCCCTCGAAGGCCCAAATGGAAATGTATATTGCTTTATTCATGTATGACCGGCCTGCGTGTCGTGGTTTGTAAATCATGTAATATTCAAGTGAAACATTTTGTAAGGCCTTAAGGCTTGTTTTGAGTATTTTGTAATAACATTCCTGTTTTGTACTAGTGGACATTCGTGCTCTAATGCTGGGTTCTTTGTTTACAACTTTTATAAACTGCTTCCGCTAGAATACTCTGTGTAGGACGTTGAGATTGGTTGGATGGTTTCCATAAGGAACCACCCGGTCTGTCTGTGGTATATGGCGTCGGGCCCCGGTCGGACCTACTGTTATATGCTATGCGACGGATAGGGGGCGTTACAATTTGGTATCAGACTACTGGTTTTGGTTGGGCTTAAACTAAATTCGTGGCCGAATTCTTTTTAAGGGGTGGTGAGCACATTGTGTGCGTCATCGTAAAAACAGTAAAAAGAACCCATGAATGTCCACTTAGGAATGAAAATACTCGTGTTTGAGGAACCTGCGTGTTCCTATAATTACTGTTTGCAATTTATTTGGTCGCTTAACGGTGTTTTATACCACTATAGGTGACCCGAAGTGGTGTTGGGCCGTCAGAACGCCGAGTTTCTGAGGCTAGTAGTGCACCGGATGTTGCTCCCGCAACACCTCTGTCGGCTGAGAATATACGATTGGTGGCTGAAGCGGTGTTGGCCGTGATTAATGCGCAGCCTGGAAGGCAAACGCAGTAGCCCGCTCCTGTGTTGGAGCAAGTACCTCTGCAAGAGGTTGAGCCGAGGAGAGTGGAGCAAGTGGTTGTAGAACCGGTGGTGCCAAGGAGGGCAACTGAGAGGCAGCTAAAGCATGTAATGAGCTTTAACCCTCCGTTATTCTCGGGGTTGGGAACCCCATCTCAGGCTGAAGACCAGCTCTCCAGGGTGAAGAGAGTCATGACAGCAATGGAGACGGAGGAGTGGCAAATGACCACCATCGCTACGTTCCTTTTGGACGGTGAAGCGAGAATGTGGTGGGAAGGATTGGAGCTGCATCATTTGAGAGGTAGACAACTGATAGACGTTCTGATTGAAGAGTTCTCGGGATTGTTCTTGGCAAGATACCTCCCCTCTACTCAGAGGATTTCGATGGAGAATGAATTTCTGAGGTTGGTTCAGGGTGAGAAGAGCGTGGATGAATATCTCCACGAGTTTACCCGTTTGAGTCGATATGCTAGCTCCACCATTATGGATGAGGAGCGCAAGACTAATCGCTTCTATGAAGGATTGAGAGATGAGTTGAGATTACTACTGTCGGGGCCGATGACGCAGGGTTTCTTAACCTTGGTCAATACTGCCCGGTCCTTGGAGAAGGACATGAAAAATGTACAAGCGAAGAAAATCTTGGGTGAGAAGAAATCTGAGTTCAGAGTGCCGAGTACTTCAAAGTCCGGCTATCGGAGGTCTTTCAAGAAGCATAGGACTTCGGGTCCAGCTCCTTCTGGCGCTTCTGGGGCGACTACGGGTCGGACCCCGGGTGCGTGTTTTACATGTGGAAAGACGGGGCATTTCGCCCGTGACTGTTGGAGCGGACGTCCTAAGTCCGAGAGAAAGCCGGGAGCTACTTATGAAGAGAAGGGAAAGGCGGTGGAGTCGACTGCATCCCATTATGCTCCGGCCCAACCAAGGGTCTACAATCTTGGCCAACAGGAGGCCATTAAACAAGCTGATGTGGTGACAGGTACGGTTTAATTTATAGCAAGTCAATTTCTGTAAATACTTGTTATGCACATGTTACCTTACCACTACTTGTTTAGGATTTGTATTGATTTGTGAAAATCCAGCACGAGCACTCTTCGATACGGGAGCTTCACACTCCTTCTTGTCCGAAGGATTTATATCACGCATCGGAGTCCCTTCTTCGATGGCGAAGGACAAGTTGGATGTGTTGTTGCCCAATGGGTGTTCGATGCGAGCGGATAGGATCTGCGATGTTAAGATTCGTATTGGGGAGCATGAGTTCGACCTGCGGGCGTCTTTACTTCCGTTAGTGGAGTTCGACGTCATATTTGGCATGGACTGGCTCTCGGAGAAGCAGGCCCATATAGATTGCGGTAGCAAGGAAGTTAAGCTGGGAGCAAGTCGTGAAACGACTTTTACGGGCTTAAAGGGGTCGAGCAAGACATTGATGTTTGCTCTTCAGGTGGTGAAGGCGGTTCGTGCTGGAGCAGAACTGTTCTTTACACTAGTGGAGGTTGCAAAGCCGAAGCCCGCGTTGGATTGTATTTCAGTGGTATCGGAATACCCTGATGTGTTCCCCGCAGATCTTCCTGGAGCCCCGCCTCAGCGGGAGATAGATTTTACGATCGAGCTAGTGTCAGGTGCAAAGCCTGTGTCACGATCTCCGTATCGGCTAGCGCCTAAGGAAATGGCGGAGCTGAAAGTTCAACTGCAAGAGTTGTTGGAGCAAGGGTATGTGCGCCCGAGTTCTTCGCCTTGGAGCGCACCGGTTCTCTTTGTTAAGAAGAAGGACGGAAGCTTGAGGCTATGTATTGATTATCGGGAGCTAAACAAGCTGACGGAGAAGAACAAGTACCCGATCCCCCGGATTGATGATCTTTTTGATCAGTTAGTCGGGTCGACGGTGTACTCGAAGTTAGATCTCAAGGCTGGGTACTATCAGCTGCGAATAAGGGAGAGTGATATCCCGAAGACAGCGTTTAGTACGAGATACGGGCATTATGAGTTTACGGTCATGCCGTTTGGGCTGACTAATGCGCCGTCAGTATTCATGGATTTGATGAACAGGATGTTCAGGGAGTACTTGGACCATTTCGTGATCGTCTTCATCGACGATATTTTGGTGTACTCGCAAAGTGAGGAAGATCACTTCAAGCATCTTCATTTGGTGTTGGAGACGCTAAGGAGAAACCAGTTGTATGCCAAGTTCTCGAAGTGCGAGTTTTGGCTGTCCTCAGTGGCGTTCCTTGGTCATATAGTGAGTGGAGAGGGTATTGCTGTGGATCCGGCGAAGATTGTTGCGATACGGGAGTGGCCTGAGCTTGCTACTGTAGCGGAAGTCCGGAGTTTTCTGGGGCTTGCCGGCTATTATAGGCGCTTCGTAGAGAACTTCTCGCGGATAGCGTTACCTCTCACTACTTTGACGAGGAAGGAGCATAAGTTCGTTTGGACGCCGGAGTGCGCGCGAGCTTTTGAGGAGTTGAAGTGTCGGTTGACCATGGCGCATGTGCTGAGTTCGCCGGTTAGGACCGAAGGCTATGAGTTATATAGCGATGCTTCAGGCAGCGATTTGGGTTGCGTTCTACTGCAACACGAAAACGTGATTGCTTATGGCTCGAGAAACCTAAAAGTGCACGAGAGGAATTATCCGGTCCATGACTTGCAGTTAGCGGCCGTGATTTTTGCCTTGAAGCTATGGAGACACTATTTGTACGGTGTGAAGATTGATATCTACACCGATCACAAGAGCCTGAAATACCTTATTGATCAGAAGGATCTGAATATGCGGCAGCGTAGATGGATGGAGTTCCTGGGGGACTATACATTCAAGATCCACTACGTGTCTGGCAAAGGGAATGCGGTTGCGGACGCGTTGAGTCGCCGAGCCCCAGCTCAAGCCAATTGGCTATCAGTGCATGATGAGCGGTTGGTGCGGGAGTTGGAGGCATTGGAGATTGTTTGTGTGGATAGACAATCTAGTGCTGAAGCAGTTCTGAATTGGACTGAAGTCCAATATGACCTGGCTGATCGGATTCGGCAGGCTTTGGATATGGATGCTCATATGAAGCAGTTCATGATAGAGGCTCTGGATGGGTCAAATTCCCAATTTCTCGTGGAGGACGGATTGCTGTGGAAAGACGGTCGTTTGTGCGTCCCAAGTGTGGGCAATTTATGGGTGGAGTTGTTGTACGAGGCGCACCATACCAAGTACTCGATTCACCCGGGGAGCACAAAGATGTACCGTGATGTGAAGAAACTGTTTTGGTGGCCGGGTTTAAAGAAGGATGTGGCGCTATACGTAGTGAAGTGCCAAACTTGCGCCTTGGTAAAGGCGGAGTGCCAAACGCCGGGAGGATTTCTTAAGTCCTTGCCTATTCCGGAGTGGAAATTTGACGACATCTCTATGGACTTTGTGCACGGTTTGCCAAGGTCGCAAAAGGGAAACGACGCCATTTGGGTGGTTGTTGATCGATTAACGAAGGTGTCGCATTTTATTCCGCATAGGAAGGATGATCCGGTGGAGAAGCTGGCAAAGCTTTATGTGGATAACATAGTACGGCTTCATGGTGTGCCCCGCAGCATCGTGAGTGACCGAGATGGGCGGTTCACGTCCAATGATTGGAGGCTAGTGCAACAAATGTTGGGAACAAAGCTGAAGTTTAGCACAGCCTTCCATCCACAAACGGATGGGCAGACCGAGAGGGTTAATAGAACCATGGAAGACATGCTCCGCATGTGTGTCTTAGATTTTGGAAAGCAGTGGGAAGACCACCTTTATTTGGTGGAGTTCGCATACAACAATAGCTACCAAGCGAGTATACAAATGGCGCCCTTCGAGGCCCTATATGGTAGAAGATGTCGCACGCCGTTGTCTTGGTTAGAAACGGGTGAGTCAAAGTTGTATAAGCGATCGGAAGTGGATGATGCTACTTCTTTGTTGAGAACCATTCGGGAGAGGTTGCTTATCGCTCAGGACCGCCAAGCAAAGTACTATAATGCCAAGCACAGGAACGTGGAGTTCGCTGTGGGCGATTATGTATACTTAAAGATCAAGCCGTTCAAGGGTGTCTCGCGGGTGCGGCGATTGAAAAAGCTAAGCCCGAGGTACCTTGGACCGTTTGAGGTTCTAGAGCAAGTTGGTGAAGCGGCCTATAGGTTGAAGCTTTCAGTGGAGCTAAGTGGTTTACATGATGTATTCCATATTTCGGTGCTTCGGAAGGCGGTGCAAGATCCTACGCAAGTGATCGCGGTCGATCAAGTGTCGGTGGAAAGTGAGCTAACGACAAAGGTCAAGCCCGTGCGGATTGAGGACTCGGAGGTCAAGCAGCTACGCAATAAAGAGATCAGGATGGTCAATGTCCGGTGGGACAATTGCGGTCGTGAGGAGCTCTCTTGGGAGCGAGAGCAGATTATGCTTGACGAGTATCCGGAGTTGTTCCGCTCAGGTACAAATTTTGGTTTTGTACATGTCTTTCCTCTATTTAATTTCGTGGGCGAAATTCTTTTAAGAGGGGGAGAGTTGTAACGCCCCGAAACTCAAAGGAGAAAAAGGGGGACGTTTTGGGCCAGTTTGGGTTCTGGCAGCAGGCACACGGCCTGGGACACGGGCATGTCCCAGGGCGTGTCAAGCGTGTGTCGACACTTAGCCGCGAAGACGTCGAGATTAACTCGACGATTCGACGAGAGTGGGCACACGGCCTGCGACACGGGCGTGTTGCAGGGCGTGTCGACACTTAGCCATGAAGTCGTCGAGTTTTACTCGACGATTCGTCGAGAATGGGCACACGGCCTGCGACACGGGCGTGTCGCAGGGCGTGTCGACCCGTGTCGACGATCGTCCCGCGGAGTCGTCGAGATTCACTCGACGATCGTCGAGACATGGCACACGGCCTAGGACACGGGCGTGTCCAAGGCCGTGTCATCAAGTCGTCGATCTTCACTCGACGAAGTGTCCCGTGTACACGGCCTGGGGCCCAGGCGTGTCAATGTGACACGGGCAAGGACACGGGCATGTCCTATAACCCGTGCAGTGCTCGGGTTGAAAATGGGGAAAAATCATGGGGTACACGGCCGGCCACACGGCCGTGTGCGGTGGAACACGGGCGTGTCAGCTCGAACACGGGCGTGTTCGATACCCGTGTGAGGTTCCAGGTGATTCGATTTTGATGGCGATTGCGGCACACGGCCCTGGACACGGGCGTCTGCCAGGCTGTGTTCGGCCCAGTTTGGGCATTTCAGCCCCGAATCAAAGCCGTTCGTTTCCTTGTTTTGAGATCCAACGGCTGGGGGATGTTCCTGAAGGGATATACCCGTGGATGGACTTAGAAAACCCTCACTTTTCTTAAGTGTTCTCTTTCTAAATCCTTGGAGATAGAGGAGAGCTAACGGAAGAAGAAGGAGCTAGATCCGCCATTGGAGGAGCTTCGGAGCTCCGAATCACGAGCCGACTCCGGATCCACGGAGGCAATGCTAGTGCGGTTGTTTTCATCCGATTACTTTTCAATGGCGCCAAAGAGGAACTCAAGGGTAACGATCCTCATCTTGAGCATGAATAGCTCTCTTTCTTAGCATAGGAAGCCCGCTCTCGCGAGTTTGCGGAGAGTTGGAGGCGTTCCTTCGGGTAGATATGTGAAGTCCCCGTTGTTTAGAGTCCGTATGCGAGAACGGACATAGGCATGATGTGTGAAGCCTACCCGGACATGTTAGTCTGGATCGGTGATGTTGCATTGCATAAGGCCGGAGAAGACTCCGTGCTATTGGTTGTTTTTCGGGTTTTCTACGCGGTAGATTGCAGCAGGGAGCCTTGGGGACTAACCCAAAGGTGCACCCGGAAAACTGGGTGGATACGAGATCTTGCCAACTTGGTGGCTTGAGAGCCAACTTGAACATAACGGGGTTATGTGACTTGTGATGGAAATGGGACTCGGTGGAAGTTTGACCCGCGCAAATGGCTTAAATTGCCTTTGCGATGTGAGCACGGGTTAGATGGAACCGTACCCGTTCTATGTCGTTCGGTTAAAGAGACCTAAGGTTACGTGGCACTTGTCGTTGGCATAGATGGGAGTCTTCGGCGGTCAATGGCTTAAATTGTCGTGACCCAGGCCAGGAAGACAAATTGCTCATAGGTTTGGCCGTCTAAGTGGCGGTGGGGAGTCCGGAATGTTAATGGCTTTAATTGACGTAACATCGACCGGTTCACCGAGAATGTGCCCTGAGTGCACGGGGCGTGTGGCCGAGCGAGCCAACGTCTGTGATGAAATGGCTAAGTATATAAATTGCTCGCTTATGCTAATGAAATGCAGGGAAGGAGCAACGCCGCCCCGAGTTGGGGGCGGGATCGTTATAATTTGGTCAGCATTGCTGACCGTTGCCTTGTTTTGCCACCGTGCGGTGGTTTGTTGCTTGCAGGTGCAGCTGGACCAAGCGGTCAATAGCGGGCTAAAGCCCTTTTTGCGAAGCCGGCCCTCGAAGGCCCAAATGGAAATGTTTATTGCTTTATTCATGTATGACCGGCCTGCGTGCCGTGGTTTGTAAATCATGTAATATTCAAGTGAAACATTTTGTAAGGCCTTAAGGCTTGTTTTGAGTATTTTGTAATAACATTCCTGTTTTGTACTAGTGGACATTCGTGCTCTAATGCTGGGTTCTTTGTTTACAACTTTTATAAACTGCTTCCGCTAGAATGCTCTGTGTAGGACGTTGAGATTGGTTGGATGGTTTCCATAAGTAACCACCCGGTCTGTCTGTGGTATATGGCGTCGGGCCCCGGCCGGACCTACTGCTATATGCTATGCGACGGATAGGGAGCGTTACAATTTGGTATCAGACTACTGGTTTTGGTTGGGCTTAAACTGAATTCGTGGCCGAATTATTTTTAAGGGGTGGTGAGCACATTGTGTGCGTCATCGTAATAACAGTAAAAAGAACCCATGAATGTCCACTTAGGAATGAAAATACTCGTGTTTGAGGAACCTGCGTGTTCCTATAATTGTTGTTTGCAATTTATTTGGTCGCTTAACGGTGTTTTGTACCACTATAGGTGACCCGAAGTGGTGTTGGGCCGTCAGAACGCCGAGTTTCTGAGGCTAGTAGTGCACCGGATGTTGCTCCCGCAACACCTCTGTCGGCTGAGAATATACGATTGGTGGCTGAAGCGGTGTTGGCCGTGATTAATGCGCAGCCTGGAAGGCAAACGCAGCAGCCCGCTCCTGTGTTGGAGCAAGTACCTCTGCAAGAGGTTGAGCCGAGGAGAGTGGAGCAAGTGGTTGTAGAACCGGTGGTGCCAAGGAGGGCAACTGAGAGGCAGCTAAAGCATGTAATGAGCTTTAACCCTCCGTTATTCTCGGGGTTGGGAACCCCATCTCAGGCTGAAGACTGGCTCTCCAGGATGAAGAGAGTCATGACAGCAACGGAGACAGAGGAGTGTCAAATGACCACCATCGCTACGTTCCTTTTGGACGGTGAAGCGAGAATGTGGTGGGAAGGATTGGAGCTGCATCATTTGAGAGGTAGACAACTGATAGACGTTCCGATGGAAGAGTTCTCGGGATTGTTCTTGGCAAGATACCTCCCCTCTACTCAGAGGATTTCGATGGAGAACGAATTTCTGAGGTTGGTTTAGGGTGAGAAGAGCGTGGATGAATATCTCCACGAGTTTACCCGTTTGAGTCGATATGCTAGCTCCACCATTATGGATGAGGAGCGCAAGACTAATCGCTTCTATGAAGGATTGAGAGATGAGTTGAGATTACTACTGTCGGGGCCGATGACGCAGGGTTTCTTAACCTTGGTCAATACTGCCCTGTCCTTGGAGAAGAACATGAAAAATGTACAAGCGAAGAAAAGCTTGGGTGAGAAGAAATCTGAGTTCAGAGTGCCGAGTACTTCAAAGTCCGGCTATCGGAGGTCTTTCAAGAAGCATAGGACTTCGGGTCCAGCTCCTTCTGGCGCTTCTGGGGCGACTACGGGTCGGACCCCGGGTGCGTGTTTTACATGTGAAAAGACGGGGCATTTCACTCGTGACTGTTGGAGCGGACGTCCTAAGTCCGAGAGAAAGCCGGGAGCTACTTATGAAGAGAAGGGAAAGGCGGTGGAGTCGACCGCATCCCATTATGCTCCGGCCCAACCAAGGGTCTACAATCTTGGCCAACAGGAGGCCATTAAACAAGCTGATGTGGTGACAGGTACGGTTTAATTTATAGCAAGTCAATTTCTGTAAATACTTGTTATGCACATGTTACCTTACCACTACTTGTTTAGGATTTGTATTGATTTGTGAAAATCCGGCACGAGCACTCTTCGATACGGGAGCTTCACACTCCTTCTTGTCCGAAGGATTTATATCACGCATCGGAGTCCCTTCTTCGATGGCGAAGGATAAGTTGGATGTGTTGTTGCCCAATGGGTGTTCGATGCGAGCGGATAGGATCTGCGATGTTAAGATTCGTATTGGGGAGCATGAGTTCGACCTGCGGGCGTCTTTACTTTCGTTAGTGGAGTTCGACGTCATATTTGGCATGGACTGGCTCTCGGAGAAGCAGGCCCATATAGATTGCCGTAGCAAGGAAGTTAAGCTGGGAGCAAGTCGTGAAACGACTTTTACGGGCTTAAAGGGGTCGAGCAAGACATTGATGTCTGCTCTTCAGGTGGTGAAGGCGGTTCGTGCTGGAGCAGAACTGTTCTTTACACTAGTGGAGGTTGCAAAGCCGAAGCCCGCATTGGATTGTATTTCAGTGGTATCGGAATACCCTGATGTGTTCCCCGCAGATCTTCCTGGAGCCCCACCTCAACGGGAGATAGATTTTACGATCGAGCTAGTGCTAGGTGCAAAGTCTGTGTCACGATCTCCGTATCGGCTAGCACCTAAGGAAATGGCGGAGCTGAAAGTTCAACTGCAAGAGTTTTTGGAGCAAGGGTATGTGCGCCCGAGTTCTTCGCCTTGGAGCGCACCGGTCCTCTTTGTTAAGAAGAAGGACGGAATCTTGAGGCTATGTATTGATTATCGGGAGCTAAACAAGCTGACGGAGAAGAACAAGTACCCGATCCCCCGGATTGATGATCTTTTTGATCAGTTAGTCAGGTCGACGGTGTACTCGAAGTTAGATCTCAAGGCTGGGTACTATCAGCTGCGAATAAGGGAGAGTGATATCCCGAAGACAGCGTTTAGTACGAGATACGAGCATTATGAGTTTACGGTCATGCCGTTTGGGCTGACTAATGCGCCGTCAGTATTCATGGATTTGATGAACAGGACGTTCAGGGAGTACTTGGACCATTTCGTGATCGTCTTCATCGACGATATTTTGGTGTACTCGCAAAATGAGGAAGATCACTTCAAGCATCTTCATTTGGTGTTGGAGACGCTAAGGAGAAACCTGTTGTATGCCAAGTTCTCGAAGTGCGAGTTTTGGCTGTCCTCAGTGGCGTTCCTCGGTCATATAGTGAGTGGAGAGGGTATTGCTGTGGATCCGGCGAAGATTATTGCGATACGGGAGTGGCCTGAGCTTGCTACTGTAGCGGAAGTCCGGAGTTTTCTGGGGCTTGCCGGCTATTATAGGCGCTTCGTAGAGAACTTCTCGCGGATAGCGTTACCTCTCACTACTTTGACGAGGAAGGAGCATAAGTTCGTTTGGACGCCGGAGTGCGCGCGAGCTTTTGAGGAGTTGAAGTGTCGGTTGACCACGGCGCCTGTGCTGAGTTCGCCGGTTGGGACCGAAGGCTACGAGTTATATAGCGATGCTTCAGGCAGCGGTTTGGGTTGCGTTCTACTGCAACACGAAAGAGTGATAGCTTATGGCTCGAGACAGCTAAAAGTGCACGAGAGGAATTATCCGGTCCATGACTTGGAGTTAGCGGCCGTGATTTTTGCCTTGAAGCTGTGGAGACACTATTTGTACGGTGTGAAGATTGATATCTACACCGATCACAAGAGCCTGAAGTACCTTATTGATCAGAAGGATCTGAATATGCGGCAGCGTAGATGGATGGAGTTCCTGGGGGACTATACATTTAAGATCCACTACGTGTCTGGCAAAGGGAATGCGGTTGCGGACGCGTTGAGTCGCCGAGCCCCAGCTCAAGCCAATTGGCTATCAGTGCATGATGAGCGGTTGGTGCGGGAGCTTCACACTCCTTCTTGTCCGAAGGATTTATATCACGCATCGGAGTCCCTTCTTCGATGGCGAAGGATAAGTTGGATGTGTTGTTGCCCAATGGGTGTTCGATGCGAGCGGATAGGATCTGCGATGTTAAGATTCGTATTGGGGAGCATGAGTTCGACCTGCGGGCGTCTTTACTTTCGTTAGTGGAGTTCGACGTCATATTTGGCATGGACTGGCTCTCGGAGAAGCAGGCCCATATAGATTGCGGTAGCAAGGAAGTTAAGCTGGGAGCAAGTCGTGAAACGACTTTTACGGGCTTAAAGGGGTCGAGCAAGACATTGATGTCTGCTCTTCAGGTGGTGAAGGCGGTTCGTGCTGGAGCAGAACTGTTCTTTACACTAGTGGAGGTTGCAAAGCCGAAGCCCGCGTTGGATTGTATTTCAGTGGTATCGGAATACCCTGATGTGTTCCCCGCAGATCTTCCTGGAGCCCCACCTCAACGGGAGATAGATTTTACGATCGAGCTAGTGCTAGGTGCAAAGCCTGTGTCACGATCTCTGTATCGGCTAGCGCCTAAGGAAATGGCGGAGCTGAAAGTTCAACTGCAAGAGTTTTTGGAGCAAGGGTATGTGCGCCCGAGTTCTTCACCTTGGAGCGCACCGGTCCTCTTTGTTAAGAAGAAGGACGGAAGCTTGAGGCTATGTATTGATTATCGGGAGCTAAACAAGCTGACGGAGAAGAACAAGTACCCGATCCCCCGGATTGATGATCTTTTTGATCAGTTAGTCGGGTCGACGGTGTACTCGAAGTTAGATCTCAAGGTTGGGTACTATCAGCTGCGAATAAGGGAGAGTGATATCCCGAAGACAGCGTTTAGTACGAGATACGAGCATTATGAGTTTACGGTCATGCCGTTTGGGCTGACTAATGCGCCGTCAGTATTCATGGATTTGATGAACAGGACGTTCAGGGAGTACTTGGACCATTTCGTGATCGTCTTCATCGACGATATTTTGGTGTACTCGCAAAGTGAGGAAGATCACTTCAAGCATCTTCATTTGGTGTTGGAGACGCTAAGGAGAAACCTGTTGTATGCCAAGTTCTCGAAGTGCGAGTTTTGGCTGTCCTCAGTGGCGTTCCTCGGTCATATAGTGAGTGGAGAGGGTATTGCTGTGGATCCGGCGAAGATTGTTGCGATACGGGAGTGGCCTGAGCTTGCTACTGTAGCGGAAGTCCGGAGTTTTCTAGGGCTTGCCGGCTATTATAGGCGCTTCGTAGAGAACTTCTCGCGGATAGCGTTACCTCTCACTACTTTGACGAGGAAGGAGCATAAGTTCGTTTGGACGCCGGAGTGCGCGCGAGCTTTTGAGGAGTTGAAGTGTCGGTTGACCACGGCGCCTGTGCTGAGTTCGCCGGTTGGGACCGAAGGCTACGAGTTATATAGCGATGCTTCAGGCAGCGGTTTGGGTTGCGTTCTACTGCAACACGGAAGAGTGATAGCTTATGGCTCGAGACAGCTAAAAGTGCACGAGAGGAATTATCCGGTCCATGACTTGGAGTTAGCGGCCGTGATTTTTGCCTTGAAGCTGTGGAGACACTATTTGTACGGTGTGAAGATTGATATCTACACCGATCACAAGAGCCTGAAGTACCTTATTGATCAGAAGGATCTAAATATGCGGCAGCGTAGATGGATGGAGTTCCTGGGGGACTATACATTCAAGATCCACTACGTGTCTGGCAAAGGGAATGCGGTTGCGGACGCGTTGAGTCGCCGAGCCCCAGCTCAAGCCAATTGGCTATCAGTGCATGATGAGCGGTTGGTGCGGGAGTTGGAGGCGTTGGAGATTGTTTGTGTGGATAGACAATCTAGTGCTGAAGCAGTTCTGAATTGGACTGAAGTCCAATATGACCTGGCTGATCGGATTCAGCAGGCTTTGGATATGGATGCTCATATGAAGCAGTTCATGATAGAGGCTCTGGATGGGTCAAATTCCCAATTCGTCGTGGAGGAAGGATTGCTGTGGAAAGACGGTCGTTTGTGCATCCCAAGTGTGGGCAATTTACGGGTGGAGTTGTTGTACGAGGCGCACCATACCAAGTGCTCGATTCACCCGGGGAGCACAAAGATGTACCGTGATGTGAAGAAACTGTTTTGGTGGCCGGGTTTAAAGAAGGATGTGGCGTTATACGTATCGAAGTGCCAAACTTGCGCCTTGGTAAAGGCGGAGTGCCAAAAGCCGGGAGGATTTCTTAAGTCCTTGCCTATTCCGGAGTGGAAATTTGACGACATCCCTATGGACTTTGTGCACGGTTTGCCAAGGTCGCAAAAGGGAAACGACGCCATTTGGGTGGTTGTTGATCGATTAACGAAGGTGTCGCATTTTATTCCGCATAGGAAGGATGAGCCGATGGAGAAGCTGGCAAAGCTTTATGTGGATAACATAGTACGGCTTCATGGTGTGCCCCGCAGCATCGTGAGTGACCGAGATGGGCGGTTCACGTCCAATGATTGGAGGCTAGTGCAGCAAATGTTGGGAACAAAGCTGAAGTTTAGCACAGCCTTCCATCCACAAACGGATGAGCAGACCGAGAGGGTTAATAGAACCATGGAAGACATGCTCCGCATGTGTGTCTTAGATTTTGGAAAGCAGTGGGAAGACCACCTTTATTTGGTGGAGTTCGCATACAACAACAGCTACCAAGCGAGTATACAAATGGCGCCCTTCGAGGCCCTATATGGTAGAAGATGTCGCACGTCGTTGTCTTGGTTAGAAATGGGTGAGTCAAAGTTGTATAAGCGATCGGAAGTGGATGATGCTACTTCTTTGGTGAGAACCATTCGGGAGAGGTTGCTTATCGCTCAGGACCGCCAAGCAAAGTACTATAATGCCAAGCACAGGAATGTGGAGTTCGCTGTGGGCGATTATGTATACTTAAAGATCAAGCCGTTCAAGGGTGTCTCGCGGGTGCGGCGATTGAAAAAGCTAAGCCCGAGGTACCTTGGACCGTTTGAGGTTCTGGAGCGAGTTGGTGAAGCGGCCTATAGGTTGAAGCTTTCAGTGGAGCTAAGTGGTTTACATGATGTATTCCATATTTCGGTGCTTCGGAAGGCGGTGCAAGAGCCTACGCTAGTGATCGCGGTCGATCAAGTGCCGGTGGAAAGTGGGCTAACGACAAAGGTCAAGCCCGTGCGGATTGAGGACTCGGAGGTCAAGCAGCTACGCAATAAAGAGATCAGGATGGTCAAGGTCCGGTGGGACAATTGCGGTCGTGAGGAGCTCTCTTGGGAGCGAGAGCAGATTATGCTTGACGAGTATCCGGAGTTGTTCTGCTCAGGTACAAATTTTGGTTTTGTACATGTCTTTCCTCTATTTAATTTCGTGGGCGAAATTCTTTTAAGAGGGGGAGAGTTGTAATGCCCCGAAACTCAAAGGAGAAAAAGGGGGACGTTTTGGGTCAGTTTGGGTTCTGGCAGCAGGCACACGGCCTGGGACACGGGCGTGTCCCAGGGCGTGTCAAGTGTGTGTCGACACTTAGCCGTGAAGACGTCGAGATTGACTCGACGATTCGACGAGAGTGGGCACACGGCCTGCGACACGGGCGTGTCGCAGGGCGTGTCGACCCGTGTCGACACTTAACCGTGAAGTCTTCGAGTTTTACTCGACGATTCATCGAGAATGGGCACACGGCCTGCGACACGGGCGTGTCGCAGGGCGTGTCGACCCGTGTCGACGATCGTCCCGCGGAGTCGTCGAGATTCACTCGACGATCGTCGAGACATGGCACACGGCCTAGGACACGGGCGTGTCCAAGGCCGTGTCATCAAGTCGTCGATCTTCACTCGACGAAGTGTCACGTGTACACGGCCTGGGGCCCAGGCGTGTCAAGGTGACACGGGCAAGGACACGTGCGTGTCCTATAACCCGTGCAGTGCTCGGGTTGAAAATGGGGAAAAATCATGGGGTACACGGCCGACCACACGGCCGTGTGCGGTGGAACACGGGCGTGTCAGCTCGAACAAGGGCATGTTCGATACCCGTGTGAGGTTCCAGGTGATTCGATTTGGACGGCGAATGCGACACACGGCCCTGGACACGGGCGTGTGCCAGGCCGTGTTCGGCCCAGTTTGGGCATTTCAGCCCCGAATCAAAGCCGTTCGTTTCCTTGTTTTGAGATCCAACAGCTGGGGGATGTTCCTGAAGGGATATACCCGTGGATGGACTTAGAAAACCCTCACTTTTCTTAAGTGTTCTCTTTCTAAATCCTTGGAGAGAGAGGAGAGCTAAGGGAAGAAGAAGGAGCTAGATCCACCATTGGAGGAGCTTCGCAGCTCCGAATCGAGAGCCGACTCCGGATCTACGGAGGCAACGCTAGTGCGGTTGTTTTCATCCGATTACTTTTCAATGGAGCCAAAGAGGAACTCAAGGGTAACGATCCTCATCTTGAGCATGAATAGCTCTCTTTCTTAGCATAGGAAGCCCACTCTCGCGAGTTTGCGGAGAGTTGGAGGCGTTCCTTCGGGTAGATATGTGAAGTCCCCGTTATTTAGAGTTCGTATGCGAGAACGGACATAGGCATGATGTGTGAAGCCTACCCGGACATGTTAGTCTGGATCGGTGATGTTGCATTGCATAAGGCCAGAGAAGACTCCGTGCTATTGGTTGTTTTTCGGGTTTTCTACGCGGTAGATTGCAGCAGGGAGCCTTGGGGACTAACCCAAAGGTGCACCCGGAAAACTGGGCGGATACGAGATCTTGCCAACTTGGTGGCTTGAGAGCCAACTTGAACATAACGGGGTTATGTGACTTGTGATGAAAATGGGACTCGGTGGAAGTTTGACCCGCGCAAATGGCTTAAATTGCCGTTGCGATGTGAGCACGGGTTAGATGGAACCGTACCCGTTCTATGTCGTTCGATTAAAGAGACCTAAGGTTACGTGGCACTTGTCGTTGGCATAGATGGGAGTCTTCGGCGGTCAATGGCTTAAATTGTCGTGACCCAGGCCAGGAAGACAAATTGCTCATAGGTTTGGCCGTCTAAGTGGCGGTGGTGAGTCCGGAATGTTAATGGCTTTAATTGACGTAACATCGACCGGTTCACCGAGAATGTGCCCTGAGTGCACGGGGCGTATGGCCGAGCGATCCAACGTCTGTGATGAAATGGCTAAGTATATAAATTGCTCGCTTATGCTAATGAAATGCAGGGAAGGAGCAACGCCGCCCCGAGTTGGGGGCGGGATCGTTATAATTTGGTCAGCATTGCTGACCGTTGCCTTGTTTTGCCACCGTACGGTGGTTTGTTGCTTGCAGGTGCAGCTGGACCAAGCGGTCAATAGCGGGCTAAAGCCCTTTTTGCGAAGCCGGCCCTCGAAGGCCCAAATGGAAATGTTTATTGCTTTATTCATGTATGACCGGCCTGCGTGCCGTGGTTTGTAAATCATGTAATATTCAAGTGAAACATTTTGTAAGGCCTTAAGGCTTGTTTTGAGTATTTTGTAATAACATTCCTGTTTTGTACTAGTGGACATTCGTGCTCTAATGCTGGGTTCTTTGTTTACAACTTTTATAAACTGCTTCCGCTAGAATGCTCTGTGTAGGACGTTAAGATTGGTTGGATGGTTTCCATAAGTAACCACCCAGTCTGTCTGTGGTATATGGCATCGGGCCCCGGCCGGACCTACTGCTATATGCTATGCGACGGATAGGGGGCGTTACAATCATATAAATCATGAATCTATTTCAACATATCATCAGAAATAATAGAATGAGCGTACTGTGGCTGTATGGCTTCAACATGAGGCTATTCAGCTTGAACATCTTATTCCGGAATGTCTTGAACCTGAGTATTAGTAATCTCTGGTTCCATGTCTTCAAACATGAAGTCATCAAGATCAGTCATTCGAGGTTCACACCAGCCCAATGATGGAGGAGAAAAAGCCTTTGGCTCTGGAGTGTTTATTTTCTCTATAATTTGCTCATCAACAAAACTTGTCGTTATTAGTTTCAAAACTTGAGGACATATAGGCGCTGTATAACATACTATAGCTTTAGAATAATGAGAGACTGTATCAACCATATCAAGAACTAGAAAGCTACTACAAACTAAATCAAAAGAATATAATAAAGAATGAATATCAACTATGAGATTTATGATTAAATAACCAACAGTGGTAATTGTTGTAAGTATTGAATCTTCTTCTAAACAAATCATTTTTGTATCTTCAACAAGAATTTCAACTGTTTCAACTGCTGGAATTACTACTGTTGCTGCTATTGTTATAGTTTCTACTACACTGCTACTGTAGGAGCTTGAGGAGCTTCATCATTAAACATCTCCCCCTAGCTGGTTTCAGAGTACTGATGCCAGACCCCTAGAAGAAGGGATAGTGGAGATAGAAGCAAGTTGAGCAGATAGAAGAGAGAAGGGAAGCAGTAAGAGGGGCAACAGCCTTAGCGATGGTCTCCTCCAGAGTAGGAGAAATGAATTTTAGAAGATCATTAGTAATATCAGAGAAGTTTAGATATAACCACAGTTTGACCAGATGTAAAATCCTGAAGGGATATCTAAAAGTGGACTGCTTGGTAAATGAAGTGGAACATCTGATGGAGGGATATCATGAATAGGTGAATGAAGTGGACAGTGTGTTGGAGATGATAGAAGTGGTGCTTGATGAGTAGAAGTGGATGGAATATCATCAAGATGTGATGGTAGAGGAGATTGAGGAGGTGGAGATGGTGTATCCTCAAGAATATGGATTTGTGATTGTTTTGGAGATGGAGGTTGAAGTGGTGAGATTGGATGAATAGAAGTAGAAGGGGTTTCTTCAATAACAATGAATTTTTGTTGAAGAGGAGGAGAGAAAGGAGGAGCAGGAGCTTCTTCTGGGCTTGGTGAAGTGGCTATTACAGCCCTGATGTCCTCAGAAGCTCTGGAGGATGAGGCCCTGAAGGGCTTGGTGATAGTCCTCTCACATCTTCCAAATAGGGCAATGGTAAGCCTCTTAGAGGCATTAATGAAAATGGTCTGGGAGACCAATATTTCTGGAACCTTGGCTTGGAGAAAGATTCCCTGAATTCTTCCATATCCAACATATTTCTTGTTAATTTTCTTTTTGATAAAGTAAAATGTGATACTGCTCCAGTTCACTGATTTCTTGTTTACCAAGGCACTCATCAAGTCAAACTAATGCCTGGTAATATGGTCATGGGCAGAGTTCTTGCTTAAGATGATCTTTCCAACCACATCTGCTAGAAACTTATTTTCAACGGACAAGTTCTTTTTCAAAAGCTTGTTAGGGTTTCCCTGGGAGTGACCCATCACAACTAGCATATCTTCAAACTCATTGATAGTTAACTCAAAATCATCTTCTCCATTAACAAATCCAAAGATTTCTTTTAAAATATTAGGGGTAAGAAAGATATGGTTAATAGAAATTGATCCAGAGATGGTGGTTTGGTCTGGAAATACTACTGTGAAGGCCCATTCTTTAATTTCTTGTACAGGCAGTTTGATCCTGAGTGTCATGAATTGTCTTAACTACGGTGCCTCAAATAACTGTAGTATATTCTAGAAGATTTGATCCATGTGGTTGAAAGAATCAATGTCGATGTCGAATCCTACATCAAACTTCATGTCGGAGAGGGTCGCCGCCGAAATCGCCATGCCTGCAAAACAAAAGATCATGCGTACGAGAACTGAAAAGCATGGGATGGAGTTCGATGTAAATCCTTTTTTTTTGAAATATGAAAAGGCAAACTCCATCCAGCAAAAATGAAAAACTTCGAGCTTAGGTTGACGAAAAATCTCAAACAGAAATAAAATCCTCGATATAAGTTAGAAGATGGGAGAAAACAGTTTGTCGTCCTCCATTCGACGAAACATTTTCTGAAACAAAATTCGTCGATCGCTGTTCGATGAAAAGCTTCGCAAAGAGATTTCGTCGATCTCCGTTTGACGAAAGATCTCAAGAAGAGTTCATAGATCGTCGATCTTCGTTCGACGAAAAGTGACCAATTCTTCGACCACAGACAGAAATCAAATTAAGCCTTCTCCATTGATCATACCTACCTGATATAGGAAGAATAGATGTTTTTTTTCATCCAATGGTTTTGGAAAGATGTTTGCTCTTTGTAAATCAGTAGAGATAAAAATAAGGTTAATTTTATTTTTGTCTACACAATCTCTAATGAAATGATTTCTAATGTCTATATGCTAAGTTCTGTTATGCAGTAGTGGATTTTGTACAATAGAAATTACACTAATGTTGTAAGAAAATATAGTTGAATTATTTAAGTTGAGACCAAAATCCAGGAGTTGTTTTTGAATCCACAAAATTTGTGAACAACTGTCACCTGCTATATATTCAGCTTCAGCAGTTGAAGTTGACACAGATGTTTGTTTCTTACAAAATCAAGACACAAGCCTATCACCAAGGAACTGACATGTTACTGATGTGTTTTTCCTATCAACTCTACATCCAGCAAAGTCAACATCTGAAAATGTAGTTAAATCAAATTCTGACTCAGTTGGATACCAGAGTCCTAGATTTGGACAACCCTTTATATATTTCAAAATTCTTTTAAGTAAAATAAGGAGAGATTCTTTTGGGTTCACCTGGAACCTAGCACAAAGACATGTAGAAAAAATTATATCTGGCCTACTAGCTATGAGATACAACAAGGACCCAACAATAGCCCTATATGTTTTCTGATCAACTAGCTTGCCCTGTTCATCAGAATCAACAACAGCATTTGATTGCATGTGTGTTTTCTTGGCTGAGGCATCAGAGATCCCAAATCTCTTAATTAGCTCCACAACATATTTAAATTGGGAGATGAAAATTCCATCAGGGGATTGCTTCACTTCAAGACCAAGGAAGTAGGAAAGCTCACCCATGCTACTCATTTCAAACTTGGAATGCATTAGGTTAGAAAACCTTTTGCATAGTTTGGAATCAGTAGAGACAAAAATGATGTCATCTACATATATTTATACTAACAAAATTTTAGTTTTATGATGCTTGAAAAACAAAGTCCTATCTACAATGCCCCTAGAGAACTTATGTTCTAAAAGAAATCTAGTTATGGTCTCATACCAAGCCCTTGGAGCTTGCCTTAAACCATAAAGAGCTTTATGCAATTTAAAAACAAAAGAGGGATGAGTTGGAGTGATAAAAACTGGTGGTTGTTCAACATAAACTTCCTCTTTGAGTTCTCCGTCCAGAAAGACACTCTTCACATTCATTTGGTAGACTTTGAATTTCTTGTATGTTGCATATGCAAGAAATATTCTGATGGCCTCTAGCCTTGCAACAGGAGCAAAGGTCTGGTCATAATCTATGCATTCCTCCTGAGAATAGCCTTGAGGCACCAATCTTGCCTTTTCCTCACAATGATTTCTTGAGCATCCAATTGGTTAGTGAATACCCATTTAGTTCCAATGACTGGTACTCTTTGGGTCTTAGAACTTAATCACAAACTCTATATCACTCAAATTGATTGAGCTCCTCTTGCATTCCAATAATCTAGTGGGGATCTTGCTCTGCATCTTTAATGGATTGATGTTCAATCTGAGATATGAAGCAAGCATGCATCAAATCATGGTTGAGTTGATGTCTTGTTTACAAACCAACTAATATGTCTCCAATCACTTGAGATATGGGATAATCTCTAAGTGTGACAAAATCAGTAGGTGGAGTTAGTTGATGAAAGTTACTTAACAGAAGGTTAGCTAATCACCTAGAGGGGGGGTGAATAGGTCTTTGATCTTTTATTATAACTTTTGCAGATTTCCAATCATGATAACTAGAGCTTGTCCTTATTCCTACAATAATAAAAAAAACACAACAAACAAAAGGATTTATAGTGGTTCTCCAATTGGGTTCATCCACTTTCCCTCCTACCAATCAAATTTACTTGTTGGACTATACACAACTTCTCCACTATGCTCCTCAGAGCTTACACCTCAGGCCCTCAGCCTTACACATAGATTCTTCTCAGAATTGAACTAAGAACCACAAGGTTTCCTACCTCAGAGCTCTGCAGAACTCCTACACCTCAGTAATCGACTAATCACCTACCTCAGCTTTATTTCTAAGGCCTACAGTTCAGGATTTTCAGCACTACAACTTCATGCACATGGCCCTAATGTCAGAGTGCTGCAACGCTTCTAAAACTCAGTACCTATAGCTCAGCCTCCTCCAAGGCCTATAATCTCAGTGACAAACTTGTCACCAACAGCTCAGTGACTCTTCAGTCACCTACCTTAGGCACAAGGCCCTACACTCAGGATGGGAGGACAGCCATACCTCAGATCCACACTTAGATCCTATCTCAGAGAGCAGCACTCTCCTACCTCAGGCACTCAACCCTATAGCTCGGATCCTCACTTGGATCCTACCTCAGTGCCCTAACAGGCCAACTACCTCTATGACATATTTGTCACCTACCTCAGGTACAAAGTGCCCTACAATCAGATTCAGGAAACCTGAATCCTACAGGAAATAAATACAGTGAGTTGAAGAAAATAAAATAACTGACTCAGAGAAATTACTGAGTCAACTTTGCTGGACTGAGAAGATTTCATTCCAGCTCACTTGTTGTAGAAGGAATCAGCCTTCTTCTACAGCTTCCACCTTGCTGATGATATTAATCAGCTAAACTGTTCTGTTGAGAACAACCTTGCTGAGCTTGAATAGCTTCAGTTATCCTTCTTTACCTTCAGGCTATCTTGGCTGGACTTCAGCTTTCAAGCTTGATCGAAAGTAAAATGTCCAGCCGCCTCTATCAATTTCTCTTTATGTTCGTTTGATTCATTTACCCTATTCCCATTTCTATTTCCCCTTTTATATGTGTTGATTTAAATCAACGACACCATAGTATGTGGGCCCACCAAGAATTAGTGAGCACAACTCCATCAGAAAGGGACAAAACATCTTTCGGCACTGTAGCAGCTTTCCCGCAATGGCTTGCTGCAATTTTGACTTTGATGATGTCAGCAGTGGTCATCAACATCTGGACTTAGAAAATATTCCAGAATCCCATCAAGCATTGAGTGATGTTGAGACACTCAATGCCATCATCCTTAGCACTCAGCACTTCTGGACTTAAAACATTCCCTGGCTTTCTCCCAGTGGTCTTATCTCAGTGGTCTCAGCGGTTTTTCATTATTAGCTGAGACAAGCCTTTGTCTCAGCGCTTTCTTTTTATCTACTGTCTCAGCGGTTTTTGCACTGAACTGTCTCAGTGGTTTTGTCTCAGCGATCTCAGTAGTTTTTCATTATCTACATAGATAAGCCATTGTCTCAGCGGTCTCAGTAGTTTTTGCTTTTAACTGTCTCAGTGCTTCCTTCTTCATTATATGTGTTGAGTGACATGCTTCACTCAATGCTTCTAGACTTAGAAAAAATCCAACTAGATTTGTCTCAGTTGTTTACCTCATAACTGTCTCAGCGCTTCCTACTTTATTAGAAGCGTTGAGTGAACTTGCTCCACTCAACGCTTTTGGACTTAGAAAATTTACCAGCTAATTTTGTCTTTGCTGTCTCAGCCATCTCAACACCATCTTCTCAGCTATCTCAGCTATCTCAGTGGTCTCAAAGCTATCATCTCAGTTGTCTTCAGCTGTCTCAATGCTATCTTCCCAGCCGTCTCAGCTATCTCAGCGATCTCAACGCCTTCTTCTCAGCGTTCTCAATGCTATTGCCTTAGACAGATTTTCTGGCTTTAGATTGACAAGCTTTGAGCTGAGCTCGACGAAGCGCAAAATGAGCTCGACGAACTTTGATCTTCTCATCGGTCTCAGCGCTGTTTGGCTTAATCAATTTTTCTCTTGCTTTAGCTTGACAAGTGTTGGGCTGAGCTCGACGAACTGAAACCTGAGCTCGACGAACATCGAGCTGAGTTTGACTAATTTTGAATCCTGAGTTATTAAGCTTAACCCATGGAATGCTGAGTTGAGCTCGACGATCAACGAGCTTAGTTCAACAAACTCTGAGCTGAGTTCGACAAAAATTGAGTGTACTACCCAACTCATTTTTCTTACTTGTCCAGTCATGGGTTACTTGCATCGATGTACTAGAGCACACACCAAATGCATTATATGTGTATGTCATTAACCCGTTTGACTTCTTACAAATCTGGGATATTGGGATCAATAGACCCAACAACCTCCCCCTATTTGAGGAAGTCAAAATAATATAGGTTATTGACAACACAACTTTTCATCATAATAAATTTTAATAGTAGTAGAGTGGGGAAGTGTTAATATTTCTCCAGCCTGTGGAGAATTACTTACTCCCCTTTCATGCTACCATCCTAACTATTCCACTTTGTTGTACTTCTCAACCTTTAACTTCTTTCGTCCCCCTTTTTGACTTCTGCAATAGGGAGCATACTAATAGGTTGTTCTCCCCCGATCTATCTCAGCTGTTGGGCTAGCTCCCCCTTAACAGTTGCACACCAGCTTCAGTATCTAGAGGAAGAGTTTTTTCTACCTACAAAATAAACAATGCAACATATGGTAGAAGAGAGACTTGAAGCTACACAAGATTCAACATGCCCAATTCAAATTTGAATGCGTTGAACATAGCTTTATCAAGTGGCTTAGTGAAGATATCAGCCACTTGCTTGTCTGTGGAGACAAACTCAAGGGAGATGTCTTCCCTTTCCACATATTCTCTAATGAAATGATACTAAATTTCTGTATGCTTAGTCCTGCTATGGGAGACAGGAATCCTAGCTATAGAAATTGCACTAGTAGAATCACAAAAGAGTGGAGTTTTACTTATCTGAACATTGTAGTCTTGAAGTTGATGTTGAATCCACAGCAACAGAGCACAACAGCTTCCAACTGAAATATACTTTGACTCTGCTGTTGAGATTGCAACACTTGTCTATTTCTTGCTGCTCCAAGAGACAAGCCTTCCACCTAAAAATTGACCGGATCCTGAAGTTATCTTCCTGTCCTCCTTGCAGGCTGCAAAATCTACATCTGAATAGCCAGTTAGTTCAAATTTACCATTCCTGGGGTACCATAGGCCAAGATCTAGGGTGCCCTTAAGATATCTCATGATTCTTTTCACAACAGTATAGTGAGACTCTTTAGGGCAGGCCTGATACCTAGCATAGACACATGTTGCATACATAATGTTAGGCCTACTTGCTGTGAGGTCGAGAAGGGATCCAACTATACCTCTATACAGAGTTTGATTAACAGGTTTCCCTGGATCATCTTTGCCTATAGGCATACTTGAGCTCAAGGGAGTTATTATGGTGTAAGCATTCTCCATGACATATTTCTTGATTACCTCCCTGGTGAATTTTGACTGGGATATGGATAGACCATCATCAGTCTGTTTAACTTGGAGTCCCAATAAAAACTTCAATTCACTCATAATACTCATCTCAAACTTCCCCTACATAAGATTTGCAAACTTCCTACAGAGGTTGTCATCAGTAGATCCAAAAATTATATCATCAACATAAATCTGTACTAGGATGATCTTGCCCTTAGATTCCCTTAAGAATAGGGTCTTGTCTATCTTCCAACTTGAGAGTTTGTTCTCAATGAGGAATGTAGACAATATCTTATACCATGGTCTTGGGGCTTGCTTGAGCCTTTAAAGAGCTTTCCTAAGTCTATATAAAGCAGTAAGAGAGTTATAATCAATAAAACCTGGAGGCTACTCTACATAAACCTCTTCCTTCAATTCTCTATTCAGGAAGGCTGACTTGACATCCATCAGTAGAGACAAATATTATATCATCAACATAAATCTTGTCTAGGATGATCTTGCCCTTAAATTCCCTTAGGAATAGGGTCTTGCCTATCTTCCCCATTTAGAACTTGTTCTCAATGAGGAAGGTAGACCATATCTCATACCATGCTCTTGGGGCTTGCTTGAGCCTATAAAGAGCTTTCCTAAGTCTATATACAACACTAGGAGAGTTAGAATCAATAAAACCTAGATGTTGCTATACATAAACCTCTTCCTTCAAGTCTCCATTCAGGAAGGCTGACTTGACATCCATCTGGAATACCTTGAATCCCTGGAAGGCTGCAAATGCAACGAACAGTCTAATTGCTTCCAACCTTTTAACTGGGGCAAAGGTTTGATCATAATCAATCACTTCTTCCTATTTATACCCTTTGGCCACCAGTCTGGCTTTATTCTTGATTATAATTCCATTTTCATTAAGTTTGTTTCTGAAAATCCACTTGACTCCAATGACATTGAGTCCATTTGGTCTGGGAACCAGCTTCCAGACCTTGCACCTTTTGAACTGGTTCAATTCTTCCTGCATTGCACCAATCCAGAACGGGTTTTGATTGGCTTCTTCAAATTTCTTGGGCTCTTCTTATGACAGGAAGCTGGAGTAGAGTGTTGTGTTGAGACTCCTGCTTCTGGTCTGTACACCTTGGCTAGCCTCACCTGTTATCTGCTCTGGAGGATGGTCTCTAAGATATTTGACTGCAGGGGGCAGTCTAACTGCTTCCTGCTGATTTATCATTTTCTTCAGCAGGTTGGTCTTCATTTCTATCTTGATTGCCCTGTGCTTCCTCTAGACAACATCTCTCTCCATAATCCTCTTGCAAATCTGGGTCTTTATCTTTGATAGAGAAGCTTTTCCATCACGACTTCTGTTCCTGTAGAGCTAGGCAAAGAGCTTGACAGCCCAGTTTTAATCATACATTACTCATCAAACACTACATGGATAGACTCTTTTACAACTTGATTTATCAAGTTATAGACTCTATATGCCCTACTATTGTTGTTGTACCCAACAAATATCCTCTCATGGGATTTGGTAGCAAACTTAGACATTTTTGACTTACCATTGTCCAATATGAAACACTTGCAACCAAAGGTCCTGAAGTAGGATATGTTAGGTTTTCTGCCCTTCAAGATCTCATGGGGAGTCTTCTTGTGGCCTTTGGTGATAGAAGCTCTATTAAGCACATGACATGCAGTGTTAATTGCCTCAACCTAGAAATATTCAAGGAGAGAAGTGTCACTCAATAGTGTTCTCCCAGCTTCTATGAGTGTCCTATATTTCCTCTCACCTAACCCATTTTGCTGGGGTGTTCTTGAAGAGGAGAACTCTTGATTAATCCATTGCTCCCCATAGAATGTAGTTATAGCAGCAGACTGAAACTCAGTTCCATGGTCACTTCTCATTCTGACCACAGAGCATGCAAGCTCATTCTGAATTTGACTGACAAAATTTATGAAGACCTCAAGGGTTTCATCCTTTCTTCTAAGGAAGAACACCCAAGTAAAACTGGAATAGTCATCAACCACCACAAGGGTATAGACCTTCCTACCTAGAATATGAACAGGCATAGGATCAAATAAGTCCATATGCTGGAGATACAAGCATCTCACAGATTCCTTGGCCACAATGCTCTAGAAAGAGGTCTTAGTCTGCTTACCCTTCTGGCAAGCAGCACAGATACCCTCCTTAGATGATTTCATTTTGGTGCCATTCCTAATAAGCTCATCACTGAAGAGCTGACCAATGGTTTTATAATTCAAATGAGCCAGTCTCTTGTGCCACTAGACACAATATGAGACTTTCTCATCTACAACTAGGCATATATGTGAACTATTTTGTAAGCAAAAAATTCAAGCAATAAACATTCCCACTCCTAGTGTCTGTTAAGATGACACTTTGGTCACTTAACATCTTGATGTGGCACTTATCCTTGTGGATGGAAATATCATAACCAAGATCACATAGTTTGCTTATGCTTATGAAGTTGTGTGGCAACCCCTCCACATAAGCCACCTTTGTGATGGTGATTATGCCATTTGAGATATTACCAAAGCGTCTAGTTATCCCCTTGTCTGAGCCTCCAGAAATGACCTTGGGTCCATTCTTTACTGGAGTGTACTCCTTCAATAGCTCCTTTGTTCCAATCATGTGCCTGGAACATCCACTGTCCAAGTAATATTTAGGGGATTTGGTACTTGAACCTGAAAAGAATGCAAGTCACCTTACCTTAGGACCCCAATTTATGTTGGGTCCTTGGTTCACATTGTTTGATCCCTAGTTGATTTGGGCTAGGTTCACTAACTTAGGATGTGACCCAACGTGTATATTCAGGGTCAAATTTGTGTCCTAGAGTCTAGGCCAAGTCCTTAGAGTCAACATCAGATGGACCGGCTATCAACAAGACCATCAGAGACTCAAGACTTAGAAGATTTCAAGATAAGTAAAATGAGTTCGACGTTCATCGAACTCAGGTCGACGAAAGGCGTTCTGAGCTCGATGATCTTGAGACATTTCTCTATGCTGAGCTCGACGATCTTTGTTCTCTGTTCGACGAAGACTGAGATACTTCAACAAACTAAAGTCAGGGTAACTCCAGATTTTTCTAAGTCCAGCTTCAGGCTTTGGTCGACGAAGAAGATTCTGAGCTCGGCGAACGTGGACCTCAAGTTCACAACTTCTCAGGTCGACGAAGTCAACTTCTCAGGTCGACGAATTCATTACTCTACTCGACGATTTCTGGTCTACGATTTGAATCCTTCTCAGCTAGAGACTTCTCAGATTCTAAGTCCACAATCATTCTTCGGTCGACGAATTTGGATCTCAGTTCGACGAATGATGATTGTCAGCTCGACGAATGAAGATTGTCAGTTCGACGAATATTGTGGCCGAATTGACAAGTTTCCCTTGAAGACTAATTGTTATTGTCTGGTCGACAAACTCATCAGCTCAGCTCGATGAACTGTGAACTCAGCTCAACGATTCCTGTTCTTCGTTCGACGATTACATATTAGGTCTTCTCTAGTTTTCCATCTCTTTTCTTGGCGATGATTCCTGAGTAATTAATGCCCAATCTTCTCGGAATGTTACCGTTAGAACGAGCATTGATCATGGATTATTTCATGCCATTTTTCCATGGGACAGTTAGGGAATTCATTGATTGCCGCTTCATTCCCAGGCCGACTGCATTTACTGCTCAAGGTTTCAAATTTTGAATGTTCTTCAGTCAGCCTTTATTCAGAAAAGAAAAGATCAAGTAGTACGACACACACAAGACAGACATTACTTTTTAAGAAGTCTTACAGAAATCAAAAGTTTTCATACACTGCAATCAGCCTAGGCCAGAGAACATCATCAAGAAGAAGAAGAACATACAATCTCCATCAAGAGACTTCTTCCTTCAATCCTACAAGACAACTTTAGAAAGACAACAATCTCTATCTGTCAAAGAAGTTCCTGAAGCAATCTCTGGTCAATGCAATCAAGCTTTGAAGACCTGTCACCCTGAAGCAGTGCTCCAGATTTCCTGATACATTCAAGATCTCAGGGGGAGCAATCTGCTGAAATCAATCCACAAGTCTTCTCTGTTATTATTGAGAAAGAGAAGACATCTACACCTTTTTCCATCGTCTGTACAGTGTTTTAATTCCCTTCAAAATTATTCCTGGTTGCAAGTCTCCTACCAAAAGACTTGAGGTTTTGGTTTTTGAGCATCTGAACAAAAGCTCATTGGTGTCAGGCACCTCATCAAAAATCTGAGTGGATTCCTACCAGGGTGGTAGAAGAGTGGATGTACCAAGGTTGGGGAACCACTATAAATTTCTTGTGTCGTCTGGTTGCCCTTTTTCTTTTGTTTTGACTGTGATCTGTGATTTGTTAGGATTGCTGTGTTTTTTACTTTATTTGCTAATCTGTTCACTTAGGATTACAGTAAAAGTTGTAAAAAGTTTTCAGAGAGCACAATACTCTATTCACCCCCCCCCCCCTCTAGAGTATTTCAGATCTAACCTTCACTTTCAATTGGTATCAAAGCGAGGTTGGTTAAACTACTACACCTTAAGAAGTTAATTGGTTGTACAGGCTAACACTTGAGCCATAAAGATCTCTCTTATTAGATCTGATTGTTTTGTTTCCTTTATTAGATTTATTTCTTCACAGAAATGGCTCAAAACAAAGATTATGCAAGCATCAGACCTCCAGTATGCAATCTTAACAGATTTGCCATCTGGAAGACAAGAATCAAATTATATATGAATTCTATTGATGAAGATATTTTTACTTCTATCTTAACAAGAGTACCTCCAACACCTGCAGCTTCTCCAAGCACCTCTACCAACATGACTGCAGTACCTCCTCCAGACAATAATGATGCTTACAGGAAAGCCAAGATTGCTGACGCAAAAGCAATGAACATCTTGGCTCAGACTATGTCTGATGACATATTTTGAAGGTGGCTGAGTGCACCTCAGCTAAGGCCATTTGGGACTCCCTCAACCAAATGGTAGATGGTTCAGCTGATGAAAGGAAAGATAAGAGATCAAATCTTATATCCCTGTATGAGAATTTTAAGAAGGATGAGGCTGAATCAGTTGCTGAGTTGTACAATAAGTTGAGCTCAATCATCAATGAGCTTAAAACCTTGGATAAAGATATCACCCTTACAGAGGTGAATGACAAAATCTTGATGTACTTCCCTAGCTCTTGGGATTCAATAATCTGGCCTATCAAAGAAGCTAGAAGCCTAAATGAGATATCAACTGAATCTCTGCTAGGCAAACTAAAATCCTATGAGCAGTTGGTTAAGTCAAGAGAAGCAGCTGAATAGAAATCAACAACTCTAGTGAGAAAGGATAATAGTATAGCCTTCAAGGCATCTGAGGAAAGTGAGACCTCAACATCCAATGAAGAACTAATGAGCCTCTTTGCAAAAAGATTTTATAAGATGGCTAGAAAGGATTTCAGAAGGAAATCATCCAGGCAGGATGATAAGCCCAAATATGACAAGACACCAACCAAGGAGGTTGTGTGATTTGGATGTAGAAAGCCTGGACATTATATCTCTGAATATCCAGAAATCCAGAAGAAGGAGAAAAGAAAGAAAAAGACTCTAGGAGAAAACACAGCAGCAGACCCTCCTCCAGCAAGTACAAAAAGAGAGACAAAGGCTTTGTTGCTAAAACATGGAGTGATACTGAAGAAGAATCATACTCTTCCAGCTCAAGTGAAGAAGAGGAAGAAGCAAGATCCAAGGAGGTTTGCCTTATGGCAATTGATGCCTCCAGGAGCAGTTCAGGATCAGAAGGAGAATCTGAAGATGAGGCAGCCTCTAACTCAGAGGCAGATCAGGTTCTTTCAAGTTTTGACTTTAATTCTGATTTATTTAAAATTGAATTCAAAACTATGTGTTTAGATTTAATTAGTTCAGAGATAGAAATAAAACCCTTAGAGAAAAACTAGGAAATCTTGAATCTGTTAACTCAGAAAATCTTAAACTAAAAGATCAACTAACTTTAGCACATGAGCAGATAATTAAACTAAAATCTTATTTATGTGAGGCCAAACAACTTGAGCAATCTCTCAATGGAAGAAGTCTCAAGCTGATGGACATAACAAGCACAGTAAATGCCAGATTAAATGACAAGCTGGGCTTGGGTGCATCATCAGGTTTGCCCTCCATAATTAAGAAAAATATTCTTATAACACCCATTAAATTTGTTTCTGCCAAGGGAAAAGAAAAGGTAATAAACAAACCAATGTCTGAAAACAATCCAAAACCCATAGACAAGAGCAATAGAAATCAGAAAATAGCTAATAAAAACAAAGTTCAGCAGCATTCGTCGAACCCAGATCGACAAAATGTGGCCAGTTCATCGAACCTAGATCGATGAATGCTGAATGCAAACTTCAGTAATAACAATTCGTCTAACTGCGATCGACGAACTTTGTATGGTTAGTCGAGCAGAGGTCGACGAACATGGGGCACAGTAAATGACTATTGTAATTCTCTGAGCAGAGATCGACGATCTCAGCCCTATTCGTCGAACTCTGGTTGACGAACTTACAAGAATTCGTCAAACCCAGAAGGACCAAACATAAATTATTTCTCTTACAGAAATTATAAGCCAGCTAATAAACCATTCAATCCAGTAGCTGATTGGGTCATTCCACCTAGGAGATATCACCCTTTAGGTTATAAATCTCAACCTACTTTGTCAGTTATATCCAGCTTTTCATTTCAAACAAATAAAGGACCCAAGGTAACCTGGGTCAAGAACAATTGAGTTTTGTTTTTCATTACAGGTACAGGTGAAGAGCTATCCAAGGGTGAGTCAGACCTGGTACTTGGACAGTGGTTGGTCCAAGTATATGACAGGTAGCAAGGACAATCTATTTAATTACAAGTCCAAGCTAGGACCAAAGGTGATCTTTGGTGATTCAAATAGTGGCCAGTCTGAAGGATATGGAATAGTAAAGATTGGAACAGTTACCTTCAAGAGAGTAACATATGTAAGAGGACTCAAACATACCCTAATATTCATATGCCAATTATGTGATGAAGGTTATCAGGTACACTTTAACTCTACCTCCTGTTCTATTATTAATAATGAAAATAAAACTGTTTTAATTGGAATTAGATAAGATAACATATATCTAGTAGACTTTATTTCTGCCAAAACTGATGTTTGTTTACTCAATATTACTAGTAACCAAAATGAGTTGTGGCATAAATGATTAGGTCATGTAAACCTTAAAAATATAGCTAGGTTATCTAAAGATAACCTTGTTAGAGGTTTACCTTCTGGTCCCTACAAGAAGGAAAACCTATGCAGGGCTTGTCAATTAGGCAAGCAAACTAAAACTAGTTTCGAATCTATTAATAAGAGTGATTCACCTAGGATTTTGTATTTGCTTCATGTGGACCTATTTGGACCCATTGCAGTACAAAGCCTAGGAGGGAAGTCTTATACTTTATTAATTCTTGATGACTTCTCCAGATTCAGTTGGGTGGCCTTTCTGAGAACTAAGTCAGATACATTCAAGGTTCTTACAGATTTTCTCAGGACCATATAAATTGAGTTCTCTACTCATGTTGCATTGATCATAAGTGATCATGGCACAGAGTTTGAGTCTCTTCTTATGCATGAGTTCTGTGAAAAGGAAGGTATCAGACAGTGCTTCTTAGCTCCTAGAACTCCCCAACAAAATGGGGTAGCTGAAAGGAAAAATAGGACACTCATTGAAGCTACAGGCACATTATGGGCAGATTCTTACATGCCTCTATCCTTTTGGGCAGAAGCTGTAAACACTGCTAACTATGTCCTGAATAGAAGCCTCATACATAAGTTGAAAAATAAGACCCCCTATGAATTGCTTAAAGGAAAGAAACCTAAAATCACATATTTTAAAGTTTTTGGTTGCATATGTTATATTCACACAAACAACAAAAAATACATTAAAAAGTTTGAGGCTAAGGCTGAAGAAGGGATTTTTCTAGGATACTCCCAAGAAAGCAAGGCCTATAGGGTTTTTAATAAATCATCACTTAAAATTGAAGAATCAGTCCATGTATCTTTTGATGAAGCTAACATGTCTTATAAGGAGAAAGAGATTTCTACCAATAGCTTTTTGCAGTTTCCACAACTGTGTGAGTCTATGGATGGACTAAACCTTACTCAAGAGGTGTCAACCCATCCTTCTCCACAGGTTGCTGAAGACAGTGAAGAAGAAATTCAAGTGGAAGTGGTTGAACTTCCCTCAACAGCTAATAACATTCCTCAAGAGGAATTAATTATAGAAGCTGTTGCTGAACAAACTCCACCCACTGATCTTGTCACACTTAGAGATCACCCCAGATCTCAAGTGATTGGAGACATTTCAGCAGGTGTACAGACAAGGCATCAACTCAACCAAGACTTAATGCATGCATGTTTTCTCTCTCAGATTGAACCTCTCTCCATCCATGAAGCTGAGCAAGATCCCCACTAAATCATTGCAATGCAAGAGGAGCTGAATCAATTTGAGAGATGTAGAGTTTGGGATTTGTTTCCAAGACCTCATAACTACCCAGTTATTGGAACCAAATGGGTCTACAAAAACAAGCTAGATGCTCAAGGAAACATTGTGAGAAACAAGGCTAGGCTTGTTGCTCAGGGCTACAGGCAAGAGGAAGGAATTGACTGTGACCAAACATTTGCCCCTGTTGTAAGGTTAGAGGCCATAAGAATATTCCTTGCCTATGCAGCTCACAGGAGATTCAAAATTTTCCAAATGGATATCAAGAGTGCATTTTTGAATGGAGTGCTTCAAGAAGAGGTTTATGTGGAACAACCTCCAAGTTTTATCTATAACATCCCATGTTACTTCTGGACCCCCTCAACTTAGATTGGGTTAGGCATGGGTGATATTTAAGGAAGACCAACTATGTTTGACCCTAGGTAGTGGGTGGTAGCCATGTGGGGCCCACTATAGGACCATAGTCAAACTAGGTCAAACTAGCCTAAGTGGGGACCCTAGCCACACCATGACCCCACCACATTGCCCTAACCCTAAAGACAATCTAAGTAGACCCTAGGGCATATCACTAGGTCAACACTTTGACCTAAAATTGACCAAAGTCAACCTTGGGCTTAATTGGTCATACCCACACTCATAAGCCCAATTAGCCTAAGTAGGGCACCCCCTTGACCCAACCCAAGTTGGGTGGTGCCACTAGACCCATTTCCACCAAGTAGGGTCAGCCCACCCACCATGGTTGACCAAGTCAACTCCCCAAGTCAACAAGTCAACAATTTGACCTAAAGGAGTGAAATGAAGACCAAGCCATTTTCCCTTGGACCAAGCCCACCAAAATTGGCCCATGGCCAGCCCAAGTGAACAAGAGCAGTCCAACCCCTCTAAATCAGGAGAGAGAATACATGCAAGGGGGTAAAATTGGGATTTTAAGGGTAGGAGGAGAGAGAAAATGAAAAGAGAGGAAATGGTGGCCACATGGCCACCCCATCAGATGGTTTTAACTGCCCAAAACCAGGTGGCCGACCTCCCCTCTCCATTTCCAGCTGAAAACCAGGGCTGTGAGCCACTTGGCAGCTGGGCGGAGCCAACAAAGCTCAAACCGAGCTCAATTAAGTGTTACCTCCATGTACAACCAAATTCACTCCAAATAGACCTCACCAGAAGCTTCAGGAGATAGAAGGGAGTGGAAATCGAGTGCTGGATCATGGAGAATGGTGGATAATCGAGTTGTCGGGGTGGAGCTCGCCGGCGCACCACCACCACGGCGAACCGCCGCCTGACCCGCAGCCAAGCCTCAATTCAGGTGCGTTTCGCCTCGCCTCTTCCCGTACTAGGTTTCTAGATCAATCTAGGGAGATATCGGGCTCAATCGAGCCCGATGCCATGAGAGAAAATGGAGAAAACCGAGCCTTTTTATTCTTGCTCGGGTTCGCCGGAGGAGCCAACTCCGGCGGCCCCACCGCCGGGAAACGCTAGCCCCCACCTTAACGAAGGTGGTGGCGATATCCGCCGGCGGTGGTGGTGGCTCAGCTGGCCGGAAAACACCAGCCAACATCATCCAGGAAGATGCAATCGTGGCCGTCAATGCATCGGGGATGATGAACCGATTCCGTCGGTTTTAGCTTTAAGATTCATGCAAAAGATTTAAATGATTTAATTAATATATGATGAATAGTGAAATCCCTGTCACACAAATACAGCCACTTTGCATGTTAATTTTAGGCCTCTTATAGGCATTTACAGAACTTAGTCCCTTAATGAAAATTGTAGCTGATGGTCTTATCTTTAATTTGCCACCTTAAACATATGATTTAGTGTAGTGTACAGTCCTGTAGGACATTTCTCCTAGTACTGGTCCTTGGGTAGGGCAGAAATTAAATTGGATGCCCAGGTCAAACCATTAGCCACCATGGCCCCAACTTTTGGGCACATGCATGGTTAGGGCATACTTAGCCCCTGCAAATATTTAGGAATTTTTAGAGAATAGTTTCCTATAGTTTTTGCCAAAATATCAAAATACAAATAAATGAAATATAAGGAGTTCTACACCTCCCCATGGTCCCAAATCTTGGTGGTAGGTCAATGGGGACATCCTTGGTGCATGATAAAATTTTGAGCACCTTGGGTTCACGGCATGTTGGAGAATCCACTTGCATGTGTTAGCTCATGTTATGCCTTGGTGTGCAATTAGCAAAAATGCAAATATAGTGTATTCAGCAAATGGTGACATGTAAAGGTCTTGGAATTATTTACAGTGGTTCATTAGGGAAAATTTCATCCCTCAAATTAATCATGGAATTTTTGGAATCAAAAATTCCATTTATTGGAATTTATTTTAAATATAGCTATTTTGGAAATAAAATTGGAAAATAAGTTTTCCTCAAGTACAAATCCCAAACTTTTGCCATGGCATAGATAATGTCACATTTGACTTAGGAAAAATATGATCCCTCTGTTTTGAAGAACGTTTGGAGTAGATATCTTAAATTGTCCATTTACCCTTATCTTATTAATTCTTGAAATGATGGATATGTACCTCAGAAAAATTTGGAATTTATTCTACTGCTATAAAATGGTATTATTAGTTTTGCATGATTTTTCAGAATTAATGGATGCATTGTTAGTTATTAGATTAATACAATGGCATTTTTGGTAAATATGTTATAATGGAATTTTATAGGCCATTACACAATAAATGTTGATGATACTCTGCCAATTGTCATAAATTAGTGTTCTAAAAGTTCTGTAATTTTCATGGAATTGTTGATTACATAATGCCTATACTTCATTTGGAAAATGGAATTGGTGTGAATTTGATATTAAATAGGAAATGGGAATACATAATTAAAGGAAAATTATGAAACTCTGTAGGCAGCAATATTTTATCAGTATACATCTCAGGAAAAATTTCCTAGGTCAGTGAATACTTAATCATACTACTTCATGTGTAAAATGACCTAGTGTTTAAATTAAAAGATTTAATTAAAGGACTATTTGGCCAAGAAAAATTATGAGAATTCATAGGGTAGTTCCCTTAGTCCATACCACCCTAGGATAAATATTTAGAGGCAAGATGCCTTAAGGTTTGGAAGATCACATTTTAGGGTAACCATAGGACATGGTCTGCATATAACACAAATAGGTCTTGCCTTAGGGGTTACCAGGGGATTGATTATCGGCAGAAATAAGAGAGTTCAACAGGAGTAACCCTGGTGGGTAGAGTTGTCTTAGTGAGGGATCAAAAGTGCAAGTCTTAGTTAGCAACTGGAGTGGGGGTCGGCGGAAGACCGTCGGTTTCCCGGTAACACCTTAAGTCACTAGGGTTGTACTAGAGCAATAAGGAGAGCTGGGGAGATACATGGGTAGCCATCAACTAAAATAAATATCCTTGCGAAAGGCAACACTGGGCGTAATCCCAACACAGTTCCTAGTGCCCCTTGAGAGCCCTTCACAGGGAATACCGGGGGCAGTCCTGGGATTAATCTTAAATCTCTAAGTATAATAAACCGTAGACAAGAGTAGTTTAATAGGTTAGGATATTGTGGTACCTTCTCGTCCGTGTAGGGTTAGAGAGATTCATGATATATGCTCACCCGTTTGGGGTTTGATGGAGTGGTATAAAGGCACTAATGTGCGATCTCACCCGTTTGGGGTTTGAGGGAGTTGGTATAAAGGCACTAATGTGCGTTCTCACCCGGGTTTGGGTTTGAGGGATTCAGGACGGGTTTGGTCCTGCGAGCGGGAGGCTCGGTATGAATTACCTGCATGTGCATAAATATCGTGGCGGGGCATGCGGTACTGGCCGTTCGTCACACCGATGGCAGTACGGTGCACCAGGCGGTTGTGGGAGTTAGAGGGGCCAGTGGATTGTTTTACACTGCGATCTGGAGGACGATCCCCGATAACACACATCCGAGCCAACAAGACTGATGGGTTTGTCAGCAAAGTACGTACGCGAGACTCTAGAGTGCACCTTGGACGTGTACATAGGCGTATGAGACGGGTCTAAGGATTGGTAGTGTGCATACCGGTCTAGAAGCGGAGACGCCTGCTCCGCTGCTGCCGTAGCCACAGCGGTGGTACCCGAGAGTGATGCTAGCTCTCAAAAAGTGGGAACTAAAGGTCTGTGATCACAGAGTCGTTGTGTGTGAGTTGCACTTGCCTACGCATAAAATTACATCATATCATTCATTCATATTAGGTCATACGCTTCATAGATCCTTATCATATAAATTAGTATGGGCTCTTTTATATGATAAGTTAAATTTCCTGGAAACCCTAACTTATATATTTGTATGGGCATTTATATAAGTTAGGGTACGTTTGTGATGATAGCATAGTAGTAGTTTAGTTTATTTACTTGTTCATGTTACTGTTCTTTACTTTCCTTTACTGCACTGCTCTTACTTATTACTTGTACCGTACTTAGAAGTGCTAGAGTAGAACTACATTACTTATTACAACTCTAGTTAGATACTGTCACCTGCTTCCACCTTGCTACCCCTTTTGTTGTCCTCCGCTTCATCCTCCCGCTCGGTGCCTAGGAGCTGCGGGGCGAGGCACGGAGGAAATGACTTAGTCTTTTGACTAATGGTCGGTGACCAACTATTTTTAGGAGCCCGGGGAGATGGAGCACCAGCACGTCGAGGAGGCAGGACATGAGGAGCAGATACCGCTTCAGCAGGCTACTACCACTACTGTGCGTCCTCAGGTGGGACGAGATCTGATGTTCTAGTGTAGCTTCCGCATTATTATTTTGTGAGAGAGTGATTTTGATGTACTGGGCATAAGCCCTTTTTACTCTTTCATTTGTACTCTTCTGTGGACTATAGTGATGTACTTTTCATTTCATTTATATGATTGTACTATGTGGCTTGTGGACTGATGTTTTATATACAGTTTTACTTCTTTCTTCTCATATTGGCCTACAGGTTAAATGATCGTACTAGCCGGCAGAATTAGCGTGTTGCGGTGTCGACTAACCCGTGAGTTAGTGCCACCGTAAGACGGCGGTTCTGGACATAAGATCCGGTAGCCCTCCTTGGTAAGGGGGAGGGGGGTCTTACAAACTGGTATCACTTGAACAACGATCATATGAGAAAGAAGTCCACAACATGGGACCACCCCCGCCCGAGCATTAGTTTGCGGACAAACTATGCAGCGGAAGCAGTGGTGTGCCCATGTGTAAAGTCACATAAATGGTCCACAAAGTACAATGAGTTAGGCCAGTTTTGTTTTAACCTTACCTTTATGCAACCTCCACAGGTCGCCGCGCCGCAAAATGTGGCTCCTCCCCCTCCAGCTGCCACTCCATTCCTACATACGGAGATGGGGCAGACCTTGACGGCGATTCTGTATGCCTTCAGAGCCCAGCAAGTCCCGGCTCCACAGCCAAATCCGGGGTCGAGCTGGCTGAGTGCATTCAAGAGCCTGTCCCCACCGACGTACCGTGGGACAGAGGATGCGGTGAAGACGGAAGAATGGCTGGAGGCCATACACGAGATCTTAGCAGGCATCAGCTGCCCAGTCGGCGAGGCAGTACCTCTAGCCACCTCTGTGCTAGAGGCTCATACGAAGAGATGGTGGAAATCAGTCCGGGAGTCTACTTATGCGGACTTTGAGCTGTCAGAGATATTATGGGAGGAGTTTGGCGATGTGTTTCTGGAGCACTTCGTCTCTGCTACGGACAGAGATGCCTTGGAGGAGAGGTTTTTGAACCTCAAGCAGGGGACTAGATCGGTGATAGAGTATCAGAGAGAGTTCTCCCATTTGGCCAGGTTCGCGGGGATTCAGGATACCGATGATAGGAGGTATGCCAAGAGGTTCTATCGGGGCCTCAGGGATGATTTGAGGCAGGCCTTGCTATTCATTTCTCATGGAACATCTAGGCAGATCATCGAGATGGCGAAGAAGCTGGAGGCTGACCAGCTGATGGTGCGAGCCGGAGGGAAGAGACCATTTGATGGGTCGACATCAGGAGAGAGCAGCAGGGGCTCTCAGAGAGGCAGGACCATCAGATACAGGAAGGGTGGGGGACGTCGTCGTCCCAACTTCAGGCAGGAGCAGGGGCCTCCTCCAGCATTGGCTCCCCCACCTCTACAGATGCATGATCCGAGGAGACAGGATGACCGAGGCCATCGACAAGTGGTTTGTTACGGATGCCGCCAGCCCGGGCACATCAGGTCGGAGTGCCCGCACCGATTCCATCCCCCTCCTCCTCCTCCACCTCCAGTGGCCCCAATACAGCAGGGCCGAGGATGGGGCCGAGGACGAGGCCGAGGCCGGGGATATCACGGCAGGAGACGAGAGCAGGAGCAGATATACGCCTTGGACCTCACAGAGCCGAGGAATACCGAGGAGGTTATCACAGGTACTTAAAGTTAATTGTCGATTTTCTTGAATTTTCAATTATGTATATATAGTACCTGGAACCATAGGATAACAATTAACCTTCACATAAACAAACCTCAGGCATAGTTATGATCAGCGGCAAGCCCGCTCATACTCTCTTCGACACGGGTGCTTCACACTCGTTCGTATCCGAGGCCTTCATCGACGAACTCGAAGGCGTGGAGAGGTTTCCTGGATTAGAGATGAGGGTGCGTCTACCCTATGGGTCGGAGCTGCGGACCACTGCACATTGTGATATGGAGGCCGAGATTGGCGGCAAGGAATTTGAGGCGCCGGCAACTATTCTGAAGCTGCAGGACTTTGACTTGATCTTGGGCATGGCCTGGTTGCATCGGAACCATGCCTAGATAGATTGTCCGTATAGGAGGATCACGCTAAGGCATGGCGACTCTCATGTTATCGTTGAAGGTATCCAGCCTATCTGCCACCTACTGTTATCTTCTGTACAGGCTGTGAAGGCCCATGAGCAGGGTGAAGAAGTTTATCTTGTCTGCTTCGAGATGGTGGGAGCAGAGACGACTATCTCAGATATTCCGGTGGTCCGGGATTTCTCCGACGTATTCCCGGAGAAATTGCCCGGGCTACCACCTGCCAGAGACTTGGATTTCAGGATTCAGCTAGTACCGGGAGCGAGGCCGGTGTCTCGGGCACCCTACAGGATGGCTCACAGGGAGTTAGCAGAGTTCAGGACTCAACTACAGGAACTAGTCGAGTCAGGATTTGTGCGGCCTAGTTCATCGCCATGGGGAGCGCCAGTTCTCTTTGTGAAGAAGAAGGACGGATCACTGCGATTATGCATAGATTACCGGGAGCTGAACCGGTTAACGGTCTGCAATACCTATCCTCTGCCTCGGATAGATGAGTTATTTGACCAGCTACATGGGGCCATACCTGATCCTGGAGCGGATCGGCCCCTTGGCTTACCGACTGCAGCTGCCACCGGAGTTGGGTGCATTACATGACGTCTTCCATGTCTCTTCCTTGAGAAGAGCTCTCCTTCGGCCGGAGCAGCACATTACTACTACAGCCGGACCGGTAGAGCCTGACAGATCAGTGAGATTGGAGCCGATCCGGATTGACTATACAGCCATCCGAGTGTTGCGGAAGAAGAAGGTCCCTCTTGTGAAGGTGATGTGGTCCAACCATGGACGGGAGGAGCACACTTGGGAGCCGAGGGATCTGATGCTGGAGCAACACCCGGAGCTATTCGCATCCAGTACTTTTAAGTTTTGTCTTTAAAATTCTTGATAATTCTTGCAAGTAGAACCCCGTAGACCCGAACTTAAATTTCGGGGACGAAATTATTTTCTTGTTTATTGGAATTTGTAACATCCCATGTTACTTCTGGACCCCCTCAACTTAGATTGGGTTAGGCATGGGTGAGATTTAAGGAAGACCAACTATGTTTGACCCTAGGTAGTGGGTGGTAGCCATGTGGGGCCCACTATAGGACCATAGTCAAACTAGGTCAAACTAGCCTAAGTGGGGACCCTAGCCACACCATGACCCCACCACATTGGCCTAAGCCTAAATACAATCTAAGTAGACCCTAGGGCATATCACTAGGTCAACACTTTGACCTAAAATTGACCAAAGTCAACCTTGGGCTTAATTGGTCAAACCCACACTCATAAGCCCAATTAGCCTAAGTAGGGCACCCCGTTGACCCAACCCAAGTTGGGTGGTGCCACTAGACCCATTTCCACCAAGTAGGGTCAGCCCACCCACCATGGTTGACCAAGTCAACTCCCCAAGTCAACAAGTCAACTATTTGACCTAAAGGAGTGAAATGAAGACCAAGCCATTTTCCCTTGAACCAAGCCCACCAAAATTGGCCCATGGCTAGCCCAAGTGAACAAGACCAGTACTACCCCTCTAAATCAGGAGAGAGAATACATGTAAGGGGGTAAAATTGGGATTTTAAGGGTAGGAGGAGAGAGAAAATGAAAAGAGAGGAAATGGTGGCCACATGGCCACCCCATCAGATGGTTTTAACTGCCCAAAACCAGGTGGCCGACCTCCCCTATCCATTTCCAGCTGAAAACCAGGGCTGTGAGCCACTTGAAAGCTGGGCGGAGCCAACAAAGCTCAAACCGAGCTCAATTAAGTGTTACCTCCATGTACAGCCAAATTCACTCCAAATAGACCTCACCAGAAGCTTCAGGAGATAGAAGGGAGTGGAAATCGAGTGCTGGATCATGGAGAATGGTGGAGAATCGAGTTTTCGGGGTGGAGCTTGCCGGCGCACCACCACCACGGCGAACCGTCGCCTGACCCACAGTCAAGCCTCAATTCAGGTGCATTTCGCCTCGCCTCTTCCCGTACTAGGTTTCTAGATCAATCTAGGGAGATATCGGGCTCAATCGAGCCCGATGCCATGAGAGAAAATGGAGAAAATCGAGCCTTTTTCTTCGTGCTCGGGTTCGCCGGAGGAGCCAACTCCGGCGGCCCCACCGCCGGGAAACGCTAGCCCCCACCTTAACGATGGTGGTGGCGATATCCGCCGGCGGTGGTGGTGGCTCAGCTGGCCGGAAAACACCAGCCAACATCGTCCAGGAAGATACAATCGTGGCCGTCAATGCATCAGGGACGATGAACCGATTCCGTCGGTTTTAGCTTTAAGATTCGTGCAATAGATTTAAATGATTTAATTAATATATGATGAATAGTGAAATCCCTGTCACACAAATACAGCCACTTTGCATGTTAATTTTAGGCCTCTTAGAGGCATTTCCAGAACTTAGTCCCTTAATGCAAATTGTAGCTGATGGTCTTATCTTTAATTTGCCACCTCAAACATACGATTTGGTGTAGTGTACAGACCTGTAGGACATTTCTCCTAGTACTGGTCCTAGGGTAGGGCAGAAATTAAATTGGATGCCCATGTCAAACCATTAGCCACCATGGCCCCATATTTTGGGCACATGCATGATTAGGGAATACTTAGCACCTGCCAAAAGTTAGGAATTTGTAGAGAAGAGTTTCCTATAGTTTTTCCCAAAATATCAAAATACAAATAAATGAAATATAAGGAGTTCTACACCTCCCCATGTTCCCAAATCTTGGTGCTAGGTCAATGGGGACATCCTTGGTGCATGATAAAATTTTCAGCACCTTGGGTTCACTGCATGTTGGAGAATCCACTTGCATGTGTTAGCTCATGTTATGCCTTGGTGTGCAATTAGCAAAAATGCAAATATAGTGTATTCAGCAAATGGTGACATGTAAAGGTCTTGGAATTATTTTCAGTGACTCATTAGGGAAAATTTCATCCCTCAAATTAATCATGGAATTTTTGGAATCAAAAATTCCATTTATTGGAATTTATTTTAAATATAGCTATTTTGGAAATAAAATTGGAAAATATGTTTTCCTCAAGTAAAAATCCCAAAATTTTGCCATGCCATAGATAATGTCACATTTGACTTAGTAAAAATATGATCCCTCTGTTTTGAAGAACTTTTGGAGTAGATATCTTAAATTGCCCATTTTACCCTTATCTTATTAATTCTTGAAATGATGGATATGTACCTCAGAAAAATTTCGAATTTATTCTACTGCTATAAAATGGTATTATTAGTTTTGCATGAATTTTTCAGAATTAATGGATGCATTATTAGTTGTTAGATTAATACAATGGCATTTTTGGTAAATATGTTATAATGGAATTTTATAGGCCATTACACAATAAATGTTGATGATACTCTGGCAATAGTCATAAATTAGTGTTCTAAAAGTTCTGTAATTTTCCTGGAATTGTTGATTACATAATGCATATACTTCATTTGGAAAATGGAATTGGTGTGAATTTGATATTAAATAGGAAATGGGATTAAATAATTAAAGGAAAATTATGAAACTCTGTAGGCAGCAATATTGTATTAGTATACATATCAGGAAAAATTTCCTAGGTCAGTGGATACTTAATCATACTACTTCATGTGTAAAATGACCTATTGTTTAAATTAAAAGATTTAATTAAAGGACTATTTGGCCAAGAAAAATTATGAGAATTCATAGGGTAGTTCCCTTAGTCCATAACACCCTAGGATAAATATTTAGAGGCAATATGCCTTAAGGTTTGGAAGATCACATTTTTAGGGTAACCATAGGACATGGTCTGCATATAACACAAATAGGTCTTGCCTTAGGGGTTACCAGAGGATTGATTATCGGCAGAAATAAGAGAGTTCAAAAGGAGTAACCCTGGTGGGTAGAGTTGTCTTAGTGAGGGATCAAAAGTGCAAGTCTTAGTTAGCAACTGGAGTGGGGGTCGGCGGAAGACCGTCGGTTTCCCGGTAACACCTTAAGTCACTAGGGTTGTACTAGAGCAATAAGGAGAGCTGGGGAGATATATGGGTAGCCATCAACTAAAATAAATATCCTTGTGAAAGGGAACGCTGGGCGTAATCCCAACACAGTTCCTAGTGCCTCTTGAGAGCCCTTCACAGGGAATACCGGGGGCTGTCCTGGGATTAACCTTAAATCTCTAAGTATAATAAACAGTAGACAAGAGTAGTTTAATAGGTTAGGATATTGTGGTACCTTCTCGCCCGTGTAGGGTTAGAGAGATTCATGATATATGCTCACCCGTTTGGGGTTTGAGGGAGTGGTATAAAGGAACTAATGTGTGATCTCACCCGTTTGGGGTTTGAGGGAGTTGGTATAAAGGCACTAATGTGCGTTCTCACCCGGGTTTGGGTTTGAGGGATTTAGGACGGGTTTGGTCCTGCGAGCGGGAGGCTCGGTATGAATTACTTGCATGTGCATAAATATCGTGGCGGGGCATGCGGTACTGGCCGTTCGTCACACCGATGGCAGTACGGTGCACCAGGCGGTTGTGGGAGTTAGAGGGGCCAGTGGGTTATTTTACACTGCGATCTGGAGGACGATCCCCGATAACACACATCCGACCCAACAAGACTGACGGGTTTGTCAGCAAAGTACGTACGCGAGACTCTAGAGTGCACCTTGGACGTGTACAGAGGCATATGAGAGGGGTCTAAGGCTTGGTAGTGTGCATACCGGTCTAGAAGCGGAGACGCCCGCTCCGATGCTGCTGTAGCCACAGCGGTGGTACCCGAGAGTGATGCTAGCTCTCAAAAAGTGGGAACTAAAGGTCTGTGATCACAGAGTCGTTGTGTGTGAGTTGCACTTGCCTGCGCATAAAATTGCATCATATCATTCATTTATATTAGGTCATACGCTTCATAGATCCTTATCATATAAATTAGTATGGGTTCTTTTATATGATATGTCAAATTTCCTGGAAACCCTAACTTATATATTTGTATGGGCACTTATATAAGTTAGGGTACGTTTGTGATGATAGCATAGTAGTAGTTTAGTTTATTTACTTGTTCATGTTACTGTTCTTTACTTTCCTTTACTGCACTGCTCTTACTTATTACTTGTACCGTACTTAGAACAGCTAGAGTAGAACTACATTACTTATTACAACTCTAGTTAGATACTGTAACCTGCTTCCACCTTGCTACCCCTTTTGTTGTCCTCCGCTTCGTCCTCCCGCTCGGTGCTTAGGAGCTGCGGGGCGAGGCGCGGAGGAAACGACTTTGTCTTTGGACTAATGGCCGGTGACCAACTATTTTTTGGAGCCCGGGGAGATGGAGCACCAGCACGTCGAGGAGGCAGGACATGAGGAGCAGATACCGCTTCAGCAGGCTACTACCACTACTGTGCGTCCTCAGGTGGGACGAGATCTGATGTTCTAGTGTAGCTTCCGCATTATTATTTTGTGAGAGAGTGATTTTGATGTACTGGGCATAAGCCCTTTTTACTCTTTCATTTGTACTCTTCTGTGGACTATAGTGATGTACTTTTCATTTCATTTATATGATTGTACTATGTGGCTTGTGGACTGATGTTTTATATACAGTTTTACTTCTTTCTTCTCATATTGGCCTACAAGTTAAATGATCGTACTAGCCGGCAGAATCGGCGTGTTGCGGTGTCGACTAACCCGTGAGTTAGTGCCACCGTAAGACGGCGGTTCTGGGCATAAGATCTGGTAGCCCTCCTTGGTAAGGGGGAGGGGGGTCTTACATTATCTCTCTAACTCAACCCTCTTTTGTATTTAAATTGCATAATGCTCTCTATGGTTTAAAGCAAGCTCTAAGAGCTTGGTATGAGACCATAGCAAGCTTTTTTTAGAGAATAAATTTACAAGAGGAACCATAGATAAAACTCTTTTCACTAGACATCATAAGGACCAAATATTGTTAGTACAAATATATGTGGATGACATCATCTTTGGGTATACTGATCCCAAATTATGCAAGAGGTTTGCTAACCTCATGCATTCCAAATTTGAGATGAGTAGCATGGGTAAGCTTTCCTACTTCCTTGGTCTCCAAGTGAAGTAGCTCCCTGAAGGTATCTTCCTCTCCCAAGCTAAGTATGCTAAAGAGCGTATTAAGAAGTTTGGGATGGGTGATGCTTCAGGAATGAAAACACCTATAGCTACCAATGTTGTTGTGGATTTTGATGCAGTAGGGAAACCTGTAGATCAGAAGCATTATAGGGCAATTGTTGGATCCCTATTATACCTAACAGCTAGCAGGCTTGATATCATGTTTGCCACATGCCTTTATGCTAGGTTCCAAGTGAACCCCAAAGAATCTCACCTTATTTTCTTAAAAAGAATTTTGAGATATATAAAGAGTTGCCCAAATCTAGGACTCTGGTATCCTATAGAGTTAGAGTTTGAGTTAACTAGATACTCAGATGCTGACTATGTTGGATGTAGAGTGGATAGGAAGAGTACCTCTGGAACTTGCCATTTCCTGGGTATGAGGCTTGTCTCTTGGTTTTGTAAAAAGCAAACATCTGTGTCTACATCAACTGCAGAAGCAGAATACATGGCTGCTGGAAGCTGCTGTTCACAAATGTTATGGATACAAAACAACCTGCTAGACTATGGTGTCAACTTAAATAATTCAACATTATTTTGTGATAATACTAGTGCTATTGCTATAGCACAGAATCCAGTTCACCATAGTAGGACTAAACATATTGATATAAATCATCATTTCATTAGAGATAATGTAGACAAAAAGAAAATTAACCTAATCCATATTCCTACTGATTTACAGAGAGCAGACATTTTCAGCAAACCCTTGGATGAGAAAAATCATCTGTTCTTTTTAAATCAACTGGGAATGATCAATGGAGAAGAGTTAAATTAGTTTTTGTCTGCATTCGACGAATTTTCCAGTGTTCGTCGAACGGAGTTCGACGAATTAGGGAAAGTTTGAGAGATGCTCGTCGAACGGAGATCGACGAATTCTCTGTGTGGAAACAATATTCGTCGACCGGAGATCGACGAACTTTGCTTTAGAAGATATTTCGTCGAACGGAGTTCGACGAACTGTTTTCGTTTCTTCCAGATGAGATCGACGAATTATTTGCCTATAATTTATTTCGTCGGCCTCAGTTCGAAGAACTGTTTTCTCTTTCGTGGAACGGAGTTTGTCGATTCATATTCAGGAAAACCGTATATCTAGGTTTTCTTCGACCTCCGTCCCGCGCTTTCAATTCTTGCTGCACTTGATCGCTGTTTGTTTCTCTTGCAGGTCATCAATGGCGATTCCAACAAGCATCCTGGCTTCCATGAAATTCGACACAGGATTTGACATGGATTTTGATTCATTCGAGCATTCTGACCCTATATTTCTCTACATTCTGGAACTTCTAGAAGAGCAGGGTCTCAGGGATTTTATGACACGGAGAATCAAACTGCATGCAACTGAGATTAAAGAATGGGTATATACTTCGTCTGTTTCTGGGGATAATACATTGACAGGGACTATCGGGGGTATTGTTGTTTCTTTATCCCCCGCCATTCTTTCTGAGATTTTTGCGCTGCTCAATGGAGAAGATGATTTGGATATAGATTCTGAAGAATATAGTTCGATGCTAAAATTGATGGGGTTTACTGGGAGTAACCCTAACAAGTTGTTAAAGAAATAACTCTCTGCCGCCTACCAGTTCTTGGCGGATATTGTGGGAAAAGTGCTGATGGGCAAGCACTCCGCGCACGATTACATTACATGACAACAATTCCTTGTCATGTGCGCGGTGGTCAACAAGCGTCAAGTTGATTGGGGCAAGATCTTCTTTTATTTGATCAAGAAGAAAAACAGTTAGAAAGAGGTTTACTTTGGAAGAATCCTGGGGATTTTCCTTCAAACGAAAGCAGGTGAATTTATGGTCTCCCCGACCATTTTCATCAATGCCAGCAAGCGCCTCACATGCGCTTTGTTTGGCAGATGGGAGAGGATGATCACCAAGCCACCCAAGGCTTCCTCCTCCTCCATCCCAGCTTATGAGAGCACAAGGGCCATGAAGTCCACTCCCCACCCTGCAGATGAGGCTATCCCATCTCCACAACCTCTTCCAGTAACCCATCTTCCATCTCCTCCAGCACCCCAATCACACCAACATTCTCATGTCCCTACTCCTCCTCCATTTCCACCTCTTGATATCACTGATAGTCCATCTACCCCCCTTCAAGAGCATCCACACCAAACTCCTCCAGCATCACCTCCTCCACCTTATTTATCTAACATTCCACACTTTCATATACCATCCCCTTCTCCACCTCCACCAGACACCGCCATGACGGATGTCATTCCTCCTCTATCTCCTCCATCTGTTCACCTCACTTCATCTACTTCTCTACCCTCACCAACTACCTCTCCATCTTTGGAACCCTCCACTGTATCTACAATCATATCCCTGCTCACTCCCCTCATCAAATCCCTAATCACAGAGGCCATTACACCTCTTGTGAATTCCATTAGTTCTTTATCTGCCCAAGTTTCTATTCTTTCTACTGCCCCCTCTTCATTCAGGGGCCTGGCTCTAGGTTCTCCTGAAACCAGGCAGAGGGAGATGCTATGTGATGAAGCAGCAGCAGATGCAGATGAAGCAACAGCAATTTCAGATATAGCAGCAGATACAACAGCAGTTCCTCCTGCAGAAATTTTGGCAGACTTTGACTCAGATTTGATTGAATTGACTCATTTCATGGATACTGACATTGATTTAGATGAGTCAGTTCCAGAGCAGATACAAACTGTTGGTGATTTCTATTTAAATCACACAGTTGATTTGCCTATTTTGTTGAGAAATTTTGATACAATTTATGTACAGTTCCCTTCCACTAAGCCACAGTTGGCTATTGTTCCTTATACTTCCCCTGTTAGTCCAGCAGTTGCTATGCAACTCTGTGACAGTTTTGACATTCCAGTTTTTCCTCCAACCTCTGCAGCTATTCCATCTTCTCTAGAAGCTGTCTCAGCACCAATTTTTGTTAAGGATGACTCACCAATGCCTGATCTGGATGAGTTAATCTTGGCTGATATTGAAGAAGAAAATAAGGCAGCAGCTAAAAGCTCTATCCCAATTTTCTCTGATTCCTGTATAGTTTCTGAACCTCCAGCTTCTGAAACTTCTGCCCCTCCTCCAGAAAAGACTATCATTGATGATAAAGCTTTGAAAGCATTGGATGCTTTATATGATAACGCTCAGGGTTCTGGCAGTGAAGATGATGATGATGATTCAGATGAAGAAGCTACCAAGAAGAAGAAGCAAATGCTGTCAAAGAAAAGGAAGGCTCCTCCTCCTCCTGCTCCTAAGCCCGATCCAACAGCTGACACTCCCTACTATATTCTGCATAATGTTACTCCTAATAAGGGAATTCCTGCTTGGATGTGGTTATCTAAGAATCAGCAAAAGGAAATGAAAAGAAGTAGGAGATACTCTCCTCCACCAGTTCATAGATATAGAAAAGATCCACCTCCTCCTCCTCCTCCAGCAGCTGGTGCCACTGGATCTAGCTCTCAGGGATCTGCCCATATGCAAACCTATCAGAGACATCAAGGGAGATCCTCTGGAAGCAGTCAGCAAGGGCGTCATTTCTCAAGGAATCAACAACAACATCAGCAGCAACAACAACCTATCTCTGAAGATCAGAAGGCTAAGAATCCTGAAAGTCCATATTCTCCTCCCATTCCTTTTGAAGATCCTGAAACAGCCAACATTGCTAAAATGTCCAGGTTCCAGGAACTCAATGGTCTGTCCTTGATTAATAAAGCTAAAGCTGAAGGTAAAGACATATCAGGTTATACAACTATGCCAAAGTATAAAAAAGAAGAACTTAAAAGATTTGATAAAGCAAACAAGCTCTTCAATATTGATGACTACATGAAGCTCCATCCTGAAGTAGTTGTCCCCAGAGCTACATCACTGAAGATTATTGGGGCAGCTGACATGACAATGACATAGACAGAGGTTTTAAATCCAAATAGAGAAATTATCTTTAAAAAGCCAGGAGAGAAGTCAAAAGAAGACAAGTGTATGCAGAAGAAGCAGAAGAAGTAATCTTTATTTTGTTTCAATTTCCTTCTGCATTTGCTTTCAAACTATGTTATTTGTTTAAACAAAGCCTATGTACATATATATCTGCTGCATGTGTTAGTAATTCTCTGCCAGATATATTCTTTTTCTTGCTTTGTTTATCTGTTTGTTTATGTTTTGAGTTTCTTAGTGACCTCACCCAAATAGGGGGAGATTGTTGGATCCCTAGTTGATTTGGGCTAGGTTCACTAACTTAGGATGTGACCCAACGTGTATAGTCAGGGTCAAATTTGTGTCCAAGAGTCTAGCCCAAGTCCTTAGAGTCAACATCAGATGGAAAAGCTATCAACAAGACCATCAGAGACTCAAGACTTAGAAGATTTCAAGATAAGTAAAATGAGTTCGACGTTCGTCGAACTCAGGTCGACGAAAGGCGTTCTGAGCTCGACGATCTTGAGACATTTCTCTGTGCTGAGCTCGAAGATCTTTGTTCTCTGTTCGACGAAGACTAAGATACTTCAAAAAACTAAAGTCAGGGTAACTCCAGATTTTTCTAAGTCCAGCTTCAGGCTTTGGTCGACGAATAAGATTCTGAGCTCGACGAACGTGGACCTCAAGTTCACAACTTCTCAGGTCGACGAAGTCAACTTCTCAGGTCGATGAATTCAGTACTCTACTCGACGATTTCTGGTCTACGATTTGAATCCTTCCCAGCCAGAGACTTCTCAGATTCTAAGTCTACAATCATTCTTCGGTCGACGAATTTGGATCTCAGTTCGACGAATGATGATTGTTAGCTCGACGAATGAAGATTTTCAGTTCGATGAATATTGTGGCAGAATTGACAAGTTTCCCTTGAAGACTAATTGTTATTGTTTGGTCGACGAACTCATCAGCTCAGCTCGACGAACTGTGAACTCAGCTCGACGATTCATGTTCTTCGTTCGACGATTCCAGATTAGGTCTTCTCCAGTTTTCCGTCCCTTTTCTTGGCGATGATTCCTGAGTAATTAATGCAAAATCTTCTCAGAATGTCATCGTTAGAACGAGCATTGATCATGGATTATTACATGCCATTTTTCCATGGGACAGTTAGGGAATTCATTGATTGCCACTTCCTTCCCAGGCCGACTGCATTTACTGCTCAAGGTTTCAAATTTCGAATGTTCTTTAGTCAGTCTTTAGTCAGAAAAGAAAAGATCAAGCAGTACGACACACACAAGACAGACATTACTTTTCAAGAAGTCTTACAGAAATCAAAAGTGTTCATACACTGCAATCAGCCTAGGCCAGAGAACATCATCAAGAAGAAAAACAACATACAATCTCCATCAAGAGTCTTCTTCCTTCAATCCTAAAGGACAACTTCAGAAGGACAACAATCTCTATCTGTCAAAGAAGTTCCTGAAGCAATCTCTGGTCAATGCAATCAAGCTTTTAAGACCTGTCACCCTGAAGTAGTGCTCCAGATTTCCTGATACATTCAAGATCTCAGGGGGAGCAATCTGCTGAAATCAATCCACAAGTCTTCTCAGTTGTTATTGAGAAAGAGAAGACATCATCACCTTTTTCCATCCTCTATACAGGGTTTTAATGCCCTTCAAAATTATTCCGGGTTGCATGTCTTCTACCGAAAGACTTGAGGTTTTGGTTTTGAGCACCTGAACAAAAGCTCATTGGTGTCAGGCACCTGATCAAAAATCTGAGTGGATTCCTACCAGGGTGGTAGAAGAGTGGATGTACCCAGGTTGGGGAACCACTATAAATTTCTTGTGTCGTCTGGTTGCCCTTTTTCTTTTGTTTTGACCGTGATATGTGATTTGTTAGGATTGCTGTGCTTTTTACTTTATTTGCTAATCTATTCACTTAGGATTACAGCAAAAGTTGTAAAAAGTTTTCAGAGAGCACAATACTCTATTCACCCCCCCCCCCCCCTCTAGAGTATTTCAGATCTAACCTTCACTTTCACACATTAGCCTTTAAATAAACATGCCTTCCTGCAAAATTCCTGACAGGTTGGCAACCTCTGGACACTAAGGGATTGTGTCAGTAATTGTTGCAGGTCGGAGACCGCGCGGTCTGTTGCTGTTTGGAGACCGGGCGGTCGGGCGGTTTCTCCTAGCCGGTCTGTGTGCCGGGTTGTTGCTGTTTGGTATCCCAGCGGTCAGGCGGCTTGTCTCAGGCGACTAGGAGACCGAGCGGTCTAGCGGTCTCCTGTGGCGGTTTTATCTCTCCTCCTGTTGGTAGTCAGGCGGTTAGCCGGTTTGTCTAACCGCACGGCTTGTCCGGTTTGTCTTTTGTAAAGCAGCATACTCTTGTAAATTTTTAGTCCCACATTGATTATTTGTAATCTCTCTCATCTCTTCCATTCTATAAAAGGGAGGCTATACCATTGTAATAGATACCTTTTTCGGATAATAAAGTTTCTGTTAAAACCATTTCGGTTTGTTTTTGTTCGTTTTTCACAAGGTATCAGAGCCCTCGATCTATTCCTCCTGATTGTGTGCGCTCTCACTGCTTTCGCGGCTTGATTCCCCGTCTGTCCGCGCGGCTTCCTCCTTCTTTCTCGCGACCTGTTTTTGCGCTCTCCTCTATTCGCCGCCATCTACTTCTAAGTCGCCGCGCCTATTGTCTTCTACCCGCTCCTGCTTGCTAGTCGCCCCGGCCTCATCTTTAGCCGTGCGACTTGTTCTCCTCTGTTCGCCCGACTTTTTCAAGCCGTGCGACTTCTTTCCCTTTACTTTGCTCTGCTTCTTGGTCGTGGCCTTCCTAGCCGCCCGACCTGTTTTCTGTTCGCCCGGCTTGGTGCTCTCTTCTCTTCTTCGCTTAACCGTTCGGCTTCTTTCTCTTCTCGCAGCTTGTTCTAATCATCGCGGTTTGCTCCTCTCTTGCTTCCATGGCTTTCCCCTCCTCCAGCTTGTCCGCCTCGGTGGTCACCTCTTCTGGTAGTGCTCATGTTGTTACTCGCGGAAGATGGCTAATCGACTCTGGTGCAACAAATCATATGACATGCAATCCTCAATGTTTCTCTCTTCTTGAAACACATGCTCAGTTGCCCCCAGTAATTGTTGCGGATGGATCTCCCTCACCTGTCCATGGGACGGGCATGGTTCAAGTCACTCCATCTCTCTGTCTGGCTGATACCCTCTATATGCCCAAGTTTCCGTGCAATTTATTATCGGTTACTTCTTTATGCAAGCAACTACGGTGTTCTGTCATATTCACCCCTACCTCTTGTGCTTTTCAGGATCCGGACTCCCAACAGATGATTTCTACCGGGACTGAGAGTGGTGGCCTCTACTTCCTCGACAACGTTTCTGCTATATCCACCTTCTCCTCCTCCTCTACAGATCTTCTACAATGGCATCTTTGCCTTGGACATGCTCCTCCCCGAATTCTGCGCCAGCTCCTGCCCCACCTCCCTCCTCATCATCCTCCTCTAAACTGTGATGCATGTCAACTTGGCAAACATCACCGCTCATCCTTCCCACCATCGCAAAGTCGGGGCTCTTCCCGTCCGTTCGACCTCATTCACTCTGACATATGGGGTCCCGCTCCTACCCTCACCATCGGTCGGGGTAGTTCATATTTTGTCACCTTCATTGATGATTTCTCTCGGTGTACGTGGGTGTATCTTCTCAAGGATTGCACCGAGTTGTTCTCTGTTTGGACCTCATTTTATTCTATGGTTAAGACTCAGTTCGATACGTCTATTAAAATCCGTCGTTCTGACAATGCTAAGGAGTATCTTAGCCAAGACTTCTCTTTTTGTATTCACCATGGTGTTATTCGTCAAACAAGCTGTGTCTACACCTCACAACAAAATGGGGTGGCGGAACGCAAAAACCGTCACCTCTTTGATGTCGCTCGCACTATGCTGACTCAAATGCATGTTCCTCGCTCCTATTGGGGCTATGCTGTCCTCCTCTCCTGCTATCTCATCAATCGCCTTCCTTCCACAGTTCTTCACGGTGCTACCCCCTTCTCCATTCTTTATCCGGACAAAGATCTCTTTCCTCTTCCTCTGCACATCTTTGGGTGCACCGCCTTTGTGCACTCTCCCGCTGCCACCCGTGACAAACTCTCCCCACGTGCTACTAAATGTGTCTTTCTGGGGTACTCTCCCACCCAGAAAGGTTATTGTTGCTTTGACCCCGTTACCCGCAAGCAATTTGTCTCTGCGGATGTCACCTTCTTTGCCAATGCATCTTACTTCTCTCTCGCTTCCTCCTCTCCTCCTCCTGATCCTACTTCTCATACCAACCCATCCATTCCCTCTGCTCCCACTGATGTTCAGTCATCTCCAACCTCTCCACCATCTTCACCATCCCCCTCATCTCCACCCTCTACTCCGCTTTCTCCCTCCACTCCGTTGCCATCTCTCTCTACTCCCGGGCCAGCTCTCTCCACCACGGATACTCCGGATACTGAGGCACCTGCTGATTTGGATCTCCTGATTTCTCTTCGCAAAGGGGTTCGGATATGTACCCAACACCCGCTTGTTGCAGTTGTTTCCTACGATCGTCTTACCCCTTCTCGCAGAGCTTTTGCACTGGCTATCTCGGCCACTGCCACACCCCGTTCCTACCAGGAGCCCTTACTATTCCTCATTGGAAAGCTGCCATGGATGAGGAGATTGCTACTCTCACTGAACGGGGTACCTGGACCCTTGTTCCTCCTCCTTTCGGCACAGATGTTGTTGGTTGTCGATGGGTCTTCGTTGTGAAGTTTCTCCCGGATGGCAGTGTGGATCGTTACAAGGCTCGCCTGGTTGCCAAGGGTTTTACCCAAACTTATGGCGTTGATTACTTTGACACTTTCTCTCTAGTGGCTCGTCTCAGCACTATTAGGGTTCTTCTCTCTGTGGCTGTCAACAGGGATTGGCCCATCTCGCAGCTCGATGTTAAGAATGCTTTCCTCTATGGTGATCTGTAGGAAGATGTTTACATGGAGCAACCTCCTGGGTATGTTGCTCAGGGGGAGACACGGGTATGCCGGCTAAAGAAGGTTATCTATGGCCTCAAGCAGAGTCCTCGTGCCTGGTTTGACAAGTTCAGTGGCATTGTTGCGGCCATTGGTTTTACAAGAAGCTCAGCAGATCACTCCTTGTTTGTTCGGAAAACCGCCTCTGGTCTTATTGTTCTTGCGGTTTATGTTGATGACATCCTTCTTACTGGCGATGACCAGGATGGGGTATTGATGACCAAGAAACACCTTCGTCAACATCTGGTCACAAAGGACATGGGCTCCCCCAAATACTTTCTGGGGATTGAAATCTCTAGAAAGCCCAACTCCATGGTCCTTTCCCAACGGAAGTATGCTCTTGATCTTTTAAAGGAGGCAGGACTGACTGGTGCTAAACCTGCACGTTGTCCTATGGCTGCTGGAGAAGACAAAACTTGGACAGATGACTCGCCTCTTCTCTCCGATCTTATGAGATACCGGCGTCTGGTGGGCAAGCTCATATATCTCACGGTAACCAGACCCGTCATCTCTTATGTTGTTGGCAAGGTGAGCCAGTTCATGCAAGCTACGAGGGAGTGTCATCTACAATCTGCACTGAGGATATTAGAGTATATTAAAGCTGCACCAGGGAAAGGACTCCTCTTTCAGAAGAATGGTCACCTAAGGGTTGAAGCTTACTCTGATTCAAGTTATGCGGATGACAAAGGGGACCGCAAATCGACATCAGGTTTTTGCACGTTTGTTGGAGGCAATCTTGTGAGTTAGAAGAGCAAGAAACAGTCTGTAGTTTCCAGGTCTAGTGCAGAGGCGGAATATCGCAGCATGGCATCGACTACATGTGAGTTGAAGTGGTTGCGGGCTCTCATGCTTGACTTAGGAGAGGTTTACAACTATCCTCTTCCTATGTTCTGTGACAATAAGGCCGCGATATACATTTCCAAAAATCCAGTCTTTCATGAGAGAACAAAACACATAGAAGTCGACTGTCATTTTATTCGGGAAGAAATATTGAAGAAACAGATTTGCACTCCGTTTGTCACTTCCGACAACGAGTTGGCAGATGTCTTCACCAAGTCGGTGTCTGCTTTATTTTTCCACATCTGCGACAAGCTAGGCATGATTGATATCTATGCTCCAGCTTGAGGGGGAGTGTTGCAGGTCGGAGACCGCGCGGTCTGTTGCTGTTTGGAGACCGGGCGGTTGGGCGGTTTCTCCTAGCCGGTCTGTGTGCCGAGCTATTGCTGTTTGGTATCCAAGCGGTCAGGCGGCTTGTCTCAGGCGACTAGGAGACCGAGCGGTCTAGCGGTCTCCTGTGGCGGTTTGATCTCTCCTCCTGTTGGTAGTCAGGCGGTTAGCCGGTTTGTCTAACCGCACGGCTTGTCCGGTTTGTCTTTTGTAAAGCCGCATACTCTTGTAAATTTTTAGTCCCACATTGATTATTTGTAATCTCTCTCATCTCCTCCATTCTATAAAAGGGAGGCTATACCATTGTAATAGATACCTTTTTCGGATAATAAAGTTTCTGTTAAAACCATTTCGGTTTGTTTTTGTTCGGTTTTCACAGTAATCTATAGCATAGTGGCCCACTTTGCAACAACACCAACACTCATAGATTTTATATCTCCTTTTCTATTTGGGACCAGCATTTGGCTGTACACCTTCCTGAACAGTGGGGAGATGTGCTGCACTATACTTCTGCGTTCTTTTAGGAGAAATTTGACTGAAGAACAATCTTTCAGCTGGCTGTGTTGTTCTTCTCTGAGAACCACCCGCTGCATGTCTCTTTTCAGCTAACATGCATCTGATAACATCTGATATTTCCATTCCAGCCCTACCAGAAGACTCACCTTGAGTCACAACTTTTGCTGGATGATTTAGATTTTTAGCAGCAGCAATATCTTTGAGTTTTGGGGCTGGGGCACCAAAAACAAATGGTCCAGGATAGGCCATTTGGATTTCCTCATAGGTAGCCTTAAATGCTTTCACATGGTTGTACCTTCCACCATGGCTAGGGACACATTGGTCCATACCAGTGGATCTGCCGTTCTCCCAGTGACCATAATAGCTTTCATGGTCATACCTGTTAGAAGGCAACAACACTCTCTGAAAAGGAATTTGAGGCAGTAAGGCTAGCGACACAACTGGTGCCTTCCCTTTTCCCTTTCCTCTTGGATTGGATGTCTAGTCGGTCCCTTAAATCCCAACCCTTTCTTACCAGCTTGGGTAAGGTGGGTGTCAATTAAGGGTAGCACAGTGTTTAGCTTAGAAAATTTGCTCACCAGCAATTTCTCATTGAAGAGATCATTTTCAAGTTTTTGGATAAGTTTCTCATTAAGACTCTTACCACAGACTCACTGTCAATTATTTCCTTGAGCTAGCTTGCATGTGCAACCATGTCATTGAGGACTTTTTCTTTGTCTTCACACTTTCTTTTAAGACTAAGAAGCTCTTTTGCCCGCCTCTTTGCAAGTAGCTTGAATTTCTTGAAAGCCTCAAGAAGTTCTCCATATTTGACAATTATGGAGTTTACATCATCCTCAGAGTCTGAATCCCCTTCATCTCTTGATGATTTAGCTTCAGAGACTGAGTTAGCCTCATGAATAGAAATAAAAGAATGTGGTTTAGCATGTACCTGAGACTGACCATGTTGATCCTGGCTGCTTTCTTCATCTTCATTGTCATTAGTCTGTGGTACTGAGCATCTCTTTCTTTATCTTCATCCACCTCTAAGTCACTATCTGAGTGTGACAGAGGGGCCCTGATACCTATTCTAGCAGCAGGGAATTCTTCAGGTTCCTCTTCAACAACAGCAATCAGCCCAATGTAGGCTTCATCTTCTTCACTGTCTGACTCAGAGGAAGAGTTAGACTAGGTCTTCTCCTTCTTGGCCACAAGGGACTTCTCCTTATTCTTTCTCCTATGGTGCTTCTTCACTCTTTCTTCTTTCCACTTCACTGGGCAGTCAGCAATTACATGCCAAGTTTACTGCAGCAAAAACAAATAATGTTAGAGGAAGATTGTTTATTAGAGTTAGGAGCATACCTGTCCTCCTTAGAGGATTTCCTTCTGTGCTGAGAGGAGGGAGAAGGCCTTCTGTTCTTCCAATGCCCCTTCTTCATGAATTTCTGAAACTGCCTGGAGAAGGCAGTAAGGTCCTCATCAGATGTATAGCTCTCAGATAAGCTGGACCTGGAGCTCTCAGATTCTGACATAGTAGTTCTCATCACTAGAGAGATCTTCCTTCGGCTCCTAGTTGAAGCATCAACTTTGAAAGCCATAGATTTCTACTTTCTTTGTGACTTGTTGTACTTCTCTTCTTCTTCCTTCCTTGCAGCAAGCTGTATCTCATAGGATAGTAGCTTTCCAAACAGGGTTGGAGGTGGTGTGTCTGTTAGTCTGCCTATCTCCCTGATGACACAGACCATTGTGTCGCAATCGTTGGTGGGGACATGAGAAATTTGTCATTCAACTCATAGGTGCTGAAGACCCTTCCATAAGTTCTCAGATCATTAACTGTTCAGAAAAATATTTCATAACTTTCAGCAATGCCATCAGACTTTCCTTGTCTGAAGGCCTCATACTCCTGGTTGAGCATGGATTTCCTGTCATCCCTCACCTCTTCTGAACCATCCATGAACAACTATAGGGTGTCTCACATCTCCTTGGAGGTTTTGCAGTGCACCAGATTCTGGAATGTAGAATCATCTACTGCATTAGTAATGATATTTTGAGCTCTCTTCTCCATGGAGGCAAGGAGGAGCTCATCCTTGTTCATTTCTTCATATGATTTAGGAGTCTGGATGTTGGCATCCAAAACTTAGATCTTCATGGGGATGAAGGGTCCCTCTTGGACTATGATGTAGATCCTAGGGTCAACAGCTTCCATGAACATCCTGACCCTTTCCTTCCAAAGCCCAAACCCTTCCTTTCTACAGATTGGCAACTTCGTGACTCACAATTCCTTGTAGTTTACACCAGACCCCATTACATATCTTTTAGCTAACCTTGGAGGTTTAATTATATTGTTAAATCCTTTTTGAGTAACCTCCCTCTGATAGCACTTGAAAGTTACTTAAATGAAGGTTAGCTAATCAACTAGAGGTGGGGGGTAAATATGTCTTTTAGCTTTTATTAAAGCTTTTGTTGATTTCTAATTATTTTAACTAGAGCTTGTCCATAAATCTTGCAATAATAAAGAAAAACAAGCACACAACAAATACAAGGATTTATAGTGGTTCCCCAATTGGGTACATCCACTTTCCCTCCCACCTATCCAACTTACTTGTTGCACTAGGCACAACTTTTCCACTATACTCCTCAAAGCTTACACCTCAGGCCCTCAGCCTTACACATAGATTCTTCTCAGAATCAAACTTAGAACCACAAGGTTTCCTACCTCAGAGCTTTACAAAACTCCTACAGCTCAGTGATCCACTGATCACCTACCTCAGCCTTATTTCTAAGGCCTACAGCTCAGGATTTTAAGCAATACAACTTCAGGCAGAAGGCCCTACTCTTAGAGTACTGCAACACTCCTACAACTCAGTACCCTTTCAGGTACCTAGAGCTCAGCCTCCTCTAAGGCCAACAATCTCAGTGACAAACTTGTCACCTACAGCTCAGTGACTCTTTATTGACCTACCTCAGGCAGAAGGCCCTACACTTAGGCTGGGAGGACAGCCCTACCTCAGATCCACACATGGATACTACCTTAGAGAGCAAGCACTCTCCTACCTCAGGCACTCAAGCCCTACAGCTTAGATCCTCAATTGGATCCTACCTCAGTACCGCAATAGGGCACCTACCTCAGTGATAAATTTGTCACCTACCTCATGCACAAAGTGCCCTACACTCAGATTCAGGAAACCTGAATACTACAGGAAATAAATACAATGAGTTGAAGAAAATGAAATAACTGACTCAGAGAAATAACTCTGAGTCAACTTTGTTGGACTGAGCAGATTTCAGTCCAACTCACTTGCTGTAGAAGGAATCAGCCTTCTTCTATAGCTATCACTTTTTACTGCTGCACTGATGAGCAGCTTCCACCTTTCTAATGAGATGAATCAGCTATACTTTTCTATTGAGAACAACCTTGCTGAGCATGAAGAACTTCAGCTATCCTTCTTTGCCTTAAGGCATCTTGGCTAGACTTCAGCTTTCAAGCTTGATCGAAAGTAAAATGTCGAGCCGCCTCTATTAATTTCTCTTTCTATTCGTTTGATTTGTTTCCCTGATCCCATTTCTATTTCCCCTTTTATATGCGTTGATTTGAATCAACGACACCATAGTATGTGGGCCCACCAAGGATTGGTGAGTGCCAACTCCATCAGAAAGGGACAAAACACCTTTCGGGGCTGTATTAGCTTTCCCGCAACGGCTCCCTGCAATTTTGACTTTGATGATGTCAGCAGTGGTCATCAACATCTGGACTTAGAAAATATTCCAGAATCCCATCAAGGGTTGAGTGATGTTGAGACACTCAATGCGATCAGCCTTAGATTTCAGCTCTTCTGGACTTAGAATATTCCCTGGCTTTATCTCAGCGGTTTTGTCTCAGCAGTCTCAGCAATTTTTCATTATTAGCTGAGATATACCTTTATTTCAGCGTTTTCTTCTTATCTGCTATCTCAGCGGATTTTACACTGAATTATCTCAGCAGTTTTGTCTCAGCGGTCTCACCCATTTTCATTATCAACTGAGACAAGCCATTGTCTCAGCGGTCTCAACAGGTTTTGCTTTTAACTGTCTCAGCGCTTCCTTCTTCATTAGAAGCGTTGAGTGAACCTACTTCACTCAACGCTTCTGGACTTATAAAAAATCCAGCTAGATTTGTCTCGGTTGTTTACCTCGTAACTGTCTCAGCTCTTCCTACTTTATTAGAAGCGTTGAGTGAACCTACTTCACTCAACGCTTCTGGACATAAAAAATTTCCAGCTAATTTTGTTGCTGCTATCTCAGCCATCTCAATGTCATCTTCTCAGATGTCTCAGCTGTTTAAGCTGTCTCAGCAGTCTCAACATTATCTTCCTAGTTGTCTTCAGCTATCTCAATGTTATCTTCCCAGCTGTCTCAGCTGTCTTAGCGGTCTCAACGCCTTCTTCTCAGCGGTCTCAGTGCTTTTACCTTAGACAGATTTTCTGGCTTTAGATTGCCAAGCTTTGAGCTGAGCTCGACGAACCACAAACTGAGCTCAACGAACTTTGATCTTCTCAGCGGTCTCAGTGTTGTTTGCCTTAGTCAATTTTGCTCTTGCTTTAGCTTGATAAGAGTTGGGCCGAGCTCGACGAACTGTAACCTGAGATCGACAAACTTCGAGCTGAGTTCGACTAATTTTGAATCCTGAGTTCTTAAGCTTAACACAAGGAATGCTGAGTTAAGCTCGACGATCAGCGAGCTGAGTTCGGCGAACTCTGAGCCGAGTTCGACGAAAATTGAGTTTACTGCCCAACTCATTTTTCTTCACTTATTCAATCATGGACTACCTGCATGCATGAACTAAAGCACACATCAAATACATTATGTGTGTATGTCATTAAACTGTTCGACTCTTACAAATCTGGGATATTGGGATCAATAGACCCAACAGTTGATCAATAGCTTGGGGAATTAATTCCGCTTGTGGAATTATGTTAGCTGTTGTTGTTTCAACTATTCCAATAATTTCTTCTTCACTCTCTTCATCAGCGATAATCTGTTGAGAAGGATGTGATATATCCTCTTGTGTTAGGATCAAATCATCCATTTTCTCATACAGATTTGGTACCTGCAAATTTTCTATGGTAGAGATGTCTCTCTCCTTATAAGACATGTTAGTTTCATCAAATGTTACATGCACAAATTCTTTGATTTTTAAGGTTGATTTATTAAAAACCCTATAAGCCTTGCTAACTTGGAAATATCCAAGAAAAACTCCCTCTGCAGCATTGGCTTCAAACTTTCTAAGATGTTTCTTGTTGTTATTGTAAATCTAGCATATACAACCAAATACTTTAAAATAGTTTATTTTAGGTTTCTTCCCTTTAAGTAATTCATAGGGACACTTACCCTTAAGTTTATGTATTAGACTTCTATTCAGAACATAATTTGATGAGCTAACTGCCTCTGCCCAAAAGGATAAGGGCAAGTAATCATCTGCAAGTAATGTCCCTGCAGATTCAATCATGGCTCTATTTTTTCCTTTCTGCTGCCCCATTTTGTTGAGGAGTTCTATAAGCAGAGAAGCTATCTCTAATACCTTCCTTCTCACAGAATTCTTGTATGAGAAGAGATTCAAACTCGGTGCGATGATCACTTCAGATCAATGAAACCTGATTTGAATACTCAATCTGTATGCTCTTAAGAAAATGTGTAAGAACTTTAAAGTTATCAGACTTGTTTCTCAGAAAGAACACCCATGTGAATCTAGAGAAATCAACTACAATAACTAAAGTGTTAGATTTCCCTCCTATTTTTTGTACAGCAATGGGTCCAAAAAGATCCATGTGTAGCAAATACAAGATTCTGGGAGAGTCACTTTTGTTAATGGATTTAAAACTATTTTTAGTTTGCTTGCCAAACTGACAAGCCCTGCAGAGTCCTTCCTTCTTGTAGGGGCCAGAAGGTTGTCCTCTAATAAGGTTGTCCTTAGATAATTTAGCTATATTCTTAAAGTTTACATGACCTAATCTCTTATGTCATAATTCATTAGAATTACTAATCTAATTAAATAAGCAAATCTCTGAACTAGCTGAATTGAAATTAACTAAGTATATGTTACCTTGTCTAATACTAGTTAAAATAATTTTGTTTTTGTCAGAGATAATAGAGCATAAGGATTTGTTAAAAGATAACAGATAACCATCATCACATAACTGACTTATGGAGATGAGGTTATGCTTCAGACCATTGACATAAGCAACTTTCTTGAATGTCACTACTCCAATCTTGACATTTCCATAGCCTTTTGTTTGTCCGTAATTGGAGTCACCAAAAATCACTTTGTGTCCAAGCTTGGCCTTGAAATCATTAAGGTTGGCCTTTGAACCTTTCATATGTTTTGAGCAACCACTATCTAAGTACCACTGTTGCTTTGTGGAAGGATAGTTCTTTATCTACAAGAAAATAAGTTAAGAGTTTTTGACTTCTTTCATAAGAGTAACTGGAAATATAAGAATAATCTGGTTGATCCTTATAGCCTAACGGGTGATATTTTCTAGATGGGATTATCCATTGGTTAAAAGGATTAATGATAGATTTAGGTTTATTAAAATTTCCAAAAGAATTTATGTTTCTGTTATAATATTCTGGGTTCGACGAATTCCTATAAGTTCGTCGATCTGCGTTCGACGAATAGGGATGAGTTCGTCGAACTCCGCTCAGAGAATGAAGGTATTCATTTTCTGCGCCCCAATTTCGTCGATTGCGGTTCGACGACCCATATTGATTTCATTGATTACAGTTAGAGGAATAATTATAAATAGAATTTGCGTTCATAGTTCGTCGATCTAAGTTTGACGAACCATATACATTTCATCGATCTTGGTTCGATGAAAAATGTTGATTATTGTTTTTATAAAAAATTCTCTTTTTCCTTTTCTTTTGTTGATTTTTCTATGAAATTTCTGTTTCATTATTCCTAAATTCTACCTTTTCTTTCCCTTTAGCAAAACCAAATTTGATGGTGGTAGATAATATATTTTTCTGTAAAATAGGAGGCTGACTTGATGAAGCTACCAAACCCAGTTTGCCATTAAGTCTGGCATTAACTGTTCTTGTGATGTCTATCAATTTGATGTTTCTCCCATTAAGGGATTATTCAAATTTCTTAGTCTCATTTAATTTGGTTTCTAAGGAAAGTATTTTTATTAGCTGTTTTTAGATCTTCCTTAAGTTTTAAATTTTCTGAAGAAATATTTTCAAAATCAATCATTTTTTCTCTAAGAAGCTTGATTTCCTTTTTAGATTTAATTAGATCAATACATAATAATTTAAATTCAGTTTTAAATTATTCTGAGGTAGAATCAAAGGAAGTGATTACCTGATCCTCTTCTGTTCAAATTCTGCTTCTGAATCTTCAGCTTCTGTATTGCTGCAAGGGGTATTAATAGCCATGAACCATACCTCTCTAGCTTTTGCTTCTTCTTCATCCTCACTGGAGCTGGATGAAGAGTCTGAATCTGAGTTACTCCATGTCTCAGCCACAAATCCTCTCTTTTGCTTCCTCTATTTGTTGGAAGAGGATTTCTTGGAGTGTTTCCTGGATGTTGGATACATTGGAAAATGTGTACTAGATTTGGAGAAGGCTCACTTAACTCAATGATATTCATCAATGTGTATTTGATGGTTTTTTGAGTTTCATTGTGCAGGTTAAGAAATAGCAAGGAAAATTTTCTAAGTACAAGTGTTGACACTTGAGAAGCATTGTGTCGACACATGGGAAATACTGTGTCGATACCAGGAGTCAGTTTGTGTCGACACACAGGACTTGTGTCGACACACAGAAAGTTCAGTCAACAACAACTGTGTCGACACACAGGACTTTTGTCGACACACAGAAAGCTCAGTCGACAACAATTGTGTCGACACACACGACTTGTGTCGACACACAGAAAGCTTAGTTGACAACAACTATGTCGACACACAGGACCTATGTCGACACACAAGACCTATGTCGACACACAAGACTTCTATCAACATACAGAAAGCCCAGTCAAAAACAACTGTGTCGACACACAGGACTTGTGTCGACACACACCAGAATTTTTGTTGAAGTCAACTATGTCAAGACAAGAAGTGATTGTGTCGACACACAGGACTTGTGTCGACACATTTTTCAGAAGCTATGTCAAGAAGATAGAGAAGTACTATGTCGACATTATGGGAGCAGTATCGACATCACCAAGGATTGTGTCGACACATAGTCTATTTGTGTCGACACATTTAAGGGAATGTCTCGACACATTGCTGACTGAGACAAAGTTTAATGAAGTAACTGGTGACTTGACAGCTGTCATGACCAACAATGTAGTTGCATCTGTTAGTGCTGTCAGAAGGTTGTTATGAACCGGATCAGCTGGTAACCTTGGATGAAGCCTATATAAAGACATGTTATATTATCAGATAGACAGAGAGCTTGAAGCATAAAAAGACAGAACCAATCTAAGAAGAAGAAGTGAAGTCTTCATCTAGAAGTCATCAAGTCTCTAGCATATCCGGAACAAGTCTGCAAGAAGAATTCAGATTTAATTTTGAAAAGAAGAAGGAAGCTGGATTGAGGATCAACTCCACTTCACAAGAAGATCAACCCTACTTTGTTCAAATTCAAGAAGCTTTGAAGAAGCTAAGATAGGTTGATTCTAAAGTTATCTGTTCTATCAAGAACTGATCAAGAAACCTTCATCCCTTTCTCTCTCTACCTGGGTGAAGGATTTATTATTTTCTATTATCAATGTACTGTAGCATCTATTATAGATGTGAGTTGTAAGCCTAAATTATAAAGGCTGAGGTAGGGCTGAGTGCCTGAGGTAGGGGATTAATATCTCTGAGTTGTAGGCCTATGGAAGAGGCTGAGGTAGGGCCTTGTGCCTGAGTTGTAGGAGTGTGGACTCACTCTGAGGTAGGATTCTTTGAGAGAATCTGAAATATAGGACTTGCTGAAGTCTGAGTTGTAGGAACCATTCAGGGTTTTGAGTTGTAAGATCTGAGGATCTGAGAAGGAAGAAGGAAGTTAGGCCGAATCTAGTATACTACTAGATAGGCGAAGGGGGAAAGTGGATGTACCCATCACTTGGGGAACCATTATAAAACTGTTTGTATTCTATGTGTGCTGTGTTTATTTTTATCTGTGCTGTGACAGTGTGCATAATTGATCTTATTGTTATAAATTTGTCTGCCTAAGCAATAAAAAAGAATTGTACCTATTCACCCCCCCGCTCTAAGTGTTTAGGTCATCTTGAAACCAATTCTTTCAAGTTGTATCAGAGGGAGGTTCCTCAAGATAGAGACTTAACAGTCTGAGTAGATCTGTAAGGCAGTTAACATTAAGACAAAATGGGTTCAGGAGAAAATCACAAGGAACTTGTATCCATGAAGTTACCCATCTGTAGGAAAGAAATGTTTGGTATATGGAAGGAGAGAGTCAGATTGTTTATGGAAGCATCTGAGCCAAGAATCTATATTACAGTTAAAGAAGGGCCTTCCATTCCAATGAAAATCTCAGTTCTTGATGCAAATCTCAGAACTCCAAAAGATTATTCTGAAATGACCAAGGATGAGATCATCTTAGCTACTATGGATAAGAGAGCACAGAATATAATATTCAGTGCTATAGATGATTCAACATTCCTAAACTTGATTCACTGCAAGACCTCCAAAGAGATGTGCGACACTTTGATTGTCTACATGGAGGGATCATAAGAAGTGAGACAAGATAGAAAGTCTATGCTTAATCAGGAGTATGAAAGTTTTAGACAAGCCAAAACTGACAGCATAACTGAGTGCTACAAGAAGTTTTTCAGAATAGTAAATGAACTGATGTCATATGGAAGAGTTTTTAGCACAAATGAGCTCAATGATAAATTCCTTAGATCACTAACTAAAGACTGGGACACCAAGATATGTGCCATCAGGGAAGTGGCCAGACTTGGAGAAATTTCTCCTCCTACCCTATTTGGAAAACTTCTATCATATGAAATGCAGCTGATGGCCAGGAAAGAGGAAGAGAAAAGCAATAAGGCTGAATACAGAGAAAAGTCAGTGGCCTTCAAGGCTGAATCCCCAAGAAAGGATAAGAGGATGTCTCCATCTCCTCCTAGGGAAGCTGCTGAAGTTATCTCAGAAAGTTTTGGCAATCACACATCAGACAGCCATAATTCTGATGACGACTTTGCTGCTTTCACAAGGTAATTTCAAAGATTCTTAAAGAAAAAACAGTGGAGATCCAAGCCATCCTCCTCACAGTCCAAGGATGCTTATTATCAGAAAAGGAAATCTTCAAGAAAGGACAGGTATGGCACTAAACCTAATAAATTATCTTCTACTAAGATTGTTTGCTATTGTTGCAACAGGACTGGACATGTAGTTGCTGACTGTACTGACAAAAGAAAGGAATCAAATGACAAGAAGAAATTGCAACATAAGGGTAAAAAGGAGAAATCCCTTGTAGCAAAGAAGGAGAAAAGATGGACATACTCCTCATCATCAGATTCTAAAGCTGAAGCTGAAGCAGAAGCATACATTGGATTATTTACAACTGAAGAGGATTCAGAAGATACAGAATTCTTGGAAATAATGGACTCTATCAATGGGATTGAAGATCCTCATTGTAAAGGACTGATGACTATGACTGATGAAGATCAGTGTCAGGATCAGCCTGGTCCCAGTAAGGTAAACAATATGCCATCAGGTTCTGATTATTACACTGGATCAGAATCAGAAGCATCTGCATCAAGAGATGTGGATGGATCTGAATCTGAAGGGGATGTTCATCAACTCATTGATGAATATGGTGATTTGTTGAAATCACTTAAGAAAAGTAGGAACCTTGTTAAAAGTCAGACTAAGGAAATTGCATCTCTTAAGTTGGCTGCATTAGATTCAGAAAAAATGTTGGATCTAAAGATGAATGAAGTTGCCAAACTGAAAAACATAACTGTTATTCAGATGGGTACAATTACATTCAAGAATGATCAAATCAAAAGTCTGGAAGTCAAACTTCAGAGAGAGAAGGATCTGGTGGCTAAATTCTCTAAGCCAAAATCAGTCTTACCCTTAATTGATGACTTTATGCCACAAAAGGGTAAGACAGGATTAGGCTTTAAGGGAAATACAAGGGCTGCCAATTCCAAAAGAAAAGGCAAAGCCCCAGTAAAGCCGCTAGCCTTCAAACCCCACATTTCCTTCAGAAAAGTGTGGCAGCCAACTAACAGATATGATCATGATATCACACATGGTCATCATGAATCATCAATGGTTGATGCTTCAGCCCCAGCTCTCAAGAATAGAACCACTCAACCTACAATTTTAAAGACTGCTGACAGCAATGTTGTTAAAACTGTATTGAAAAGATGATATAACAAATATGAGTGTTGGTGTTATTGCAAGGTGGGCCATTATGCCATTGACTGTTGGCACAATACAACTGTCAGGAAGAATGTCAGCTTACCTATTAAAAAGACTGCTGTTAAGTTTGACAGGTTTCAGTCTAACCTGAACCTTGGACCCAATAATTATTGGGGTTCTAAGGTTAAGTAATTTTATTTGATGCAGGTGAGTCCAAGTGACCATACCCCTATATGGTACTTGGACAATGGATGTTCCAGGCACATGACTGGAACAAGAAGAATGTTGAGGGACTACACTCCCATAGAGAATGGACCCAAAGTGATCTTTGGTGGATCTGAAAAAAGGGTCATCAAAGGGTTTGGTAACATTTCTAATAGTTCCATCACTATAACTCAAGTGGCTTATGTGAAGGGTCTGAAACATAACCTAATAAGCATAAGCCAACTGAGTGATCTTGGTTATGACACTTCATTTATTAAGAGTGAGTGTCAGATTAAAAGGACAAGTGATTAGAAGGTCATCTTGTCTGTTTATAGAAAAAGAAATGTTTATTTCTTAAATTTTGTGGGTGAGAATAATGATTCTCCTGTTTGTCTTATTGCTGATGAGAAAGCCTCTCATTGTGTCAAATGGCACAAGAGGCTAGCTCATCTTAACTACAAGACTATTGGACAACTCTTTAGTAAAGAGTTAGTGAGGAATGGTCCTCAAGTTAAGTGCATTAAGGGTGGTATATGTTCAGCTTGTCAAAAAGGCAAGCAGACCAAATCCTCCTTTCATAAACTTGATACCAAAGAATCAGTGAGGTGTTTGTACCTCTTGCATATAGATCTATTTGGTCCTATGCTAGCTCATAGTCTAGGTAGGAAAGTCTATACCTTTGTGGTTTGGATGAATATTCTAGATTTACATGGGTTTTCTTCCTGAGGAAGAAATCTGAAACCCCAACTATCTTCCACAATTTTGTTAAACAAATTCAGAATGAACTTAACAATTCAGTGGTCAAAATCAGAAGTGACCATGCAACTGAATTTCAGTCTGAAAGTATGACAAAGTTTTGTGAAGAACTAGGGATTCGTCAATAATTCTCCTCACTTAGAACTCCTCAGCAAAATGGTATTGCTGAAAGAAAGAATAGGACATTTATTGAGGCTGGAAGAACACTACTGAGTGACACTTCTCTCCCAGAATATTTCTGGGCTGAGGCAATAAATACTGCATGTCATGTTCTCAATAGAGCTTTCATCACCAAAAGCCACAAAAAGACACCCTATGAGATTATGAAAGACAGAAAACCAAATATATCCTATTTTAGGATCTTTGGTAGCAAGTGCTATGTACTTAACAATGACAAAACTTACTTAACTAAGTTTGCTGCCAAATCCCAAGATGGGATATTTGTTGGGTACAACAACTGTAGTTGGGCATACAGGGTCCACAACTTCACTACACAAGTTATAGAACAATCTGTTCATGTAGTATTTGATGAAACTAAGCTAATTAACTGTGAGCTATCTAGCAATTCTTGTAGCTCTATAGGTTTAACAGAAAAGATGGACATGCTAACTATTAATGAAGACCAAACTATAAGGCAGAATGAGGAAAATGTTGGTTACTGTCCAGGGGGAGTACAAGACTAACAAGTTGCTGATGAAGACAATGAAGTACAACATGTTGGGTAGAATAGTGTTCAAACTGTAGAAGGATTACCTCCAGTAATAAGACATCTAAAGGATCATCCAGCACACCAAATCATTGGTTATCCTAGACATGGTGTTCAAACCAGAAGCAAGAATATGAACACAGTTCTTTGTTCAAGCTTCTTGTCTCAGTTGGAATCCAAAAGATTTGAAGAAGCCATACAGGATTCAAACTGGATTGATGCAATGCAGGAGGAGCTGAATCAATTCAGGAGATGTAAAGTATGGAAGCTGGTCCCAAAACCAAAGAATCACAATGTGATTGAGACTAAGTGGATCTATAGGAACAAACTACATGAAAATGGCATCATAGTCAAGAACAAAGCAAGATTAGTTGGCAAGGGCTATAAGTAGGGAGAAGGAATAGACTTTGATCAGACATTTGCTCCAGTGGCAAGATTGGAAGCAATAAGGCTATTCCTTGCCTATGCAGCTTACCAGGGGTTCAAGGTATTTCAAATGGATGTCAAGTCAGCATTTCTAAATGGTAACTTAAAAGAGGAAGTCTATGTTGAACAGCCCTCAGGTTTTGTAGATCCTCTTTATCCTAATTATGTTTATAGGCTTAAGAAAGCCCTATATGGACTAAAACAAGCTCCTAGGGCTTGGTATGAAACTTTGTCTACCTTCCTCATTGAGAACAAATTCTCAAGGGGGAAAATACACAAGACTCTATTCCTTAGAGAATCAAAAGGCAAGATCATCCTAGTCAAGATATATGTTAATGACATTATATTTGGATCAACAGAAAACAATCTTTATAGTAATTTTGCAAAACTTATGCAAGCGAAGTTTGAGATGAGTAGTATGGGTGAGCTTAAATTTTTTTTGGGACTCCAAGTTAAGCAGACTGATGATGTCTTGTCCATATCCCAGTCTAAGTTCACCAAGGAGTTAATAAAGAAATATAGTATGGAGTCATCCTCCACCACGAGAACTCCTATGGGGTCAAGTATGTCTATAGGCAAAGATGATGCAGGAAAACCTATAGATGAGTCTTTGTATAGAGGGATAATTGGCTCCCTTTTATACTTAACTGCTAGTAGACCAGACATCATGTATGCTACATGTGTCTGTGCTAGGTATCATGCAAGACCTAAAGAATCTCATTATACTACAGTTAAAAGAATTTTGAGATATCTCAAGGGAACACCTAATCTTGGCCTTTGGTACCCTAAGAATAGAGACTTCTACTGACAGGTTATTCATACGCAGACTTTACAAGATGCAAAGTAGATAGGAAAAGCACAACTGGTACATGTCAGTTCTTAGGTGGAAGATTGGTGTCCTGGAGCAGTAAAAAGCAGACTAGTGTGGCAATATCCACTACTGAGTCAGAATATGTTGCGGTAGGCAGCTGCTGTGCTCAGCTATTATGGATTCAACATCAACTTGAAGACTATGGTCTCAAGGTAAGTAAAGCACCATTATTTTGTGATTCTACAAGTGTTATTTCTATTTCTAAAAATCCTGTTTCACATAGCAGAACTAAGCATATAGAAATCAGATTTCACTTCATTGGAGATCATGTAGAAAAAGAAGATATATGTTTAGAATTTGTCAATGCTAATTATCAAATTGCTGACATGTTCACCAAACCCCTCGATGAAAGTAAATTCAATAAATTCAAAATTGAATTAGGATTTCTAAACATAGAATAGAATGACAAATTTGACTAAGTAATTCTGTGTCGACACATAAAGAAGTCTGTGTCGACACTTAGTAGTTACTGTCAACACTTCAAGAAAGTTGTGTCGACACATCCAGAAAGTTGTGTTGACACTTAGAATTTGGTGTCGACACAGAGAAGTTCTAACACTTAGTTTGGTGTCGACACATGAAGTAAATTGTGTCGACATATTAAGAAAGTTGTGTTGACACTTAGTTTGGTGTCGACACATAGTAGTAAATACCTCTGTCGAGACCTTAGTAGTCTGTGTCGACACCGTCTCAACAGTGTCGACACAATAAGTGTATTTCCATGTGCCTTTCGACCTTTTGTGTTTAGAAACATATAAATAGGTTGAAAACAAACCCTGTCGACATGCTCTCGAAATTCTCGAGACAAAATCCTTGTGTTGACAAATTCTTCCTCTTCCTAATCCAAAATTTCTCTCATTCCCAATGGCGCCCAAACAAGACGACAACATTAACGAGGGCTATGAACTCATTCGTGATGCCTTTGACAGTGCAGAACCCGAAATCAAAGTTGTGATTACCCTAATCACAGTCAATGGATTAGAATACCTGGTGTCAGAACCAACAAAGATTTTGAAGAAGGAGATCCTTGAATTTTATGCAGCAGCATCTCTGGATTCAATAAGACTAAAGATTAGGTCCTCAGTACAAGGCACAAAGGTCAAACACACCTTGAAGAGTTTAAGAAAGACTCTACACCTGCCCAGAGTTCAAGTAGAAGATGAGGTTGCATCTTCCAAGACCAGGGAAACTCTCCAATGGTGTGGACTAGATCCCACCACCAATATTGGATCTTCTATGAATAGAAAGGGGACGAACTCCCAAGGAAAATTTCTTTCTGAAATAGTTGGAAAAGTGATTCTATGCAAACCAGGAGGACATGATAGGATATCTGCCTAAATGTTCAGCCTCATGACCAGAGTCATCTTCAAGATTAACACTAACTGGTCTGAAGTAATATTTGAGAAGATAAAAGAAAGCTTCAAGAAACCAATCCTAGGAAGAATACTAAGTCTATATCTGGCTGAGACTATACCTGAAGTGATGCACCAGACAACAGGATCTAAGATCAACCACATGAGAAGGATGGATTTAAGAATACTCTCCAGATGGGAAAGGGTGCTAACAAAAGATGTTCATACTCCACAAAAATAACTACCACAGAAAAGGAAGAAACAAACCCCCAGGAAACCTGAATCTTCTAGTAATTCAGAAGAACAAGTGACCTTCAGTTCAGATGAAGAACAACAAGAATCTGCAAGGAAATCACCTGCTCCTAAGAATGTAGATGATAGTCAGGTGCAGGGGGAGCAGATTCCAGAAAGCACCATCCAACTGGATCAAGTTCAGGAAGTGCCTCATCTAGGGGGAGCTAATGAGCTTTCTCCAGCTTCAACTCCACAAGAGGCATTACCTTCAGAAGTTGCTCATGAGAAAGAGCAAGATGCATTAGGGAGTGAAACAGCAACTCAAACTATCCTTGAGGTAATACATGATATTAATCAAACTACACTAGATACTGAGCCAGATACATTAACTATGCTTCAACTGATGTTGAACAGACAAACCATGATAACATCCCTGCACAGGATATAACAATGGATGACACGCCTGCATTAGATGATGCCCCATTAACTGTACAAGATACAGATGTTCCACCTGTACAAACTCACAAGAATTCACTCTTGAAGAGTTATTTCCTGATATTCAGGAGGCAAGGACTGAGGGGGAGTTGACTAGGACTGAGAAGGAGCTCCACTCTAGTCCTCAAGAACCAGTTGATATAGACAGTTCCTCAGCTTCTGAAGATGATGAGGCCTGCAAAGCCAAGAAAAGGAAACTTATGGTTGTCAAGAAGAAGAGCTTAAGCTACAAGAGGGATTTGCAAACAGTCACTCAACAACCAGCCCCAGTAGTTGACTACAGTTCACTATTGGTGGCTCTGCAAGTTAAACTGGATGAACAAAGAGCAGCCATGGAGAAATATATAGATGAAAGTCACAAAGACCTCCAGTTTACTTTGGCTCAAGACATTAAATCAATAAGATTTGAAGTCAATCAGAATAAGAAGGAGATGACAGATTGCTTCCATAAGGGAGGTAATGCTGTAGTTTATCTAGCCAAGCAGCAACAAGAGGCAAGGACACAGATTGATGATATAGTGGTAAAGCAAGGATATATCCTAGAAAATCAAATTAGAATGAATGACAATCTTACTGAATCTCATAATGTGATAGTCACAGAACTTCAGAATACAACAACTGCTTTAACTGCAAACATTGCTAAAGATAAGAAGGAGTTTGATACACTTCTCAAAGAAAACTTGACAAATGTGAGCATTGCTATTCAAGAATCCCAGAAGATAATTTCTAATCAGCTGCTGAAGTTCAGAGCATTCTACAAGGAAGGAACCAATTATCTAGTTAATCAGATAAGGTTCCAAAAGGATGATCTCAGGGATCATGTTGAGAGAGAAGTCGTAAAGGGGGAGAGGTTGTTAGTCACTACAGGCTCTGATCATGCACTACAAGAAAATAGACTTTTAGTGACGAAAATTATGTGACAAAATAATTTTCGTCACTAAAAATATATTTTTTGTGACAAAATTTGAGGTTGGTCACTAAATGACGATATATAATTAATTAGTGACTAAAATAAATATTTGGTCACTAAAAAGTTTTTATTTGTGATTACAATAATGTCAAGTCACTAAAAATTATTTTTTAGTAACAAAATTAAATTTCATCACTAAATAATTTGATTTAGTGACAAAAATATAATGATCACAAATGAGAAGATAATTTTACAAAATTTTAATAAATCTTTTAGCCATAAAAATGCCAAAATTTATGTATCCACACTAAAAAATTAAATTTCCTCCATAAAATTTTGCATCCCCAATTTGCAAATCGGATAATATTTCAAACCCCTTCATTACTCCCTAAAATCTGATGACATGTCATCCCACTAAATTAGGGTACAACTTTTCTCACTTCAACCACACGTCGCTGCATTTCACAAATCGCCTTTTCTGCCCTAACTTCGACTTGGCCTCTACGCGAGAAAGAAGAAGCGGTGGGCGAACTCGCAATCCTTCCCAATCCTTCTTGACGGTGAAAGCAGGGGCGACTGGTGAGGGCGAGGCGGCGAGCGATCCTTCTGATTCTCTGCTTCTAGTTCGACGATTCCCTCTCGACGGAGCCCCTTCAACGCCGGAGCTCATCCCTCTCGACGGAGCCCCTTAAACGTCAGAGCTCTCGACAACTAGACCTCTCCCTTGTATCTCCGCCTCAATTGGAGGTAAGCATCTCATCTGAAACTACTAATTCTTCTTTTTGGAGACGTACCTCATATGACCACAGCTTTATTCTCAATTTTGAAACTGAATGCTCGAACTTTATTAGAGTTTGTTGTCTTTGGTCGTTGAGAGGATTCCATCAAAGATGTACACAGTAGTAACACAAGGGACCACGCGCAGGGATTATTTGCTATGATGTTCTCATTTTATTTAAATTTAAAAAAAGAAAACATAAGATTTAGTATCACAAAATTATCTTCAGGCTTCTTGGCTGTTTATCACCAACTTAGAAATTTATTATGGTTAGCATAAGTTGTAATGTCTTGTTGCATGTGGTTTTGCAATGGAGGATGTCGGGAAACACTGCACATTAAATGGCATAACATCATAAGTTGGTTATTTCCTCCCTACTCATGCATAGAAATAACCGGAAAGCAAGAAATCACATGGTGTACTCGTGTTGGAAAGTGCTACTGCAAACAAACACTAAGTGTTAATTATTTTTATTTTTATGGTTTAGATGATTGCTGCAAGATTTGAATTTTGCCTAAATTTTTAAATACTAGAAAGTTCATTGCTTACTTTAACTTGGAGTTCCTTTAAGAATCTACTTTTTGTTTCATTTTGCTTTATTTGTGCTTGGAGAAATTACTAGGTTCACCTCAGTATCATGCTCCTTCTAGTGGTCTCTCTTATTTCAGTTTATGAAGATTATAGAATGACAATCTGTAGCTTTTGGTGGCTTCACACAGGAATTCTATTACACCAAAGTGATACTTTCATATTGATTGTAAAGTTTCTTCAATATGAATCCCACCATTGTCGTCGTATCAAATATTTTTATAAAGGTTAGGGTTCCAGATGTTTGTCAGCGACACCTAAAGTAGATTATTTTGGTATTTTTGAGGCCTCTATGCCCCTTATTTTTTCATCGCACTCATAGCATTGTATGTTATTATTTGTTGTGGCATGCTATTTTGTGAAGTACATTTATATATATAATTTCGTATAAGGTTCTTCACATCTTCTATAATCGTGTTGGAAAGTGCTCACTGCATGTTTTTCTTTGCAGATCCTTGAGCACTTCTACAACCAAGTTTAAGCTTATTGTTAATATTCTTTATGTTTCTGAGGTTTTGTAATTTCCTTGTCGTCAGCTGTGATCCCTTCTAATTCAATTTCCCGAACAAATTTGCCTTCTGATGTTGGAAGCTCATTACCATTCATGCAATAAGACTATTCAAAAGCATGTTCAGTAAACTTATTATGTTCAGTAAACTTTGAAATACAAAGTGGATTCAAAGAGCATGTTCAGTAAGCTTTGCATCAAATTTAAACATCAATAATTCTATATCTATAATAAGTTATGGTTTAAGTTGATTGCATTTATTATTATTAGGTAATTCAAAAGTGTGTCATCTTTCTGCAGGTCTAGATTAAACAACTGTATTCAATTTATTCTTGTGTTAGAATGATAAATTTTTAGTTACTTTCATAGTGTGTTAAAAGTAGAACTTAATATTCCAATACATAAACAAATTCTGCTTTCAATTTGAACTCTTGTTTTTCATCTCCATGCTGCATTGAATTCTGTGTTTTATGCTTGAGCGGAGGAATTTCTTTTCACATTTTTTACTTTGATTCTGTTGCATGTTTTGTTTTTTAGTTTGGTTTTCTGCAAACAATTTCAATTGCGACGATTTTTATAGTGCAATGGACAATAGTTGGATGAAACTTAATGATCGACGCCAACCAACCTATATCAAAGGAGTGAATGAATTTTTGGATTTCGCTTTTATCCATTCTGCCAGGGGAAACAGTATTCGTTGTCCATGTTATAAATGTGGAAATATTTTCTTTCACACTCGAGATATTGTGTTTGGATACCTTATTATTAATGGAATTGTCAGGACTTATAAGTGGTGGTCATGTCATGGAGAAGACAATTACATTAACCCGGGTGGTGATAATGATAATTCAATTTTTGGTGAAGGTGAGCAAGAGATTACAGAGCATGATGATATGCACGCTATGCTGGAAGATGTTAATGTTGGTTATAACAACATGAATGAGAATACAGAGGAATGTAATAATGAAGACCCAAATGAAGCAGCTAAAAAATTTTATGACTTGCTAAATGATGCTGAAAAAGAATTATATCCAGGTTGCAAATAATTCTCAAAGTTTCAATTTATTGTTACTTTTCTCACACTTAAAACAGATTATGGATGGACTTATCGGTCTTTTACGAAATTACTTAAAGTACTAAAAAGGGCAATTCCATTTAGTGAAACTCTCCCCAGTAGCTTTTATGAAGCTAAAAAATACATGCAAGAGCTTGGAATGGGGTGTAATAAGATAGATGCCTGCTTGAACAATTGTATTCTCTACCGCGATAAATTTGCAGATTATGTAAGTTGTCCAACTTGTGGCACATCCAGATGGCAATCAAGCAAGGACAACAGTAATGCGAAAAGTAATGCTCATGCAAAGAGAAGTAAAAACATACCAAACAAGGTATTAAGACATTTTCCTTTAATATCGAGACTTCAAAGATTGTATATGTGTTCTAGGACGGCCAAGGATATGAGGTGGCATAAAGAAAAACGACACGATGATGGTTTGTTGAGACATCCAGCTGATACCTTTACTTGGAAGTCATTTGATGAAAAACACCATGAATTTTCATCGGACACACGTAATGTTGGACTTGGTTTAGCAAGTGACGGATTTAATCCTTTTGGTATTATGAGCACAAATTATAGTGTACGTCCAGTTGTTTTAGTCCCATATAATATGCCACCATGGATGTGCATGAAAACTCCTAATTTTATAATGTCCTTGATTATCCCTGGTCCAGGACAACCTGGGAATGATGTAGATGTGTATTTTGAACCATTGATTGATGAGTTGAAACTTTTATGGGAAGTTAGAGCTTGTACATATGATTCTTATAGAAAGTGCAACTTTAATATGCATGCAGCTTTGTTGTGGACAATAAATGATTTTCCAGCTTATGCGAATCGATTAGGATGGAGCACCAAAGGCAAGCTAGCATGCCCTTGTTGCAATAAGGATACATGGTCGTGTTGATTGAGGAATGGGTACAAGATGAGTTATATGGGAAGCAGGCGTTTCTTGGATTCAGGTCATAGATGGCGTAAATATAAGAAGTCGTTTGATGGAACAATAGAAACCCAATCTGCACCAAAGGACCTTTCAGGGGATGAGATTTTAGAACAGTTAAAAGGATGCGATAATGTGATATTTGGAAAGCATCGAAAAAAAAGAAAACAAGATGAAACATCGCTACCTTATAACTGGAGGAAGTTGAGTATTTTCTTTCAGTTACCATATTGGAGAACTCTTGAGATACGACATTGTCTAGATTACATGCATATTCTAAAAAATGTTATAGAAAATATATTGGGAACTATTTTGAATATTGATGGGAAGACAAAAGATGATTTGTATGCTAGATTAGACCTAAAAGAAATGGGCTTGAAAGCAGAATTACATCCAATAGAGAAATATGGTTATTATATCATGCCACAAGCCTGCTATACTTTAACGTTAGCTGAGCAAAGGGCAGTATGTCATTTCTTAGAGAATATTAAAGTTCCAGATGGTTATTCATCTAACATAAGAAGATGTATAAATTCTAAGGATGGTAAGGTTTTAAAAATGAAGGCTCATGATTGTCATGTTTTCATGCAAGATCAACTTGCCCCAGCTCTTCGTGGTATTGTTCATAAGGAGGTTTATGATCCTCTAGTTGAATTGAGTCTATTTTTGAAGGAGTTGAGCTCTAAAACATTAAGTATTGAAGTATTAGATAGACTTGAGAGTAATATTCCTATCATACTATGCAAACTAGAGAAGATATTTCCTCCCTCATTTTTCACAATCATGATGCATCTACCAATTCATCTTGCACGAGAAGCTAAAATTGCTGGTCCGATTCAATATCGATGGATGTACCCAATTGAGAGGTATGCATTATTTTTTCGTTGATTTTTTTTTTTTGCATTAACATAATTACTTATAATCCTTGAACTTTGTCATGTAGATATTTGCGGACACTTAAATCATTTGTAAGAAATAAAGCACGCCCAGAAGGTTCAATGGCAAATGGTTACTTAGTACACGAGTGCTTGACATTTTGTTCAAGATATATTGGTAAAATAGAGACAAAGTTGAATCGTCCAACTAGAAATGATGAAGAAAATGACATACAAGATTCAAGTCTATCCATTTTTCAAAAGTCAGGGAGGCCACTTGGTAAAGGATTAGAAATGAATTTGACATATGAAGATTGGCATCGTGCTCAATTGTACATATTAAGAAATTGTCCAGAAGTGGAACCATTTATACAGTAAGTCTCACAACTTTTCTCTCTAAAAACATATTAACAAATTATAATACAAATATACCACCGATCATTTTTATTTATAGGTAGCATTTAAGGGATCTTGAGCAAATATATTCTAAAGATGCTGGAAGAAGACATGAGTCATCCTTTGTTAGATGGTTCGAACTACAAGTAACTAAGTAGTATAATATAATTTATCCTCTACGTTAGACCGTTATTGTTATTATGATTTAATTTACTTCTCTGATAATATATTCATTTTTCAAAAGGCATGAATCCTCATCACATATATTTAATTAACATTTGTTACCGTAAGTGCTTCTGTTATTTTTCTTTATAAAATTAATTACAATTGTAAATTTTTTAGCGGATCGCTCTTTGCATTAGCATTGCACTTCATCACATATAGGATTGCATTTACCGCGCTCACCATGAGTCGTTTATGCATAGCCAAGGATAAACAATACCGGGAGGGGATAAGTAGGAGAATTCATGTACGAGGCTGTATAATTGTTGATGCATTGTTCTTTATTTTTGGTACCAACATGCTCAGCCACTTCCACCCAATTACCCAAACCATACATTTCTATACCCTTAAGAGAGGTTGAAATGGCTTTCTTGAGTTGCATTACAAAAACCAGTCCTCCTTAATATTGAGATTTATATCAACAATGACAATACCTCAAGAAGAAGTATTTCCTCGTCTGCATTCCAATCTTGACAAATCAGGGGAAAGGACAAGTTGTCCTGAAATTTTAAGAAAACATTAAGTAATGACACCAAACATATTCCAGAAAATCCCACCATTCATTATCATCAACATTCAAGTCTAATCCCAATTTCTTGAGACAGATTTAGGATTCCTCTATTCGATTTGTTTCTACTGTGTTGTCACATGTATTAGTATATTATATGCTGTTTCTTGACTGTTCATCATTTTTTTGCATAGTCTAATCAGTCCCAGTATTTCCATTAACTCAGTTTATCATTGTTTATCCCCATGGCAACACAGCGGCGGCGGCGGCTTCGTGAGACCCGAGGTTAGCCCAAACTCAAACAAACATTAAAAAAATAATTAGAATTAATTCCTGACAAACAAAAAATGAATACAAGCATACATTAGAGAGCTAATATAACCAACGTATAGTTGATTCAGCTGGAGTTCGAATTCTCCTTTAACCCGACTCAAACCATCTACGAACTTCTTTATGCCTGCTACTTCGATCGCCATCTTTTGACTTGCTCTAGCCAATACCCACAAACTTGGAATGATATTGATCGATTAACCGATCCAATTTATCCACTTCTTGTTTGGCCGAATTCTGCTTCCTCTTCTTCTGTTTCGTTTGCATCTTCTCCTGCTTCGCATGTGTAACTTCTTCGAGCTTTCTTTTCCTGATTTTTACCCCTTGGCGCTTTACCGGTTCCAAGCTTACTAGCCGGTGCGGGAGCCTACTGCTGTGCACAAAAGTAAAATTATTGCGAGAAGTGATATAAAGAGTCAGACGCAGAAAATTTCGAAGGGTTAATTCTGCAGAACCTTTCTCTCTGCGTTTGGGATTCTATCCCTTGTAGAAGAATGCTTCTTTGTTCCACCAGAACTTTCTTTAGGGATGGTTTCTACATTATAACCTTTGGTGATAATAGAATCAGACATATGCACTTTTTTTATTTCTGCTTCTCCGATACTTTCTTCCGTGTAGAATCTTTTCATCCTTTTTAATTATCTCAGCATTTGCACTTTGAGAAGAGCCTTTGATTCCGACCGGGCCTTCATTCTTCTGCCATTCAAGCCTCTCAGAAGATCATATCTGCTCAACTATAGAAGTTTAAAGCTTATTATACAGAAGGAACCAATTATCTAGTTAATCAGATAAGGTTCCACAAGGATGATCTCAGGGATCATGTTGAGAGAGAAGTCATAAAGGGGGAGAGGTTGTTAGTCAATGCAGGCTCTGAACATGCCAAATGGATAACTAATTCTATCAGAGCCACTCTTGGATATCCACCCTTCTGTGATGATGATAATACAGCTGAGTCAGGCATTCAAGCTGCAGGAAATGAAGTGGGTCAGCAGGAGGTAGCTCAAATCATATACCCCCCCCCCTTATAACTTTGAGGGAATTCAACAACTGGTTCAACAGATGTATAGTACTCCAGATGCTGCTAAGAATGTAATAATTGAGAAAGTGGAAATGTTTGAGGTTGCATTAAAGAGAGAGCAAGAAGCTCAACTTTCCAAGAAATGATTTAGAGAGCAAGCTGAATCCAAGCAAGATTTTGAAAGATGGAGTCCCACTTCAAGGAACATAATACTCACTGTCTAGCAAGCTGTGAAAGATAAAATACATGATAGAGGCAAGTGGTATTCTGAACTAGAGTGGAACAAGTATCAACAGAGGCAAGATGCTATATATCAGTTTAGAAGAGATCAAAAAGCTGGGAAGGTACCTGCTACTACTGTGGAGCCAAGTAAATACTTCCCTAAGCCTTACCATTATTTTGAAAGGCAGAAGATCAAGGATGAAGAGCTTAAGAAGAAAGATCTTAAAGGAAAGAAACCAGCTGAAGACACTGGAACTAGTGTACAAGCAAGGGTTCAATCTGGCAAAGGAAAAGTGATCAAGGAGCCTGATCAGCCTTAGGGTAGTTTTATTAGATTTTAACAATATGGAAATTTATGTAATCATTTGAATTATTAAACACTTTTGTAATTCAACAAAACTTTGATTCTTGTTCATTACATGTTATCATACTTTATGTTGATATAGTATTTTGTTTCTAGCAATGAATTACCCTGTCTGAGAAATATTTTCTTTTATATACATCATAATGTGTGTTTTATTATAAATGATGGTATCATTGACTAAGGGTTATGACTTCTCCAAATAGGGGGAGATTGTTGGGTACATTGGAAAATGTGTACCAGATTTGGAGAAGCCTCACCTAACTTAATGATATTCATTAATGTTTATTTGATGGTGTTTTGAGTTTCATTGTGCAGGTTAAGAAATTGCAAGGAAAATTTTCTAAGTACAAGTGTTGACACTTAAGAAGTATTGTGTCGACACATGAGAAAGGTTGTGTCGACACCAGGAGTCAGTTCGTGTCGACACACAGGACTTATGTCGACAAACAGAAAGTTCAGTCAACAACAACTGTGTCAACACACAGGACTTGTGTCGACACACAGAAAGTTCAGTAGACAACAACTATGTCGACACACAGGACTTGTGTCGACACACAAAAAGCTTAGTTTACAACAACTATGTCGACACAAAGGACATGTGTCGACACACAGGACCTGTGTCGACACACAGGACCTGTGTCGACACACAGGACCTGTGTCGACACACAGGACCTGTGTCGACACACAGAAAGCTCAGTCACCAACAACTGTTTCGACACACAGGACTTGTGTCGACATACACCAGAATTTTTGTTGAAGTCAACTATGTCAAGACAAGAAGTGATTGTGTCGACACACGGGACTTGTGTCGACACATTCTTCAGAAGCTATGTCAAGAAGATAGAGAAGTGCTATGTCGACATTATGGGAGCAGTGTCGACATCACCAAGGATTGTGTCGATACATATTCTATTTGTGTCGACACATTTAAAGGAATGTCTCGAGACTTTGCTGACTGAGACAAAGTTTAATGAAGTAACTGGTGACTTGACAGCTGTCATGACAAACAAGGCAGTTGCATCTGTTAGTGCTGTCAAAAGGTTGTTATGAACCGGATCAGCCGATAACCTTGGATGAAGCCTATATAAAGACATGTTATATCATCAGATAGACAGAGAGCTTGAAGCATAAAAAGACAGAACTAATCTAAGAAGAAGAAGTGAAGTCTTCATCCAGAAGTCATCAAGTCTCTAGCAGATCCGGAACAAGTCTGCAAGAAGAATTCAGATTTAATTCTGAAAAGAAGAAGGAAGCTGAATTAAGGATCAACTCCACTTCACAAGAAGATCAACCCTACTTTGTTCAAATTCAAGAAGCTTTGAAGAAGCTAAGATGGGTTGATTCTAAAGTTATCTGTTTTATCAAGAACTGATCAAGAAACCTTCATCCCTTTCTCTCTCTACTTGGGTGAAGGATTTATTCTTTTATATTATCAATGTACTGTAGCATATATTATAGATCTGAGTTGTAATCCTAAATTATAAAGGCTGAGGTAGGGCTGAGTGCCTGAGGTCGGTGATTAATATCTCTGAGTTGTAGGCCTGTGGAAGAGGCTGAGGTAGGGCCTTGTGCCTGAGTTGTAGGAGTGTGGACTCACTCTGAGGTAGGATTCTTTGAGATAATCCGAGCTGTAGGACATGCTGAAGTCTGAGTTGTAGGAACCATTCATGGTTCTGAGTTGTAAGATCTGAGGATCTGAGAAGGAAGAAGGAAGTTAGGCCGAATATAGTATACTGCTAGATATGCGAAGGGGGAAAGTGGATGTACCCATCACTTGGGGAACTACTATAAAACTGTGTTTATTCTGTATGTGTTGTGTTTATTTTTATCTGTGTTGTTACAGTGTGCATAACAGGTCTTATTGTTATAAATTTGTCTGCCTAAGCAATAAAAAAGAATTGTACCTATTCACCCCCCCCCCTCTAGGTGTTTAGGTCATCTTGAAACCAATTATTTCATTGGAGTCTATCTCCTTCGTCTTTTCCTTCATCTTTTCTGGATATTCTGTCAAAATATGTCCAGGTTTACGACATCCATAACAAACAATTTCTTTAGTGGGGGTTTTGTCGTACATTGGTTTGTCTTCATGTCTAGATGATCTTCTTCTGAAGTCCTTCTTGGCCATTTTATAAAATCTTTTTGCTAGAGGACTCATGAGGTCTTCATTTACTGGAATAGCTTGTTCTTCAACTATAGCCTGGAAAGCAATACTCTTTTCTTTCCTGGGTGATGGTGAAGCTATTTGCTCAGCTTCCCTTGTCTTGATAAGCTGATCATAGGACTTGAGCTTTCCCAACAAGGTCTCTATTGAGATCTCATTGAAGCTTCTGGCTTCCTTGATTGACCAGATCCTAGAGTCCCATGTTCTAGGGAAGCACATAAGGATCTTGTCATTTATCTCTATTAAAGAGATGTCCTTGCCAAAAGTTTTCAGTTCATTGATGATGAGACTGAGTTTGGTGTACATGTCAGCAACTGATTCTGATTCACCCTTCTTGAAGTTCTCATATTGAGAAATCAACTGAGACCTTCTGTCCTTTCTTTCATCTATTAAACCAGCAACCATTGTATTTAGAGAATCCCAGATATCTTTGGCTGAAGAGCATTCAGCAACTTTCTGGAAAATATAATCAGACATGGTTTTGCATCAGCTATCTTCAACTTCTTCTGAGCTTCTATCCACTCAGGTGGTGGAACTGCTGAGGTGCTTGTTGTTGCCACTTGTTGTGGGGGACCTGTTAAGATACAGTTGTATATGTCCTCATTAATAGAATTCATATATAATCTGATCCTTGCCTTCTAGAGAGCAAACTTATTTAAGTTGCACACTGGAGGTTTGGTGCTTGAGTACTCTTTATTTTATGCCATGATAAAAAGAACTAACTTGAATAATCAAGATCTATCAAGGATCTTTTGGTTCAGGTGTCAGCTTGTACAACCAAATAAACCCAACCCCCTCTGATACCAATTGAGAGTGATACCCTGATACTACTGAGTGAGGGATAGATCTTAAGTTTACTCTAGAGGGGGGTGGTGAATAGATTATTAAAAATTTATTCACAAATTTTTATTACGGATTACAAGTATAGTGATATATATATAAGTATATAAGAAAAGAAATCACAGCACAAAAACACAAAAGTAAATGCAATCTAGACGACATAAGGAAATTATAGTGGTTCCCCTAAAACTTGGATACATCCACTCTTCAACCACCCTGATAGGAATCCACTACATGTTTTTGATCAGGTGCCCTGCCACCACAAGATTTATTTTCTAAGGGAGACCTCGCAACCCTTTGAGCTTTTGATCAGGTGCCCAAAAACCAAACTAAGTCTTTTGATCAGGAGACTTAACAACCAAGGAGTTAACTTTTGAATGGAGTTATAACCCGGTACACAGTTGGAAATAGAAAAGTGATGATGTTCTTCTCTGTCAACAATCTGAGAGAAGACTAGTGGATTTTGATGTAGTCTGCCCCTGAATTATAGATCTAATCAAGAGAATGGAAGCTTTGCTCAGGCTGTAGGCCTCCAAATTGAAAAATGCTTCTTCCAGTATATGTATCTGAGAGATTGTGAAGTTGATATCAGAATAAGATTGTTTGCTGGAAGAAAAGCTTGAAGAAGAAGATGAAGATGAACAAGATGTTCTAGTTGTTTGTACTGTTATATTCTGTGTTCAGTCTTCAGAAATTTTCCTTTATATTTGACTGCTGATTTGAAATTCAAATTCCTTTACATATTCTCTGGGAAATGAAATGATTGTAATTTGTCTTCAATGTGTTTCCTCAAATGTCCCAGTAAATATGTCAAGTAATAACTCTGTGAGATCCTAATTAATGCTGCCAGGAACAGCTATATTCTTGGGAATATTAGGCATTAATTATCAGAATATTACTGACTTAATGCTTGAATTCAATTTGGCTTAGTCGATCTGAGAATTTGCATAAAGATAGTCGAAAATAATCTGGATGGAGTTAGTCGAACATGGGAAATAATTCGTCGACCTGAGACCCAAGTTCGTCGAGCTAATAAATCTTATTCGTCGAGCTTAGCACCAAGACCATTGAGCAGGAAATGTACTTGCCAAACTGAGCTCCAAGTTCGTCAAGCTTAGAAGGCACTTCGTCGAGCTGAGATCCTGATATAATCTCACAGTTTGTCTACTAGAGCTAGACTTTCGTCAAGCTTAATTCAGAGAAGGAACTCTGAATTCGTCGATCTGAGATCGATAATCGTTGAGCTAAGTTCAGCTATCGTCGAACTACTAATTCTGCTATCTTCAAAACTATCTTGTCTCTTAAGTATTTAATTCTCTGAAGACTTCTGAAGGTAGGTCTCAGTATACTGACCTAAGAGATTGACCTAAAAACCATAGAACTAACAAATGACCCTAAACTATACATGGTGGGTCAGCAATCCTAATAGTGAACCTAGCCCAAATCACAAGTAGGGTCCTTATAGTTTTTGTCTTCTCTTTTGCAGAGATTAGTAGGTGTTCATGAATTCACTTCAGGTACTCATGTTATATTTTAAATTTACCTGCTTTTGACTTCTACTTTACAGATATTAGCAGGTGTTCGCGAGTTGACCGTATGTACTCAAGTTATATTTTAAATTTACCTGCTTTTGACATATTTTTGTTTAAATTAACAGGTGTTCGTGACTTCACTTCATGTATTCACGTTATATTTTAAATTTTCCTGCTTTTGACTTCTCTTTTATACAGATTAGCAGGTGTTCGCGAGTTAACTTCATGTACTCGTGTTATATTTTAAATTTAAAAGCTATTTAATTCTCCTTCATAGAGATTAGTAGGTGTTCGCGAGTTCACTTCAGGTACTCGCGTTATATTTTAAATTTACCTGCTTTTGACTTCTTCTTTTGAGAGAATAGCAGGTATTCACGAGTTTATGTCTGGTATTCACGAGTTCACGTTAGGTACTCACGTTATATTTTAAATTTACTTATTTTTGACTTCTCCTTTGCATCGATTAGCAGGAGTTCACAAGTTCACTTCATATACTCACGTTATATTTTAAATTTAGATATTGTATCTTCTCTTTTGTAGAGATTAGCAGATATTTGCAAGTACACATCAGGTACTCATGTTGTATTTTAAACTTACCATCTTTTGCTTCTCTTTTATAGAGATTGGCAGGTATTCACGAGTTCACTCCTGTTACATGAGTTATATTTTAAGTTTACCTGCTTTTGACTTCTACTTTTCAAAGAATAGCAGGTGTTCGTGAGTCAACTTTTGGTACTCATATTATATTTTAAATTTACCTGCTTTTGGCTTCTCTTTTGTAGAGATTAGAAGGTATTCATGAGTTAACTTCAGGTGCTCGCATTATATTTTAAATTTACCTACTTTTGACATCTATTTTAGAGAGATTAGCAGGTGTTCGCGAGTTCATATCTGCTACTCACGTTATATTTTAAGTTTACCTGTTTTGGACTTCAATTTTTTAGAGATTAGAATGTGTTCGCGAGTTAACTTCCGGTACTCGAGTTATATTTAAATTTACCTACTTTTGACTTCTCTTTTGCAGAGATTAGCAGGTGTTCGCCATTCCACTTTTGGAACTCAAGTTATATTTTAAATTTGCATGCTTTTAACTTTTCTTTTGTAGAGATTAGTTGGTGTTTGCATGTTCACTTCAGGTACTCGCGTTATATTTTAAATTTACCTGCTTTTGACTTCTTTTTGCATAGATTAGCTGGTGTTTGCGAGTTCACTTCAAGTACTAGTATTATATTTCAAATTTACTATCCTTTAACTTCTCCTTTCTAGAGATTAGCAGGTGTTCATGAGTAAACTTCTGATACTCACATTATATTTTAAATTTACCTGCTTTTGACTTCTCTTTTGTAGAGATTAGCAAGTGTTTGCGAGTTCACTTCAGGTACTGACATTATATTTTAAATTTACCTGCTTTTGACTTTTCTTTTGGGGAGATTAGAATATTTTCCCGAGTTCACATCAGGTACTCGTATTATATTTTAAATTTACATGCTTTTGACTTCTCTTTTGAAGAGAATAGTAGGTGTTCACAAATTCACTTCAGGTACTCATGTTATATTTAAAATTTTCCTACTTTAACTTCTCCATTATAGTGAGTAGCAGGTGTTCGTGAGTTCACAGCATGTACTCGCGTTAAATTTTAAATTTACCTGCTTTAGACTTCCCTTTTATAGAGATTAGCAGGTGTTCGCAAGTTAACTTCACGTAGTCGCGTTATATTTTAATTTTACCTTCTTTTAACTTTTATTTTGGAGAGATTAGTAGGTGATCACGAGTTCACATATGGTACTCGTGTTATATTTTAAATCTACTTGTTTTTGACTACTCTTTTATAGAGATTTGTAGGTGTTCGCTGTCAAAAAGAGGCACATCTTGTGTGTACCTGAATTGCTTTTGCAAAATGAAGAAGACTTGAATGTCTTTTATTGAGTCTCTGCAAAATAGAGGTGAGAGGATGTATATAAGGAAAATAACTTGCAAGTACCTGAAGTAAACTCGCAAGCACCTGTTAACCTCTACAAAAGGAAGAGTAAGCAGCATATGTGAAAAAAAAAGTAAGTTGTAAGTACCTGAAGGGAACTTTCTAATATCTGTTAATCTTTGCAAAAAGAAGAGTAAGAAGCAGATATGAAAGGAAATAATTTGCAAGCACCTGAAGTGAACTTGCTAATATCTGCTAATCTCTACAAAAGGAAGAGTGAGAAGCAGATATGAAAGAAATAATTCACAAGTACCTGAAAGGAACTAGCTAATATCTGCTAATCTCTATAAAAGGAGAGTGAGAAGCAGATATGAAAGGAAATAATTTGCAAGTACCTGAAGGGAACTTGCTAATATCTGCTAATCTCTGTAAAAAGAAGAGTGAAAAGCAGATATAAAAAGAAATAATTCGCAAGCACATGAAGAGAACTTGTTAATATCTTCTAATCTCTGCAAAAAGAAGAGTGAGAAGCAGATATGAAAGGATATAATTCGCAAGTACCTGAAGGTAACTTGCTAATATCTATTAATCTCTGCAAAAAGGAGAGTGAGAAGCAGATATGAAAGGAAATAATTCTCAAGTACTTGAAGGGAACTTGCTAATATCTACTAATCTCTGCAAAAAGAAAAGTGAGAAGCATATATAAAAGGAAATAATTCGCAAGCACCTGAAGTGAACTTGCTAATATCTACTAATCTCTGCAAAAATAAGAGTGAGAAACAGATATGAAAGGAAAATAATTCGCAAGCACCTGAACTGAACTTGCTAATATCTACTAATCTCTACAAAAAGAAGAGTAAGAAGTAGATATGAAAGGAAAATAATTCGCAAGTACCTGAAGGGAACTTTCGAACATCTGCTAGTCTCTGCAAAAAGAATATTAAGAAGCAGATATGAGAGAATTATAACTTGCAAGTACCTGAAGGGAATTGCGAATGTTAACATTTGATACGGTATGGAAGATATAATTGGATATCATAAGGAAATGTCTGACAAACCCTGCTATTAGCAAAATAAAAAACTGAGTAGAATCGAATAGAGATCAAATAATAATAATGATCTTCTTGCATGATCAGATATGATGTCCATGATATGAAATCCAAATCAACCAAACGAAGCCATATTGATTAGACTTCAATAGCATGGCTCATCGATAAATAGAACCAGATTCCTCGATTGAATAATATATGCCAAGAATAAGCATAGTCAATCGTCAGTGGATAGAGCTTCATGGAAGCAGAGTATATAAAGTGAGAATATGTGAGAAGTATAATGCCAAAAATCCTTTGGAGAGGTTGAGGTTAACCTGTTGACCTAAAAGAAGGCAGCTTTGTAGAAAAGCAGACTAACCGTTATCCGCCGGAATGGCACAAAAAAGGAAAAAATGTGGACGAACCGCGCTCCCTCGGAAGGGCTCTAAAAGAAAACATATAATCCTGATAAGGAGATGATGGATACACTACTCTCATGCCTTAGGAAACAAGCTACGATGATCATTTTGGACATGTGCGCCAAGTGGTCTATAGAATTGCTCGCTAGGAAAGATCAGCGATATTGTGGGTCCCCTGAAGCCCGACTTGAGAGTACCTTGGAGTGTTCGATTACCACAACGTGAGATGATCAATAAGGACATGTTAACCCGGGGGCCATTGCTCGCTTAAGGAAGATCATCTTAGCTGTAATAATATCCCAAGCAGAGCACAATAGATCTAACACATGGAACCTCCCTTGATGCACATTTTGTGTTTGATACTGGCTAGGATCCGAACCCTGAAGTCCACCTGCATAGATTGGATGGCTCCCACTGCACATATACGAACACTCCCTGCTATATGTGGTCATCGTGGTGTAAGGCCAGAAAACGACCTATGCGGGGACAAGCAAGACTTGGCGATATCTCGTCGGTTCAGTGATCCCTTTGTCAAAGAGAAAATATAGAGGAGACACTCAAAAAAGGGAAAAGTGTTAGTACGAGATCTCTGATGTAAAATATATTGAGATGAATGAAAGAGAGTTTTGAAATGTCCTGAACATATGTAAGAAAAATGTTCAATATGGAGAAAAATACCGATCAGCCATGTTTGTGAAGAGCTTTTGGAATTGCCATGTCCTTCTTGACTTCTAAATAGATTTCCCAGGGCGCAGTCGTCATTAGCATCAATGGTTTCAACAAAAATGAAGTTGGTGTCATCATTGTTTTGGCTCACTCCTTTTGAGCAGAAAGGAATTTCTGCTACTTCTTTGCCTTTTGAAGTTGACGGGTTAGAATGGTCATCCTTCGAAAATAGGTAACGTATCTTACGATGCCTCAGCATCTTCTGCACAAATTGACGAAATGCTCGACAATTTTTGGTTGGGTGCCTTTCTCTTTATGGAATTCACAGTAGGGATCCAAGTCTTTAGATCTTTGATCAGGGGGTTGGTAAGGACTTTTATAACTTGTCTTGCCTTTCATGACTTGGGCAACTTGCTGCATAATCTGGACTAATTCAGATTCAGGCAAGTCATCATCTGAATGCTGATAAACTGAAGCTTCCTGTGGAGCTAGTGCCAAATAAGGAGTGGGGGCTAGCAATGGTAATTTCTATTTAGGGAGTGATCTTTACTTGGGAAGAGGTGTTGATGACGTCAGAAACTACTTCCTCTCCTTACTTGTGGTTGAAAGTCCTTTCGGGGAGACTTTGAAGGTTTCACATATCAAGAAGTGGGATCTTTCTCTACTATAAGCCTGGATATGTAGTTAGGATTACTCTTATCACCCTGTATGTATAATTAGGCAAGACTGATCATCTCTTGATACGTCCTTGTCACTCGGATGTTAGCCTCGAATTTTAGTGGTCCTTCTCTTAAACCACTTATCAGAGCGACTCGATAAATTTCTTGATCAACATTTTCAATGTCAAGAATCTCTCTCTGAAAAAGATCAAAAAAATGAGCTCAAGTCTCATTTTCTTACTGCCTAATCTCAAACAAGGCTTCAGGACCGCCTTTCCTCTTGCTAGAGGTAGAGAATTTGAGCAGAAGTTCCCTTCACAGATCAGCAAAGGAAGCGATGGATTGAGGGCGCAATCCATAGAACCACACCCTCACTTGTCCATCAAAGGACGTTAAAAGGAGCTTGCACCTCGTAGCATCTGTAAGGGTCTTGAGAGCGATGGCTGTTTCAAAAACTTGTATGTTTGCCATCAGATTAGATTCTCTAGTATATATTGGTAACCGTGACTCTCTAAAATTAGCTGGAGTTGGCTCATACCTCACACTCTCTATAAACGGAGATAGCCCTTCCTGCTCCCCTAACACATACGAGAAAGTAAAGAGTGGGCATATGGTGTAGTTGAAAAAGGTGAGAGTGGATAGGAAGGAAAAGTTGTTGTGGGAGGAGCATACATAGGAGCTGAAGAGTAGGGGTGACTCCCCTGAAAATTCAGAAATCTTGCTGGACTTTCCCGGGCAGCTTCTCGAAAGAAATTTTGACGAACTATGAACTCCTCATTTTGAGATTGCAAGAGACCTGCGGCATGCACTTATGGATAGGTTAGTGGATAGGCAGGAGGATAGACCGACGAATAGGCCAAAGGATAAGTTTGTGGATTCTCCAATGTTTGTTTGGATTAACTGGAGGAATTGATGTTGCTGTAAATTACACCTCTAATCGCTGTGTAATAGCAGCAAGAGTACGGTTGATTGCCTGAAATTGTTGGGCTATTTCTCGTCACGACTGCTCCAAGGATTCCCAGAGAGAATCTTCACTAGGACTTGGAGGAACAAGGTTCTCAGTACGTTGATGATTTGTCATGTCTAACCATTGGTTTTCACAGTCTGTTCGAGATCTGAAGGTCACGTGTTAATTGTTGATTCGGAAATGTCGCACCAGCTGATTACGGGTGTTCGGTCTCACGAGCTAGGTGGAGAGATTGCGGGGATAGGGGAGAGGTTGGCGAGGAACTCTCGAGCAGCCGGTTACTTTAACGGTTAGGATTGGAGGTTGATTCCGAGAGAGGAGAGGAGAGGGGGACGCTGGTAGCGACAACAACAGACTTCACCCACCGCGGTTTAAATGTCACTATTGCGACGGGATTTCCTTCAATTATGAATCAGTATTATAGCTTGAGTTGAGTCCTTTACATCAAAATATAAATGGTATAAGGGGAAGTTGGTGGCTAGAGGAAAGAGGTGCCAGAGGACGCGCGGTTTGACCAAAGAGGCTGGCAGACCTCGCGGATAGCTGATCTCACAGCTCGCTAATCTAGGCCGAGCGGACTGCGAAATCAGGCGAAGAAAACTGTTAAGGTCGCTGAATCCAAGGTCGGGAACCAGGCCCAAATGACTTAACCATGCGGATGGGCAATCAGTACGCGGGCAGAAAAGCTGAGACTGCAGGGCTTGCTATGCTGGTTGGTCCTCTACCCTCGTGTGTGTGTCCCCAATAAGAGGTATGGGCATCTAATTATAGGCCTGAGGAGGTGACGTTCTTGGTATCGTTACCCTCGGTATGTCGTTTAGTTGTGCTTGTAAATAAGGAATAAGCCAAGTCCGCGCCATGTTGCTTGGATAGGAATATGTATAGAACTGATTTATTGTTGGCGTACTGCGATGAGTCCACCTCTCCTGCACTAAGAGAGCCCGCGACAAGCTATGCGTGCTGAGGAGTAGTTCACCTGCAGCTGGGATTAAGCGGGTGCTGGGAGCTGGAGTGCTCTTGGCGGACTGCATAATTAGTCTGCCTGGCTCACTACAGACATGTTGAGTAGGTAGCCTCCTAGTGGAGGTTTGTCCCCCTTGCTGGGCGACAAGAGATTGGAAACCTGGTGAATAATATAGAGCAGGTCGCGCATGTTGTTAAATGAAGTGAGTCTGCCTCCTCATTACAGGCTAGAGTTGAATCTACTTTGTGTTCTGCGGTTTGGTAAAGAGTATTTGGTTCTACTGCCAAGCCCTTCCTCAGGCGGACTGAGACTGAGTTCGCCACTTGCAAGAGGACAAAATGGTTGGTAGCCGACTGGGTGACCTGGAGGACTAAAGGAGCAAGTCGCCCCTGCTGCTGAAGTCCGTCTCCTGTTGGATGGATAGGCTTGTTGCCCATACTGGGCGACCTGACTCTTATCGCTTGGGCGATATTATGGGTTGTCGCCCTCTGTTGGTCGACTTGGTGGCAGGTTGCCTACATATTGGTGGACTGGGATGTAGAAGAGAACTGTCCGCACCTGTAGAAAGGGTGGTTGCCTGGCGATAACATAGCCTTGCTATTCGGGCGACCTACAAGAGCGGGCAGAAGAGCAGATCGCACCTCTCTATCGAGCATATGGTTATAGAGCGGTTGGGCTATTAGAAATATGAGTCCGCCACTTAGTTAGGTAGTCCGCACCTGTTAGAGTAGAGAGAACTATTGTGCGGTTAGCCGATCCAACCGCACGGCCTACAGGGGCGGACTGTGGAAGCAGTCCGCAACCGTTACAGAACAAACAGCTGTTGTGCGACCTAGGCTGTTAGATTGGGGAGACCGCCCTAGCCGCGTGGCCTGCGTGGATAGAAGAGCCTATCCGCCATACCCAAAGACGGATGAGACAGGTCGTGACCTCTAATGGGAACCTGAAGCAGGCCATGACTTGCAAGCTAGCTACCATGGAAGGGATCATCGATTTCTGGGTTAACATTCGCGAGTTCACTTCAGATACTCGCTTTATATTTTAAATTTATCCGCTTTTGAGCTCTCTTTTGGAGAAATTAGCAGGTGTTCGCGAGTTCACTTCAACTACTCGCAATTTATTTTAAATTTACCTACTTTTGACTTTTCTTTTATTGAGATTAGCAGGTGTTCGCGTGTTAATGTTAGGTACTCGTGCTATATTTTAAATTTACATGCTTTTGACTTCTCCTTTGTAGAGATTAGCAGGTGTTCACGAGTTCACTTCAGTTACTCACGTTATATTTTAAATTCTCCAACTTTTGACTTCTCTTTTGGAGATATTAGCAGGTGTTCGCATGTTTGCTTCAAGTACTCACGTTATATTTTAAATTTACCTGCTATTGACTTCTCTTTTGAAGAGATTAGCAGTTATTCATGAGTTCAATTCAGGTACTCGCGTTATATTTTAAATTTACTTGCTTTGAACTTCTCCTCTAAAAGATTAGCAGGAGTTCACGAGTTCACTTCAGGGACTCACATTATATATTAAATTTACCTACTTTTTGACTTCTCTTTTGCCGAGATTAGCACGTGTTCGCGAGTTCACATCCGGTACTCCCGATATATTTTAAGTTTACCTGTTTTTACTTTCTTTTATAGAGATTAGCAGGTGTTCGCAAGTTCAATCCAGGTACTCGTGTTATATTTTAAATTTACCTTCTTTTGACTTCTTATTTCCTGAGATTATTGGTGTTCGCGAGTTAACTTCTGGTACTCATGTAATATTTTAAATTTACCTATTTTTGACTTCTCTTTTGTAGAGAATAGAATGTATTTATAAGTTAACTTCAGGTACTCTTGTTATATATTAAATTTACTTGCTTTTGACTTCTCTTTTGGAGCAATTAGAAGGTTTTTGCAAGTTCACTTTCGGTACTCGCGTTGTATTTTAAATTTACCTGATTTTGACTTCTCTTTTGAAAAGATTGGAACGTGTTTGCGAATTCACTTCAAGAACACATGTTATATTTTAAATTTACCTACTTTTGACTTCTCCTTTGTAGAGATTAGCATGTGTTCGCGAGTTGACATTAGGTACTCGCATTATATTTTAAATTTCCTCCTTTTGACCTTCCTTTTGTAGAAATTAGCACGTGTTCATGAGTTCACTTAAAATACATGCATTATATTTAAAATTTACCCTCTTTTGACTTCTCTTTTGCATTGATTAGCAGTTGTTTGAGAGTTCACTTCAGGTACTCGCATTATATTTTAAATTTACCTGCTTTCGACCTCTCTTTTATAAAAAATAGCAGGTGTTCGCGAGTTCACTTCTACTACTCGTGTTATAATTTAAATTAACCTACTTTTGGCTTCTCTTTTATAGAGAATTGCAAGAGTTCGTGAGTTAACTTCAGGTATACTTGTTATATTTTAAATTTAACTGCTTTTGGCTACTCCTTTGTAGAGATTTGCAGGTGTTCTCGAGTTCACTTCAGTTACACGCGTTATATTTTTAGTTTAATTGCTTTAAACTTCTCTTTTGGAGAGATTAGCAGCTGTTCACGAGTTCAGTTTAGGTACTCATGTTATATTTTAAATTTACCTGCTTTTGACTTCTCTTTTGGAGAGATTAGCAGGTACTATTGAGTTCACTTCAGGTACTCGCAATATATTTTAAATTTAATTGCTTTTTACTTCTCATTTGCATAGATTAGCAGGAGTTCACGAGTTCACTTCAGGTACTCACATAATATTTTAAATTTACATTCTTTTGACTTCTCTTTTGCAGAGATTAGCAGGTTTTCTTGTGTTCACATCCGGTACTCCCGTTATATTTTATGTTTACCTACTTTTGGCTTCTCTTTTATAGAGATTAGCAGATATTCACGAGTTCACAGCAGGTGCTCGCAATATATTTTAAATTTACCAGCTTTTGAATTCTGATTTCCAGAGATTAGTAGGTGTTCGCGAGTTAACTTCTAGTACTCGCATTACATTTTAAATTTACCAGTTTTTGGCTTCTCTTTTGGAGCGATTTGAAGGTTTTCACGAGTTCACTGTCGGTACTTGCATTATATTGTAAATTTACCTGCTTTTGACTTCTATTTTGCAGAGATTAGCAGATGTTCGCAAATTTACTTCAGGTACTCATGTTATATTTTAAATTTACCTGTATTTGATTTCTCCTTTGCAGAGATTAGCAGGTGTTCACGAGATCACTTCATTTACTTTTGTTATATTTTAAATTTACCTGCTTTTGAATTCTTTTTTACAGACATTAGCAGTTGTTCGCGTGTTCACTACTGGTACTCGCGTTATATTTTAAATTCTCCAGCTTTTGACATCTCTTTTGGAGAGATTAGCAGGTGTTCGTGAGTTCACTTTAGGTACTCGCGTTATATTTTAAATTTACGTGTTGTTGACTTCTCTTTTGGAGATATTAGCATATACTCATGAGTTCACATCAGTTACTCACGTTATATTTTTAAATTTACTTACTTTTGACTTCTACTTTATATAGTTTAACACGAGTACACGTGTTCACTTTAGGTGCTCGTATTATATTTTAAATTTACCTGCTTTTGAATTCTGTTTTGCAGAGATTAGATTGTGTTCGCGTGTTCACATCTGGTACTCCCGTTATATTTTAAGTTTACCTGCTTTGCCTTCTCTATAATAGAATTAACAGGTGTTCGCACGTACACTCCAGGTACTCTCATTATATTTTAAATTTACCAGATTTTGACTTCTTATTTCCAAATATTAGTAGGTGTTTGTGAGTTAACTTTTTGATACTCGCGTTATATTTTAAATTTAGCAGTTTTTGACTTCTCTTTTGCAGGGATTAGAAAGTGTTCTAGAGTTAACTTCAGGTACTCATATTATATTTTAAATTTACCTATGTTTGACTTCTATTTTACAGAGATTAGAAGGTTTTTGGCAGTTCACTTCCAATACTCGCATTATATTTTAAATAAACCTGCTTTGGCTTCTATTTTTCAAAGCTTTGCAGATGTTCTCGAATTTACTTCAGGTACTCACGTTATATTTAAAAATTACCTGCTTTTGACTTCTCCTGTGTAGATATTTTCAGTTGTTCGCGAGTTCACTTATAGTACTCGTGTTATTTTTTAAATTTAATAGCTTTTGACTTCTTCTTTGCATAGATTAGCAGGAGTTCATGAGTTCACTTCAGATACTCGCGTTATATTTTAAATTTACCTACTTTTGACTTCTCTTTTGCAGAGATTAGAAGGTGTTCACGATTTCACTTCAGTTACTGATGTTATATTTTAAATTTACCAGCTTTTGACTTCTCTTTTGTAGATATTAGTTGGTGTTCACATGATCACTTCAGGTACTCACATTATATTTGCAATTTACCTACTTTTCGATTCTCTTTTGTAAGGATTAGTTGGTGTTCGCATGTTCACTTCATGTACTCTTGTTATATTTTAAATTTACAAGCTTTTGACTTCTCCTTTGTAGATATTTGCAGGTGTTTGTGAGTTCACTTCAGGTACTCGCATTATATTTCAAATTTACATGCTTTTGACTTTTCCTTTACAAATATTTGCAGTTACGTGAGTTAACTTCTAGTACTCGCATTATATTTTAAATTTTTATGATTTTTACTTCTCTTTTATGGAGATTAGCAGGTGTTTGCGAGTTCAGTTCAAGTACTCGCATTATATTTTAAATTTACTTGCTTTTCACTTCTCTTTTGAGAAGATTAGTAGGTGTTCGTGAGTTCACTTCAGGTACTCGAATTATATTTTAAATTTACTAACTTTTGACTTCTCTTTTGGAGAGATTAGGAGGTATTCATGAATTCACATCAAGTACTCGTGTTATATTTTAAATTTACCTACTTTTGACTTCTCCTTTGCGGAGATTAGCAGGTGTTCGTGAGATCACTTCTAGTACTCGGTTTATATTTTAAATTTACATGATTTTGACCTCTCTTTTGTTGAAATTAGCAGGTGCTCGCGAGTTCACTTCAACTAATCGTGGTACATTTAAAATTTACCTACTTTTGAATTCTCTTTTATTGAGATTAGCAGGAGTTCGCGAGTTGACTTCAGGTACTCGTGCTATATTTTAAATTTACGGGCTTTTGACTTCTCCTTTGTATAGATTAGCAGGTGTTCGTGAGTACACTTAAGCTACTCGCGTTATATTTTAAATTCACCTACTTTTGACTTCTCTTTTGAAGAGATTAGCAGATGTTCGGGATTTCACTTCAGGTACTCACGTTATATTTTAAATTTACCTGGTTATGACTTCTCTTTTGGAGAGATTAGCAGGTATTCGTGAGTTCACTTTAGGTGCTCGTGTTATATTTTAAAGTTACTTGCTTTTGACTTCTCCTTTGCATAGATTAACAAGGGTTCATGAGTTCACTTCAGATAATCGCGTTATATTTTAAATTTGCCTACTTTTAACATCTCTTTTGTAGAGATTAGCAGGTGTTTGCGAGTTCACACCTGGTACTCCCATTATATTTTAAGTTTACATTCTTTTGACTTCTCTTTTATAGAGATTAGCAGCTGTTCGCGAGTTTACTCCAGGTACTCGTGCTATATTTTAAATTTACCTTCTTTTGAGTTCTTATTTCCAAATATTAGTAGGTGTTCGCGAGTTAATTTCTGGTAATCCCGTTAAATTTTAAATTTACCTGATTTTGACTACTCTTTTGTAGAGAATAGAATGTGTTCGCGAGTTAACTTCAGGTACTCGTATTATATTTTAAATTTACTTGCGTTTAACTTCACTTTTGGAGAGATTAGAAGGATTACGCGAGTTCACTTCCGGTACTCGCGTTATAGTTTCAATTTACCTTCTTTTGACATCTCTTTTACAGAGATTAACAGGTGTTTGTGAATTCACTTCAGGTACTCGCGTTATATTTTAAATTAACCTGCTTTTGACTTCTTCTTTGTAGAGATTAGCAAGTGTTTGCGAGCTCACTTAAGGTTCTCAAGTTATATTTTAAATTTACATGCTTTTGACTTCTCCTTTGCATATATAAGCAGGAGTTCACGAGTTCAGTTCACGTACTCGCATTATATTTGAAATTTACCTGCTTTTGACTTCTCTTTTGCAGAGATTAGATAGTGTCCAGGAGTTCACATCTGGTACTCTCATTATATTTTAAATTTACCTACTTTTGACATCTCTATTGTAGAGTTTAGTTGATTTTCGCATGATCACTTCAAGTACTCGTGTTATATTTTAAATTTACCTGCTTTGGACTTCTCCTTTCTAGAGATTAGCTGGTGTTTGTGAGTTCAATTAAGATACTCGCATTATATTTCAAATTTACCTGCTTTCGACTTCTTCTTTCCAAAGATTAGAAGGTGTTCGCTAGTTAACTTCCGGAACTCGAGTTATATTTTGAATTTACTTGCTTTTAACTTCTCTTTTGTAGAGATTAGAAGGTGTTTGCGAGTTTACTTCAAGTACTCGTGTTATATTTTAAATTTACCTATTTTGACCTCTCTTTTGTAGAAATTAGCTTGTGTTCGCGAGTTCACTCCAGGTACTCGCATTATATTTTAAATTTTTCAGCGTTTGACTTCTCTTTTACAGAGATTAGTTGGTGTTCGCGAGTTAACTTCAGGTACTCATTTTATATTTTAAATTTACATGCTTTTGAATTCTCTTTTGCATAGATTAGTAGGTATTCACAAGTTCACTTTAGGTAGTCACGATATATTTTAAATTTACCTGCTTTTGACTTCTCTTTTGGAGAGGTTAGCAGGTGTTCGCGAGTTCACTTCAGGTACTCGTGTTATATTTAAAATTTACCTGCTTTTGACTTCTCTTTTGGAGAGATTAGCACTTATTCGCGCGTTCACTTCATGTACTCAGGTTATATTTTAAATTTACTTGTTTTGACTTCTCCTTTGCATAGATTAGCTGGAGTTCATGAGTTCACTTTAGGTACTCGAGTTCACATCAAGTACTCACATTATATTTTAAATTTTTCTGCTTTTGACTTCTCTTTTATAGAGATTAGGAGGTGATCTCGAGTTCACTCTAGGAACTCACATTATATTTTAACTTTACCTGTTTTTGACTTCTCCTCTCCAGAGATTAGTAGATAATCTAAACTATTCTACCACAGCACAATAAACTAATCTATCACAGCACAAAAATATAGGCAACCAGACGACACATGATATTTATAGTGGTTCCCCAACCTAGGTACATCCACTCTTCTACCACCCTGGTAGGAATCCACTAGCAGGTTTTTGATCAGGTGACTGCCAACAACAAGATCTATTTCCAGGGAGATTCCATAACCCTTTGAGCTTTTGATCAGGTGCCCAAAAACCAAGAATTAACTTTTGAAGGGATTTAATAAACCCTTTTACAAGAAGAGGGGAGATAGGTGATGTTGTCTTCTCTTTCTCTAATCAACAGAGAAGACTTAGTGGATTGTTGTTGTCAAGAGCTCCTTCTAAAATCACTTGGAGCCTTGCACAGTGTGTAGGACTTTTGCCTTGTCTTAAAATGATGTCCAGGGACTTCTAACTGATTGAATGATTGTTGTCCTTGACTGTTTTTGGAGAGAAGTTGAAGAAGACTCTTGATCTTTGTTTGTTGTTCTTCTTCAATCTTCAGTAAGATCAAGGTGAAAACAGGTTGTTTTCTTCACAGAGAATTTCTGAGAGTTTTTCTGTATTCTCTGGTTCTGCATATTGCTATCTCTCTATATATGTGTATCACTGCTTGTTGTAGACTGAAAAGAGAAAATCTCTTTTATATTATGCAGTTGAAATCTCCTTTGAAATTTGAATCTCAAGCATCGATTACTGATTGTCTGGAGAATGAAAATCGGCTGGAGAATATTATCTTTAATGATTTTCCCCAACTGTCCCAATAAATTAAGTAATTAACATGATGAAGACCATAATTAATGCTGCCAATAACGGCTATATTCAGAGAATATGAGCATTAATTACTCAGGAGATTACTGCTAAATAATATATGGAATAAGGATAAAAATGAGGAAAAAATCTAAGTCAGGCTTGGACAGGATTCATCGACCTTTGAACAGATTTCGTCGACTGGAGATCCAAGTTCATCGAGCTGAGAAATCCTGTTCATCGACCTGAGAAAACCTGTTCGTCGACCTGAGCACAGCGAACTGCATTCTGGAGATAACTTGCCTAATTTGTGCTCCAAGTTCGTCGAGATGATAATCTGTCTTCATCGAGATGAGTTCTGCGAAAGGAATCTAGAAAGAATGTGTTGAAGGTTGAACTCCAGACTTCATCGACCTGAGCTCGAATATCATTGAGCTCAACTCAGAGAATTGATTCTGAGTTCGTCGATCTACGATGGACAATCGTTGAGCTGAGTTCGACGAACGTCGAACTTATATACTGAACTTTGATTTCTTTTAAGTCATGAGTCTCCTGAACTCTTCTGTTGGCTGGTCCATCAAGGTTGAACCTAATGACTTAGCCAAAACTCTAAGACTCAAAGACATGACCCTGGCTATACATTGTGGGTCAAACTCATCCTAATTAGTGAACCTAGCCCAAATCCAAACAAGGGATCCAACAATCTACCCCTATTTGTGTGAGGTCACTAAAACAAATGAAAGAAAAACAATCACAAAGCAAAATAAATATATCTGGCAGAAAATTAAAACATTCTGCAGATATGTACATAGATAGTAGCTTTGTGACAGTTATAACAAATAAAGTTCAGAAGGAAAACTAGACAAAATATCACTTGTTCATGTTTGCCTTTCCTCTATCAGCTTTTTCAGTTTGCTCAGAGGGCTGTGTGAATTTGATTTCTCTATTGGGATTAGCTACTTCTCTTCTAGACATTATCATGTCGGCAGCTCCAATTATATTGAGAGAAGTACCTCTGGGTACCACAGCCTCTGGATGCAAGTTCATATAAGCATCTACATTGAAAAATTTATTAGCCTTATCATACCTTTTAAGTTCTTCTTTCCTGTAGGTTGACATTGTAGTGTATTGTGATGGATCTCTTCCTTCAGCTTTGGCTTTATTAATCATGGAGAGTCCAACAAGTTCTTGAAATATGGCCATTCTTGCAGTATTTTCTTGTTCTGGATTTACAAATGGAATTGGTGGTGATTCTGGCCTTTTTGGACTGTTGTCTTTTTCAGCTTTATCACTTTCAGATATTTTCTGGTACTGTTGTTGCTTCCTGCTGCTTGAAGAATATCTCTGCTGACTACTTCCTTGAGATTTTGAAGATCTACCTTGATGTCTTTGATAAGTTTGATCATAGGAGGTAGATCTCTGAGAAATGCTTCCTAAAGCACCAGCTGCTGGAGGAGGAGGAGGAGGAGGACCTCTCCAATTCTTTTGAGAAGGAGGAGGAGGAGAGAACCTTCTGCTCTTCTTCCTGGCTTTCTGCTCATTCTTGGATAGCCACATCCATGAGGGCATCCCTGGGTAAGGTGTGATATTCTGCAAGATGTAGTAGGGAGTATCATGGGTTGGATTTAGTTTGAGAGCAGCTTTAGGAACAACCTTTCTTTTCTTTAGAGCTTTCTTCTTAGCCTTAGAACTATCAGATTCGTCAGAATCATCATCATAATCTTCATCATTAGAAGATCCTTGAGGATTGTCATATAAGACATCAATGGCCTTCAGAATATCTCTAGATATCTGCTTTCAAGCCTGAGGCTGTACTAGAGGTTCTGCAACTTCTGGAACTACTATTTCAACAACATTTTCAAGAACAGTTAAGCTTTCTTCTGCTATGTCAGCCATAATGATTTCATCTAGGTCTAGTTGGGGACTATCATCCATCTTATATGTAGGAGGTGAGATACCCTTTTTAGGAGAAATAGCCTTGGGGGCTGAAACTGATTCAAGAACATTCTCAATCATATTCTTCTATGAATACTAGAACTGCAAAACTGGTCTTGAGTTGCATAGCAACTGCAGGACTTATTGGAGAAGAATATGGTACACTAGCTTTAGATAACTGTGAGCAAATTTCTGGAAGATAATTTAAATGAACTGTATCAAAACAATTTAATAAATTGTAAACATCTATTGTGGGATTGACAATGCAATCACCCACAGTCAAAACTTGTGAAATTTCTATAGTTGTATATGTACATAATATATCAACTGTTACTGTCTCAGCCACTGTAAGCATATATACATCAGTCTCTGCATCTGCAGGCTCAACTATCTGCAAAATTTCTGCTACTGCAGTTGCTGTTGGAGCTGGAACTGCTTATTCATTGAGCATCTCCCCTTACTTGATTTCAGTGGATAGTGGAACCAGGCCCCTAGAAGAATAAGGGATAGAGGAGGCAGCAAGGAGAGTAGCAAGAGAAGAGATGGAGGCAGCAAGAGGTATGATTGCCTCTACTATGAGTTGCCTGATCACTGGAGTGATGTGCTCTAGGATGGTGGAAAGGGAGGAAGAATCCATATCCATAAACTCTGGTGGAGTTTGTGTAGATACATATGGATGAGGAGAAGGAGTAACATCAGATGGAGTGACATCTGGCATGATGTCATCCTCTGAAGGTGATGCAGCAGGAGATGGTATTGGAGTGGAATTGTCATGTACAGGGGAAGTAGGTGTAGATGGTAAGGAGCTGAGCAGATTAAAAGTGTTGGATGACATGAATGTTTCAGGATTTATGTCATTTAGATGAGGTGGTAGTGGAGATGGAGTAGGTGTGATGTGTTCTGGAGATGGAACTGGTGTTGGTGGATGTATTGGTGAGGCATGTGGTTGTTGAGGAGGAGGTGATGACTGAGAAGAGGGAGGAGTTGTTATAGGAAGAGGTGTGGTTGAAGGAGTATGACAAATGGAAACTTCTTCAGCACCAGGGTGGGGAGTGGCTGCTACAGCCCTTGTGCCCTCAAAAGGTATGGAAGAGGAGGAACCCTTGGATGGCTTATTGATGGTCCTCTCCCACCTTCCAAATAAGGCACATGTCAGCCTTTTGGAGGCATTGATGAATATGGCCTGGAAGACCAGGGATTTAGATGCCTTTTCCTGGAGGAATATGCCGAGTACCCTTCTAAAACAAACTGCATTCTTATTGTTTTTCTTCTTAATCAAATCAAACAGCTGTTTTGCCCAATTAAATGCTTTCTTCTCAACCAGAGCACTCATCACTAGAAACTGGTGCCTGGTGATATGATCGTGGGTGGTATGTTTTCTCAGCAAAACCTTGCCAACTACATCGACTAAGAATTTGTTTTCAGACGACAAATTCTTCTTCAGTAGTTTATTTGGGTTCTCTCCAGTGTGACCCATTTTTATCAGCATAATTTCATATTCATCACTATCCATTTATATATCTTTATTTCCATTCATCAGACCGAAAATTTGGGTTAGTTTTGCAGGGGAAAGAGAAATTTGATTACCGAATATAATGCCGGTCATTGTATCTGCATCGGGTGTGGTGGAAGTGAACACCCATTCTCTAATCTCTATCATTGGTATCTTGATTCTGTGTGTCATGAAATTCTTCATATTTTGTTCATCAAAGAGTTTCAGAATGTCTAAGAATATCTAGTCTGTATGTTGGAAGGAATCAAAATCAATATCAAAACCCATATCGAACTTCATCACAGCCAGAGAGTTTGCCGGAATCGCCATTTGTTTGCCTGTAAAAGAAAATAGAGAGATCAAGTGCAAGGGGAATAGAAAGCGCGGGATGGAGATCGAAGAAAACCTAGATATATGGTTTTCAGAATATGAAGCGGCAGACTCCGTCTGATGAAAAATAAAAACTCTTCGATCTTGGTTCGATGAAATATTTTATTGACAAAATAATTTGTCGATCTTAGTCAGAAGAAGTGAAAACATTTCGTCGAGTTCAGTTCGACGAAAATTTTCTGAAGCAATATCGTCGATCTCCGTTCGACGAAAAGAGCTTCATACATAGATAGTTCGTCAATCTTAGTTTGACGAATTTCTCAAGAACTTTTCTCAATTCGTCGATCTCCGTTCGACGAACTTTGATAAATTCTTCGACCGCAGACTGAAATTTAAATTAAGGCCCCTCCATTGATCATACCTAGCTGATTTATAAAGAACAGATGGTTCCTCTCATCCATGGGTTTGTTGAAGATGTCTACTCTTTGCAAATCAGTGTAGATGTAGACAAGCTTAATTTTATTTTTGTCCACACACTTTCTAATGAAATGATGTCTGATGTCTATGTGCTTAGTTCTACTATGATGCACTGGATTTTGTGCAATGTAAATTTCACTTGTGTTATCACATAGTAAGGTTGAATTATTTAAGTTGAAGCCATACTCTAGAAGTTGGTTCTAAATCCACAGCATCTGGTAACAACAATAGGCTGCTGCTATGTATTCTGCTTCCACAGTTGAAGTAGACACAGATGACTGCTTTTTGCAAAACCAAGGCACTAGTCAAACACCAAGGAACTGGCATGTCCCTGAGGTACTTTTTCTGTCTACTTTACATCCAGCAAAGTCAGCATCTGAGTATCCAATCAACTCAAACTTTGACTTAGTTGGATACCAGAGTCCTAGACTAAGACAACTCTTTATATATCTTAAAATCCTTTTTAAGAAAATAAGGTGAGATTCTTTAGGGCTCACCTGGAACCTAGCACAAAGGCATGTAGTAAACATGATGTCTGGTCTACTTGCTGTAAGATATAGCAGGGACCTAACAATGACCCTATATAATTTCTGATCTACAAGTTTCCCATGTTTATCAGAATCAATTACAGTATTTCTAGCCATAGGTGTTTTCTTGGCTGAGGCATCTAACATCCCAAACTTTTTGATTACCTCCTTAGCATACTTAGACTTGGATATGAAGATGCCATCAGGTAGCTTCTTCACTTGGAGGCCAAGGAAGTAGGAGAGCACACCCATGCTACTCACTTCAAACTTTGAATGCATGATGTCAAAGAACCTCTTGCATAGTTTGCAATCTGTAGACCCAAAAATAATGTCATCTACATAGATTTGTACTAATAAGATTTGATCCTTATTTTGTCTATTGAACAATGTCCTATCTACAATGCCCGTAGAAAATTTATGCTCTAGAAGAAAGCTAGCTAAGGTTTCATACCAAGCTCTTGGAGCTTGCTTTAAATCATAGAGAGCATTGTGAAATTTAAAGACATAAGATGTATGAGTAGGAGAAATAAAACCATGTGGTTGCTCCAAATAAACTTCTTTTTTAAGTTCACCATTTAAGAATGCACTCTAGACATCCATTTGGTATACTTTGAACTTTTTATAGGCAGCATATGCAAGGAAGATTCTGATTGCTTCCAGCCTTGCAATAGGTGCAAATGTCTGGTCATAGTCAATCCCTTCCTCTTATTTGTAGCCTAGAGCAACCAGCCTTGCCTTGTTCCTTATGATAATACCTTGGGCATTTAGTTTATTTCTAAATACCCATTTAGTTCCAATAACTGGGTAGTCTTTTGGTCTTGGAACTAAATCCCAAACTCTGCATCTCTCAAATTGGTTGAGCTCCTCTTGCATTGTAATAATCCAGTGTGGATCTTGTTCAGGATCTTTAATGGATTAGGGCTCAATTTGAGATATGAAGCAGATATGTATCAAGTCTTGGTTGAGTTGATACCTGGTCTACACACCAACTGAAATGTATCCAATCACTTGAGATACAGGGTGATCTCTAAGTGTGACAAATTCAGTAGGTGGAGTTGGTTGAGCAATAGCTTGGGGAATTAATTCCTCTTGTGGAATTATAGCTATTGTTAGTTCTTCCCTGATTTTAGTGTCTTCATCTTCACTGTCTTCAGCAATATTTGGAGAATGATGGCTAACAACCTCATTGGTGAGGGTTAATTTATTCAGCTTCTCACATAAATGTGGTTCCTGCAAAGACTCACTAGTAGAAGGATTCTTCTCCATGTAAAACATGTTAGTTTCATCAAATGAAATATGGATAGATTCCTCAATTTTCATGGTAGATTTATTATAGACCCTATAAGCCTTGGTTACTTGGGAATATCCAAGAGAAATTCCAATTTTAGCCTTGGCTTCGAATTTTCTAATGTGTTTCTTATTATTGTTGTGAATGTAACATAAGCAAACAAAAATTTTGAAATAGTCTACTTTAGGTTTCTTCTCTTTAACTAGCTCATAAGGAGTCTTATTCTTAAGCTTTTGTATCAAACTTCTGTTCAGTACATAATTTGCTGTGCTCACAGCCTCTGCCCAAAAGGATAGGGGCATGTAAGCATCTGCAAGTAATGTGCCTGCAAATTCAATTAGGGTTTTTTTTCCTTTCAGCAACCCCACTTTGTTGAGGTGTTCTAGGAGCTGAGGAGCAGTGTATGATACCTTCGTTCTCACATAACTCTTGCATAAGAAGATACTCAAACTCAGTACCATGACCACTTCTGATCAATGCAACTGGAGTAGAGTACTCAATCTGTATGTTCTTGAGAAAATCTGTAAGAATCATGAATTTATCAGACTTAGATCTAAGAAAGAATACCCAAGTGAATCTAGAGAAGTCATCTACAATCACTAAAGTATAAGATTTCCCTCCTATACTTTGTACACCAATAGTGCCAAAAAGGTCCATATGTAGCAGGTACAATATTCTAGGTGAGTCACTTTTATTTACTATTTTAAAACTATTTTTAGTTTGCTTGCCTAACTGACATGCCCTACAAAAGCTTTCCTTCTTGTAGGGGCAAGAAGATAATCCTCTAACAAGGTTGTCCTTAGAGAGTTTAGCAATATTTTTCAAATTAACATGACCTAATCTCCTTTGTCAAAGGTCATTATTATTGCTAGTTGGTTAAATAGGCATATTTCTATTTTGGTAGACTTAAAATTTACTATGTAAATGTTTCCTAATCTAGTGCAAGTCAATACTACTAGGTTATCTACTGAAGTAATAATACATGAAGTTTTAATAAAGGATACCTGAAACCTTTCATCACAAAACTGACTTATGGAGTTGAGGTTATGCTTCAGTCCATTTACATATGCAACATTCCTGAAGGTGACAACTCCAATCTTGGCCTTTCCATATCCTTCAATCTGGCCACAATTGGAATCACCAAATATTACTTTAGGTCCTAACTTTGAATTATAGTTGATTAGGTTGTGCTTATTTCCAGTCATGTGTTTTGAACAGCCACTATCCAGATACCATTATTGCTCTGTGGTTGGATAGTCTTTCACATGCAAGGAAACAGATTAGCTGTTCTTGACCCAGGTTACCATGGGTCCTTCTTTCTTCACATAATTAAAGATGGAAATATAAGAATATTCTGGTTGATATTTATAACTTAATGGATGATATCTCTAGGTGGAATAATCCATTGATTAAAATTTTTTATGGATGATCTTGGTTGATTATTAGTTCTTAAAGGATTAAAGTTTCTGTTAAGATGAACTGCATTCGACGAATTTTGGTATATTTGTCGATCTAAGTTCGACGAATGGGGATGAGTTCGTCGAACTCCACTCAGAGAATGAAAGTATTCATTCTATGGGACACAAATTCGTCGATCTCTGTTCGATGAACCATACTAGTTTCGTCGATCGTAGTTCAACGAATAATTATAATAAAAATCTGCGTTCGGAGTTCGTCGACTTGAGTTCGACGAACTGTACATATTTCGTCGATCGGAGTTCGACGAAATTTGTTGAACATTGTTATAATTAGGACTTTTCTTATTCTTTTTCTTTTTCTTATTCTTTTATTTTAATTCAGTTTGTTTAACATTATTATCATTTTCTATCTTTTCTTTTCCTTTTTCTGAAACAAATTTTATAGGAGTTGTTAGTATATTCTTCTGAATTAGTGGGGGTTGGCTTGATGAAGCACCTAAGCCCAGCTTGCCATTTAGCCTGACATTCACTGTGCTTGTGATGTCCATCCACTTGATGCTTCTCCCATTTAGGAATTCTTCAAGTTGCCTTGCCTCAGCCAATTCAGTCTTTAGTTATATAATTTGTTCTTGAGTTAAAGTTAATTCATCTTTTAACTTAATATTTTTAGAAATAAATTTTTCATGATCAGTTTATTTTTATCTAAGTATTTTGATTTCTTTTTCAGAGTTTATTAAATCAATGCATAGTGATTTGAATTCAGTTTTGCAATTATCAGAATTGTAATCAAAGGAAGACAATACCTGATCTGTCTCTGATTCAAATGATTCTTTATTATCTGAATGTTCAGCTTCTGATGGACTGCAAGAGGCATTGATAGCCATGAGGCAAAATTCTCTTGCCTTTGCTTCTTATTCATCTTCACTGGAGTTAGAGGATGAAGATTCATCTTCAGTGTCACTTCAGGTCTCAGCCACAAAGCCCTTCTCTTTTCTCTTGTGCTCGCTGGAGGAAGGCTTGCAGTATTGATGCTTCCTGGTTTCTTTTTCTCTTCTTTTCTCCTTCTTTTGATTCTCAGGACACTCTGAGATAAAGTGTGCTGGCTTCCTGCACACAAAACAAACAACCTCTTTAGTGGGTGTTTTGTCATACATTGGTTTGTCATCCTGCCTAGATGACTTTCTTCTGAAGTCCTTCCTTGCCATTTTGTAGAATCTCTTAGCTAAGAGATTCAGAAGTTCTTCACTTGCTATTGGAGCTTCTGAATCCTCTGAAGCTTTAAAAGCTATACTTTGATCCTTTCTTGCTGGAGGGGGAGTCTTCTGCTCTTCAGCTTCTCTAGACTTTATTAGCTGCTCATACGACTTGAGCTTTCCTAGAAGAGATTTAGTAGAGATTTCATTCAAACTTCTGGCCTCCTTAATTGCCCATATTCTGGAATCTCATGAGCTTGTGAAGCACATGAGGATCTTGTCATTCACATCATTGAGAGTGATATCCTTATCCAGAGACTTTAGATCATTGATGATTGAGCTTAATCAGTTAAACATATCACTAACAGATTCTGATTCATCCTTCTTGAAATTTTCATTTTGGGAGATGAGGGTTGATCTCCTATCCTTCCTCTCATCAGCTGAACCGACAACCATCTGGTTGAGATAATTCCAGATAGCCTTGGCAGATGTGCATTCAGCCACCTTTTGGAATATGTCATCTAACATATTCTATGCTAGGATGTTCATGGCCTTTGCATCTGCTATTTTGGCCTTCTATTGAGCATCTGTCCACTTAGGTGGTGGAATAGCATGTGTACTTGAAGATGTAGTAGCAGCTGCAGGTTAAGGGGGACGTGTCAAAATAGAATTATATATGTCTTCATCAATAGAATTAATATAAAGCCTAATTCTTGTCTTCCAGATTGCAAACTTGTTCAGATTGCAGACTGGAGGTCTGGTGCTTGCATAATCCTTGTTCTGTACCATGATGTGAACTAAATAGAAAAACTAAGGAAAAAGAAAATCAGATCTAAGAAGGATCTTTTGGTTCAATATTAGCTTGTACAACCAAAGGAACACCCGTCTGATACCAATTGAAAGAAAGGGTTTAGATCTGATTTACTCTAGGGGGATGAATAGAGTAATTAAAACTTTTTGGCTGTTTTTAATATTATCAGAGTAAAGTAGTGATACCAGTAGTAGTAATAGAAAGGAAAGATAATCTAAACTAATCTACCACAGCACAGCAAACTAATCTATCTCCGCACAAATAAAATAGGCAACCAGACGACACAAGAAATTTATAGTGGTTCCCCAACCTGGGTACATCCACACTTCTACCACCCTGGTAGGAATCCACTAGTAGGTTTTTGATCAGGTGACTGCCACCAACAAGATCTATTTCCATGGAGATTTCACAACCCTTTGAGCTTTTTATCAGGTGCCCAGAAACCAAGAATAAACTTTTGAAGGGAGTTAATAAACCCTTTTACAAGAAGAGGTGAGAGAGGTGATGTTGTCTTCTCTTTCTCTAATCAACATAGAAGACTTAGTGGATTGTTGTTGTCAAGAGCTCCTTCCAAAATCACTCGGAGCCTTGCACGGTGTGTAGGTCTTCTGCCTTATCTTGAAATGATGTCCACGAACATCTGACTGATTGAAAGATTGTGATCCTTGAATGTTCCTTGAGAGAAGTTGAAGAAGACTCTTGATCTTTGTTTGTTGTTCTTCTTCAATCTTCAGTAAGATCAAGGTGAAAATAGGTTGTTTTCTGCACAGAGAATTTCTTAGAGTTTTTTTTGTATTCTCTGGTTCTGTATATTGCTATCTCTTTGTGTATGTGTATCACTACTTGTTGTCGACTGAAAAGATAAAATCTCTTTTATATTCTGCATTTGAATTATCCTTTGAAATTTGAATCTCAAGCATTGATTGTTGATTGTCTGGAGAATGAAAATTGGCTGGAGAATATTATCTTTAATGATTTTCCCCAACTATCCCAATAAATTAAGCAAGTAATTAACCTGATGAAGAACATAATCAATGTTGCCAATAATGGCTATACTTAGAGAATATGAGCATTAATTACTCATGAGATTAATGCTAAATAATATATGGAATAAGGACAAAAATTAGGAAAAACTCTAAGTCAGGCTTGGACAGGATTCGTCGACCTCTGAACAGATTTCATCGACCGGAGATCCAAGTTCGTCGAGCTGAGAAATCCTGTTTGTCGACCTGAGAAAACCTGTTCGTCGACCTGAGCTCAGTGAACTGCATTCTGGAGATAACTTGCATAATCTACGCTCCAAGTTCGTCGAGCTGAGTTCAGCGAAAGGTATCTGGAAAGAATGTGTTGAAGGTTGAACTCCAGACTTCGTCGACCTGAGCTCGAATATTGTCGAGCTTAACTCAGAGAATTGATTCTGAGTTCGTCGATCTTTGATCGACGATCGTTGAGCTGAGTTCGACGAACGTCGAACTTATATACTGAACTTTTATTTATTCTAAGTTTCAAGTCTCTAGAATTCTTCTGCTGGCTAGTCCATCAAGGTTGAACCTAATGACTTAGCCTAAACTCTAAGACTCAAAGACATAACCCTGGCTATATATTGTGGGTCAAACTCATCCTAATTAGTCAATCTAGATGAAATCCAAACTAGGGATCCATCACAGGCATGATGGATGAAGAACCCCTAGAGGAAGAATTGCCTCAACCTACAGAGGTAGCACCAGATGTTGTAGGGTTTGCTGGAGGGGGAGCAAGAAACCTTGTGTTCAGACACCTAATAGATCATTCAACTGATCAGATCATTGGAGAACCAGGCAATGGTGTTAGAATCAGAAGAGGTATAGCTAATGAGATTTTGTATCTCAGTTTTCTATCACAGGTTGAGCTGAAGAAGTTCAAAGAAGCAAACAAAGATGCATCTTGGGTCATGGTAATGTAAGAGGAGCTCAACAATTTTGAACGATGCAAAGTCCAGGAGCTAGTACCCAGACCAAAGAGAAAGAACGTGATCGACACCAAATGTATATTCAGAAAAACATTTGACGAACACGTAGTGATCATCAAGAACAAAGCCAAGCTTGTAGCTCAAAGATATAGACAAGTAGAGGGGATCGACTTCGAGTAGACATTTGTTTTAGTTGCTCAGCTCGAGGAGATCGGGTTGTTTCTTGCGTATGCCGCCCTCAAAGGCTTCACTGTCTACCAAATGGACTTGAAGTCTTGCATTCCTCAACGGGAATCTTAAAGAGGAAGTATACGTAGAGCAACCCCCAGGCTTTGTAAATTCTCAATTCCCTGACTATGTTTACTTTTTAAATATAGTATTATACGTTTTAAAGCAAGCTCCCTGAGCTTGGTATGAGACATTGTCTAGCTTTCTTCTTGAGAACAAGTTCATAATGGGAAAGATAAACAAGACATTATTTCTTAGGGAAGTTAAAGGCAAGATTCTGCTAGTGCAAATCTATGTCGACGACATCATTTTTGGTTCTATAGAATATAGCCTTTGCCAAAAGTTTTCTAAACTTATGTAAGGGAAGTTTGAAAGGAGCAGTACGGGCGAGCTAAAGTATTTCTTTGGACTTCAGGTGAAGCAATCTGAAGATGGAATTTTCATATCTTAGACGAAGTTCATCAAGGAGCTTCTTAAGAAATTCGGAATTGATAACGCATCCTCTATGAGGACTCTAATGGGTTCATCTGTGTCTCTGGACAAGGATAAGAAAGGGAAACCTTACGATGAAACCAAGTACAGAAGCATAATTGGATCCTTGCTATACCTGACTGCCAGTAGACCAGAAATAATGTTTTCAACATGTGTCTGCGCTAGATTTAGGATATTAAGATACCTTAAGGGTACAACCAATCTTGGCTTATGGTACCCAAGAAGTAATGATGTCAAGCTAATTTGCTTTTCAGATGCCGATTTTGCAAGTACCAGGGACGATAAGAAAAGCACTTCCGGGACATGCCAATTCCTCAAAAGACGACTTATTTCATAGAGCAGAAAGATGCAGAATTGTGTGGTGACTTCTACTGACGAGTCAGAGTATATCACTGTGGGTAGTTGTAGCGCACAGCTTCTTTAGATAGGGAATCAACTCAAAGATTATAACTTGAAGTTAAGAGAAATTCCGATGTATTGCGACTCATCCAGCTCAACAGCTATCACAAATAATCTAGTTTCCCACAGCCGGACCAAGCACATCGAGTTGCGCTACCATTTTATCCGGGAACATGTGGAGAACAAGGGCATAGCCGTCAGCTTTGTCCTGATAGACAAGCAAGTTATAGATATTTTCACGAAGCCGTTGGACAAGGCCAAGTTCTCCTTCTTCAAGGTAGAATTTGGTATGCTCAACATGGAGTCATGAAATGTTCATATTTGAAGTCAAGAATAAATTAAGCTCAGACTTTATATTTCTCTGAAACTTTACTATATTTTCGAAAAACTATTGGAGTTCTCAAAAGAAATTATTGGGCTTATTTCTCGAGAAATATTAGATTTCTCGAGAAAACTAAAAGGATTTCGCAGAAACCTTACTTCCTTCTCGAGAAACTTCAGATTTCCATGGAAACTTAAATAGATTTCATGGAAAATTCATTGACATCTCGATAAATGTCCAAACCTGCTTAACTAAAGTTTTGAAGAATTTCGACCGCCATTCCCAAGTGCGCCCTTCTTTATTCCTCAAAATTTTTAATTTGATATAAATAGAAGAGTCCATAAAATATCCAAATCAACAATTTCGAAAAAGCTTTCCCGAGAAAGTCATTTCATATCCACCTATGGCCTCCGCCGCTCTTCTCGTTAAACCCCGTATTTATTCTCCAAAATGTCAGTAACTTCTCATCTTCGTCAATCAATGGATCCTACTGTAAAAATTGGCATCGGCAGCGAGTTCGTTCAATCAGGTATCGAAGAAATCTTTGATGATTTCTAGAATGTTATTCTTCTTCTTGAATCTGCCGGCCTCACCTTCATCCTTGAGCATCTGTGCAAATTCCTGATTCCAGAAGTCGAAGAATTCTTCAAAAATGCAAAACTTAAACGGTCTAGGAAATTGCTAAAATGCCATGTCAAAGATGTGAAGATCAAGATGAAGACATCCTCTTTAACCATATTTCTGAGATTACCTTCTATTGATGAGGAAGACTACCTGGAAGAATCCGATTATTCCTGGGATCTGTCATTCTGTGGTCTCTCCCAATCAACTACTTCCATTCGCAGACAAAATATGAATGACGAGTGCAAGTTTTTAACTGACATTCTAGGCAAAGTCCACTACAAAAAAGGTTCCCTTGAATACATATCCTCTGATTTCTTCTGCATGATGACAGCTGTGATATGTCGCTAGAAATTTTAATGGGGACATATGCTCTTTGATAAAATTAAGGAAAGCATGAAGGCACCCAACTTTGCAAGAATAATTTCTCTTTATCTAAATCAAATGCATCCTGAGATTTTTGACTTGTCCAAAGGTGTGTCCATTCACCACCTGAAGAAAGCCACCCTCTCTTCAATAAACATATGGGAAATTAGAATTCCCAAGCCAGGCCAAGCTCCTCCAGCACCAAGGATTACTGTTGATGAGGGTAGGACCCGAACTACCTTACATATTGACACAGTTGGCACATCTAGTGCAGTTGTTGAGGGGGAGACTGCTCCTTCAGTTTATGAAAAAGAACAACAAGTTGAGTTACCAGAAATAGAGTTTTTGTTAGATGTTGTTGCAGATCAAGTGACAGAGACAGTTCTTGTTGATGTTATGACAATGGAAGAGGAGAACACTACTCAGTCTGATGATGAGAAGAGCACCTCTGTGTAGGATGGTGTCTCAGATGATATTGATAGAGTAATAGAAAATCTAACTTCAAATGAACCTCCCTTATTCTCTCCTGAAAAGATTCCTGAAGAGTTACCAGAAGATTCTCAGCCCCAAGAACAAGTTTAGTGGGAGAATGTTTATATGCTCTGTGATGCCGATGCAGTTACCCCAGAGCTTGCAGAACCACCTATGAGTAATTTAGATTTCTCTATCTCTGTTATTCTGCCCTAATAGGCAATAGTTCAGAGGTTATCGAAGAAATATCAGTTTGGACTGCCCCAACACTAGCTCATCCTCCTCCTCCAGCTGAAATAGCTCCTGATGATACCCTGTTGGGTAAAATTGAGTCTATGTTGACCAATCAATGAGAGTACTTTGACAAGTCTCTCAAATAAGTAACTGAAAAAGTAACAGCTCTTGAAAAAGAAATGAGCAGAGGTTTTGCTTAAATTTCAAATAATACAAATGAATTCAAAAGACTGCTAAATACTGGTGGCAAGACTTTAGACCACACTATCACTAGTGTTGGTGAAGTTATTAATCAAGCAATCACTGTGGCAAAAAATCAAATACTATTGCTGAAGAAAACTAAACAACAAAACTTCAAAACCTGTGAAGAAGTTGGAAAGTCCAAGGAAGATGCCATAGTGATCCTATATGTAGAAGTCAGAAAGGGGGATGATAAAGTAAAAGAAAATCTAGACAAGAAAGATCAAAAAATTAAAAAACAGTGGGGTGATCAACTACAAGAGATCAATATGAGTGTAGAAAAGTAGATTAAGGGTTTAAACATCTTTACTTATGACACTGCTGTGTGGATTCATAACTAAATCTTTCTAGATTTTTAGGTTGACCCAAATGAGGCTCCACCTCCTCATATTGAGCCAAATGCCTTAAAACCTACATTTTCTCCTAGACCTAAATAATATGAATTTCCTCCTGAAAGTTATTCTCAAGTATGGATGCATGATCAACCAGAGATTCCTCAAGAACTACCACGTGAAATGCTAGTGCATAAGAAAAGGAAATTTTGTGATGGTTCTTCTGCCAGCTATTCTATCCCCAGTCAATGTGCTGCCCAAAGAATAGAAAAAGAATTTGCTGAAGTTTGGAGTCTAAATTCAAAGTCTCTTATTTTGGACACTCTGAAGCTAGTTGTGGAATTTAATGAAAATAAAGTTGATCATTACAGTCACATGGAGTGTGAGTTATATGAAAATTCTTTGACAAAAAGAAGAATTTATGATCGTGAATGTAGACGTAAAAGTCCTAGTGCTCCTCCTCGACCTCCAAAGTACTATCCCAAGCCCCTCAGTTATCAGAAAAAGCAGCAAGAAAAGAAGGAAAGATAACATCAGCAACAGTACAAGTGATTCATGATTATCAACGTTATAGAATTTTGTCGACCTGGAAATATTATTGTGGACAAATTTTATATATATATATTTTTGAATTTTGATGATCTATTTATCTCTTAACTCTTTGAATATATTGTTTTATTTATCAGTTAATTCTTTAATTATCTTGATATAATTCATCTTAGTGTAAAGATTTCTGACTTCTACAAATAGGTGGAGATTGTTGGGTATTGTATTCACAATTATCTAGATTTGTGTGAACTTACCCATGAACTAATATGAATTAAGTTTGTATTTGATATTGTATTCTAGTTATGTACTTGCAGGTCATTATTGCTAAGTGTAGACCAATATCAGTTTACAATGAGTCACTAAACACAGGACCATGCAATTTATTACCTCATTGTATGATCCATGGTGTTGACTCATGTGTAACCTCTCTATTGGGATGCACTTCATATTCAAGTACAAAAGAAATGAAAGAAATGAAAGGTTGCTGGTTGTCAACAAAGAAGAAAATAAATTTTTTTCTAAAAAATTTCTAAGTGTATTTCTCGAGAAATTGAAGCCTATTTCTCGAGAAGTCTAAGTATATTTCTCGAGAAAGCAAGCTGTTCTCGAGAAACCATTAGACTTCTCGGAAAATCCCTGAAGATTTCTCGAGAAACCAAGTTCACTTATCGAGAAAGCAAAGTAGTTCTCGAGAAGTCAAAATTATTTCTCGAGAACCTAAGTCCTTCTCTCAAGAAACCAAATCTTTCTCGTGAAATCAATCCTTGAGTTCTAAGAATTTACATCAAGTAAATTTCACGTGAAAGCCAAATCATTTCTCGAGAAAGCAAAACATTTCTAGAGAAATCCAGCTCCTTCTCGAGAAATTTGTTCCTCTATTCAAAGTTTTGCGTAAAGTATTTTTCTCGAGAAGGAAAAGCCATTTCTCAAGAAACCAAGTCATTTCTCAAGAAATCAACTTCTTCTCGAGAAATGGACTTACAAAAAATTCTCCTTAAAACTATCTGAAGGAATTTCAAATTTCATCTAAGTATCTCTTGATTGGTCCACGTGGATCTTTCCTTAATGATTTTAGACCGTTAGATTATGTTCTATAAATAGTCTTTTCAAGGAATCACTAAACCTAATAATGAGAATAATTACAGCAATCAGAATCGCAATCGCACATGCTAATTCGGGAGAAGCTGCACCATCTTCATCATTGTTCTTCTCTGCTGCTCCTCTCTCGATCCAGTGATTCAAAAGAAGAAGAGATTCTACAGATCCAAGATTCAAAGATTCTTCAATATTTACATGATCATGTCGGATCCTAAGGTTTTCAGATCAAGTTTTCTCAAGATTTCTTCCTCAACCACCTTCACCGAGATTTTCAGGTTTCAAGAAGGAAGAGCCTTGAAAAATTCAGATCTAAAAGAACACAATTTTTATTATTGTTGTAAAAATTATTTTTATTGTTGTAGGAGCTTTGTCTCCGAGATTTGTAGATACGTTTGTGGATCGAGATTTGTAGATATGTTTGTGGATCGAGAGTTTGTAGATCCGGTTTTTGGATCGAGTCGTAGATCTGGTTGTGGATCGAGGTATATTAGTGTGTTATCTCCGAGGTGTAGGAGCGTTGCTCCGAGTTGTAAGATTTGATAAAATCTGAGAAAGGTGAAGTTGTCGAATCTTAACCTTCATAGTAGATAGGCGAGGCGGGATAGTGGATGTACCCAATACAGGGAACCACTATAAATAACTGTGTTTGTGTACTTGAATTTTTAAATAATTTTCATTTCGTAAAAAGACACAAACATCCCCTATTCAAAATTAGGTAAATTAAAAATATAACATAAGTAGCAGATATTAACTGACGAACACCTGCTAATCTCAGTAAAAGAGTATTCAAAAATGGGTAAATTTAAAATATAACTCGTGTACCTGAAGCGAACTCACAAACACCTACTAATATCTGCAAAAGAGAAGTCAAAAGCAAGTAAATTTAAATTATAACTCGTGTACCTGAAGTGAACTCACAAACAACTTCTAATCTCTGCAAAAGAGTTGTCAAAAACAGGTAAATTTAAAATATATCGCAAGTACCTGAAGTAAACTCGCGAACACTACTAATCTCAACAAAGGAAGTGTCAAAAGCAGGTAAATTTTAAATATAACGTGAGTACCTCAAGTGAACTCATGAACTCCTAATCATTTCAAAAGAGAAGTTAAAAGCATGTAAATTTAAAATATAATGTGAGTACCTGAAGTGAACTCTGGAACACAAGCTACTCTTTGCAAAAGAGAATTCAAAAGTAGGTAAATTTAAAATATAACGCGAGTACCTGAAGTGAATTCACAAACATCTGCTAATCTCTGCAAAAGAGAAGTCAAATGCAGGTAAATTAAAAATATAATGCGAGTACTTGAAGTGCACTCGCGAAGACCGCTATAGTAAATATAAAATATAACGCGAGTACTTGATGTGAACTCACAAACACCAGATATTCTCTGCAAAAGAGAAGGCAAAAATAGATGAATTTAAAATATAATGGTAGTACCTGAAGTGCACTCACGAAGACCACAATAGGTTAATATAATATATAATACGAGTTCTTTAAGTGAACTCACCCATACTTGCTAATCTCTATAAAAGAGAAGACAAAAATAGATAAATTTAAAATATAATGCGAGTACCTAAAGTGAACTCAGAAAAAGCTACTAAGCTCATCAAAAGAGAAGTCAAAAGTAGGTAAATTCAAAATATAATACGAGTAACTGATGTTGACTCACAAACATCTTCTAATCTCTCAAAAGAGAAGTCAAAAGTAGGTAAATTTAAAACATAACATGAGTACCTGAAGTAAACTTGTCAACACCTACTAATATCTGCAAAAGAGAAGTCAAAAGCTTGTAAATTTAAATAATAATGCGAGTACCTTAAGTAAAATCGCAAACACCTGGAAATATCTAAAAAGGAGAATTCAAAAGTAGGTAATTTAAAATATAACGCGAGTACCTTAAGTTAACTCGCAAACACCTGCTAATCTCGATAAATGAGATATCAAAATAAGGTAAATTTAAAATATAACAAAATTACCTAAAGTAAACTCACAAAAACCCGCTAATCTCTACAAAATAGAATTCAAAGCAGTTAAATTTAAAATATATTGCATGTACCTGAAGTGAACTCGCAAACACCTGCTATTCTCTGCAAAAGAGAAGTTAAAATTTGGTAAATTTAAGAAATAACCTGAGTACCAGAGGTGAACTCGTAAACATCTACTAAGATCTGCAAAAGAGAAGTTAAAAGCATGTGAATTTAAAATATAATGTGAGTACCTAAAGTGTACTCTGGAACACGTGCTAATCTTTCCAAAAGAGAATTCAAAAGTAGGTAAAATAAAAATGTATTGTGTGTACCTGATGTGAACTCACAAACACATGCTAATCTCCATCAAAAAGAGGTCAAAAGTAGGTAAATTTAAAATATAACGCTAGTACCTGAAGTGAACTCGTGAAGACCGTAGTAGGTAAATATAAAATATAATGTGAGTACGTGAAGTGAACTCAAGAACACCTGCCAATCTCTGTAAAAGATAATGTAAAAAAAAGATAAATTTGAAATATAATGTGAGAAACTGAAGTGAACTCACAAACACCAGCTATTTTTCACAAAAGAAAAGTTAAAAATATGTAAATTTAAAATATAAATGTGGGTACCTCAAGTTTACTCACAAATACCTTCTAATCTCTCCAAAGGAGAATTCAAATGCAGGTAAATTTAAAATATAATGCTAGTACCTGAAGTAAACTCGTGAACACCTTCTAATATCTGTAAAAGAGATGTCAAAAGAAGTTAATTTAAAATATATCACAAGTGCCTAAAGTAAACTCACGAACTCTTGCTAATCTCTACAAAGAAAAAGTCAAAAGTAGGTAAATTTAAAATATAATACAGGTACATGAATTGAACTCCCAAACACTTGTTAATCTTGGCAAAAGAGAAGTCAAAAGCAGGTAAATTTAAAATATAACGTGAGAACCTCAAGTGAACTCTTTGTTCAACTAGAATCCTTAACTAGTTTGCAGGTCTCTCGAAGTTGGGAGGCTTGTCCTTCTAGCCTCCATTGATAGCAAGCTAGCTAGTCCTCAGCGAAATCGGGTGGCCTTCTTCATCTGGCCGGCCTCCTTTGTTGAGATTAGTAGGTGTTTGCGAGTTCACTTCAGGCACTCGCGTTGTATTTTAAATTTACCTTCTTTTGACTTCCCTTTCGAAGAGATTAACATGTGTTCGTGAGTTCACTTTATGTACTCCCGTTATATTTTAATTTTACCTGCTTTTGACTTCTCCTTTGGAGAGATTAGTTGGTGTTCGCGATTTCATTTCCAGTACTCGCATTTATTTTAAATTTACATGTTTTTGACTTATTTTGTAGAGATTAGCAGGTGTTCTAAAGTTCACTTTAAGTACTCGTGTTACATTTTTAATTTACCAACTTTTAACTTCTCTTTTACAGATATTTGCTGGTATCTGTGAGTTCACTTAAGGTACTCGCATTATATTTAAAATTTACCTACTTTAGATTTCTCTTTTGCAGAGATTACCAGGTTTTCGCGGGTTCACTTCAGCTACTCATGTTATATTTTAAATTTATTTTCTTTTGACTTCTCTTCTGCAGAGATTAGTACGTGTTTGCGAGTTCACTTCAGGTACTCTTGTTATATTTTAATTTTACCTGTTTTAACTTCCCTTTTGAAAAGAGTAGGTGTTTCCGAGTTCTTAGTAGGTACTAATGTTATATTTTAAAATAACCTACTTTTTTTACTTTTCCTTTGCAGAGATTAGCATGTGTTTGCGAGTTCTCTTTAAGTACTTGTGTTATATTTTAAATTTACCTACTTTTGACTTATCTTTTGCAGATATTAGTCGGTCTTCATGAGTTCACTTCAGGTACTCGCATTATATTTTAAATATACCTGCCTTTGACTTCTTTTTTATAGAGATTAGCAGGTTTCTGCGAGTATATTTTAAATACTCACAATATATTTTTAATTTCCCTGCTTTTGATTTATCTTTTGCAGAGATTAGCGGGTGTTTGCGAGTTCACTTCATGTACTTGCGTTATTTTTTAAATTTTCTTACATTTGACTTCTCTTTTGCAGAGATTAGCTGGTGTTCGTGAGTTCACTTCTGGTACTTGTGTTATATTTTAAATTTACCTTCTTTTGACTTCTCTTTTACAGCGATTAGCAGGTGTTCGCGAGTTCACTTCAGGTACTCGTGTTATATTATTAATTTTCTTGTTTTAACTTCTCTTTTGTTGAGATTAGAAGGTGTTCATGTCTTCGCTTCAGGTACTCTCATTATATTTTAAATTTACGTATTTTTGAGTTCTCTTTTGCAGATATTAGCAGGTGTTCATGAGTTCACTTCATGTACTCACGTTATATTTAAAAATTACCTACTTTTGAAATCTCTTTTGTACAGATTTGTAGGTGTTCGTGAGTTTACTTTAGGTACTCTCGTTATATTTTAAACTTTCCAGCTTTTGACTTCTCTTTTATAAAAATTAGCAAGTGTCTGCGAGTTTATTTCCGATAATTGCATTTAATTTTAAATTTACCATCTTTTGATTTCCATTTTGACGAGATTAGCAGGTGTTCGCATGATCACTTCAATTACTCATGTTATATTTAAATTTACCTATTTTTGTCTTCTCTTTTGCAGAGATTTGTAGGTCTTCGCGAGTTCACTTCAAGTACTCACGTTATATTTTAAATTCACGTGCTCTTGACTTTTCTTGTGCATAAATTAGCAGGTGCTTGCGAGTTCACTTCAGGTACTCGCATTATATTTTAAATTTACCTGCTTTTGATTTCTCCTTTGTAGAGATTTGCAGATTTTCGTGAGTTCACTTTAGGTACTGGCGTTATATTTTAAATTTACCTTTTTATACTTCTTCTATGTATAGATTAATAGGTGTTTGCTAGTTCACTTCAGGTAGACTCGATATATTTTAAAATTATTTACTTTTGACTTCTATTTTGTAGATATTAGTAGGTGTTCGTGAGTTCACTCTAGGTACTCGCGTTATATTTTAAATTTACCTGTTTTTCACTTCTCTTTTGTATAGAACAGGTGTTTGCAAGTTCACAGCAGTTACTCACAATATATTTTTAAATATCCTACTTTTGACTTCTTTTGTAGAGATTAACAGGTGTTCGCGAGTTCACTTTAGGTACTCGCATTATATTTAAAATTTATCTGCTTTTAACTTTCCCTTTACAGAGATTAATAGGTGTTCGCGAGTTCACATTAGGTAATCACGTTACATTTTAAATTTCCTACTTTTGACTTCTTTTGCAGAGATTAGGAGGTGTTCGCGAGTAAAATTCAAGTACACAGGTTATATTTTAAATTCACATGCTTTTGACTTCTATTTTACAGAGATTAGTAGGTGTCTACAAGTTTAATTCCAGTATTCGCATTATATATATAATTTCTCTGCTTTTGACTTCTCTTTTGCAGAGATTACGAGGTGTTTGCGAGTTTGCTTTCGGTACACGCATTATTTTTTAAATGTACCAGCTTTTGACTTCTCTTTTGCATATATTAGCAGGTGTTCACAAGTTCACTTCAGATACTCATGTTATATTTTATATTTAATTACTTTTGACTTCTCCTTTGCAGAGATTAGTAAGTGTTCACAAGTTCACTTCAGGTACTTGCGTTAAATTTTTAATTTCCCTTTTTTTAACTTCTTTTTTATGGAGATTAGCAGGTGTTCACGTGTTCGCGTGTTTGCTTCTAGTACTCGTGTTATATTTTAAATTTATCGGCTTTTGAATTCTCTTTGGCAGAGATTAGAAGGTGTTTGTGAGTTCACTTCAAGTACTCATGTTATATTTTAAATTTACCTGCTTTTAAATTTAGCAGGTGTTCGTGAGTTCACTTCAAGTACTCGCGTTAAATTTTTACTTTCCCTGTTTTTGAGTTCTATTCATTTCTAGTACTCACATTCTATTTTAAATTTTCTTGCTTCTGACTTATTTTGTAGAGATTAACAGGTGTTCGCGATTTGACTTCAGGTACTCGCATTATATTTTAAATTTACCACTTTTTGACTTCTCTTTTACTGAGATTAGCAGCTGTCTTCTTGTAACACCTCCAATGTAATGACGGGATAATATGGGTCCGGCCGGGGCCCCACAGCATACAGACTCCACAACTTCAGCATTATAAGCTGATATAAACTACCCAACCTCAGAACTCAAACATCAACATAGAAACATAAAATCAAAACTCGAAGTTATCCACCAAACTGAGTGTATCAAAATGGATTTAAGGCCTTACACATCATAAGTCCAACACTGAAATAACATTAAACAATAGTAACATGCATACGCACTCCTAGGCTACCTCGACATGCAAGCTGAATTTCATTTCATGTAGCATATCATTCAATCAAAATATATGTAAATACTTGAAAGTTCACCTCATTAGGCTTAGGCCTTTTTGGCCGGCGAGTTTACTTCTGCTTGCAATCCTTGCCTTGTAAAAATTGGTGGTAATGTGTAACGCCCCTAATTTTTCAATAATCATTTAATCCTCTCGGTGACATCATAATGACGTAAGGGGCAAAACGTTATCGTGGAGTTGACGGCACGTCGCCGTTAGTGTGTTTTCACATCTGTTCGGTCGAGTCGGCCAAATTCGTGAATCCTTGTCAAAAATGGAAAACTTCACTTTAGAAAATTAAATTAATTAATTTTTAACATGCTCGTCGAGTTTTGTCGCGATCCGAGTGATATTCGAGCCTCGGCGAATTTTCGAAGTTTTGTAGAATTTATGTTCGCCATAGGTTTTGAAAATTTATATCTCGAGAACGGCATGTCGAATTTTGATTCCTTCTTGGTTGTTGGATTTGTAGCGCCCGTGTTAGCCTACGGTGCGAATTTTGTTTAATTCGGCGCGCGTTTGGTCCTCCGTTTTGATCTCGTATTTCATTGTTCAAAAATATAAAATATGATTATTATAATATTAAAGCACTATTCAAAAATGAAAACTACTATTCATTCCTAAAGTTTGATCAAGGGTATATTTGCAAATTCCACTATTCACCAGGACAAAAAAGTATTGTTCATGAAAATTTTTCTCAAGTAGTTACTCATTATCTCGAGCGGTTCTCGAGCGGTCTGTTTGCATTCCCGAGAAATTATGTATATAGTACTCGAGAACTCTAGGATTGTTCTTGAGTACTGTATATCCTTCCCGGGAAATCTAATTTTGTACTCGAGAACTCAACTATCCCTTCCCGAGAAATTTTGAAGTAGTTTTCGAGAACTCCAAATTTGTTCTCGAGAAATCCTTTGCTGCTCTCGAGAAATCCGTTTCAGCATGTTTTCGGGCACCATTTTCAGGGTCAAAACGACATCAAATAAAAAAATAGCTAACATGAAATTTGTTCGTCTCGATGAGATATACGACTTTCATGTTGATCAAGTTTTGATTCGATGTCATCGTAAGAATCTTTTTTAATTTTTTTCACGCACCAGCACTTACACTGCCGCGTCTTTCTTGTTTAAGCAAAAGAAATTATATATATATATATATATATTCTTATACTTATGATAAAAATAACCGGTCCCGACCCTCCATTCATTTCCATCTTCTTCCGTAAGTCTTGACCGAAACTGAGAGCAAGAGTGACCGAAGGGTTCTAAATTCGTGAAGCTTCGGATAACCGCCGTCGGAGCTATGGTGCTCGGAATCGCAAACCGAGCATAGATCCGGAAATCTCTCGCCATGATCTTCATGTACATGGTAAGTATTTCTCGTTTAGTGGAAGTTTTTATTTAGGGTTTTCTGCCCTAACCTCTTTTTTGGCCAAATCCATGTAGATTCCATTTCCCCGCGCCTTCTTTTGGCTAGAACCACGATGTGGAGTATATTGGAAGACCGATTGGAGTAGAAACCGAGACAAGTGGTGTTCTTGCTCTCCATCTTGCTCCTTTCATCTAATTTTTTTGCCACATTTTGTTGAGTTTGTCAAGTTTCAACTTCATAGAAACTTGTCCTTAAATTCTAATTTTTTTGAATTGTAACTTGTTTCCCCTATAACCATACTCCCAATTTTTATTTCGTTGAATTGCTAAACAAATTTGGTTGTCGTGCCATTTTAACTATCGAGTCATGTTGATCATTGTGACAGTTTGTGCGTCTCGTTGTTTTGATTAAACTTCACTTTGCTTTACCTTGAAATGTCCACATTGTTTGTTGACCGTGAGTTTGTGATGAATAAAAGAAACTCTGCATGCATGATTATGTAACTAAAGAAACACATATGGATGTTGCGCGTTGGGGTTTCTCCCGCGGCATAGTGCCATATGGTTGAGTCTTTGCGTATTGTGGACTTTCATCCCCAGCACTTTACCTTAGCTTGGTCTGTGCGCGTTGGGGTTTATCCCTCAACATGGTGCCTGTTGGCTGGGTTTGTGTGCGTTGTGGACCTTTCTCCCCGGCACAGTACTTTGCACTGTTGAGCTGATCAGTCTCATTTTTTTATTGATGAATAACATGAGTATTAATGAAAGATGATAGTTTGAACTTCTGATATTTGGTACTTTGTTCTTCCTGTTAATGTGATTAGCCATTCCTGCTCTAATAGATTTACTGTCGCTTACTTTTACTCTGCTGCCGACCTTTTGTTGCAGTCGTTTTATAAATTTCCTTCACTGTGAGGTTTGTTTGGTCTGCCTTTACGTTTTGCACCATTTGTTGCTTGTTTCTGAGGTGTTCTTCTTTTGAATGCCTCAGGATCAGAGTAGTAGCAGGTTTAGCTGACCGTGTGGTGTTTCTAGTGTTGCGGGTTGCTGCGGCCATTTGTTTCCATCTCAGAGCTTTGAGGTAGTTGACTTTGTTTAGACTTGTCAGATTTTACTATGGGTTCGTGTTAGTTGTTGACGCCCATAGTCTTTGACTTTTCTGTGATAGACTACTTGCTGCTTTTACTGTTGTTACTTTTTACTTGTTTATACTTGCTCTCTAGGAAGGTTTTATGTTAGGATGCATTTAGTTATTTTAAAGTATACAAAACTATATTCTGGAGTATTGTCATGGCATGATTTTTAACTGCAAAATCTACTAATTTTAAGCGCTATAAAAGTCTTTTTATATATATTAAATATAGAAGCCATATCATCATTATAATATGCTAGACCTTCATTCTCATATAGGATAACAAATGAATCAACTCAGTATTTTCCGTCGTGTAAAACTTATATATCTTCTCACCTATGGACTAGTGATCCACCCCACCGAGGGACACAGTCAGTAACTCAAATAACTTATGTGTATTTTTTCTTTTTAACTTAATTTCATAAATCTTTTACATGAAGTAAATATGAGGACGAGTAGCCTGAGCGTCTGCAGTTGTCCCCTGCACGGCGTGGCATCACGGCGCGTATTTTCTCTACTCTGACGTATTTTTGAATAAGGAGAAATGCGGGTTGTGATAGTTGGTATCAGACGGAGGTTTTGCAAGAGGGTTTGTTGGTTTAGCAAGCCTGTCAAACAAATTTCCCTTAAGCAAAACTCTAATCGTATCATTTCATTACGTACACACACCGATATGTTATCAGTAGATCTTGATGGAAGCACTAACATTACACTCATAGCATGATAAAAATTATACGGGGCATATTATGTAGTCTTGAATGTATAATATGTGTTTGTATATGGATCCACCATAGGTGGCAACATGTGACGGTTTTGTAGTATATGATGCATAACCATCATCACATAGATGCCCATTAGCACGTTTACTTTTCTTCGTTACATACAATATTATGTAATATGGGATGCATAACACTTTATGTGTACGCCGCTTATAACATGTACTACGATCATTTTAGAATGCATAGCACTACATACATAACATACCATCGCATAAGCACACGTGCCAAGTTAAAGATCTGCATGATGACATATGCACACCCATGATTCGAGATGAAATTTAAACATTCACGCATTCATATTATAAGCACAAGTTAGAGGCATAACATCATTTTATGATTTCCTAGAGCAAGGTAACAGCAAGAGCAAGTATCTGTTTGTTTATGATTTGATCCGAGTTTGTTTGTTCCTGATCAGATCTGAGTGAGGGTATTCGAGTTTTCTAGCTTCGGTGTCTTAAGCTAAGTCATTGATAAGTCGTTTGCTCATATCTATAAAATATTACACCGAAATAGTTTGTTAAGGGAATATTTTCCTTGTTTGAGATGCCTTAGACACGGTTTGTCTAGGTATTCGTTTGTTCTGTAGAAATGCCGCCTAAATGCATTGCGACAAGGTCGACTCCCCACTCGGAGGTCTAGTCTTCTGGTGCCCAGAGTGATGCAGCGATCGAAGGGCTGTGACAAAGTAATGAGTCCCTGATATGGCAGATGGTGGACATGCAATCTCAGATACAATCGTTGTTGGCTATCATCGCTGGGCAGCAGACTAGAGCGCAGGACAATGCTGTGGGCCAAACTGTTCCTACTCCTCCTGCTGCTCTATTTCCCCCAGTCGCACTGCCGCCTGAGATGAATTTCATTTCTCACTTCTAGCAACTTGGACCTCCTTTGTATGATAGTAGAGCAGACTTCATGGCATTGGATGACTAGATCATTGCCATGGAAGAAATGTTTTCTTATTCTGGCATTTCCTCCGATAAGAAGGTGATGATTGCGTCGTATCAGCTCACGGGACTTGCGAAGAGTTGGTGGATGAGAAAAAAGAGAATCTTTCTAATGGCTGCTCATGCGAATCATTTAAGAGTATGTTATAGAAAAAATTTTTGACATCGGTTGAGCAAGACGGTCTCATGCACAACTTTTTACACCTGAAGCAGAGCCAAGTCACTGTTAGTGATTACGAGATCGAGTTTAGCAAGCTCAATCGTTTTGCCCCAGATCTGGTAGCATTCAAAAAAGGCAGAGTAAAGCATTTCTTGGGTGGTCCGAGGTATGACATCCAGTAGTTGGCTAGCGCATACAACTCTTAGACCTTTGCAGAAGTAGTCGAAGATTCCTTGACGGTTGAGGCGTTAGAAAATGTGAAGAATCGGGGATTGCATGCGAAGAAGGACAAGAGGAAATCTGACGATGGAGGAAGTGCTAGGGTGTCACAACCCGAATTTTCACCGCATATAATAACTTATCAGAGTAAGGGAAAATGCGCGTCATGATTCCACGTCAGCAGGGGATAACTGCGGATGCTCAGGCAAACACCTACTTAATCGTGAAGGAAGATTCTTTAAATTATTTTAAGGTAAAATTAGTTTAAGTGTAGAGATAGTCGTATCCCTCATCTTAGTGGCTCATCAAGTCCACGAATCGAAATATAATTATATGCTGCGGAAAAATACTTGTTTAGATTGACTCCAACATCCTACATGAGTATAAACATCCCCAAAGGAGAACTCATGCTATGCAAGACTCTAAATTTATAATAGTAGTAAGGATAGCTTTTACGGTCGCTAAATATAACAAGTTAGTGTTTTTAAATGAAGTAGTGCATGAAGTAACAGTAGTAGATTTTATTCTTAAAATACCTAACATGCATTCCTAGCATAAATCCTCGCAGAGAGCAAGTAATCCACATCCACATGTAGAGAAATAAACACCTATAAAGTATCTAAAAATAACAAATCTGTGTGCATCAACAAACTGACACGAACCCACTTACAGAATAGTATGTTTGAACCAGTAACTAAATAAACAACAAACTACCTCGCTGAGGCGAGGAAACAACCACGGCCAACACTGCCGCCCAGAAACTCCAAAACCAACTCCGCTATCTGCTGCAGCTCAGAACCTGAGGCATTCCAAAGACAGAAAACCTCAGCAAGAAGGTACAAATGGTGGCAGAAAATAATAAGCCATGATAAACAAAGGTCAAAAGGGGTTCCAACCCAAGACCAAAAGTACTAAAGTAAAGTACAAAAAGAGAACAGGGCATCAATAGGAGAAGAACTCTTACGTTATTCATCACGTTCAACAAGAATACACCAGACGCGCGAGGCTATCAGGTGACAGCAAGAAAAAAAAATCATAAGGAAAAAGTACAAAACCTTTATTACGCACCTGTAGTCGACTCTACCAAAAAATACGGGCGAAGTAGTCACTCAACTGGACACACCCTCACGAATATAATATCCGTATAACTACGAGGGAGTCTCATACTCTCCACCATACACCGCAGACTCCCAAAAAACCCGGTAGACTTCTACAAGGTACTAATAAAGGCATCAAACATTGCGGAGGTGGTTTCATCCACTAACACCCGCAATTAAGAAAAACCACAAAGAAACCACCACATATCTCGAGATTTGGCTCGCCAGATTCTACTTGACATTACAAGATTCAAGACATGGTTGATCAACCCTTAGGAACGATGTACAATCCTAGATAAATTCTAATACGTTCAATAACGAAAGCTAAGACATTTAAGTCCATCATTAAGACACATCAAGAACGATTAAACATAACCAAACAAGATCGAGCTACCATGACCAAAACCTTAGAACATCATGTGATCATTGAAACAATTAATAATAACAATAATTTGGAAGAACAAGCGCAGAAAATTTTAAAGAACATGAAAACATAGCCGTTACCATCAAATCAGACAAGGAGAAATAAGGCGAAACCACCACTTTGCTTGGTTTACCGGAAATACCCTCTGAATCACTCCACGTCGTAGATCGGGGCAAAAGAATGCGGGAGGAGTTGAAATCTGAAGAAGAACGGTCGAAAAAGAGGTTAGGGCCGAAAAACCCTAACGCGAAATCTCAAGAAACGGGGAAGATATTACCACCATGGCGTAGCTCTCGGCAAGAGCTTTCCAGATCTATATTCGGTTGAAGATTTCGAGCAACGGAGCACCGTCGGCGGCCACCGGAAGATTCATGAAAAAGAAACTCTCTCTCTCTCTCTCTCTCTCTCTCTCTCTCTCTTGCTTGTTGCTCTGGTTTGGGAGAAAAATATCGGAGAAGATGAAGTTCGGTTCTAAAACCTAAGTCTAAGAATATATATATATATATATATATATATATATATATATATATATATATATATATATATATATATATATATATATATATATATATATATTTTGTCAAAACTGGTTATTACGAGCGGTTTCGCGGGAAAATAAAAATAGGGGTCTAGGATTACTCCAAATCGAAAATTGTCCAACATGAAAATTGTAGATCTCGTTGAGACGAACAAATTTCTTGCTGACCATTTTTCCATATAACACAGTTTTGACCCTCAAAAAGGCTCCCGAACATAAAAAACAATGCACTACTCGAGTGGCAGAATGAACTACTCGAGTGGCAGAATGAACTACTCGAGTAGCAGAATGAAATACTCGAGTCGCATATTGAACTACTCGAGTGGCAGAATGAACTACTCGAGTGGAAGAATGAACTACTCGAGTGGCAGAATGAACTACTCGAGTCGGAGAATGAACTACTCGAGTAGCAGAATGAACTACTTGAGTAGCAAAATGAACTACTCGAGTAGCAGAATGAACTACTCGAGTCGCAGAATGAACTACTCGAGTAGCAGAATGAACTACTCGAGTCGCAGAATGAACTACTCGAGTAGCAGAATGTACTACTCGAGTCGCAGAATGAACTACTCGAGTAGTAGAAAGAACTACTCGAGTAGCAGAATGAACTACTCGAGTAGCAGAATGAACTACTCGAGTAGCAGAAATCAATCGAGTATAATTGCAGGAAAAACAATTTTTTTTTGCAAACATGCCCTTTTGATCAAACTATATGAATGAATAGTAAACGACATTTTTGAATAGTACTATAATATTAAAATATTCATATTATATATATATATTGAACAAGGAAATACGAGATCAAAACGGAGGCCCAAACGCGTGCCGAATTAAATGAAATTCGCACCGTAGACAAACACTGACGCTACAAACGCAATGGCGAAGTCAAAACCAAAATCCGACGAGTCATTCCCAAGATATTAATCTCCAAAGTATACTGCGAACATAAACAATCCAAAACTTCAATCGCGCGCCGAGACTCCAAAAATGCACGGATTGTGACGAAACTTGATGAGCAAGGCAAAATTATTCAATTTAAATTCCAAATGCAAAATTTTCTCATTACAATGAGAATTCGGCCGACTCGACCGCACGGACGCGAAAATTCCTAAACGGCATTGCGCCACCGACTCAATATTAAAAGTAACGCAACGACGTCATAAATATGACAATGCCCATTCAAATAAAATTATCGAAAAATCGGGGGCATTACAGTCACTCCCCCTAAAAGAAGTTTCGTCCCAAAACTTAATACAACTCCAAGACCAAACCCAAATGATAAAATCAAACATGACTGAAAATGTAAAGACATACCCGAAACTAAGAGAAGAGGTGCGGATGAGATTCCCTCATCGCCGATTCAAATTCCCACGTCGCGCTCTCGACGTCTTGATTCCTCCAAAGAATCTTGACCATGGGAATGGTCTTTCTTCGCAACACACGCACTTGATAATCCAGAATACGAATAAGTTCTTCCATATACGTAAGGTTGGGCTGAATCTGGGGCATCGAGTCGAGGACCTGACGACCACTACGAACACACTTCCGCAACTGGCTCACATCGAACACATCATGGACACTAGGGAAAGTCGAAGACAAATCCAACCTATAAGCTGACACTCCGATGCGCTCAAGAATCTGGAAAGGTCCCACATATCGGGGGTCTAACTTGTGGTTTCTTCCAAACCTTTTAACGCCAGACATCGGAGAAACCTTCAGAAAAACCAAGTCTCCAACGGCAAACTCCAGATCAACCCTTCATTGATTGGCATACTTCTCATAGCGCTCTTGAGCCACTCGGAGCTTTTCCCGAATAAGAGTCACAGCACAATTCATCTCCCCAAGGGCTTCTGGACCTAGCAACGGTCGCTCACCAACTTCAGCCCAAAACGAAGGAGTTCTACAACGCCTCCCATATAAGGCCTCCAACGTGGCCATCTGCAAACTCTCTTGATAACTATTATTGTATGCAAACTCCATGAGTCTGATACGCTCATCCCAAGCACCACCATGATCCAAAATATAACATCTGATCATGTCTTCTACGATCTAATTTACCCTTTCCGTCTGACCATTCGTCTGCGGATGATAGGCGGTGGAATACCTCAAATCGGTACCCAACCCCTCCTGTAAACTCTTCCAAAAGCGAGACGTAAATCTGGTGTTCCGATCTGATACAATGCTAACAGGCACTCCATGTAACCTGATGACCTCTTCAAGATATAGCTCAGCCATCTTCTTCATCGAATACCCAATCTTAAACTGAACAAAGTGAGCACACTTTGTCAATCTGTCGACTATCACCCAAACAGAGTCGCGCCCACGGGGAGATTATGGTATACCGGTGATGAAATCCATGGAAATACTCTCACATTTCCAACTTGGAATATCGAGCGGTGTCAGTTTACCACCAGAACTTCTATGATCAGCCTTAACACGCTGACACGTATAACATTCCGATACAAAATTCGTGATATCACTCTTCATCCCCGACCACCAAACAATTTGCTTTAGATCTTTGTACATTTTAGTGGAACCAGGGTGGTAGGCTACACTGGAACCATGAGCTTCAGCACAGATCTTACCCTGAATGTCGTCAAAGGCGGGGACACAAAATCTAACCCGATACATCAAGGTATCCAACTGATCCAAGAAGAAACCAGGTAGCTCTCCCTTCACCGTTCTATTCCGGAGGTGTAACTAATCTGGATCATCCTTCTAATATGCTCGAGTAAGCGAAATCCAAGAGGGTTCTTCTGCTTCTAGACTAGCAGACATAGTACTACTCCCAACCTCAATATCCATCAACAGGAATTCTTCCACTAAGGACTGTACCGATAGATTAAAAATTTTAGCGGTCTTTCTACTCAAAGCATCGGCTACTACATTAGCCTTTCCTGGATGATAAAGAATTTCCACTTCATAATCAGCCACATATTCTAACCACCGATGCTGGCACAGGTTTAGTTCCTTCTGAGTGAAGACGTACTTCAAACTCTTATTGTCCGTATAGATCTTGCACATCACGCCATACAATAAGTGTCTCCAAAGCTTCATCGCATAAATTACAGCAGCAAACTCCAATCATGCGTAGGATAGTTTCTCTCGTGAATCTTTATTTACCTCGATCCATACGCGATCACCTTACCATCTTGCATTAAAACACAACCCAGTCCGATGTGTGATGCATCAACATACACAGCATACTCAACTCCTTCCGTAGGTAAGTTTGAAATTGGAGCAGTACATAATCTCTTCTTCAGCTCTTAGAAAGCCTCTTCACACTTATCACTCCAAATAAATGTAGTATTCTTCTAAGTAAGTCTAGTTAGAGGAGCAAACAACACCGAAAACCCTTCCATGAATCCTCTATAATAGCCAGCTAGGCCTAAGAAGCTCCAAATCTCCGTAGGTGTAGATGGTCTCTCACATTCCATCACAGCGGAAATCTTGGTCGGATCTACAGAAATACCATCCTTGCATATAACATAACCCAGAAAGGACACCTAGGGTAGCCAGAACTCACAATTGCTCAACTTCGCATATAACTTATGCTCCCTCAGGGTCGACAAAACCAAACACAAATGCTGAGTATGCTCCTCGATATTGTGGGAATACACCAAGATATCATCTATAAACACAATCACAAATCGATCCAAGAAATCCTTAAAAACACCCCATTCATCAAATCCATGAAAGCAGAGGGTGCATTGGTTAAACCGAAAGACATCACCAAAAACTCAGGATGTACATGTCGCGAATGGAAAGCGGTTTGGGGAATATCTGCCTCACGAATTCTCAACTGGTGGTAGCCTGAGCAAAGATCGATCTTTGAAAATACTGAGCTACCACGCAACTGATCGAACAGATCATCAATCCTTTGCAGGGGATATCTATTCTTAATGGTTACCTTGTTCAATTCTTTATAATCGATGCAAAGCCTCATCGATCCATCTTTCTTCTTGACGAACAAAATAGGAGCACCCCACGGAGAAGAACTTGGTCTAATAAAACCACACCTCAGCAACTCATCGAGCTGAGTATGCAACTCATCCAACTCATGCGGAGCCATACGGTACGGTGCTTTGGCAATAGGATGAGTACCTGGCTCGAGGTCTATCATAAACCCTATCTCTCTTTCAGGAGGAAGTCCTGGAAGACTATCAGGAAAGACATCTGGAAACTCTCGCACCACCGAGACATCCTCAAGACGTGGTGTAACAAAAGCTATCTCCAGTGCAGCAATAGAAACTAAAAATGCCTCGCAACCAGACTCTATATCACGACAAGCACGTACCACAGAAATGATAGGGGAAACTCTGTCTGAAATCCATAGATACTCATAGGTTATCCATCGTCCATCCTAAAATCTAGTCGCTTAGCCTTGCACTGGATGACCACATCATACTTGAACAGCCAGTCCATGCCCAAAATCACGTCGAAATCAGCCAGATCTAAGATCATCAGATCCGCAAGGGCTAGAAAATTGACAAGATAAATAGGGCATCTCAGAACTCCTTGATTAGATATCACCGAATCACCGGAGGGTAGCTTGACATTGAAGGAGTCTCCTAAGTGATATACATTCAGGCGATGTTTATCAACAAACCTCCGGGCCATGAAGGAATGGGTGGTACCCAAATCGAAAAGAATACGCACCCACCTATTCATCACCTTAAACTCCCCTAAAACCGTAGCATACGTAACAAAACGAACGATAACTACGGAAACAATGATAAATAATAAAGATAAATTAAACTGGGGCTGACCTTATATCACTTGCGTAGAGGTTTGGGCTTCCTCGTTGGTCATCACATTCAGCTTTCCTTTCCCTTTATCCATGTTTGGTGGCGGCGGCAGAGCTCGAAGCGGGGCAGGCTGCACTGGGGGCTGAGCCTGGGGCCACGAAGATTTCTGGTGTCTCTTCTGCCTACATTGGAAGCAAGTACTTTCTTTCATCCAGCAACGGCTCACATCATGACCCTTCCTTGCACAGAACGAGCACACAAGCTCTCCCTTGGGTGCACCTTGGATGGCGTGCACCTACTGCTACATCAGGGTGGCAGTCCTCTTGAAACACCTTTTATAAGGGTGGCCAGGACGACCATAGAAGCTACACACTTCCTTACTTTTCTTCTTAGAAGTAGGGCCAGATGCCCTGGAACTACCATCCTCAACACCTTTCCTTTTCTCTTTCCTCTCCGCAGCACCGCAGTTCTTGGCATTCTCGATCGCCTTGACCTTCAAAGCGGCTTCCACTGCTTCAGCATAACTTTCAGCTCGATAAGCACAAGCCCACTGCTGGACATCGCTTCTTAATCCTCCCAAGAAACGTTTCACTCTAACCTCCTGAGAAGCTACCAAATCAGGAGCAAACCTACTCAGTTTGGTAAACTCAACCTCATACTCGCTCACAGTGAGCTGTCTCTGCTTTAGATGCAGGAAGTTATTCATCAGGCGGTCCTGCTCGACCGAGGGTAGAAACCTCTTCAGCAACATCTTCTTAAAAGATTCCCAAGAACAACTTTCTTTCAGACTCTCCCTTTCCCGAATCCACCAACTCTTTGTCAGGCCTTTTAGCTGATAGGCTGCAATCATCACCTTCTGGGCTTCTAGAATTTCGGAATACGAAAGCATCTCCTCGATGGAGATGATCCAATCATATAAAATCAAAAAGTCGGCACTCCCGTCGTAGGTGGGAGGTCCCAACCGCTGGAAGTGCGATATGAAATTCATTTATGGTGGTATCGCCATCGGGGGCAGTAGAGGAGCAGGGATATAAGGCACGGCTTGGCCCAAGGTAGTCTCTTGCACTAAAGGTTACTGCGCAGGAGCGACAGACAACAAAGACTCAATTTGTGATTGCATCGCAACTAATTTCCTCGACAGAGCCTCGTCGCTCTGACGAAGATTCTCGATAATCGCATCACTTTGCGCACCTGATGACTAACCCTCCGACTGGGGAGTCGACCTCGTAGCGGGACGCTTTGGCGACATTTCTAAAAAAAATAACGGACAACTCATCAAAATCCTACCTTACAACAAAGTCACGCGACTAGTTCAGACCATTCTTAAAAGACACTTGCTTATGCTGCAACTTGCTCTGGTCTTTTATAATGATGTTATGTCCTACTTAGGATGATATCCTCTTATCCTATTGACTCTTGTGCATATGACATGAATGCATGGGTTCTTTATTCTTATTTAAAATCATGTGTGTACATGTGTCATCATGTAAACCTTAACTTAACACGCGTGCTAATGCGATGATATGCTATCTATGCAGTGTTATGCATTCTAAAAAGGCCTTAATGCATGCATGAGTGGCGCACACATGAAATGTTATGCATCCCATACTACATAACATCACATGCAACGAAAAAGAAAAACGTGCTAATGGGCACCCATGTGATGGTGGTTATGCATCCCATACTACATAACCATCACATGTTGCCACTTATGGTGGATCCATATACAAACACATATTTTGCATCCCATACTACATAATATGCCATGTATACTTCTTATCATGCTATGAGTGTAGTGACTATGCTTCGGCTAAGACGTACTGATGACACATCGGTGTGTGTATGAAATGTCACTAAACAACTAGCACTAATAAGAGAAGGTTGCCCGACCAATTGTTAAGCAACGGGGCTCTGATACCAACTGTCCCAACCCGTATTTTCACCGCGTATAATAACTTATCAGAGTAAGGGAAATTGCACGTCATGATGCCACGTCAGCAGGGGATAACTGCGGACGCTCAGGCAAACACCTACTTAATAATGAAGGAAGATTCTTTAAATTATTTTAGGGTAAAATCAGTTTAAGTCTAGAGATAGCCGTATCCCTCGGCTTAGTGGCTCATCAAGTCCACGAATCGAAATATAATTATACGCTATGGAAAAATACTTGTTTAGATTGACTCCAACATCCTACATGAGTATAAATGTCCCCAAAGGATAACTCATGTTATGCAAGACTCTAAATTTATAATAGTAGTAAGGATAGCTTTTACGGTAGCTAAATATAACAAGTTAGAGTTTTTAAATGATGCAATGCATGAAGTAACAGTAGTAGATTTTATTCTTAAAAATACCTAACATGCATTCCTAGCATAAATCCACCCAGAGAGCAAGTAATCCACATCCACATGTAGAGAAATAAACAGCTAGCAAGTATCTAAAAATAACAAATTTGTGGGCGTCAACAAACTAGCACGAAACCACTTATAGAATAGTATGCCTGAACCAGTAACTAAATAAACAACAAACTACCTCGCTGAGGCGAGGCAACAACCACGTACAACACTACCGCCTAGAAACTAAAAAACCAACTCTGCTATCTGCTACAGCTCAGAACCTGAGGCATTCCAAAGACAGAACACCTCAGCAAGAAGGTACAAATGGTGGCAGAAAATAATAAGCCAAGATAAACAAAGGTCAAAAGGGTACCAACCCAAGACCAAAAGTACTGAAGTAAAGTACAAAAAGAAAACAGGGCATCAACAGGAGAAGAACTCTTACGTGATTCGTCACATTAACCAAGAGTACACCAGACGCACGAGGCTATCAGGTGACACCAAGAAAAAAAATCATAAGGAAAAAAGTACAAAACTTTTATTAGGCACCTGCGGTCGACTCTACCCAAAAACACGGGCGAGGTGGTCACTCAACTGGACACACCATCATGAATATAATATCCGTCTAACTGCGAGGGAGTCTCATACACTCCACCATACACCGCAGACGCCCAAAAAACCTGGCAGACTTCCACAAGGTACTAATAAAGACATCAAACATTGCAGAGGTGGTTTCGTCCACTAACTCCCGCAATCAAGAAAAACCACAAAGAAACCACCACATATCTCGAGATTTGGCTCGCCAGATTCTACTTGGCATTACAAGATTCAAGACATGATTGATCAACCCTTATGAACGATGTACAATCCTAGATAAATTCTAATACGTTCAATAACAAAAGCTAAGACATTTAAAGCCATCATTAAGACACATCAAGAATGATTAAACATAAACAGACAAGATCGAGTTACCATGACCAAAACCTTACAATACCATGTGATCATTGAAACAGTTAATCATTATAATAATTTGGAAGAACAAGCGCAGAAAATTTTAAATAACATAAAAACATAGTTGTTACCCTCAAATCGGACAAGGAGAAACGAGGGGAAACCACCACTTGGCTTGGTTTACCGAAAAACCCTCTGAATCACTCCACGTCGTAGATCGGGGCAAAAGGATGCGGGAGGAGTTGAAATCTGAAGAAGAGGTTAGGGTCGAAAATCCCTAACGAGAAATGTCAAGAAACGGGGAAGATATTACCACGATGGCGTAGCTCTCGGCGAGAGCTTTCCAGATCTATATTTGGTTGAAGATATCGAGCACTGGAGCACCGTCGGCGGCCACCGGAAGATTCACGAAAAAGAAACTCTTTTTCTCTCTCTCGCTCGCTGCTCTGGTTTGGGAGAAAAATATCGGAGAAGATGAAGATCGGTTCTAAAACTTAAGTCTAAGAATATATATATATGTTTATGAAAAGTTTTGTCAAAAATGGGTTATTACGAGCGGTTTCGCGGGAACATAAAATAGAGGCCTAGGATGACTCCAAATTGCAAAGTGTCCAGCATGAAAGTTTTAGATCTCGTCGAGGCGAATAAATTTAATGTTGACCATTTTTCCATACGACACCGTTTTGACCAAAAACACGGGCGAGGTGTTCACTCAACTGGACACACCCTCATGAATATAATATCTGTCTAACTGTGAGGGAGTCTCATACTCTCCACCATACATCGCAGACGCCCAAAAAGCCTAGTAGACTTCCACAAGGTACTAATAAAGACATCAAACATTGCGGAAGTGGTTTCGTCCACTAACTCCCACAATCAAGAAAAACCACAAAGAAACCACCACATATCTCGAGATTTGGCTCGCCAGATTCTACTTGGCATTACAAGATTCAAGACATGGTTGATCAACCCTTAGGAATGATGTACAATCCTAGATAAATTCTAATACGTTCAATAACGAAAGCTAAGACATTAAAAGTCATCATTAAGACACATCAAGAACGATTAAACATAAACAGACAAGATCGAGTTACCATGACCAAAACCTTACAACATCATGTGATCATTGAAACAGTTAATCATAACAATAATTTGGAAGAACAAGCGCAGAAAATTTTAAAGAACATAAAAACATAGCTGTTACCATCAAATCAGACAAGGAGAAACGAGGGGAAACCACCACTTGGCTTGGTTTACCGGAAAAACCCTCCGAATCACTCCATGTCGTAGATCGGGGCAAAAGGATGCGGGAGGAGTTGAAATCTGAAGAAGAACGACCGAAAAAGAGGTTAGGGCCGAAAAACCCTAACGAGAAATCTCAAGAAATTGGGAAGATATTACCACGATGGCGTAGCTCTCGGCGAGAGCTTTCCAGATCTATATTCGGTTGAAGATATCGAGCACTGGAGCACCGTCGGCGGCCACCGGAAGATTCGCGAAAAAGAAACTCTCTCTCTCTCTCTCTCTCTCTCTCTCTCTCTCTCTCTCTCGCTCGCTGCTCTGGTTCTGGAGAAAAATATCGGAGAAGATGAAGTTCGGTTCTAAAACCTAAGTCTAAGAATATATATATATATATATATATATATATATATATATATATATATATATATATATATATATATATATATATATATATATATATATATATATTATATGTTTACAAAAAGTTTTGTCAAAAACGGGTTATTACGAGCGGTTTCGCGGGAACATAAAATAGAGGCCTAGGATGACTCCAAATCGCAAAGTGTCCAACATGAAAGTTTTAGCTCTCGTCGAGGCGAATAAATTTAATGTTGACCATTTTTCCATACGACACAGTTTTGACCATCAACAAGTCTCACGAACCTAAACAACAATGGACTACCGGGTAGCATAATGAACTACTCGAGTGGCAGAATGAACTACTCGAGTCGCAGAATGAACTACTCGAGTGGCAGAATGAACTACTCGAGTGGCAGAATGAACGACTCGTGTGGCAGAATGAACGACTCGTGTGGCAGAATGAACGACTCGTGTGGCAGAATGAACTACTCGATTCGCAGAATGAACTACTCGAGTCGCAGAATGAACTACTCGAGTCGCAGAATGAACTACTCCAGTCGCAGAATGAACTACCCGAGTCGCAGAATGAACTACCCGAGTAGTAGAATGAACTACTCGAGTCGCAGAATGAACTACTCGAGTAGCAGAATGAACTACTCGAGTTGCAGAAAGAACTAGTCGAGTAGCAGAATGAACTAGTCGAGTAGCAGAATGAACTACTCGAGTAGCAGAAAGAACTACACGAGTAGCAGAAAGAACTACTCGAGTAGCAGAATGAACTACTCGAGTAGCAGAAATCACTCGAGTACAATTGCAGGAAAAATAATTTTTTTGCAAATATGCTCGTTTGATCAAACTATATGAATGAATATTAAAAGACATTTTTGAATAGTAGTATAATCTTAAAATATTCATATTATATATATTTTTTTTTTGAACAAGGAAATACGAGATCAAAACGGAGGCCCAAACGTGTGCCGAATTAAATGAAATTGGCACCGTAGATGAACACTGATGCTACAAACGCAACGGCGAAGTCAAAATCAAAATCCGACAAGCCATTCCCGAGATATTAATCTCATAAGTATACGACGAACATAAATAATCCAAAACTTCTATCGCGCGTCGAGACTCCAAAAATGCTCGGATTACGATGAAACTTGACGAGCAAGGCAAAATTATTCAATTTAAATTCCAAATACAAAATTTTCCTATTACAACGAGAATTTGGCCGACTCGACCGCACGGACGCGAAAATGCTTTAACGGCATTGCGTCGCCGACTCGACGTTAAAAGCAACGCCACGACGTCATAAATATGACGATGCCCATTTAAATAAAATCATCGAAAAATCGGGGGCATTATATAGGGCATCTGGCCCTGCAGCGATGAAGGATAGAAGGTAAGCATGTACCTTCTGTTGTAAGCTAGGACACCCTTTTGAGAAGTGCTTTTAGAGACGGGATGTGCAGAAGTCGTCTCAGGTACACGCGATCCAGGATTCTCTAAAGGGAGGACTTGTCTGTACTTATTACCGGAGGAGTGGGCACGATATGGCACGTTATCGCAAGAAAGTTGGAGCTTGTTTTCTCTATGGCCAGAAAGGGCGCATGAAGGCAAATTGCCCGCAGAGCCAGCCTGCGCTGCATGTAGTTCCGTTGTAGACTCTACCGCCGCCCCGCCTCTCGTGGACAGGGGGAATGGAAAGCTGAATGTGCTGACCAAGGAGGAAGCCCAATCTTCAACTCAAGTTATCTCAGGTTAGTCTCTGACTAAGGTAGTAATCCGTTTTTGTATATTTATAGTTTTCGCATTTTAGTTCCGCGCGTTATGTGTTTAGGTGAATTTAAGGTGAAGAATAAGTGGGCGTGCGTTTTGTTCGATTCAGGTGCTACTCAATCCTTTGTGGAGAGGAGTTTTGTTGACCGGCATCTCTAGGATTTCGACCAGTTAGACACCTCCCTAAACGTCAAATTCCCTTCGGGAGTGCTGGTGATGTCAAGTCAGGGTATCCAAAAATGCCCCATCCTCCTAGGTGGGTTTTTAGCCTTTGCAAATCTGAAGGTGCTAGATTTGGTAGACTTCGACGTGATTTTGGGCATAGACTGGCTGTCCAAATATGATGCTGTCATTCAGTGCAATCACAAACGCTTGGATTTCAAAGGTGACAATGACCAGCCCATGAGTGTGTTTGGTTTGCCGCGTCAGGAATCTCCGATCATTTCTGTGGTACTTGCTCTCAAATTTCTATAGTCTGTCTGTGATTCTTTTCTTATCTCAGTTTTTGTTCTGGGAGCTGCACCGATTGTGCCTCGGGTTGAGGATGTTTCTGTGGTGCGTGAGTTTCCGGATGTCTTTCCTGTTAGTCTTCCCAGACTTCCTCCTGAGAGAGAGGTGGAGTTTATTATAGACCATGAGCTAGGCACTCGCCCTATTGCTATGGCATCGTACCGCATAGCACCGCGTGAGTTAGAGAAGCTGCATACTCAACTGGATGAGTTATTGCAGTGCGGTTTTATTAGACCCAGTTCTTGCCCCTGCGGTACACCAGTGCTCTTCGTGAAGAAAAAGGATGGAACGATGCGGCTATGCATAGACTATCGAGAGCTAAACAACGTGACCATTAATAACAGATATTCGTTGCCTAGGATCGATGACTTGTTCGATCATTTGCAAGGTATTTCCATGTTCTCTATGATTGACCTCCATTCAGGTTACCATTAGTTAAGAATCTGGGTGTTAGACATTCGCGAAATGCTTTTCGTTCTCGATATGGTCACTTTGAATTTCTGGTAATGTCATTTGGATTAACGAACGCACCGTCATCATTTATGGACATGATGAACAGGGTGTTCAAGGATTTTATGGATAAGTTCGTGGTTGTATTCATTGACGATGTTCTGGTATATTCCAGAAATGCAGGAGAGCATGCCATGCACTTGCGCTTAGTCTTGGATACTCTGAGGGAGCACAAGCTGTATGCGAAGCTTAGCAATTGTGAGGTTCTGGTTGTCTCAGGTGTCATTACTAGGACACATTGTAAGCAAGTATGGTATCTTAGTGGCCCCCGTGAAGATAGCCACAATCTTGGATTGGAAGAGCCCTACATCGCCTAAGGAGATAAGGATTTTTTTAGGGTTGGCAGGTTACTACAGTAGATTTGTGAAAGGATTCTCCGTGCTCTCTGCGCCGTTGACCAGGCTTATGCAAAAGAGCGCAACTTTTGTTTGCAGTGATGCCTATGAGGAAGCTTTTCAAGAGCTCAAGAGGAGATTGTGTTCTGCTCCAGTTTTTCCATTGCCGGTGGAAGGAGTTGAGTATGTCGTTTATGTGGACGCCTCGCGAGATGGACTCAGTTGTGTGTTGATGTAGGACGGCAAAGTGATTGAGTATGGATCGAGACAATTGAGGGTGCATGAAAAGAATTATCCTACGCATGAGCTGGAATTTGCTGCCGTCATTCATGCCTTTAAGTTGTGGAGACATCTTTTATATGGAGTGTCGTGCAAAATTTATTCGGACAACAAAAGTTTGAAATTTGTCTTCACTCAGAAGGAGTTGAATTTACGCCAACATAGATGGCTAGAATATGTTGCGGACTACGAAGTCGATATCCTTTATCATCCCGGCAAGGCTAATGTAGTAGCGGATGTGTTGAGTCGGAAGCCAGCACATATCTTTAACCTCTCTGTACAATCCCTTTTTGAAGAGTTTTTGCTTATGGACATAACCGTAGGGAATAGCGCTTCGCCGAGTAGCTTAGAGGTGGAAGAGAATTCGTGGATTATCCTCACTAGGCTACATCAGAAAGATGATCCTGATTTGCAGCACCTCCGCAGTAGGACCGAGAAAGGGGAATTACCTGACTTCTCAATTGATGACATTGGTACCCTAAAGTACCACGATAGATATTGTATTCCTGCTGTTGGGGACATCCGAGCAAGAATATGCGGTGAAGCACATGGTTCAAGTGTTTCTTATCATCCTGGTTCTACAACAATATAGAGAGATTTAAAGCAGATTGTTTGGTGGTCAGGTATGAAAACGACATCGCAAGATTTGCATCTGAATGTTATACCTACCAGGGTGTCAATGCTTATCATAGAAGGCTGGTTGGTAAGCGTTAGTCATATCGAGTTGGAAATGGGAGAGTTTATCCATGGAATTCATAACCGGTTTGCCGAGATCTCCCTGAGGGCATGATGCAGTGTGGGTTATCATGGATAGACTAACCAAGTATGCCGATTTGTTGCTTTCAAGATTGATTATTTTATGGAAAAGATAGCTGAGCTTTATCTGGATGAAGTTATCCGACAACATGGTGTACCTACGAGTATTGTGTCAGACCAAGACTCCCGGTTCATGTCTCGTTTCTGGAAAAGCTTGCAAGGAGCTCTAGGTACTGACCTTAGGTATTCTACTACCTATCATCCTCAGACAAATGGTCAGACGGAGAGAGTGAATCAGATCTTGGAGGATATGATTATATGCTATATTTTGGACCATGGTGGGGCTTGGGATAAATTCCTCAGACAGATGGAGTTCGCGTACAACAACAGCTATCAGGAGAGTTTGCAGATGGAGCCCATTGAAGCTTTATATGGAAGGCATTGTCGAACTCCCCTGTTTTGGGCAGAAGTTGGTGAGAAGCCTTTGCTTAGACCAGAAGCGTTGGAGGATATGAGAACTTCAGTAATGCATATTCGTGAAAAGCTGAGGTTGGCTCAGGAGCGATATGAAAAGTATACTAATCAGCGCAGAGTTGATCTAGAATTTGCAGTTGGGGACTTGGTGTTTCTGAAGGTCTCTCTAATGCCAGATGTTAAGAGATTTGTAAGAAGCCATAAGCTAGATCCCAGGTATGTGGGACCTTTTCATACTCTGGAGCGCATCGGAGTTTCTGCATGTAGACTGGAATTGCCTGATTCTTTCCCTGGTGTTCACGACGTGTTTCACGTGAGCCAGTTGCGAAAGTGTGTTTATAGTGATCGGCATGTCCTTGACTCAGTGCCCTAGTTGCAGCCTAATCTCACATATGTCGAAGAGCATGTCCGTATTCTAGAGACGTAAGATCGTGTCCTAAGAAAGAAGATGATTTCGATGGTTAAGGTTCTCTGGCGCAATCAGGACTCTAGAGGTGCAACTTTGGAATTGGAATCCACAATGAGAGAATCTCATCCTCAGCTATTCTCCTAGACTTCCCTGGTTAGTATTATTGTTTAATGAATTCTTCTATAATGTCTCTCCCTCTACCCTCTTGTTTCGTTTCGTGTTCCATGTTTTGGGACAAAACTTCCTTTTTGGAGGGTGACTGTAACGCCCCTAATTTTCCGACAATTATTTAATCCTCTCGGTGACGTCATAAAGACGTAAGGGGCATTACGTTATCGTGGAGTTGATGGCACATCGTCGTTAGTGTATTTTCGTGTCTGTTCGGTCGAGTCGGCAAAATTCGTGAATCCTTAAGGTAAGCTCATAAAAAGGGAGCGAGGGACCCATGAAGAATCTGTATGAGCGAGAGATTCGTCTGTAATCTCAACGGATAAAGAACGATCCAGATTAGCGATGTTAGTGTATGGGCCAGGCAACAATCTGGTAGTCCTATCCACAACAGTCTTCTACGAACGGGTGGTTGTTGCGCACTCGCCCTCAGAGGGAGAAGGCTGGCACAAGTGAGGGCAATCCTTCAACATATGGCCTATACCTTGACATAGCAAACATCGAATACAATGCTCGACATTTAAAAGAGCCATGGAGTCGATGGATCGACGCAAAGTGTCATAGAGACGACACTCGGCTACGGAATACATCGCGAACAAAAATATTTACCGAAAGGGTGCTACACACTAGAATAAAAATAGCACGGACCCGCTTTCTACCAAAAATCAGAAAAGGGATACAAAGAAAAATAAGCAACAAATTCTAAAACATAAAGCAAAGAAGAAACATGCAATGTACAAATGGAAAAGCGCTTCTATCTTCTATCTCCCTCTACAAAAACTCACACGACTATGTTCCCCGACAACGACGCCAAAAACTTGATGCGTTGAACGACAAGTGTACCGATCGCTCAAGTAATATAAAATGGGCGAATGTCCCCAAGTATCATTCTCTCAAGGAACACAATAAGGTGGAGTTAATTTTGAGTACTTGAGATTGAAGTTCTTAGGTCGGAGTTAACGAAGGGGGTTTTGATTATTGCGGAAAAAGAAAGTAAAACACTAATGAACTACTACTATGCAATGCCGCTATGCGATGCTTCACCAGGCGTGATGGAAGACTACATGGGCCGCTATGCATCGAATCGCTAGGCGGATGGACGAGTAGGCTTACGGATGAGGTGTTTAGAATGGCGAAATGAGGTTCGAGATCACCTCTTCGCTACGTACGCCACTAGCAATTGCTAGTGCAGCAATGTGTGGTCGATGATGAAAATGGCGCACCTCAAGCAAATAACGTAAATACAAAATCACATAGACATGATTGTACACAAATGTATTTTACATTAAGCACACTTCATCAAATACAAAGAGATCAAACTACACTATCAACAACAAAAGAAGAAGAGAGTTTGTGAAATCGACCGAATCTGAAGTCTTGCTGAGGATTCACGGAAGGATTCGTCAGGTTATCAATCCACATCCTAGCTCGGTCCTTAACTATGTCCGGGGTAGAGGAGGCTGTCACTCACTCCCAATGGACCCGTCTTCTTCGTGTCACGATCCGATGGAGGATGGCAAAAAACTTATCCTAGCTTGATGGAGAAAGCTAGATCAAACTCTTCTTAAAGCTAAAGGATGAAGGAGGAGGCCGAGAGGAAGCTCCGGCTTAAATTTGACGTTGAAATCTTGTCGGGAACCCTCTCCATGGTGGAGAACAAAGGGAGATGGCAGTACTTTGCCCTAAAAAGGCGGCTGGAATGGTTGAAATCTGGTCTTCTCAAATGGAGGAAAATCTGCGCTTAAATAGAAGCTGGTCAGAAAAATAGTCACGTACGATTTGGCGCACGACCATGCGCCAACCGTTCGCTATTAACTTCCAGGCCAAGCTTATAGATGAAGATGCGTTGACTCGTGCGTTTTACTCACGCACGGGCGCTTCTGCCCGTGTGTGAAAGAAATCGCACGGGTAAACACAGAGCGCAGGAAAATAGGATAATACAGGGGAACCGTGCGTTTTACACGTGCACGGGTGCTTCTGCCCGTGCGTGAACAAATCACATGATTAACCATATATTGGTACGAACAAGAAGCTGTAGGAAAACCGTGTGTTTCCTTCGTGCACAGTTCCGAAGAAACCCTGCGTTAACCGTGCGTAAAGATCGTCGAGCTCAGCTCGACGAAATTCGTCGAGCTCCACTCGACGTTTCTCTAGCTCAACAAAATGCACGATCTGGCACAAACCGTGCGTGAGTAAAACGCACGACCGTACGTTTTCCACAAACCTAAATTCCAGACTTGGCGGAAAACTCACCACCTGCACTCAAACAAATAAATCAAAAGAGGACCGTCCAAAAATGCAGAAATGCAACAAAAGCAACTGGAAAGAGCCCTTGGGGAGCACCACGTGCTTACCCCCAACAACAGAATGCGCAATTTCACACCCTTGGGCCAGATTAGTGCACAATGTGGTCAATGAACAAACGAAGCAAATATAATCGATTACCGGCTGAAATGCGGTGCATGAGTGAGAAAACAAGCCCAGATGAGTCCGAAAAATCCTATAAATATCGGACTTGTCAATCTGCAATGTTCTTAATGATAGGCTTGATTTCCTTGAAGAAATTGTAGAACAGACTCACTTGAATCTTCTGATCACTTGATGAAAGGATCTGAAGATCTTCTTGAAGACTTTTGTCATCTTCCTTCTTCCCAGGATTGACGCCCTCCTCTAACTTAGAAAAAATTAGAATGAGAGAATAGAATGATTTTCTGTTTGATCGAGATTCTCTGTAGACACCCCCCTTATTTATAGTCTTTGTGGATTGCTAATTTCTGATTGATGACATCAGCATGTGACATCATACTTCAAATTTACCCTTAATCTGATTCTATTAAGATATCACATTACTGTAGCTGATGTGATAGTTCTGACTTATCTTGACACTTCTGTGTTGACTCTGCACATCTTCAGTATCGAGATGTACAAAGTGTCTCGATACTTGTGTCGAGACATCTTAGCAGTCTTGACACAATTTTACTTAGAAGAATTTTCAACTGATCTTGAAAGTGTCTAGACAGTTGACTTGTCTCGACATAACCGTCATCTGTATCGACATGTTTAATTCTGCACTATGTCGAGACAGTTGAATTGTCTCAACACAACCATCTGTCAGTGTCGAGACTTTATACTTGCTTTATTTCTTCACTTTGTCGAGAGAGTTGAATTGTCTCGACACAACTATCTGCCAGTGTCGACACTTTTTACTTAAATTATTTCCTCACTGTGTCGAGACATTTGAATTATCTCGACACTCCTGTCTCCCGGTATCGACACTTTAATGCTTCATTGTGTCGAGACAGTTGAATTGTCTCGACACAATTTTATATTGTATAATTTTCAGTCTTTTTTGTGTCAAGACAGTTCTATTGTCTCGACACTTGTTCTTTGAATCTTCTATGTGTCGAGTTAGCTGACTTGTCTCGATATATCTGACTTAGTCTTCAAAGTTTCGAGTAAACTGAGTTGGCTTGACACAGATGCTGCAAAGGTGTCGACATAGTTGAAGTGTGTCGACACTTTTGTACTTAGCCATTTTTCTGGACTGCAAGTTGCTAGATGTAGACTGTGCTGACTTCACTCAGTTGTAACACCCCCTATCCATCACATATCATATACTAGTAGGTTCGGCAGGGGCCCGACACCATATACCACGGACAGGCCGAAGGGTTACGCAATGACACCATCCTTCCAATAACCAACGTCCTACATAGAGTACATTCTAGCGGAAGCATTTTAAATGTTGTAAAATGTAACGCCCCAAAATTTGTACCATTTAATTTCGGGTTCTTCGAGAAGAAAAAATTTGTTTCTGGCAGGGGCCACACAGCCTGGGACACGGGCGTGTCCCAGGGCGTGTCCGGCACCAGTCGACGTTTTGATCGCGAGGTCGAAGATTTTGGAGTAGACGATCATCGAGCAGAGAACACGGCATGAGACACGGGCGTGTCTCAGGGCGTGTCGAGCCCGTGTCGACGATCGGCCCGGGGAGTCGACGAATTTCGCTCGACGTTGTCTCGAGACAAGGCACACAGCCTAGGACACAGGCGTGTCCAAGGCCGTGTTAGGTAGTCGACGAACTTCGCTCGATGAAGTGTCGAGACAGTGAACACGGCCTGGAGCCCAAGCGTGTTGAGTTAGACATGGGCAAGGACACGGGCGTGTCCAGTACCCGTGTGAGTCTCGGGTTGTTTTGGGGGATGTGTCGATGGAGGCACACGGCCGACCACACGGTCGTGCTAGTTTGAACACGGGCGTGTCAGGTCGAACACGGGCGTGTCGGATGCCCGTGTGTTGTTTCAGGGGCGTCGGTTTTGACGGCGAATGGGGGACACGGCCCTGGACACGGGCGTGTCGTAGGCTGTGTTCGACCTCCTTCTTCCAGATCTTGATTGGTTCTGAAACAAGATATTCCAATCCAGTCTCGGTAATTAGGGTTACCACACCTTTGATTTCAGGTTCCGCGTCATCAAAGGCATGTCGCACGAGTTCATATCCTTCAATAACATTCTCTTCTAGCTTGGGCGCCATTAGGGTTTGAAGAAATTTGAATTTAGAGAAGAGAGATGTCGACACACAAGTTTGGTCTCGAAACTTTGGTGAGCGTGTCGACAAACAATGGCGAAAACCTATTTATACCTTTTCTAGAATCGAAGGTGAAAAGGCGCTACAAAATACTTAAATTGTGTCGACACTGTTGAAAAGTGTCGACAATTACTTATAATGTCTCGACAACTATGTGTCGACACAAGTATAGTCGATAGAATATATGTGTTGACACTTGTTTATGTGTCGACACCGCTTAGCTCAACCCTTTGTCGAGACTTTACTATACTAATTCTGTGTATTGCTAAGTGTCGACACCACCTTGGATGTGTCGACACCTACACTGCACGTGTCGACACTAATTCTCTGAAGTGTCGACACAGACTTCCTAGATGTGTCGACACCATTTCTCTGAAATGTCGACACCACTTCTATGTGTCGACACAGACAACTCTGTGTGTCGACACCTTTTTACTTAGCCAATTTTTGTAAACTATTCTAAGTTTTTCATCCCTAATTCAATTTTGAATTTATTGAATTTGGTTTCATCTAAGGGCTTAGTATACATATCAGCTAGCTGATTATCTGTATTAATATACTCTAGTGAAATATCTCCTTTTTCCACATGTTCTCTTAGAAAATGGTATTTTATTTCTATGTGCTTAGTCCTACTATGGGAGACAGGATTATTTGCAATAGAAATAGCACTAGTAGAATCACAAAATAAAGGTGTTCTACTTACTTGAATACCATAGTCTTCTAGCTGATGTTGAATCCATAGAAGTTGAGCACAGCAACTTCCTGCAGCAACATACTCTGATTCTGTTGTGGCGATAGCCACACTTGTTTGTTTCTTGCTACTCCATGATATCAGCCTTCCACCTAGGAATTGACAGGTACCTGTGGTACTCTTTCTATCTTCCTTGCAGCCTACAAAATCTACATCTGAATAACCTGTCAGTTCAAACTCTCCATTCCTAGGGTACCAAAGGCCTAGATAAGCAGTGCCCTTAAGATATCTCAAAATTCTTTTGACTGCTGTCAAATGAGATTCTTTAGGGAAAGCTTGGTACCTAGCACAAACACATGTAGCATACATGATATCTGGTCTACTTGTAGTCAAATATAGTAGGGAGCCAACTATCCCTCTATACAAAGTTTCATCTACAGGTTTCCCTGCATCAGCTTTGCTTAGAGACATTGTTGACCCCATAGGAGTTTTCATGGTAGTGGATGATTCCATACCATACTTCCTTATCAATTATAAGGTGAACTTAGACTGGCATATGGATAAACCATCCTCAGTCTGTCTAACTTGGTGACCCAAGAAGAACTTAAGTTCCCCCATACTGCTCATTTCAAATTGTCCTTGCATTAGTTTTGCAAACTTCCTGCAAAGACTACTTTCTGTAGACCCAAATATGATGTCATCTACATATATTTGGACTAAGATAATCTTGCCTCTGAATTCCCTAAGGAATAGAGTCTTGTCTATTTTCCCCCTTATGAATTTATTCTCAATGAGGAAACTAGACAGGGTTTCATACCAAGCCCTAGGGGCTTGTTTTAACCCATACAAAGCCTTCCTAAGTCTATAAACATAATTAGGTTTTGTAGAATCAACAAAACCTGATGGCTGTTCTACATAGACTTCTTCCTTCAGATTTCCATTCAGAAAAGCTGACTTAACATCCATTTGGTATACCTTGAATCCTTGGAATGTTGCATAGGCAAGTAACATCCTTATTGCTTCCAGTCTGGCTACTGGAGCAAAGGTTTGATCAAAATCAATACCTTCTTCCTGCCTATATCCTTTAGCAACAAGTCTAGCTTTGTTCTTTATAATTACTCCATTTTCATCCAACTTGTTCCTAAAGATCCACTTAGTCCCTATAATGTTGTGGTCTTTTGTTTTAGGAACAAGCTCCCAGACTTTGCATCTTTTGAACTGGTTCAGCTCCTCTTGCATTGCCTCAATCCAATGAGGGTCTAAGATAGCTTCTTCAAATTTCTTTGGCTCTACTTGGGATAGAAAGCTGGAGTAGAGAACTGAACTTAGATTTCTGCTCCTTGTTTGTACCCCTTGACTGATATCTCCAATAATTTGATTACCTGGATGATCTTTTAAATGCCTATTTGCTGGAGGCAGCCTATTTTCTGGTTGTACACCTTCAGCTTCTTCATTCAGCAGCTCCTCTTGGTCTTATTTAGCAACAGTAGTATCTTGTACTCCCCCTGGACATCAGCCACCTTCTTCTACTTGCCGAATTGCAGTAGGACTTTCTGCAATAGTAAGCTTGTCCATCTTCCCAGTTACACCTGTGGAGCTGCAAACACTTCTAGACAATTCATTGTTAATGAGTCTAGCTTCATCAAACACTACATGAACTGACTCTTCTACAACTTGAGTAGTCAAGTTGTAGACCCTATAAGCCTTACTGTTGTTGTTGTACCCAACAAAGATCCCCTCTTGGGATTTGGCAGCAAACTTGGTTAAATAAGACTTACCATTGTTAAAGTATATAGCATTTACAACCAAAGATCCTAAAATAGGATAGATTTGGTTTTCTGCCCTTCACAATCTCATAGGGGGTCTTATTGTGGCTCTTGGTGATAGTAGCCCTATTGATCACATGACATGCAGTATTAACTGCCTTAGCCCAGAAATATTCTGGGAGAGATGTGTCACTCAATAGGGTTCTACCAGCCTCTATCAAAGTTCTATTTTTCCTCTCAGCAATACCATTTTGCTGAGGTGTTCTTGGTGAGGAAAATTCCTGAAATATCCCAAACTCTTTACATAGCTTTGTCATACTATCAGACTGGAATTCAGTACCATGGTCACTTCTTATTTTGACCACTGTACTGTCTAACTCATTCTGAATTTGTTTGACAAAACTATAAAAGATACTAGGCGTTTCAGATTTTTGCCTTAGGAAGAATACCCAGGAAAACCTTGAGTAGTCATCAACTACCACAAATGTATAAACCTTCCTACCTAGGCTGTGAACTGGCATAGGACCAAAAAGATCCATATGCAAGAGGTATAGGCACCTCACAGCATCTTCGTTCTCAATGCTATTAAAGGTGGATCTGGTCTGCTTGCCCTTTTGACAAGCTGAGCATATCCCATCATTTATACACTTAACTTGAGGACCATTCCTCACTAACTCTTTGCTAAAGAGTTGGCCAATTATCTTGTAGTTAAGATGAGCCAGCCTCTTGTGCCATTTAACACAATGTGAGACTCTTTCATCAGCTACAAGACAAATAGGAGAAGCTATGTCCTCACACATAATGTCTAGATAATAGACATTTCTCTTCCTATATCCAGTCAAAATGATCTTTTGATCACTAGACCTACTGATATGACAACCATCCTTGACAAATGAGATGTCATATCCTAAATCACTCAGCTGACTTATGCTAATGAGGTTATGTTTCAAACCCTTTACATAAGCCACTTGAGTAATTGTAATTAGGTTGCTAGAAATGTTACCAAAGCCTTTGATGATTCCTTTTTCAGAACCACCAAAGGTAACTTTAGGACCATCCTTGATTGGTGTATAGTCCTTCAGCAATCCCCTAGTTCCAGTCATGTGCCTGGAACATCCACTATCCAAGTATCATATTGGGGCATGGCCACTTGGACTCACCTGCAAAACAGATTACTTAACCTTAGAACCCAAATAATTCTTGGGTCCTTGGTGCAAGTTAGTCTGGTTCTTAACAAAACTACCTGTAGCTTTTCTAGCAGGCAGTTTGCTACTCACCTTGGCACTTGAATTATGCCAACAATCTATGGCAAAGTGGCCTACCTTGCCACAACATCAACACTCAAATCTATTGTACCTTTGTTTAGGTACAACCCTGGCTGTTTTATCTATAGCAGGCTTCTTGTTGAGTACTGGGGCTTTTCCCTTAGACTTGGACTTTACTGTCCAGGCAGGTTTTGTAAACCCTAATCCAGTTTTACCCCTATGAGGTATAAACTCATCTATTAAAGGTAGAACAATTTTGGTTTAGAAAACCTTGCTACAATATCTCTCTCCTTCTGAAGACTAATCTCCAGATTTCTAATTTGATCATTTTAAAATGTAATAGTCCCCATCTGAATAACTGTAATATTCTTCAGTCTGGCTATTTCATTTAATTTTTGATCTAATAACTTGTCAAAATCTGTTGCAGCCACTTTAAGAATAGCAATCTCTTTAGCCTGAGTCTTGGCCAAGAGTTTGCTTTTCTTCAAAGCCTGCAACAATACTCTATATTCATCAATCAACTGATGAATGTCTCCTTCAGATTCAGATCCACTCACATCACTTGATGCAAATGTATCTGAATCTAACTCAGTACTAGAAATTGAACTTGAAGAATAATTTTGTACCTGACTAGGTCCAGGCTGATCCTAAATTTTGTCTCCTTCTGATAAGGCCATCAGTCCCTTGCACTGAATGTCCTCCTGCTCATAAATTGAGTTCATTAGCTGCATGAACTCATTTTCTTCTTCTTCAGCAAATAAGCCAATATAGGCTTCAGCTTCTGAGTCTGTTTCTGAAGATGACATATCATTCATACATTTATCCTTTTTAGCAACAAAGGACCTTTCCTTTTTGCCCTTGAACTGTGTCTTCTTCTTGTCAGTGGACTCTTTCCTCTTTTCTGGACAATCAGCTATTACATGTCCTTGTCTATTGCAACAATAGAAAACTATTTTTGAGGATGTAGTGTTACTAGACTTGGACTTTCTTCTGTCATTTCTTGATGACTTCCTTTTCTGGTAGTAGTCATCTTTTGGCTGTGAAGTGGATGGCTTGGACCTCCACTGCTTCTTCTTTAGAAACTTCTGAAAATGCCTAGTAAATGCAGCAAAGTCTTCATCACTTTTACTGCTTTCTGACTTCTTGCTATCTGAAGTATCTGTCTCAGCAACTATTTGTGGTGGAGATGGAGACTTGCTTCTATATTTCTTAGTAGCTTCAGTCTTGAAGGTCACAGCTCTTTCTTTGTGCTCCACCCTAGTAGTCTTTTCTTCCTCCTTCCTTACCATTAAATGCATCTCATAAGATAACAGTTTTCCAAACAATGTTGGAGGAGGTATATCAGCTAGTTTGGCCATTTCCCTTATGGCACAAATCTTAGTATCACAGTCCTTTGTTAGGGATCTCAAGAACTTATCATTCAATTCATAATTGCTGAACTCTCTTCCATAGGACATCAATTCATTGACAATCCTATAGAATTTCTTGTAGCATTCAGTTATGTTATCAGACCTGCCTTGTTTGAAGCTTTCACACTCTTGGTTTAACAAAGACTTCATGTCTTGTCTTACCTCTTCTGATCCTTCCATTTATACTATCAGTGTTTCCCACATTTCTTTTGATGTTTTACAATGAATCAAATTCTGAAATGTGGCATCATCAATTGCGCTTACAATAATATTCTGGGCCCTCTTGTCCATAGTGGCCAGAATTATTTCATCCTTGGTCATTTCTGAATAGTCTTTGGGTGTTCTCTGATTGGCATCTAGAACAGATACTTTCATTGGCACATATGGCCCTTCTTTAACTGTAATGTAAATTCTTGGGTCTGAGGCTTCCATAAAAAGTCTAACCCTTTCTTTCCAAATGCCAAAGATCTCCTTTCTGTAGATTGGCAACTTCATGGATCCTAGCTCTTTGTGATTCTCAGTTGAACCCATGTTCTTAATTCTTGATTATGCTGATTCTGCCTATAGGATCTTGTACTCAGACTGTTATGTCCTTTTTAAGTAACCTCGCTTTGATACCACTTGAAAGAACTAGTGTCTAAACACCTAGAGGGGGGTGAATATGTGCACTTAATCTTTTTAAACTTTTAAGGCAGAAACACAGAATTATATGCAATTCTTCACAGCAATTCAGCACATACAACACACCAATCACAGAATAAAGCACACACAGAGAACACACAGCTTTTATAGTGGTTCCCCAAGGTCTGTGTACATCCACTTTCCCCCTTCGCCTATCTAGTAGTGCACTAGATTCGGCCTAACTTCTCCACTACTTCTCAGATCCACAGATCTTACAGCTCAGAACCCCAAATAGGTTCCTACAACTCAGAGTGATCTCACTCCTACAACTCAGGCAAAAAAGCCCTACCACTCAGCCTTCACCAAGACCTACACTCAGCCTTCAACAAGGCCTACACTCAGAGAAATGTATCTCCTACACTCAGGAACACAAGCCCTACAATCAGTGTTGAAACTTGTTAAGTGTCGACACATCTTCTTTATGTCGACATATTCTTCATGTGTTGAGACTTTTGCTGAGTGTCGACACAGCCTCCTAGTGTCGACACTTGTACTTGAACTTTGTTGATGTTTTGCTGAGTGTCGACACAGCCTCCTAGTGTCGACACTTTTGATGTCGACAAAGTTCCTCTGGGTGTCGACAGTGCTTCTAAGTGTCGACACTGATTATGTAGACATTTCTTCATTGTGTGTCACACTTCCTGTACGTGTCGACACTTTCCTTCTGGTGTCGACTCTGCCTTCCTGGTGTCAACACAATTACTCTAAGTGTCGACACTATTTCTCTGGGTGTCGACACAAGCCTTCTTAAGTGTCGACACTTTTCTTCTAGGTGTCGACACATGGACTTAGAAACTTTTCCTGCAAACCTGCAGTTACTTTACCTGCACAAATAAACTCAAAATACATCAAATACACCTTGATGTATATCATTGAGTAGGGTGAGGCTTCTTCAAATCAGGTATATATATTCCAATGTACCCAACACGAACACGCCTTATGACACGCTCGTATCCAAGGCCGTGTGCCTCAATCGACGCCAAAACTGTCGCATCCAGACCAGGACACGGGCTCTCGACACGCTTGTGTCACACTTGACACGCCCGTGTCAGTCAGTACATGCTCGTTTTGCGGGGCGTGTTCCTCCATCGACACAGGACCAAAACCAACCCGAAGAGAACACGGGTACGCGACACGCCCGTGTCATATTTGACATGCCTGTGTCAGCCCGAACATGCCTGGTCTCCAGGCCGTGTTCCTCCCCCAATACAGCTCGACTAACAGCCCTAGCAGGACACGGCCTGGGACACGCCCATGTCTCAGGCCATGTTCGTTGTCTCGATGATCGTCGGCTGCATTTTCGTTGACCACACGGCTAGATCGTCGGACCCGAGCACGACACGGCCCTGTAGACGCCCATGTACTAGGTCGTGTGACCCCTACCATGCACCAAACTTGGTTCTAAATGCTGCACGTCCCTCTTTTAAGTTTCGATTAGTTACAGCTCTCTCCCTCTTAAAAGAATTTCATCCCGAAATTATAGAAAGGAAAAGATATACAAAACTTAAATGGTACCTGAGTGGAATAACTCTGGGTACTCCTCATGCATGGTCAGCTCTCGCTCCCACGAGAGCTCCTCCCGACTACAGTTGTCCCAACGGACCTTGATCATCCTGATGTCTTTGTTACGCAATCGCTTGACTTTCGAGTCCTCAATGCGAACGGGCTTGACCATCGTTGTCAACCCATTATCAATCAGTACTTGATCGACTGCAATCACTTGTGAAGGGTCTTGCAATGCCTTCAGCAGCACCGATATGTGGAATACGTCATGTAAACCACTTTGTTCCACTGATAGCTTTAATCGATATGCAGCCTTGGCAGTCCGCTCCAGAACCTCAAACGGTCCAAGCTATCTCGGGCTTAGCTTCTTCAAGCGTCGTACCCGTGAGACACCCTTGAACGGCTTAATCTTCAAATACACCCAATCGCCAACAGCGAACTCCACATTCCTATGCTTGGCACTATAGTACTTAGCTTTTCCGTCCTGAGCGATTAGCAATCTTTCTCTAATGGTTCGTACCAATGAGGTTGCATCTTCCACTTGTTGTCGCTTGTACAGCTTCGACTCACCCGTTTCCAACCATGACAATAGCGTGCGACATATCCTACCATAAAGGGCCTCGAAGGGAGCCATTTTAATGCTCGCCTGGTAGCTATTGTTGTAAGCGAATTCCACCAAGTACGGGTGATCTTTCCACTACTTCCCGAAATCCAAGACGTACATGCGAAGCTTGTCTTCCATCGTCTTGTTGACTCTCTCGGTTTGACCATCCTTCTGCGGATGAAATGTCGTGCTGAAACTCAGTTTGGTTCCCAACATTTGCTACACCAATCTCCAGTCAATGGACGTGAACCTCCCATCTCGGTCACTCACGATGCTCCGGGGCACACCGTGAAGCCGCACAATATTATCCACATACAATTTTGCAAATTTCTCCACAAAATCATCCTTCCTATGCGGAATGAAGTGCGACACTTTCGTCAAACGATCTACGATCACCCAGATGGCGTCATTTCCCTTCTGTGACCTTGGCAACCCATGCACAAAGTTCATTATAATATCGTCGAACTTCCATTCCGGGATAGGGAAGGACTTCAAGAATCCTCTAGGCTTCTGGCACTCCTCCTTCACTAAGGCGCATGTTTGATACTTCGCCACATAAAGTGCCACATCCTTCTTAAGTCCTGGCCACCAGAACAATTTCTTCATATCATGGTATATCTTCGTGCTCCCTGGGTGAATTGAGTACTTGCAATGATGAGCCTCGTACATCAATTCCACCCGCAGTTTGCCCATATTTGGGAAGCACAGACGAATGTCTTTCCATAACAATCCATCCACAACATCAAATTGGGAATTTGATCCATCCATGGCCTAAACCATGATTTGCTTCATATGGCCATCCAACTCTAGAGACTGCCGAATCCAATCAGCCAGGTCATACTGAACTTCTGTCCAATTCAACAGCGCTTCGGCACTAGTCTGCTTGTCAACACAAGAGATCTCTAATGCCTCCAACTCACGAACCAACCGCTCGTCATGAACCGACAACCAGTTGGCTTGCCCAGGGGCTCTACGACTCAACGCATCCGCAACCGCATTGCCTTTCCCAGGAATATAATGAATCTTGAATGTGTATTCCCCCAGGAATTCCATCAATCTCCACTGCCGCATGTTTAGATCCTTTTGATCCAACAAGTACTTCAGGATCATGTGGTCGGTATAGATATCGACCTTCACCCCGTACAAGTAATTCCTTCACAGCTTCAGGGCAAATATCACGACCGCTAACTCCAAGTCATGGACCGGATAATTCGTCTCATGCACCTTCAGCTGATGCGAGCCATAAACTATCACACTTCCGTGCTACAGTAGAACAAAACCAAATCCACTGCGAACTTAGAACAGGCATCGTGGTCAACCGATTTTTCAACTCCTCTAAAGCTCGTACGCACTCAGGCGTCCAAATAAACTTCTGCTCTTTCCTCGTCAGAGTCATGAGGGGTAACGCTATCCGCGAGAAGTTCTCCATGAAGCGCCTGTAATAGTCCGCAAGCCCCAGAAAACTCCAAATTTCAGCTACCGTAGACAGCACAGGCCACTCCCATATAGCAACTATCTTCGCCGGATCCACTGAAATTCCATCTCCACTAACTATGTGACCAAGGAATGCTACAGTGGACAACCAAAACTCACATTTGGAGAACTTGGCGTATAATTGGTTCCTCCTCAACGTCTCCAACACCAAATGCAGATTCTTAAAGTGATCCTCCTCACTCTGCGAGTACACCAATATATCATCGATGAAGAGGTTCACTAAGTGGTCCAGGTACTCTCTGAAAGTTCTGTCCATCAGATCCATGAACACAGACGACGCATTAGTCAGCCCAAATGGCATGACCGTAAACTCATAATGCCCGTATCTCATGCTAAGAGCTGTCTTGGGGATATCACTTTCCCTTATCCTCAGCTGATAATACCCGGACTTAAGATCCAATTTCGAGTACACTGATGCCCCGACTAATTGATCGAACAGATCATCAATCCTTGGGATCGGATTCTTGTTCTTCTCCATTAACTTGTTTAGCTCTCGATAATCGATAGAGAGTCGCAAACTTCCGTCCTTCTTCTTCACAAAAAGGACCGGTGCACTCCAAGGCGACAAACTTGGACGCACATAACCTTGTTCCAACAGCTCTTGAAGTTGAACCTTCAGTTCCTCCATCTCCTTAGGCACTAGCCGATACGGAGAGCGTGACACAGGTTTGGCACCTTCCACTAGCTCAATAGTGAAGTCTATCTCCCACTGAGGTGGGGCTCCAGGGAGATCGCCAGGGAACACATCAGGGTATTCAGATACCACTAGAATACTGTCCAAAGCAAGCTTAGGCCTCGAAGCCTCCACTAGCATGAAGAACAACTCTGCGCCAGCACAAACTACCTTAACCATGTGAAGAGGAGACATCAAAGTCTTGCTCGACCCTTTCAAGCCCTCAAAAGTCGTCTCACGACCAGTTCCCAACTTGACCTCCTTACGATTGCAATCAATGTATGCTTTCTGCTCCGAGAGCCATTCCATACCAAATATCACGTCGAACTCCATTAGCGACAGTAACGACGCTTGCAAGTCGAACTCCTGACTCCCAATACGTATCTTTAAGCCATAGACTCTATCCGCTCGCATTGAATTCCCATTTGGCAACAACACATCCAGTTTGTCCTTTGCCATTGAAGAAGGTACTCCGATGCGTGATATAAATCCTTTGGACAAAAAGGTGTGTGAAGCTCCCAAATCGAACGGTGCTCTCGCCGGATAATCAATAAGTGAAACAAAGCCTAGCACAAACAGTTCTAAGCTAACACGCGCAAGGGCAACAAGTATTTAAAGCTAAACTGCTATAAATTTAAACCGTAACTGTGACCCCGTCAGCGTGCTTCCTGGCCTCCTGCTGGCCCAGGCTGTACTCCCAAGGCTTCTTCTCAGACTTTGAACATCTGCTCCAACAATCACGGGCAAAATGTCCCGGCTTCCCACAATTATAGCATGTGCCCGGGGTTCGGCTCGTAGTCGCCCCCGAAGCACCGGAAGAAGGGCTGGACCCGTAGTCCAAGCCTTCTTATACTACTTACGGAGTACATATTTTGAGGAGTTCAGCATTTTGAACACAGTTTCCTTTGTTCTAGAGGCCTCAACTGCTCCTGACATAGCTTTCATTATCTTCTGAGCACCATCCCGACAATCTCGAGCAGTGTGCCCTTTCTTGCCACAAGTATGATAGTTGTAAGTAGCTTTGCTAGTCGATGTTCTCGCCCACTTTTTCAGCATTCTGTGGGATGCAGCTCTCATAGGACTTGCAGTGTTCGATACGCTGCTCACTAGCATCTGGTGAGTCTTCCTCAAATCTACTTCCAAAGATCTAGCAATCTCCACCAAGGCTCAGAACCACAATAATTTTGGTCCTAGCAGTAGAATTCGCAGCTCGCCACGCAGACCATTATAAAATATATCGACTATAGACTGGTCGTTCTCCAACACAAAGCATGGGTAGCAGCTTATCATAAGAAATGCTTGTAAATATTTGTCAACTGAGTGCGCTCCCTACACTAAAGGCTTATTCAACTGCTAACCCGATGGTCTACCAAATGTCATTTGCTCCATCACGCCACCCGGCGTTGAAGCCACATTAGGGGTAAAGGGTTTCACATTCCTTCCATGTTATACATTAGTCACAGCGAACACCGCTTCAACGACCCTTCTTATTGTTTCAGATGAAGGAGGGGTCTCGAGCATGTCGCTGGGTGCACTGTATTCCTCAGAAAGCCAGCGTTCTGACGACCTTACACCACTCCTAGTCACCTATAGTCATACAAAACACAATTAAGTGACCGAACAGAATTGCAAAAAGCAATTATAGGAACACGCAGGTTCCTCAAACATGTGTATTTTCATTCCTAAGTGGACATTCATGGGTTCTTTTTATGTTATAACGATGACGCACACATATGCTCAGCACCCCTTAAAAGAATTCATCCATGAATTCATTTAAGTTGACCGAAACCAGTAGTCTGATACCAAATTGAAATACCCCATATCCGTCACATAACATATAGCAGTAGATCCGGTCGGGGCCTGATGCCATATACCACAGCCGGACCGAAGGGTTACGCAATGAAACCATCCTTCCAATAACCAACGTCCTACACAGAGTACATTCTAGCGAAAGCATTTTAAATGTTGCAAAATAAGAACCCAGCCACATCCTGAATGTCCACTAACAATAACAACCCAAAATGAATGAGTGTAAAAATACATAAGTACTTGGCCTTATGGCCTTACAGGAGTTTACTTATACAAATAATGTCTTCCAAACCTCAGCACGCAGGTCGGTCACACATGAGAATAAAAGTAAACAGTCATAAATAGGCATTCGAGGGCCGGCTCAGCAACAAGGGCTTTTGCCCGATATTTGCCACTAGGCTCCGCAGCACCTACAAGCAACAATCCACCAAAGCGGTGACAAATAAAAGCAACGATCAGCTAAAGATGACCAAATTATAACGACCACGCCCCTAAATTTGGGGAGACGATGCTCCTTCCCTGCACTTTATTTGCATAGCTTAACAGTAATGAAATTACACATTATCACAGGCGTAGGATCGCACGGCCACACACCTCGTACTCTCACGGCACATTCTCAGTGAACCCAGTCAAAATCTGCGGTCTCACCACCGCCCCTTGGACAGCAAATCTCGTGAGCATTATGGTCTTTCCTGCCTAAGCCCAAGACCCTCCATCTATGCCAACGGCGAGTACCACGTACCTTAGGTCTCTCTAACTGAATGACATAGAGCGGGTATGGTTCCGCCACACCCGTTGCTCACACCACAATGTCAATTTAAGCCAAATGCGCGGGTCAAGCTTCCCCAAGTCCCAAATCTACCACAAATAATTTACATGACCCAGTTATGTGCAAGTTGGCTCCCAGGACATCAAGATTGCAGAATAACGCTTCTGCCCAGATTTTCGGGTGCACCTTGGAGTTAGTCCCCAAGATTCCCTGTTGCAATCTACCACGTAGAAAACACAAAAACAACCATCAGCGCGGAGTCATCCCCGGCCATTCATGTAATGCAACATCACCGATCCAGACCAACTTGTCCGGGTAGGCTTCACACACCATGCATATGTACGTTTCTCGATTTCGGACACTACATGCAAACCAACGGGGACTATTCTTGTCTACCCGAAGGAATAACTCACACTCACTGCATACTCGCGAGAGCGGGCTTCCTATGGAAAAAGGTAAGAGGACTTCACATGTCCAAGATGAGAATCGTTACCCTAGCATTTCTCTTTGGTGCCATGAAGATCTAGATGGATGAAAAGCACCACAACGACCTAGCCTCCGCAGATCCGAACTCGGCTTACGATTTGGGGCTCCGAAGCTCCACCGGCGGCCGGAACTCTCCTCCTTCTTCCTTGCTCTCCCATCTCTAAGTTTTAGAAAGAGAAAGCTCAATGGGAAATGAGGGTTTCAACCCTATTCCCGGATATAACCCAGCAAGAACAGCCCTAGGCCATTGAATCCCAAAAGAATGAAACGGACGGCCACGATTCACACTTAAAATCAATTTCCTGGGCCGAACACATCTTGTGACACGCCTGTGTCCAAGGCCGTGTGCCTAAATTGACGCTGAAACCGTCATATCCAGACCACGATACGGGCTCTCGACATGCCCGTGTCACACTTGACATGCCCGTGTCAGTTAGTACATGACCGTATTGCGGTGCATGTTCCTCCATCGACACAGGAACAAAACCAACACGAAGAGAACACGGGTACGCGATACGCCCGTGTCACATTTGACACTCTCGTGTTAACCTGAACATGACTGGGCTCCAGGCCGTGTTCCTCCCCCGACACAGCTCGGCTAATAACCCGAGCAGGACACGGCCTAGGCCACTTCTGTATCTCAGGCCGTGTTCGCTGTCTCGACGATCGTCGGCTGCATTGTCGTAGACCACATGGCCAGATCGTCGGAATCGAGCATGACACGGCCCTAGACACGCCCATGTTCTAGGATGTGTGACCCCTACCATGCACCAAACATGGTTCTAAATACTACTCGTCCCTCTTTTGAGTTTCGGGACGTTATATCAGCACTGTGCTAACTTTACCCGATGCTTTTGTACTTAAGACAATTTTCCACATTTTAAGTCAGCTAATTTGAGTCTACCTGTGAATATGACTTGAACTACTTGTCTAATCAATATGATTTAGGAAGCCTACATACATAAACTGAAACATACATCAAATACATACTTGTGTATATCATTGAGTTGAATGGGCTTCTTCAAATCAAGTACATTATGTCAAATGTACCGAACAATCTCTCACTATTTGCAGAAGTCATAAACCTAATTCAATGATATAACATGAATACTTAAATTGAACTCGCGAACACGTTCTAATCTTATTAAAAGATTAGTCTTAAACATGAAAATTTAAAATATAATGCGAGTACCTGAAGTGAACACACGAACACCTACTAATCTCTACAAAAGAGAATTCAAAAGTAGATAAATTTAAAATATGTTGTGAGTACATGAAGTGAGCATGCACATACCTGCTAATCTCTATACAAGAGAAGTCAAAAGCAGGTAAATTAAAAATATAAGGCTAGTACCTGAAGTGAACTCACGAACACCTCCAAATATATGCAAAAGAGAAGTCAAAAGCAGGTGAATTTGAAATATAATATGATTACCTGAAGCGAACTCGCGAACACATTCTAATCTCTGTAAAAAAGACGTTAAAATAGGTGAATTAAAAATATAATGCAAGTACCTATAATGTACTCGCTAACACCTGCTAATATCTACAAAGAGATTCAAAAGCAGGTACATTTAAAATATAATGAGAGTACCTAAAGTGAACTTGAAAGTGCAACTAGATCTGATATACTCTAGAGGGGGGTGAATAGAGTATATGGTGTTTTAAAAACTTTTACAACTATTGTTGTAATAAGTGTGAGCAGGGAAGCAATAATAAATCTAATCACAGCACTAAGTTAAACAAAAACTAAGCACTGAAAAATCAAGGCCAGAAACAAACATAAACACAAGCAAAACCAGAAGACACAAGGAAATATAGTGGTTCCCCTAAACGTGGGTACATCCACTCTTCTACCACCCTAGGTAGGAATCCACTGCAGGATGAGTTGATCAGGTGTCCTGGGCACCAATGAGCTTTTGATAAGGTGCTCAAAAACCAAAGCAGATTTTTTGATCAGGTGTCTTGCCACCAATGAGCTTTTGACAAGGTGCTCAAAAACCAAGCTCAAACTTTTGAAGGGAGTTTGAGAAACCCTTTACAGAGAGGGGGTGAGAGAGTGATGGCAGTCTTCTCTTTCTCAAACAACTGAGAAGACTAAGTGGATTGTTGATGTCAAAGCTCCCCCTGAATCCTTGAGATCTTCAGGAAGAAAAGCTTTGCTGAGGGTGATAGGCCTTCAAAGGTTGAACTCCAGCAATAGATAATTTCAGCAATAGCTGAAATGTTTAATGTCTGGAGTCTGGAAATATGTTGGCCTTGAACACTTTGAAAACTACAGAGATCTGAAGATTTTTAGAAAGCTTGATCTCCTTGGATGAGTGTTCTTCAGAATTCTTTGTGACAGAAGATTTTTGAATGTGTCTCTGTAATCTGTATTCTCTCTCTATTTTGTGTGTGTTATTCTGAGAGATTCAAAAACATTCTATCTTTTATTCTCTGGTATAGAATAGAATAACATTCTCTGTCAAGTATAGCCGTTGTCCTGCATTAATTGCATCCTTAATTGCACAATCTCTTCTGGAGGAAAGTCCACAGAATTATTCCTTGAAAAATCCCTTGAAACTTGGTCCAGAATTGAATGAAAACGGCTAGGAAATCTCTGAATTAATTGCAGAATAACTCCTTAACTGATTTGAATTTGAATTAAGAAATATCCTGGAAGTTATCTGAAATCGTCGTACTGAGCTCTGCTATCGTCGAGCTGAGCTCAGTGATCTGGAAATATTCAGCAGCATAATATCGTTGATCTGAGCTCAAAGATCGTCGAACTGAGCTCAGAGATAAAGTTCCAAGGCAGAGTCAAAATCGTCGACCTGAGCTCACCGATCGTCGAATGGAGTTCGACGATATAGTGAAGTTGAGCTCAGCGATCGTCGAATGGAGTTTGACGATCTGTCGAAGTTGAGCTAGGCGATCATCGAGTGGAGATCGACGATCCGTCGAGGTTGAGCTAGACGATCGTCGATCGGAGTTCGACGAATCGTCGTGCTGAGCTCAACGATATGACTTAGTCTCCAAATACAAAATCTTGGTCTTCAGGGCAGCTTCCAAACCTAGACTTCTAACCCTTAGACTCAATTCAAATCGACCTATTAAGCTATACAGGAGGTCAAGCAAAGATTCCTAGAGACATAGTGATCCTGACCCAAATTAGTAATAGGGTGTTCCAACAATCTCCCCCTATTTGGGTTAGGATTACTATTTACAGACTTTGGAATAATTTAAATAACAACATACAATCGGAAAAATATAAAAACAACAGCTAGACATGCAGAATCACAGAGATATATATCATCCAGATAGCAATCAGAAATCACAGAAATTATCACCTTACAATATCATTTCTTCTCTTTGCCCTTAACCATTTTAATCTCTCTGTTAGGATTGAGGGCTTCGTTCTTAGATCTGGTGTCATCTGCTGCACCTAGAGATGTTTGCTGTTTAAGCCTGGGAACCACAACTTCAGGATGTAATTCCATGTATCTGTCAGCATCAAAGAATTTACTTGAAGCATATCTCTCTAGTTCTTTTTGTCTATGTTCAGACATAGTAGAAATGTTGGAAGAATCTATTCCTTGTTCTCTGGCCTTCTTAATCTGATCCAGTGCAGCCAATTCCTTTAATCTAGCAGTCCAAGCAGCTGGATTGTTTTCAGGATCCTCAAAGGGTACAGGTGGTTCATATCTGTTGGAAGGATTGTCTTGAGAAGGCCTGGCAGACACAATTTCTTTCAGCTTGTAAGGGAAAGAACCAGATGTTGTATCAGTTAAAGTTTGTCTTTCCCTGGAATATAGGTGCTGCCTGGAGTAACCTTTAGAATAGACTTGAATATCTCTCTGATTACCTCTATATCCTCCTCTCCTAGAATGTGAACCCCTGGATTGGCTTTCCCTGTGGTAAGATCTGGCATGAGGTTGATAGGGAGCATGACTTCTGGCTGGGGGTTGACTTGCAGAGCTTCCACCTGCACCTGCATCAGGAGGAGGTGGTGGAGGAGGATGAGAGTGCTGGAATTGGGATGAACCCTTCTCATATTTTCTCTTTTTCTTCATTGCTTTTAGCTGATTTTTTGAGTATTGCATCCAGTGTTCAGTGATTGGGCAGTCATGTAAGATGTAATATGGGATATCATTGTTATCTTTAACTTTAGCAGGAGGTACCCTTTTCATTGCTTTGCTCCTTGCCTTCCTTTTCCTGGCAATGGTAGCGGAAGAATCATCAGAGTCTGTTTTAAATTCATCAGATTCAGAACTCTGGTCATCATAGAGAGCATCTATTTTCTTCATCAAGTCTTTCTTAAGCTGAACAGAGGCAGATGAGGCAGAAGTTGAAACAGTAGCAGCAGCAGGTATTGAGATGGTAACAGCAGGGACACCAGCAGATGGAGAAGGTGAAGCAGAAAGAACAACAACAACAACAGCAACTTCACTAGCAGCAGCAGAAACAGCAGATTCCCTAACAGCAGCAGAAATAGAAGGAACATCATCAAAGACTGCAGAAGGCTCAAATTCAGTGGCCTCTGACATCAGAATATCCTTGGAAGATGGTTCATCAGAAACAGCAGAAACTTTAGCATCAGCAGTATCAACATTCTCAGAAGCAAAATCAGTCCTTTCTTCAGAAGAAGCAGCAGCAGCAATTACTGAATTTACAGAAGAAGTGATAATGCTAGGGTCACAGCAAGAGAAAGGCACAAGTGCCTTGGATAAGTCTTCTGGAGGCTGGACAGCATGGACCTCTGGCAGACAGCTAAAGAAAGCAGAATCAAAAGCTGATAGCAAAGACCTGAGGTCTATTGCAAGAACTGCAGTTGAAATCTGACTTTCTGGAGGCACAGCAACAGTAACAGGAGGAGCAGCAGGAGAAGCAGAACTAACAACAGCAGCAGATAGAGAGCTTACAGAAGCAGCAGCAGCAGCATGAAGATTCACTTCATATGGCATCTCCCCCTGCCTAGATGCAGACATGTCTGGATCAAGGCACACTGCTGTAGGTGCTGCCTGAGGGAAGAGGGAAGAGAGCCTGGCAGAAAGGGCTGCCACTGATAGGTGTAGAGGAGCCAAGGAGGTCTCCAACAATAGAGAGAGCCTGGGGGCAAGCAGCTCATACAGCCTGTCAGCAAGGGCTGAAAGGTCTACTCGCTCAAGAGCTGGAGCAGAGGTAGAAGGAATAGGAGCAGCTGAAGGTTCTGGAAGTGGAGAGCTGGAGTAGGGTGGAAGGGATGGCTGAGGTGTTGGCAAGGTGGGTATGGAGTATAGAGGGATGGAGATAGATGGGATGAATGTGGGTTGATCTACGATTTGGTGTAGGAGATCTTGAAATGAAGTGGAGGAGGAAGGTAACTCAGGAGGAGATGATGGGGAATCATCCATAAAGGAATCATCCAGTAGGGTGAAGGATGGAATGGAGGGTGAAGAGTTGACATCTGGTCGAGGGTAGGAGAACAATGGGTGGAATTGGTCTTCTGGTGTGGAAAGAACAGGTACTGGAGAAGGTGTTGATGTTGGAGATGGGCTGGATAGGATGATGGTGGATGGAGCTGGAATGGTGGATGGTAGGGGAAGGGATGGAATTGGAGGAGGAGGAGGAGAAGCAACAGCAGCAGCCAGGTCATCTGCAGGGGCAGAGACCTGTGGAGGAGTGACTCTTTGAGTCCTTGTGCCTGAAGGAGCACTGGAGGAGGGTCTGCTAGGCTTGCTGATGTGCCTGTCCCACTTTCCAAAGAGGGCACAGGTCAGTCTCTTGGAGGCATTGATATGAACTCCAGAGGAGACCAGCAAGGTAGGGCACCTGTGATGCAGAAATACTCGAAGGATTCTCCCAAAGTTAACAAAACTCTTGTTGATTTTCTTTTTGATGAGGTCAAAGAAAACCTCTCCCCAATTCAGATTCTTTTTGTCCACAAGAGCTCCCATGAGGCAGAGCTGATATCTGGAAATTGTGTCATGGGCAGAGTGCTTTGCCAGTAGCACTTTCCCCACCACATCTGCCATGAACCTGTATTCAACAGACGGGTTCCTTTTGAAGAGCTTGCTAGGGTATCCCTCTGGATGACCCATCATGGCAAGCAATTCAGAATATTCCTCTCCAGATAGCTCAGCAGAATCTTCTCCATTTCTCAATTCAAAAACTTTTGAGAGAATGGTTGGGGTCAAGGGTACCTGAGTTCCAGCTATTGGCCCAACTATGGTGTTGTTATCTTGATTATGGGCAGTATAAACCCACTCCTTTATTTCATCAGAAGCCAGCTTGATCCTGGTGGTCATTATGGCAGTCAGATTCTGATCCTTGAACAAACCCAGTATATCTTGAAAAATCTGATCAGTCGTGCTGAAGGATTCTATATCAATATCAAAACCGGCATCAAACTTCATTGCAGCAAGAACAGCAACTGACACAGCCATTGTACCTGCAAAAACTCAACAAACAAAACGACCAAGCGTAGAACTGTTTGGAGGGAATGGAAAAATCTTGTAGAGAAATCGAAAGCGCAAATGAGAACGACGGCGAAAAATGAGTTTTATATTAGGGTTCAACGCAGAATTGGAAAGATCGTTGAACTCAGTTCGACGATCGAGGCTTCTAAAGGAATCTGAAGAGTTTTCAACATCGTCGATCTCCGTTCGACGATATTGGATAGCGTTGAGCTCCGTTCGATGATCGTTCAGAGAACATAATCGTCGAGCGCCGTTCGACGATCGTTGACCAGAAGAGATAGTTCATACTATCTGGGAGACGCTGAACTCAGTTCGACGATTTTTGGAAATCGTCGATCTTCGTTCGCCGATCTTGGGGCAAATCATCGAGCGCAGTTCAGAGATCAGAAAAATTCTAGACACTAAAAAAACAGAATGTTTGTCTAGTCTTGGTCAATTTTTAAGCTTTCAAAATCTTGGATATTATTAATGACTTCCTCCATCTAACATTCCTAACTGATTTAGGAAGAAGGTGTGTTTCTTTTCATCCAAAGGCTTGGTGAAAATATCTCCCCTTTGTAAATCAGTTGGGATATATTGTAATTCAATTTTATTCTTTTCAACATTATCCCTTAAGAAATGATGCCTAATCTCTATGTGTTTTGTCCTACTATGGAGGACTGGATTTTGAGCTATGGAAATAGCACTTGTGTTATCACAAAAGATTTTAGACTTCTCTAAGTTGTAGCCATAGTCTAGGAGTTGGTTTTGGATCCACAAGATTTGTGAACAACAACTGCCTGCAGCCATATATTCAGCTTCAGCAGTTGAAGTTGACACAGATGTTTGTTTCTTACAAAACCAAGAGACAAGTCTGTCACCAAGGAACTGACAAGTTCCACTGGTGCTTTTCCTGTCAATTCTGCATCCAGCATAATCAGCATCTGAGAATCCAGTTAAATCAAATGCTGAATCCTTTGGATACCAGAGACCTAGATTTGGACAACTTTTAACATACCTGAGAATCTTCTTTACTAAAGTTAGGTGTGACTCTCTAGGGCTTACTTGGAACCTAGCACATATACATGTAGCAAACATTATATCTGGTCTACTAGCTGTAAGATACAGTAAAGAGCCAATCATTGCTCTATATGTTGTCTGATCAACAGGTTTCCCATGTTCATCAGCATCCAATACAGCATTAGTAGGCATCGGTGTTTTCATACAAGATGCCTCAGACATACCAAATTTCTTAACCAGTTCATTTGCATATTTGGTTTGAGAAATAAAGATGCCTTCAGCATGTTGCTTGACTTGCAATCCTAGGAAGAAGGATAGCTCACCCATGCTACTCATCTCAAATTTAGAATGCATCAGGTTAGAAAACCTTTTGCACAATTTAGAGTCAGTAGAACCAAAAATGATGTCGTCTACATAAATCTGTACTAGTAGGGTATGGGACTTGTGGGTTCTAATGAAAAGAGTTTGGTCTACTCTACCCCTTATAAAACCATTTTCCAAGAGAAAGCATGCTAGGGTCTCATACCATGCTCTAGGAGCTTGCTTGAGACCATATAATGCTTTGTTCAGTCTAAAAACATAATCAGGAAAAGTTGGAGAGATAAAAACTGGAGGTTGTCTGACATAAACTTCCTCTTTGATGTCTCCATTCAAGAAAGCACTTTTGACATCCATCTGATAGACCTTGAAGCCTTTGTGAGCTGCATAAGCTAGAAATATTCTGATGGCTTCTAATCTTGCAACAGGTGCAAAAGTCTGGTCGTAGTCGATTCCTTCTTCTTGAGAGTATCCCTGAGCAACTAGCCTTGCCTTGTTTCTTATAATGACTCCTTGATCATCCAGTTTGTTTCTGAATACCCATTTTATTCCAACAATGGAATGATCTTTAGGCTTTGGCACTAGTTCCCATACTTTGTTCCTCTCAAATTGATGCAACTCTTCTTGCATTGCAATGATCCAGTGTGGATCTTGCTCTGCATCTTGAATGGACTGAGGTTCAATTTGAGATAGAAAGCAAGTGTGCAACAGGTTTTGGTTGACCTGATTTCTGGTTTGCACACCAGCTGAGATTTCTCCAATTATTTGGGAAATTGGATGGTCTCTTGATGTTACTAAATCAACATGGGGTGTTGATTGTTCACCAACCTGTGTTGTTGTTTCCTCTTGTGGTACAACAACTGGCTCTTCAAGTTGTGCTTCAATGTGTTGAGCATTCCCTTCATCTTCACTGCTTTCATCCTCTTGAGTAATCTGTAACCTGTTCAAGTCTTCAACTAGAGAATGTTCCTGCAAAGGTTCTATGGTAGAAGAATTCTTCTCCTTGAAAGACATGTTAGTTTCATCAAATGAAATGTGAACAGATTCCTCAATTTTCAAAGATGATTTATTATAGACCCTATAGGCCTTGCTGATCATGGAGTATCCCAGAAACACTCCTTCATCAGCTTTGGCTTGAAATTTTGCTAAATATCTCTTGTCATTATTGTGAATGTAGCAAATACAACCAAAGACTCTAAAATAGTCAACTTTAGGTTTCTTCCCTTTGAGTAATTCATAGGGAGTCTTTCCCTTTAGTTTATGTATCAGACTTCTGTTCAGCACATAGTTGGAGGTGTTCACTGCCTCTGCCCAGAAGGATAGAGGTAGGTGAGCATCTGACAACAATGTGGTGGCAGATTCAATAAGGGTTCTATTTTTTCCTTTCAGCTACCCCATTTTGTTGAGGAGTTCTAGGAGCTGAGAAAGTATGTCTGATCCCTTCACTCTGACAGAACTCTTGCATAAGAAGAGAATCAAACTCTGTCCCATGATCACTTCTGATCAGGGCAATGTGAGTATTGAACTCAATCTGTATACATTTGAGAAACTCTGTCAGACATTTAAAGTTATCAGACTTCTTCCTTAGAAAGAACACCCAAGTGAATCTAGAGAAGTCATCTACAACTACTAAAGTGTAGGATTTCCCTCCTAGGCTTTGTACTGTGATGGGTCCAAAGAGATCCATGTGTAACCGATACAATATCCTAGGTGAATCACTCTTATTAAGTGACTTAAAGCTGTTTTTAGTTTGCTTGCCTAATTGACAGGCCCTGCAGAGTCCTTCCTTCTTGTAGGGGCCAGAAGGTAGTCCTCTAACAAGGTTGTCTTTGGATAGCCTAGCAATAGTTCTAAGGTTTAGGTTTCTAATCTCTTATGCCATAAAACATTTGGTGTACAGACAGAATTAAACAGGCAGATATCTACATCAGTTGAAAGAAAATCTACTAGATAGATGTTACCTTTCCTTTACCTGTCAACACAGTTGTGTTGTCCTCTGACTTGATTTTGCATAAGGCTTTGCTGAAGGTCACCTGGTAGCCTTCATCACACAGCTGACTGATGCTAATTAGGTTGTGCTTCAGTCCTTCCACATAAGCTACCTTCTTGAAAGTTACTGATCCAATCTGGACTGCACCATATCCTTTAGTCTGTCCAAAGTTTGAATCACCAAAGATAACTTTGGGTCCAAGCTTGGCTCTGAAGGATGTGAGGTTGTCCTTGTTCCCTGTCATGTGCTTAGAGCACCCACTATCCAAATACCATTGCTGGTTAGATGTTGGATAGGTCTTCACCTGCACATAAGACAATTCATTTATTTTTGACCCAGTTTACCTTGGGCCTAGGTTGATAACCTCTAAATTCTGAAATGAAAGACATCCCTGGTTGACTCTTATATCCTTCAGGATGATATCTCCTTGGAGGTATAATCCATTCAGTATAAGGGTTAAAGATTTGGGATGAAGGACCCTTAGGATTCAATTTTGATTTGCCTTTGAAAAATTTTCCAGAGCTCTGACCTCTGTTCGACGATCTTGGAGCTGCGTTCGACGATCTTGGGTCAGATCGTCGAGCTCCGTTCGACGGTCGACTGTGGCTGAGGTCAGGTATTTGAGATCGTCGACCTACGTTCGACGACTTTGGCTGAGATCGTCGATCTGCGTTCGATGATTTTGCCTGAGATCGTCGAGCTGCGTTCGGCGGCGTCGATCTTCATTCGGCGATCGGCGATCTCCGTTCGACGATTTCTGCTGGGACTTAATTTTCTGAGGCAGATCAGAATTTTTCCTAGCAACCTCTGCAACTCCCTTTCCCTTGTCAGAAATGAATTTGATTGGAGTTGTTAGGACTATAGGTTGGCTGGATGAAGCACCCAAGCCCAGTGTACTGTTAAATCTAGAGTTCATTATGCTTGTGATGTCCATCAGCTTGATGCTTCTCCTATTAAGGGATTCTTCAAGCTTCTTGGCCTCAGAGAGCTCACTTTTCAGTGAAGCTATCTGTTCTCTACAGCACTCCAACTCCTGAGAGAGTTTGAGGTTTTCTGACTTTAAAGTTATTGTGTTCAGATAATTGATTTCTGAGAGAGATAATCTCTTTCTCAGACTTTAGCAAGTCTAAACACAGTGCTTTAAATTCAGATTTAAAATCCTCTGAACTAAAATCAAAAGAACTAATTACCTGATCTTCTTCAGGTTGGGTCTCTGAGTCTGACTCTGACTCCTCTTCTTCTGAATTATGCTGTGAGGCATTGATTACCATCATGCAGAACTCCTTTTCTTCTGCATCATCCTCATCATCACTGGAGCTGGATGAGGCTTCTGACTCCTCTTCAGTCTCACTCCAGGATTCAGCAACAAACCCTTTTCTTGTGTGCTTGTTTTTGCTTGAAGAAGGTTTGCCATTGCCATTCCTTTTGGAGTCTTTCTCCTTTCTTCTTTCTTTTCTGTCCCTTCTGTCCTTGTTCTTGTTCTCTGGACAGTCAGGAACTATGTGCCCTGGTTTCCTGCAACCAAAGCAAATAATGTCTTTATTATTACTAATGGACTTGTCATACCTTGGCTTATCCTGCTCCTTATATGATCTTCTTCTGAAGTCCTTTCTGGCCATCTTGTAGAATCTTTTGGCCAGCAAGCTGAGTAGTTCATCATTGCCTGTGGCTTTGTCTTCAGGCAGATCCTCAGTTGCCTTGAAGGCTATGGTCTTCTCTTTTCTTGTGGCTGGTGAGGCAGCCTTCTATTCTTCCTCTCTATTTTTGATAAGTAGCTCATAAGATTTGAGCTTACCCAATAGAGCTTCAGTGGTGATCTCATTTAGACTTCTGGCATCCTTAATTGGCCAGATTCTTGAATCCCAAGTGCTGGGGAAGCACATTAGGATCTTGTCATTAAGTTCAGTTAGAGAGATCTCTTTGTCCAATGTCCTGAGTTCACTAACAATTAGACTTAGTCTGTTGTACATATCTCCCACTGACTCAGTCTCTCCCTTCTTGAAATTCTCATATTGAGAGATGAGATGGGATCTTCTGTCCTTTCTCTCATCAGCTGAGCCTGAGACTATTTCTGAGAGTTTGTCCCAAATTTCCTTGGCTGAATTACATTCAGCTACCTTTTGAAATATGTCATCTGACATTGTCTGGGCTAGGATGTTCATAGCCTTAGCATCAGCTACCTTCCATCTCTTGATGTCAGCATCTGTTCCTGATGGAGGTGGAACAGCACTTGTACTTGTGTTCTCTGGGGGTCTTGGACATACTGTCAAAACAGAATTAAAGATATCTTCATCAATAGAATTCATGTAAAGTCTAATCCTTGCCTTTCAAAGTGCAAACTTGCGGTCTGGTCCAGCGGTTTGTTGACCGGGCGGTCTGGCGGTCTCACTCTGGAGCCTGGAGACCGGGCGGTCTATCGGTCACCCATTGCGGCCTGTTCTATCCTGCTGGAGTTGCCGAGCGGTTAACCCATCTGTTAAACCGCGCGGCCTGTGCGGTCTCCTTTATTTCTAGCCGCTCTGTACTGTAAATGTTTAGTCCCACATTGTTTGTATACTCTCTCTCATATCTCCTCCATTTTATATAAGGGAGGTCATACCTTTGTAAATCATATCTTTTTTGGATAATAAAATTTCAATTATTCAAAAGTCTATCCGTTTGTTCTTTCTTTTTTGCTACTTTCTACATGGTATCAGAGCACACGGTCGTTTCCTCCTGATTGTGTCCGCTCTCTGCTTCTCGCGGCTTGTTTCCGCTTCTCGCGGCCTGTCTCGTGGCTTGCCTTTCTTCTGTCCGCTGCCTGTTCGCGCGGCTTGCTTCTCCTTGGTTCTCCTCTCATCTCCTACTGCTCTTCGTCGCCGCGACCTGTTTCGTGGTCGCCGCGCTCCTGCTTCTTTCTTGCCTCTCCGACTTCCTAGTCGTTGCGTCCTGTTTCTGTTCGCCCGGGATCTTGGTGCTGAAATCCTCCAGAATCGCCCCTTCTCCGCGGACTTGGCCGACCAGCACAAACACTTCCAGGAACTCTTGGTTGTTTGTTATCTTCTTCGTCTTCCGGATTCTTATGATATGATCCGCCAGCAGATCTTGGGTGAGGCGGAATCTCCTAATTTGGATGCCACTGCGGCCCGCATTGCCGCTGTTACTTCGCTGCTCCAGCGGCCTCTTTTGGCCTCCCCCCCTTCCCAGGACTCCTTTGCTCACCAAGCTCAGAGGGGGGGCCTGGTAGCCGCGGCCCCTCCGGCAGACGGGGTTCATCCCGGTTTCTCTGCTCTCACTGTGGTCGTACCGGCCATTCTGTTGACCGCTGCTGGCAGAAACATCCTCATCTTCGCCCTTCCGGTGATGCTCCTTCTTCGGCCTCCGCCTCTTCTCGGCCCTCTGCCTCTGTGGCCACGACGTCAGGTAGTGCCCACGTCGTTACCCAAGGTAAATGGCTGATTGACTCCGGTGCTACCAATCATATGACAGGCAACCCTCATTACTTCTCCCGTCTTGAGACACATGACCGCTTACCCCCGATTCGTGTGGCGGATGGTTCACCGTCCCCGGTTCATGGGACGGGCATGGTTCAACTCACCCCATCGCTTTGCTTGGAGGACACCCTCTATGTCCCAAAGTTCCCGTGCAATTTGTTATCAGTTACTACTTTATGCCGGCAACTTCAGTGCTCCGTCTTATTCACTCCCACTACTTGTTCTTTCCAGGCCCCGAGAACCCAGCGGACGATTGCTACTGGGACTGAGAGCGGCGGCCTCTACTTCCTCGACGATGTTTCCGCTCTGTCCGCCTACTCCTCCTCCGCAGATCTCCTTCAATGGCATCTTCGCCTTGGACATCCTCCACCTCGGATTCTCCGCCAGCTTCTGCCCCACTTACCTCCTACCAGTTCTCCGCTCAACTGTGATGCGTGTCAGCTTGGCAAACATCATCGCTCCTCCTTCCCTCCGAAGCAAGGCTGTGGCTCCTCTCGCCCATTTGATCTTATTCATTTTGATGTATGGGGTCCTGCTCCTACCCTCACTTTTGGTCGGGGCAGTTCCTATTTTGTCACTTTTATCGATGATTTTTCAACGCTGTACTTGGGTGTATCTGTTAAAAGATCGCTCTGAACTCTTTTCTGTTTGGCAATCATTTTATTTTATGATTCAGACTCAATTTGCTATTTCTATTAAAGTTTTACGTTCTGATAATGTAAAGGAATATCTGAATCATGAGTTCTCCTCCTTCTTTCACCAACATGGCTTGCTTCATCAAACGACTTGTGTTTACACCTCCCAGCAGAATGGGGTGGCGGAGCGTAAAAACCGTCACCTGCTTGATGTTACTCGTACTCTCATGATGCAGATGCACGTCCCTCGCTCCTACTGGGGCTACGCTGTGCTCCTCGCCTGCTATCTCATCAATCGCCTTCCCTCCACAGTTCTCCACGGCCAGACCCCCTTCTCCATTCTCTACCCCCACAAGGAACCTTTTCCTCTCCCTCTCCGTGTCTTTGGCTGCACGGCCTTTGTTCATGCTCCCTCCGCTACCCGCGACAAGCTTTCCCCCCGTTCCACCAAGTGTGTCTTTTTGGGGTACTCTACCACTCAAAAAGGCTATTGCTGCTTTGACCCCCTTCTCCGCAAGCAGTTTGTCTCCGCGGATGTCACTTTTTTCGAGACTGCTTCCTATTTCTCTCCTACCTCTTCTCTTCCTTCTGATATCTCCATTCCTTCCACACCTCTCGACGTTTTCCCACCTCCGTCTCCTCCTCCACCGACTCCTTCCCAGTCCGTCTCACCACCCACCCCTCCTCCCTCCTCTCCGCCGCCGTCTCTCTAGTCCCGGGCTAGCCTTCTCCGCCACAGACGCTCCGGTCGCTGACGCTCCCGTCGACCTGGATCTTCCCATTGCTCTTCGCAAAGGGGTGCGGGTGTGTACTCAACACCCTCTTGCGGCAGTTGTTTCCTATGATCGGCTTTCTCCTTCTCGCAGGTGTTTTGCCTTGGCTATCTCTGCTACTATTACTCCCCGCACCTACCAGGAGGCTCTTGCTCTCCCTCATTGGAAGTCTGCCATGGATGAGGAGATGGCTACTCTTACTGAACGGGGTACCTGGACCCTGGTTCCTCCTCCCGTGGGCACTGATGTGGTTGGCTGTCGCTGGGTCTTCGTTGTGAAGTTTCGCCCCGACGGCACTGTGGATCGCTATAAAGCCCGGCTGGTGGCCAAGGGCTTCACTCAGACTTATGGCATTGATTACTTTGATACCTTTTCTCTGGTTGCTCGCCTCAGCACCATCCGGGTTCTTCTTTCTGTGGCTGTTAACCGGGATTGGGCTATTTCCCAGCTTGATGTGAAGAATGTCTTTCTCTATGGCGATCTTCAGGAAGACGTCTATATGGAGCAACCTCCTGGGTATGTTGCTCAGGGGGAGACACGTGTATGTCATTTGAAGAAGGCCATTTATGGCCTAAAGCAGAGCCCTCGGGCATGGTTCGACAAGTTCAGTGGTATTGTGGCTAACATCGGCTTTCGAAGGAGTTCGGCCGATCACTCCTTATTCATTCGCAAAACGGCCTCGGGACTGGTGGTTTTGGTCGTATATGTGGATGATATTCTTCTTATTAGCGATGACCGAGATGGGGTGGACTTGACGAAGAAGCACCTCCGTCAACACTTGGTCACGAAGGATATGTGCTCCCCGAAATACTTTTTGGGGATAGAAATCTCTCGGAAACCTGACTCGTTGGTTCTCTCCCAACGAAAGTATGCCCTTGATCTTCTACAAGAAGCAGGATTGACAGGTGCCAAACCAGCTCGGTTTCCCATGGCTATTGGCGAATACAAAACGTGGACGGATGACTCGCCTCTTCTATCTGATGTCACACGGTACAGACGTTTGGTAGGCAAACTCATCTATCTCACGGTGACTAGACCCGACATCGTCTATGCTGTAGGCAAGGTCAGTCAGTTTATGCAAGCTCCCAGGGACTGCCATCTTCAGTCCGCCCTGAAGATTTTAGAGTATATCAAAGCAGCACCAGGCAAAGGGTTACTCTTTCAGAAGAATGGTCATCTGAGGGTTGAGGCCTACTCAGATTCAAGTTACGCGGATGACAAAGGCGATCGTAAATCCACATCAGGCTTTTGTACCTTTGTTGGCGGTAATCTCGTGAGTTGGAAGAGAAAGAAACAGTCTGTTGTCTCCAGATCCAGTGCCGAAGCCGAATACAGGAGTATGGCGTCAACCACGTGTGAGTTAAAGTGGTTGCGGGCTCTCATGCTTGACCTGGGCGAGGTATATGACTGTCCTCTCCCTATGTTCTGTGACAACAAGGCCGCTATATACATATCCAGAAATCTGGTCTTCCATGAGAGAACAAAGCATATAGAGGTTGACTGTCACTTCATTCGGGAAGAGATTTGAAGAAACAGATTTGTACTCCATTTGTCACCTCTGACAAGGAATTGGCAGATATCTTCACCAAGCTGTTTCTACTTCCTTCTTCCACATTTGTGACAAGCTGGGCATGATTGATATATATGCTCCAGCTTGAGGGGGAGTGTTGAAGTATTAGACCGGGCGGCCTTGCGGTCTGGTCCAGCGGTTTGTTGACCGGGCGGTCTGGCGGTCTCACTCTGGAGCCTGGAGACCGGGCGGTCTATCGGTCACCCATTGCGGCCTGTTCTATCCTGCTGGAGTTGCCGAGCGGTTAACCCATCTGTTAAACCGCGCGGCCTGTGCGGTCTCCTTTATTTCTAGCCGCTCTGTACTGTAAATGTTTAGTCCCACATTGTTTATATACTCTCTCTCATATCTCCTCCATTCTATATAAGGGGGTCATACCTTTGTAAATCATATCTTTTTTGGATAATAAAATTTCAATTATTCAAAAGTCTATCCGTTTGTTCTTTCTTTTTCGCTACTTTCTACAGTTTTGGGCCATGATTTGTGAGAACAAAAACTAATAATGAAATACCAAAGAAAAACAGATCTAGTTTGGGATCTTTGGGTTCAGGTGTTAGCCTGTACAACCAATCAGGGATGGTATGTTTAACCAACCTCGCTTTGATACCAATTGAAAGTGCAACTAGATCTGATATACTCTAGAGGGGGTGAATAGAGTATATGGTGTTTTAAAAACTTTTACAACTATTGTTGTAATAAGTGTGAGCAGGGAAGCAATAATAAATCTAATCACAGCACTAAGTTAAACAAAAACTAAGCACTGAAAAATCAAGGCCAGAAACAAACATAAACACAAGCAAAACCAGAAGACACAAGGAAATATAGTGGTTCCCCTAAACTTGGGTACATCCACTCTTCTACCACCCTAGGTAGGAATCCACTGCAGGATGAGTTGATCAGGTGTCCTGGGCACCAATGAGCTTTTGATAAGGTGCTCAAAAACCAAAGCAGATTTTTTGATCAGGTGTCTTGCCACCAATGAGTTTTTGACAAGGTGTTCAAAAACCAAGCTCAAACTTTTGAAGGGAGTTTGAGAAACCCTTTACAGAGAGGGGGTGAGAGAGTGATGGCAGTCTTCTCTTTCTCAAACAACTGAGAAGACTAAGTGGATTGTTGATGTCAAAGCTCCCCCTGAATCCTTGAGATCTTCAGGAAGAAAAGCTTTGCTGAGGGTGATAGGCCTTCAAAGGTTGAACTCCAGCAATAGATGATTTCAGCAATAGCTGAAATGTTGAATGTCTGGAGTCTGGAAATATGTTGGCCTTGAACACTTTGAAAACTACAGAGATCTGAAGATTTTTAGAAAGCTTGATCTCCTTGGATGAGTGTTCTTCAGAATTCTTTGTGACAGAAGATTTTTGAATGTGTCTCTGTAATCTGTATTCTCTCTCTATTTTGTGTGTGCTATTCTGAGAGATTCAAAAACATTCTATCTTTTATTCTCTGGTATAGAATAGAATAACCTTCTCTGTCAAGTATAGCCGTTGGCCTACATTAATTGCATCCTTAATTGCACAATCTCTTCTGGAGGAAAGTCCACAGAATTATTCCTTGAAAAATCCCTTGAAACTTGGTCCAGAATTGAATGAAAACGGCTAGGAAATCTCTGAATTAATTGCAGAATAACTCCTTAACTGATTTGAATTTGAATTAAGAAATATCCTGGAAGTTATCTGAAATCATCGTACTGAGCTCTGCTATCGTCGAGCTGAGCTCAGCGATCTGGAAATATTCAGCAGCATAATATCGTCGATCTGAGCTCAAAGATCGTCGAACTGAGCTCAGAGATAAAGTTCCAAGGCAGAGTCAAAATCGTCGACCTGAGCTCACCGATCGTCGAATGGAGTTCGACGATATAGTGAAGTTGAGCTCAGCAATCGTCGAATGGAGTTCGACGATCTGTCGAAGTTGAGCTAGACGATCGTCGAGTGGAGATCGACGATCCGTCGAGGTTGAGCTAGACGATCGTCGATCGGAGTTCGACGAATCGTCGTGCTGAGCTCGACGATATGACTTAGTCTCCAAATACAAAATCTTGGTCTTCAGGGCAGCTTCCAAACCTAGACTTCTAACCCTTAGACTCAATTCAAATTTACCTATTAAGCTATACAGGAAGTCAAGCAAAGATTCCTAGAGACATAGTGATCCTGACCCAAATTAGTAATAAGGTGTTCCAACAGAACTCACAAACACTGCTAATCTCTATAAAAGAGAATTCAAAAGCAAATAAATTTAAAATATAATGTGAGTACTTGAAGTGAACTCGCGAACACCTTCCAATCTTTGCAAAAGGGAAGTCAAAAGCAGGTAAATTTAAAATATAACACGAGTACCTGAAGCGAACTCAAGAACACCTATTAATTTCTTCAAAAGAGAAGTAAAAATTAGGGAAATTAAAAATATAATGCGAGTACTTTAAGTGAACTCGAGAACACCTACGAATCTCAATAAAGAATAGTCAAAAGTAGGTAAATTTAAAAAATAACGCAAGTACCCGGAGTGAACTCGTGAACACCTACTAATATCTGAAAAAGAGAATTGAGAAGCAGGTAAATTTAAAAAATAACGCGAGTACTTGAAGCGAACTCTCAAACACCTACCATTCTCTAAAAAAGAGAAGTCAAGTGTAGGGAAATTAAAAATATAATGTGCTCTCCCCTCTCTCTAGACTTTAGAAAGAGACTTAAGTGAAATAAGTGAGGGATTTGAAACCCTATTCCTGGGTATATCCCAGTAGGAACAACCCCCAGCCGTCGGATCCCAAAATAAGGAAACGAACGGCCACGATCCGTAGCTGAAATGCAAAACCTGGGCCCAACACGGCCTGCGACACGCCCATGTCCAGGGCCGTGTCCCCCATTCACCGTCGAAACCGACGCGTCTCGAAAAACACACGGGCACCCGACACGCCCGTGTTTGACCTGACACGCCCGTGTCAGCCAATACAAGGCCATGTTCCCGGGCGTGTTCCTCCATCAACATAGGACTAACACCAACCCGAGACTCACACGGGTCTTGGACACGCCCGTGTGCTATTTGACACCCCCATGTCATATCCGAACACGCCTGGGCTCCAGGCCATGTTCACTGTCTTGACACTTCGTCTCGACACTTCGTCGACCACTTGACACGGCATTGGACACGCCCATGTCCTAGGCTGTGTTCCGTGTCTCGACACTTCATTGAGCAAAAATGTCAACTTCCCGGGTAGATCATCGACATGAGCTCGACACGCCCTGAGACACGCCCGTGTCTCAGGCCGTGTTCGCTGCTCGACGATTGTCGACTCCAGAATTCATCGACCAGTTGGCCAAATCGTCCACCCAAACATGACACGCCCTGGGACACGCCCGTGTCCCAGGCCGTGTGCCCCCTGCCAAATTCCTAACTTGGCTCAAAACGCCTCCCGTCGCTCTTTTGAGTTTCGGAGCATTACAACTCTCTCCATCTTAAAAGAATTTCGTCCTCGAAATTACATAAAGGAAAGAAACATAAAACTTAAACGGTACCTGAGTGAAACAACTCTGGGTATTCCTCAAGCATGGTCTGATCTCGCTCCCAAGAGAGCTCTTCCCGATCGCAATTGTCCCAACGGACCTTGACCATCCTGATCTCTTTGTTACGTAGCCTCTTGACTTCTGAGTCCTTAATACGAACGGGCTTGACCTTCGTCGTCAACCCATTCTCGACCGGCACTTGATACACCGCGATCACATACGAAGGCTCTTGTACCGCCTTCCGTAGTAACGATATATGGAATACATCATGTAGACCACTAAGCTCCACTGATAGTTTCAAACGATAAGCTGCTTCACCAAACTGCTCCAGAACCTCAAACGGTCCAAGGTACCCCGGGCTTAGCTTCTTTAAGCGCTGCACCCGCGAGACACCCTTGAACGACTTGATCTTTAAGTACACCCAGTCGCCAACAACGAACTCCACATTCCGGTGCTTGGCATTATAGTACTTATCCTGGCGGTCTTGAGCGATTAGCAACCTTTCCCGAATCATTCGAACCAATGACGTAGCATCTTCCACCTCTTGGCGTTTGTACAACTTTGACTCACCCGTTTCCAAACAAGACAACGGCTTGCGACATCTTCTACCATAAAGGGCCTCGAAGGGCGCCATTTGTATGCTTTCCTGGTAGTTATTGTTGTACGTGAATTCCACCAAGTATAGGTGGTCCTCCCACTGCTTCCCAAAGACCAGGACGCACATGCGAAGAATGTCCTCCATTGTCCTATTGACCCTCTCGGTCTGCCGATCCGTCTGAGGATGAAAGGCTGTGCTGAAACTCAGCTTTGTACCCAACATTAGCTGCATCAGCCTCAAATCATTGGACGTGAACCGCCCATCTCGGTCACTCACGATGCTACAGGGCACACCGTGAAGCCGTACTATGTTATCCACATATAACTTTGCCAATTTCTCAACCGGATCATCCTTCCTATGCGGAATGAAGTGTGACACCTTCGTTAGATGATCTACGACCACCCAAATGGCTTCGTTTCCCTTTTGAGACCTCGGCAACCTATGCACAAAGTCCATAGTAATGTCATCGAACTTCCACTCCAGAATAGGCAAGGAGTTCAAGAATCCTCCCGGCTTTTGGCACTCCGCCTTCACCAAAGCGCATGTCTGACACTTTGCCACGTACAGTGCCACATCCTTCTTCAGTCCTGGCCACCAGAATAATTTCTTCACATCACGGTACATCTTCATGCTCCCCGGGTGAATCATGTACTTGGTATGATGTGCCTCGTACAACAATTCCACCCGCAAAGTGCCCACATTCGGGACGCACAGACGACTGTCTTTCCAAAGCAAACCATCCACAACCTCATATTGGGAATTTGACCCATCCAGAGCCTCTATCATGAGCTGCTTCATGCTGCTATCTACATCCAATGCCTGCCGAATCCGATCAGCTAGGTCATACTGAACTTCCGTCCAGTTTAATAGTGCTTCAGCACTCGACTGCTTGTCTACGCAAGAGATCTCCAACGCCTCCAACTCCCGAACCAACCGCTCGTCATGGACCGACAACCAATTGGCTTGAGCTGGGGCCCGGCGACTCAACGCGTCTGCAACCGCATTGCCTTTACCAGGAACGTAGTGGATCTTGAATGTATAGTCCCCCTGGAACTTCATCCATCTACGTTGTCGCATGTTCAGATCTTTCTGATCCAACAAATATTTCAGTCTCTTATGGTCGGTATAGATATCGACCCTTACTCCATACAAGTAGTGCCTCCACAGCTTCAACGCAAAAATCACTGCCGCTAACTCCAAGTCATGGACCGGATAATTCCTCTCATGCACTTTCAACTGTCTCGAGCCATACGCTATAACGCTTCCATGCTGCAGTAGCATGCATCCCAAACCACTGCCCGAAGCATCGCTGCAGATTTCAAAGCCTTCGGTCCCACTCGGCGAACTCATCACAGGCGCCGTGGTCAACCGACACTTCAACTCCTCAAAATCTTGTGCGCACTCTGGCGTCCAAACAAACTTCTGCTCCTTCCTCGTCAAAGTAGTGAGAGGTAACTCTATCCGCGAGAAGTTCTCCACGAAGCGCCTGTAATAGCCGACAAGCCCTAGAAAACTCCGGACTTCTGCTACCGTAGAAAGCACAGGCCACTCTCGTATCGCAACAATCTTCGTGGATCCACCGCAATCCCCTGTCCACTCACTATATGACCGAGGAATGCCACTGAGGACAACCAAAACTCGCATTTCGAGAACTTGGCGTACAATTGATTCCTCCTCAGTGTCTCCAATACCAAGTGCAGATGCCTGAAGTGATCCTACTCACTCTGCGAGTACTCCAAAATGTTGTCGATGAAGACGATTACAAAATGGTCCAAGTACTCCCCTAAAGTCCTGTTCATCAAATCCATGAACACTGACGGCGCATTCGTCAACCCAAACGGCATGACCGTAAACTCGTAATGCCCGTACCTCGTACTAAAAGCTCTTTTGGGGATATCACTCTCCCTATCCTCAACTGATAGTATCCAGACTTGAGATCCAACTTTGAGTACACCGTCGACCCGACTAACTGATCAAATAGATCATCAATCCTCGGGATCGTGTACTTGTTCTTTTCCATTAGCTTGTTCAACTCCCAATAATCAATACAGAGTCTCAAGCTCCCGTCCTTCTTCTTAATAAAGAGGACCGGTGCGCTCCAATGCGACGAACTTGGACGCACATACCCTTGCTCCAATAACTCTTGCAGTTGAACCTTCAGCTCCGCCATTTCCTTAGGCGCTAGCCAATACGGAGAGCATGACACAGGTTTAGCACCTGGCACTAGCTCAATCGTGAAATCAATCTCCCATTTGGCGGGGCTCTAGGAAGATCACCAGGGAACACATCAAGGTACTCAGCTACCACTGAAATACTATCCAATGAAGGCTTAGGCTTTGCAACCTCCACTAGCGTAAAGAACAGCTCTGCACTAGCACGAACCGCCTTCACCACCTGAAGAGCAGACATCAACGTCTTGCTCGACCATTTCAATCATGTAAAAGTCATCTCACAACCTGTTCCCAACTTGACTTCCTTGCGACCACAATCGATATAAGCTTGCTGCTCCGAGAGCTAGTCCATGCCAAATATTACGTCAAACTCCACCAGCGGCAGTAGCGATACTAACAAATGGAATTCCTGACTCCCAATACGAATCTGAACGTCACAGATTCTCTCTGCGCGCATCGAACACCCATTGGGCAACAGCACATCCAGTTTGTCCTTCGCCACCGAAGAAGGTGCTCCGATGCGTGATATGAACCTTTCGGAAAAAAAGGAGTATGAAGCTCTCGTATCAAAGAGTGCCCTCGCCGGATACTCACAAATCAAAACAAATTCTAAACAAACAGTGGTAAGGTAACACGCATATAATAAGTATAAAACAATTTGACTTGCTATAATTTTAAACCATACCTGTCACCACATCCGCTTGTTTAATGACCTTTTGTTGGCCAAGATTATAAACCCTCGGTTCAGTCGGAGCATAATGGGACGTGGTTGACTCCACCGCCTTGCACTTCTCTTCATAAGTTGCTCCCGGCTTCCTTTCAGACTTGGGACGTCCGCTCTAGCAGTCATGGGAAAAGTGCCCCGGCTTTCCACAAGTGAAACATGGACCCGGGGTCCGACCCGTAGTCGCCCCAGAAGCACCGGAAGAAGGAGCTGGACCCGAAGTCCTAGCCTTCTTAAAGAACTTACGGTACCCAGACTTTGAGGTAGTCGGCACTTTGAACTCAGACTTCTTATCACCAAAGCTTTTCTTTGCTCGCGCATTCTTCATATCCTTTTCCAAAGAGCAGGCCGTGTTGACTAGGGTCAAGAAACCCTGCGTCATAGTCCCCGAGAGTAGTAGACTCAAGTCATCTCTCAGACCTTCGTAGAAACGGTTGGTCTTACGCTCCTCATCCGCGAACGTAGAGCTAGCATACCGACCAAACCGAGTAAACACGTGTAGATACTCATCCACGCTACTCTCTCCTTGCACCAACTTTTGGAACTCATTCTCCAAAGCTATCCTCTGCGCCGAAGGGAGGTACCTTGATAAGAATAGTCTCGAGAACTCCTCCATCGAGACTTCCGTAATTTGCCTACCCCTCAAGTGATGTAGCTCCAAGGCTTCCCACCATAACCTAGCATCACCGTCCAGAAGGAACGTAGCTATAGTGGTCATCTGCCACTCCTCCGTTTCAGTAGCTTTCAGGACTCTCTTCAGTCGGGAGAGCCAATCTTCAGCTTGCGATGGGATTCCCAACCCCGAGAACACAGGAGGATTAAAGCTCATAACATGCTTGAGCTGCCTTTCAGTTGCTCGCCTCGGCACCAAAGGCTCCACTACTACCTGCTCCACTCTTCTCGGCTCATCCTCTTGAAGAGGTACCTGCTCCATCGTAGGAGCGGGCTGCTGCATCTTCCTTGTAGGCTGCATATTGATCATGGCAAACACTACTTCGGCCACCTATCGTATGGTCACAGCCGATGGAGGTGTTGTAGGAGCATCATTTGGTGCACTACTAGCCCTAGAAATTCGGCGTTCTGACGGCCCCGCACCGATTCTGGTCACCTATAGTTGTACAAAACACCGTTAAGCAGCCAAACAAAATTGCAAACAGAAATTATAGGAACACGCAGGTTCCATATTTTCATTCCTAAGTGGACATTCATGGGTTCTTTTGATGTTATAACGATGACGCACACACAGGTGCTCACCACCCCTTAAAAATAATTCGTCCACGAATTCATTTTAAGCTTGACCGAAACTAGTAGTCTGATACCAAATTGTAACACCCCCTATTCGTCGCATAGCATATAGCAGTAGGTCCGGCCGGGGCTCGACGCTATATACCACAGACAGACCGGGTGGTTACTCAATGGAAACCATCCAACTAATTACCAACGTCCTACACAGAGTCATTCTAGCGGAAGCAATTATAATAGTTGCAAATAAAAGAACCATGCTACTAGCATGAATGTCCACTACAAAGCCAATAGGAATGAACGTACAAATACACAAGTACTGGCTTTAAGGCCTTACAATAGTTTGTTTGAATATCAATGTTTTCCAAACCTCGGCACGCAGGCCGGCCATACATGAATAACAGAAAACACTCAAAATTAGTCCTTCGAGGGCCGGCTCAGCAACTTGGGCTTTAGCCCGCTATTTACCACTCGGCTCCGCAGCACCTGCAAACAACAATCCACCACACGGTGGCAAACAAAGGAAACGGTCAGCTATGCTGATCAAATTATAACAATCTCTCCCCCAACTCGGGGTGGCGATGCTCCTTCCCTGCACTTTGTTAGAATAATCCAGCAGTATAGTGTAACAACACAACAACACAGGCGTAAGCACTCACAGACACACACCCCATGCTCTCAGGGCACATTCTCGGTGAGCCGGTCAATGTCACGTCAGTTTAAGCCATAGACATCTCGCACTCACCACCGCCACTTGGACGTCCGATCTCGTGAGCATTTAGTCTTTCCGGCATTGGTCACGTCATTTTAATCCATAGACCGCCTAAGACCCTCCATCTATGCCAACGGTTCCAATCGAACAACATAGAGCGGGTACGGTTCCACCTAACCCGTGCTCACATCGCAACGACTATTTAATCCATATGCGCGGGTCAAACATTTCCGAGTCCTAATCTGATTACACACTTTACAAGACCCAGTCATGTACAAGTTGGCTCCCAGGCCACCATTGTCACAACCCGCATTTTCACCACATAAATATCTTATCAGATTAAGGGAAAATGCGTGTCATGATGCCACATCAGCAGGGGATAACTGCGGATGCTCAGGCAAAAACCTACTTAATCATGGAGAAAGATCCTTTAAGTTATTTTAAGGAAAATTAGTTAAGTGCAACAGTTAGCCGTATCCCCCGGCTTAGTGACTCATTTAGTCCACGAATCAAAATATGGTTATACGCTGCGGAAAAATACTTGTTTAGATTGACTCAAACATCTTACATGAGAATAAACGTCCCTAGAGGACAACTCATGCCATGCAGAACTCTAAATTTATTATAGTAGGAAAGATAGCTTTTACGGTCGCTAAAAATGACGGGTTAGAGTTTCAAATCATGTAATGTATGAAGTAATAGTAGTAGATTTTATAGTTGAAAATACCTAACATGCATTCCTATCATAAATCCTCCCAGAGAGCAAGTAAACCACATCCACTATTAAATAAATGAGCAGCTAGCAAGTATCAGCAACTAACAAAATCAGTGGGCGCCAACAAACTGACAGGAACCCACGAACAAAAGTATGTCTGAACTAGTAAAACTAAAAAAAACCAACAAACTACCTCGCTAAGACGAGGCAACAACCACGGCCAACACTGCCGCCAGAAAACTCCAAAACCAGCACTGCTACCTGCTACAACTCTGAACCTGAGGCATTCCAAAGACAGAACACCTCAGCAAGAAGGTACAAGTAGTGGTAGGAAAAATATAATAAGCCAAAATAAACAAAGGTCAACAGGGGTAACAGCCCCAGACCAAAAGTACCGAAGCAAAGTACAAAAGAAACCGGGCATCAACAGGAAGAGAACTCCTACGTCACTTGTCACGTTCCACAAGAGTACACCAGACGCACAAGGCTGTAAGGTGACTACATAAATATTTCCCCAGAAAGAAAAAAAACAAAACCTTCATTAGGCACCTATGGTCGACCCTACCCAAAATCACGGCGAAGTGGTCACTCTTGGACACACCACCCAAAAAACGCAGGCGAAGTGGTCAGTCTTGGACACACCACCCAAAACAACGGATATACAATCCGTCTAACTGCGAGGGAGTCTCATGCTCTCCAACATACAGCGCAGACATCCAAAACCGGGTAGACTTCCACAGGGCACTAATGAAGGTAACAAACACTGCGGAGGTGGAAACGTCCACTAACACCCGCATTCAAGAAACCCAAAAAAAACCACAACACAAATACCTCGGGATTTGGCTCGACAAACTCTACTTGATATTACTAGATTCCGGACATAGTTGATCAACCCTTAGGACCGATTTACAACCCTAATTAAACTCTAATACGTTTGATAACGAGAGCTAAGGCACTTAAGCCATCGATAAGACACTTCAAGGACGATTAAACATAAATAGACAAGTTCAAGTTTATCATGGCAAAACAACATAACAACATGTGGTCAACAAAGCGGTTAATCTTTGCAATAATTTGGAAGAATAAGTGTAGAAAACTTTAGGGAATATGAAAACATAGCCGTTACCATCTAATCGGACAAGGAGAAAAGAGGAGAAACCACCACTTGCCTTGGTTTTTACCGGAAAAAATCCACTGAATCACTCCACGTCGTAGGTCGGGGCAAAAAGGATGCGGAAGAAGTTGAGATCTAGACAAAAATGGCGGAAAAGGGATTAGGGCCAAAAAACCCTAACGAAAAAAACTCAAGGAATGGGGAAGAAATTACCACGATAGCGTAGCTCTCGGCGAGAGCTTTCCGGATCTAAGTTCGGTTGAAGATTTCGAGCACCGGAGAACCGCCGCCGGCCACCGGAAGATTCACGAAAAAGAAACTCTCTCTCTCGCTCGCTGCTCTGGTTCGGGAGAAAAATAACGGAGAAGATGAAGTTTGGTTCTAAAACCTAAGTCCAAGAATATATATATATATATATATATATATATATATATATATATATATATATATATATATATATATATATATATATATATATATATATATATATATATATGTTTATAAAAAGTTTTGTCAAAACGGTTTATTTCGAGCAGTTTTACGGGAACCCAAAATAAAGATCTAGAATGACTTTAAATCAAAACGTCGTCAACATGAAAGTTGTAGATCTTGTCGAGACGAACAAATTTCATGTTGACCATTGTTTGATACGATGCCGGTTTGACGCCCAAAACGGCCTCTGAACGCAGATAGAAACAGCCTACTCGAGTAACAGCATACCTACTCGAGTAGCAGCATACCTACTCGGGTAACAACATACCTACTCGAGTAGTAACATACCTACTTGAGTAATAACATACCTACTCGAGTAGTAACACAATATACTCGAGTAGAGGCTCATTACCCGAGTAAAAACATGAATTACTCGAGTAGAAGCAGCATATACTCGAGTAGCAGCTCAGCACTCGAGTTATAGCGGGAAAAATGCAATTAGGGGTTTAAAATGACTTCAAATCGAAAGGTGGTCAACATGCAAGTTGTAGACCTCGTCGAGACGAACAAAGTTCATGTTGACCATTTTTTTATACGACACCGTTTTGACCCTCAAAATGCTGTCTGAACGTAAAACGAAACAGCCTACTCGAGTGGCAGCATACCTACTCGAGTAACAGCATACCTACTCGAGTAACAGCATATATACTCGAGTAGTAACATACCTACTCGAGTAGTAACATAATATAGTCGAGTAGAGGCTCATTACTCGAGTTAAAACATGACTTACTCGAGTAGAAGCAGCATATACTCGAGTAGCAGCTCACCACTCGAGTTATTGCAGAAACAATGGAATTAGGGGTTCAAAACGGCTTCAATACGAAAGGTGGTCAACATGAAAGTTGTAGATATCATCGAGACGAACGAATTTCATGTTGACCATGTTTTGATACAATGCCGTTTTGACCCTCAAAATGGCGCCCGAGTAAAATCTAAAACGGGCTAATCGAGTAGAACCATAGCTTCTCGAGAAGACTCAGCACGAAAGTCAAAACGAGCGTCGAATTAAACGAAACTTGCACCGAAGGCGAACACCAATGCTACAAATCTAACGGCGAAATCAAAACCAGAATCCGAAAAGCCATTACCGAGATATTAATCTTCGAAGTATACGACGAACATAAACAATCCAAAACTTCAATCACGCGCCGAGACTCCAAAAATGCTCGGATTGCGATGAAACTTGACGAGCAAGTTCAAAATTACTTAACTTAAATTCCAAATGCAAAATCTTCCCATTACAACAATAATTCGGCCTACTCGACAGCACGGACGCGAAATTGCCTTAACGGCATTGCGCCGTCAAATCGACGTTAAAAGTAACGCCACGACGTCATAAATCTGACGTTGCTCAAACAAATAAAATCATCGAAAAAAAATCGGGGGCGTTACAGTCACTCCCCCTAAAAAGAAGTTTTGTCCCGAAACTTAACACAACTCCAAAACCAATCAAAACGATAAAATCAAACATAACTAAAAACATAACGACATACCTGAAACTAAGAGAAGAGGTGCGGGTGAGATCCCCTCATCACCAATTCCAATTCTCACGTCGCGCTCTCGACGTCTTGATTTCTCCAAAAAATCTTGACCATAGGAATGGTCTTTCTCCGCAACACCCGCTCTTGAAAATCCAGAACACGAACAAGTTCTTTCACATAAGTAAGGTTGGGCTGAATCTGGGGTATCGAGTCGAGGACTTGACGATCATTACAAACACATTTCCGCAACTGGCTCACATGGAACACATCATGGACACCAGGAAAGGTCGCAGGCAATTCCAACCTATAAGCCGACACTCCGATGCGCTCAAGAATCTGGAAAGGTCCCACATACCGGGGGTCTAACTTGTGGTTCCTACCAAATCTTTTAACACCGGACATTGGAGAAACCTTCAGAAACACCAAGTCTCCAACCGCAAACTCCAGATCGACCCTTCGAAGATTAGCATATTTCTCATAGCGTTCTTGAGCCACACGATGCTTTTCCTGAATATGGGTCACGGCACAATTCATCTCTTCAAGAGCTTCCGGACCTAACAACGGTCTCTCACCAACTTCAGCCCAAAACAGAGGGGTTCTACAACGCCTCCCATACAAGGCCTCAAACGGAGCCATCTGCAGACTCTCTTGATAACTGTTATTGTAAGCAAACTCCATGAGTCTGAGACGCTCATCCCAAGCACCACCATGATCCAAAATATAACACCTGATCATATCTTCTACGATTTGATTTACTCTTTTCGTCTGACGATTAGTCTGCGGATGATAGGCGGTGGAATACCTTAAATCGGTACCCAACCCCTCCTGTAAACTCTTCCAAAAACAAGACGTAAATCTAGAGTCCCGATCTGATACGATGCTAATAGGCACACCATGCAACCTGATGATCTCTTCAAGATATAACTTAGCTATCTTCTTCATCGAGTACCCAATCTTAAATGGCACAAAGTGAGCACACTTTGTCAATCTGTCGACTATCACCCAAACAGAGTCATGCCCACGGGGAGATTTTGGCAGACCGGTGATGAAATCCATTGAAATACTTTCCCATTTCCAACTTGGAATATCAAGCGGTGTCAGCTTACCACCAGGCCTTCTGTGATCAGCCTTAACACGCTGACATGTATAACATTCCGATACAAACCTGGCGATGTCATTCTTCATCCCTGACCACCAAACAATTTGCTTTATATCTTTATACATATTTGTGGAACCAGGGTGGTAGGCCACACTGGAACCATGAGCTTCAGCACAGATCTTAGCTCGAATATCGCCAAAGGCGGGGACGCAAAATCTACCCCGATACTTCAGGGTGTCCAACTCGTCCACAGAGAAATCGGGTAGCTCTCCCTTCACCATTCTATTCCGGAGATGTAACAAATCCGGGTCATCCTTCTGATGTGCTCGAGTAAGGGAAATCCAAGAGGGTTCTTCTGCTTCTAGACTATCAGACACAGTACTACTCCCAACGTCAATATCCATCAACAAAAATTCTTCTATCAAGGACTGCACCGATAGATTAAAAATCTTAGCAGTCTTCCTACTCAAGGCATCGGCTACTACATTAGCCTTTCCTGGATGATAGAGAATTTCCAGTTTATAATCCGCCACATATTCTAACCACCGATGCTGGCGCAGATTTAGTTCTTTCTGAGTGAAGACGTACTTCAAACTCTTATGGTCAGTATAGATCTTGCACATCACGCCATATAATAAGTGTCTCCAGAGCTTCAGTGCATAAATTACGGCAGCAAACTCTAAATCGTGCATCGGATAGTTTCTCTCGTGGATCTTTAGTTGTCTCGATTCATACGCAATCACCTTACCATCTTGCATTAAAACGCAACCAAGTCCGATATGTGATGCATCGACATACACAGCATACTCAACTCCTTCAGTAGGTAAGGTTAAAATCGGAGCAGTACATAATCTCTTCTTTAGCTCTTGGAAAGCCTCTTCACATTTGTCACTCCAAATGAAAGCAGTATTCTTCTGAGTAAGACTAGTTAGAGGAGCAGACAGCACCGAAAATCCTTCCACAAATCTTCTTTAATAGCCAGCTAGGCCTAAGAAACTCCTAATATCCTTCGGCGTAGAAGGTCTCTCCCACTCCAGTACCGCAGAAATCTTGGTCGGGTCTACAGAAATACCGTCCTTACTTACCACATGACCCAGAAAGGACACCTGAGGTAGCTAAAACTCACACTTGCTCAACTTCGCATATAACTTATGCTCCCTTAGAGTCGACAAAACCAGACGCAAATGCTGAGTATGCTCCTCAACATTGCGAGAATACACCAAGACATCATCTATGAACACAATAACAAATCGGTCCAAGAAATCCTTAAACACCCGATTCATCAAATCCATGAAGGCAGAAGGTGCATTGGTTAAACCAAAAGACATCACCAGAAACTCATAATGTCCATGTCGTGAACGAAAAGCGGTTCGAGGAATATCTGCCTCTCGAATACTCAACTGGTGGTAACCTGAGCGAAGATCGATCTTTGAAAATACCGAGCTACCACGCAATTGGTCAAACAAATCATCAATCCTTGGCAGGGGATATCTATTCTTAATTGTTGCCTTGCTCAATTCCCTATAATCGATGTAAAGTCTCATCGATCCATCTTTCTTCTTGACGAACAAAACAGGAGCACCCCATGGAGAAGTACTTGGCCTAATAAAACCACACCTCAGCAACTCATCGAGCTGAGTACGCAACTCGTCCAACTCACGCGGAGCCATACGGTACGGTGCTTTAGCAATGGGATGAGTGCCCGGTTCGAGGTCTATCACAAACTCTATCTCCCTTTCAGGAGGAAGTCCTGGAAGACTATCAGGAAAGACATCTGGAAACTCTCGCACCACCGAGACATCCTCAAGACGTGGCGTAACAAAATCTGTTTCCAGAGAAGAAATAGAAACCAAAAATGCCTCGCAACCAGTCTCTATAGCACGATAAGCACGTACTGCAGAAATGATAGGAGAAACTCTGTCCTGAAATCCATAGACGCTCATAGGTTGTCCGCCGTCCATTCTGAAATCCAATCGCTTAGCCTTGCACTGGATGACCGCATCATATTTGGGCAGCCAGTCCATGCCCAGAATCACGTCAAAATCAGACAGATCCAAAATCATCAGATCCGCATATGCCAGAAAATTGCCAAGATGAATAGGGCATCTCAGAACTCCTTGGTTAGATATCACTGAATCACCGGAAGGGAGCTTGACATTGAAGGAACCTCCTAATTGGTCGACACTCAGACGGTGCTTATCAACAAATCTTCGGCCCACAAAGGAATGTGTGGCACCTGAATCGAAAAGAACGCGCTCCCACCTATTCCGCACCTTAAACTCCCCTAAAACCGTAACATACGTAACTAAACGAACAATAACTAGGGCAACAAGGATAATTAATAAGGATAAATTAAACTGAGGCTAACCTGATATCACTTGCGTAGAGGTTTGGGCTTCCTCGCTGGTCATCACGTTCAGCTTTCCCTTTCCTTTATCCAGGCTTGGCGGCGGCGGCAGAGCTCGAAGTGGGGCAGGCTGCAGTGGGGGCTGAGCCTGGGGGCACGAAGACTTCTGGTGTCCCTTCTGCCCACACTGGAAGCAAACCCTTTCTGTCATCCAGCAACGAGTCACATCATGACCCTTCCTTGCGCAGAACGAGCACACAAGCTCTCCCTTGGGTGCACCTTGGATGGCATGCACCTGCTGCTGCTTCAGGGTTGCAGTCCTCTTGAAGCACCTTTCGTAGGGGTGGTCAGGTCGAGCACAGAAGCTACACACATCCTTACTTTTCTTCTTCGAAGAAGGGCCAAATACCTTGGAGTTACCATCCTCAATACCTTTTCTTTTCTCCTTCCTTGCCGCAGCACCGCGACTCTTGGCGTTTTCAATCGCCTCCACTTTTAAAGCGGCTTCCACTGCTTCAGCAAAACTTTCAGCTTGGTAAGCGCATGCGAACTGCTAGACATCGCTTCTTAGTCCTCCCAAGAAACGTTTCACTCTACCCTCCTCAGAAGCTACCAAATCCGGAGCAAAACTGCTCAGTTTGCTAAACTCAATCTCGTACTCGCTCACGGTGAGCTGTCTCTACTTTAGATGTAGGAAGTTATTCATCAGGAGGTCTTGCTCGACCGAGGGTAGAAACTTTTTCAGCAACATTTTCTTAAAAGATTCCCAAGTACAACCTTCCTTCAGGCTCTCTCTTTCCCGAATCCACCAACTCTTCGCCAGACCATTTAACTGATAGGCTGCAATCATCACTCGATGGGCTTCTAGAATTCCGGAATATGAAAACATCTCCTCGATGGAGATGATCCAATCATCTAAAATCATAAAGTCAGCACTCCCGTCGTAGGTGGGAGGTCCCAATCGTTGGAAGTGCGATATGAAATTCATTTCTGGGGGTATCACCATCGGGGCCACCAGAGGAGTAGGGGAATTTGGCACAGCTTGGCCCAAGGCAGGCTCTTTCGCTAAGGGTTGCTGCGTGGGAGCGGCAGACAACAAGGACTCAATTTGCGATTGCATCGCAACTACTTGCCTTGACAGAGCCTCATTGCTCTGACGCAGACTCTCGATAAGCGCATCGCTTTGCGCACCTGATGACTCACCCTACGATTTGGGAGTCGACCTCGTCGCAGGACGCTTTGGCGGCATTTCTAAAAAAAATCAAACGAACAACTCATCAAAATCCTAGCTTACAACAAAGTCACGCAACTAGTTCGGACCATACTTAAAAGACACTTGCTTACGCTGCAACTTGCTCTGGGATTTTATAATGATGCTATGTCCTACTTAGGATGATATCCTCTCATCCTATTGACTCTTGTGTCTATGACATGAATGCATGTATTCGTATTCGTTTTCTGATTTAAAAACATGTGTGTACATATGTCATCCCGCAAATCTTTAGCTTGACACGTTGTGCTTATGCAATGTTATGCTATGCATGATGGTGCTATGCATTCTAAAAAGGCCCTAATGCATGTTATGAGCGGCGTACGCATGAAAATGTTATGCATCCCATACTACATGACATTCTCATGCAACGAAAAAGAAACGTGCTAGTCGCATTCATGTGGTGAGGTTATGCATCCCATACTACATAACCCTCACATGTTGCCCCTAAGGTGGATCCATATACAGACATATATTATGCATCCCATACTACATAATATGCCCCATATACTTCATGTTATGCTATGAGTGTAGTGTTCATGCTTCAGCCGAGACGTGCTGATGATATATCGGTGTGTGGTATGATATGATGCTAAACACCTAATACCAACAAGGAAAGGTTGCCCGACAAATTATCAAGCAACCTCCCTCTGATACCAACTGTCACAACCCGCATTTTCACCACATAAATAGCTTATCAGAGTAAGGGAAAATGCGTATCATGATGCCACGTCAGCAGGGGATAACTGCGGACGCTCAGGCAAAAACCTACTTAATCATGGAGAAAGATCTTTTAAGTTATTTTAAGGAAAATCAGTTAAGTGCAACAGTTAGCTGTATCCCTCGGCTTAATGGCTCATTTAGTCCACGAATCAAAATATGGTTATACGCTGCAAAAAATACTTGTTTAGATTGACTCAAACATCTTACATGAGAATAAACGTCCCCAGAGGACAACTCATGTCATGCAGAACTCTAAATTTATTATAGTAGGAAAGGTAGCTTTTACGGTCGCTAAAAATGACTGGTTAGAGTATCAAATCATGTAATGTATGAAGTAATAGTAGTAGATTTTATAGTTGAAAATACCTAACATGCATTCCTAGCATAAATCCTCCCAGAGAGCAAGTAAACCACATCCACTATTAAATAAATGAGCAGCTAGCAAGTATCAGCAACTAACAAAATCAGTGGGAGCCAACAAACTGACATGAACCCACGAACAAAAGTATGTCTGAACTAGTAAAACTAAAAAAGACCAACAAACTAACTCGCTAAGACGAGGCAACAACCACAGCCAACACTGCCGCCAGAAAACTCCAAAACCAGCACTGCTACCTGCTACAACTCTGAACCTGAGGCATTCCAAAGACAGAACACCTCAGCAAGAAGGTACAAGTAGTGGCAGGAAAAAAATAATAAGCCAAAATAAACAAGGGTCGACAGGGGTACCAGCCCAAGACCAAAAGTACTGAAGCAAAGTACAAAAGAAACAGGGCATCAACAGGAAGAGAACTCCTACGTGACTTGTCACGTTCCACAAGAGTACACTAGACGCACAAGGCTATAAGGTGACTACATAAATATTTCCCCAGAAAGAAAAAAAAACCTTCATTAGGCACCTGTGGTCGGCCCTACCCAAAATCACGGCGAAGTGGTCACTCTTGGACACACCACCCAAAAACCGCAGGCGAAGTGGTCACTATTGGACACACCACCCAAAACAACGGATATACAATCTGTCTAACTGCGAGGGAGTCTCATGCTCTCCACCATACAGCGCAGACATCCAAAAACCAGGTAGACTTCCACAGGGCACTAATGAAGGTAACAAACACTGCGGAGGTGGAAACGTCCACTAACACCCGCATTCAAGAAACCCAAAAAAAACCACAACACAAATACCTTGGGATGTGGCTCGACAAACTCTACTTGACATTACTAGATTCCGGACATCGTTGATCAACCCTTAGGACCGATTTACAACCCTAATTAAACTCTAATACGTTTGATAACGAGAGCTAAGGCACTTAAGCCATCGATAAGACACTTCAAGGACGATTAAACATAAATAGACAAGTTCAAGTTTATCATGACAAAACAACATAACAACATGTGGTCAACAAAGCGGTTAATCTTTGCAATAATTTGGAAGAATAAGTGTAGAAAATTTTTGGGAACATGAAAACACAGCCGTTACCATCGAATCAGACAATGAGAAAAGCGGAGAAACCACCACTTGCCTTGGTTTTTACCGGAAAAAATCCACCGAATCACTCCACGTCGTAGGTCGGGGCAAAAAGGATGCGGGAGAAGTTGAGATCTAGACAAAAATGGCGAAAAAGGGATTAGGGCCAAAAACCCCTAACGAAAAAAACTCAAGGAATGGGGAAGAAATTACCACGATAGCGTAGCTCTCGGCGAAAGCTTTCCGGATCTAAGTTCGGTTGAAGATTTCGAGCACCGGAGAACTGTCGGCGGCCACCGGAAGATTCACGAAAAAGAAACTCTCTCTCTCTCGCTCGCTGCTCTGGTTCGGGAGAAAAATAACGGAGAAGATGAAGTTTGGTTCTAAAACCTAAGTCCAAGAATATATATATATATATATATATATATATTTATAAAAAGTTTTGTCAAAAACGGTTTATTTCGAGCAGTTTTGCGGGAACCCAAAATAGAGATCTAGGATGACTTCAAATCAAAACGTCGTCAACATGAAAGTTGTAGATCTCGTCGAGAAGAACAAATTTCATGTTTACCAATTGTAGATACGATGCAGGTTTGACCCTCAAAACGGCCTCTGAACGCAGACAGAAACAGCCTACTCGAGTAACAGCATTTTTACTCGAGTAGCAGCATACCTACTCAAGTAACAACATACCTACTCGAGTAGTAACATACATACTCGAGTAATAACATACCTACTCGAGTAGTAACACAATATACTCGAGTAGAGGCTCATTACTTGAGTAAAAACATGAATTACTCGAGTAGAAGCAGCATATACTCGAGTAGCAGCTCACCACTCGAGTTATAGCGGGAAAAACGAAATTAGGGGTTTACAACTACTTCAAATCGAACAGTGGTCAACATAAACGTTGTAGATCTCGTCGAGACGAACAAATTTCATGTTGACCATTGTTTGATACGATACCGTTTTGAGCCTCAAAACTATGTCTGAACGTAAAACGAAACGGCCTACTCGAGTGGCAGCATACCTACTCGAGTAACAGCATACCTACTCGAGTAACAGCATATATACTCGAGTAGTAACATACCTACTCGAGTAGTAACATAATATACTCGAGTAGAGGCTCATTACTCGAGTTAAAACATGACTTACTCGAGTAGAAGCAGCATATACTCGAGTAGCAGCTCACCACTCGAGTAGCAGCTCACCACTCGAGTTATTGCAAAAACAACGGAATTAGGGGTTCAAAACGGCTTCAATTCGAAACGTGCTCAACATGAAAGTTGTAGATATCGTCGAGACGAACGAATTTCATGTTGACCAGTTTTTTATACAATGCCGTTTTGACCCTCAAAATGGCGCCCGAGTAAAATCTAAAACGGGTTAATCGAGTAGAACCATAGCTTCTCGAGAAGACTCAGCACGGAAGCCCAAACGAGCGCCGAATTAAACGAAACTTGCACCGAAGGCGAACACCAATGCTACAAATCTAACGGGTAAATCAAAACTAGAATCCGAGGAGCCATTCCCGAGATATTAATCTTCGAAGTATACGACGAACATAAATAATCCAAAACTTCAATCGCGCGCCGAGACTCCAAAAATGCTCGGATAGCGATGAAACTTGACGAGCAAGTTCAAAATTACTTAACTTAAATTCCAAATGCAAAATCTTCCCATTACAACAAGAATTCGGCCTACTCGACCGCACGGACGCGAAATTTCCTTAACGGCATTGCGCCGTCAAATCGACGTTAAAAGTAACGCCACGACGTCATAAATCTGACGTTGCCCAAACAAATAAAATCATCGAAAAAAAAATCGAGGGCGTTACAACCATGTTGGTTGAATCACGCATCTGCCCAGTTTTTCGGGTGCACCTTGGAGTTAATCACCAAGACTCCCTGTTGCAATCTACCCCGTAGAAAACCCAAAAAACAATCATTCGCACGGAGTCTTCTCCGGCTATTCAAGCAATGCAACATCACCGATCCAGACAAACTTGTTCGAGTAGGCTTCACATATCATGCCTATATTCATTCTCGATTATGGACTCTACATGTACACAACGGGGACTATTCATGTCTACCCGAAGGAACGCCTCAACTCACCACAAACTCGCGAGAGCGGGCTTCCTATGTAAAGGAAAAGAGAGCTTCACATGCTCAAGTTGAGAATCGTTACCCTAGCATTTTTCCTTGGCTCCAGGGAATTGTATGCGGATGGAAAGCACCGCAATCTCCTTGCCTACGTAGATCCGAAGTCGGCTCGCGATTTGGAGCTCTGAAACTCCGCCGACAACCGGATTTAGCTTTCTTTCTTCTTCCTTGCTCTCCCCTCTCTCTAGACTTTAGAAAGAGACTAAATGAAAGAAGTGAGGGATTTAAAACCCTATTCCCGGGTATATCCCGGTAGGAACAACCCCCAGCCGTCGAATCCCAAAATAAGGAAACGAACGACCACGACGCGTAGCTGAAATTTAAAACCTGGGCCGAACACGGCCTGTAACACGCCCGTGTCCAGGGCCGTGTCCCTCATTCACCGTCGAAACCAATACATCTCGAAAAACACACGGGCACCCGACATGCCCGTGTCAGCCAGTACACGCCCGTATTTCCGGGCGTGTTCCTCCATTAACACAGGACTAACACCAACCCGAGACTCACACTTGTCTTGAACACGCCCGTGTCTTATTTGACATGCTCGTGTCATATCCGAACACGCCTAGTCTCCAGGCCGTGTTCACTGTCTCGACACTTCGTCTCAACACTTCGTCGACCACCTGACACAGCCTTGGACACGCCCGTGTCCTAGGCCGTGTTCCGTGTCTCGACACTTCGTCAAGCAAAAATGTCGACTTCTCGTGCAGTTCATCGACACGAGCTTGACACGCCCTGAGACACGCCCGTGTCTCATGCCGTGTTCGCTGCTCGATGATTGTCGACTCCAGAATTCGTCGAACTCTCGGCCAAATCGTCGACCCAAACACGACACGCCCTGGGACATGCACGCATCCCAGGCCATGTGCCCCTTGCCAAACTCCAGACTTGGCTCAAAACGCCTCCCATCGCTCTTTTGAGTTTCGGGGCGTTACAATTCATTTGTTATCCTATATGAGAATGAAGGTCTAACATATTATAATGATGATATGGCTTCTACATTTAATATATATAAAAAGACTTTTATAGCGCTTAAAAGTAGTAGATTTTGCAATTAAAAATCATGTCATGCACATACTCCAGAATGCAGTTTTGTATACTTTAAAATAACTAAATGCATCCTAACATAAAACCTTCCCAGAGAGCAAGTATAAACCGGTAAAAAGTAACAGCAGTAAAAGCAGCAAGTAGACTATCACAAAAAAAGTCAATGACTATGGTGTCAACAACTGACACGAACCCATAGTAAAATATGACAATTCTAAACAAAGTCAACTACCTGAAAGCTCCAAGGTGGAAACAAATGGCCGCAGCAACCCGCAGCACCAGAAGCACAACACGGTCAGCTAAACCTGCTACTGTTCTGATCCTGAGGCATTCAAAAGAAGAATATCTCAGAAGCAAGCTACAAAAGGTGCAAAAAGTAAAGGCGGACCAAACAAACCTCAAAGTGAAGGAAATCTATAAAACGTCTGCAACAAAAGGTCAGCAGTAGAGTAAAAGTAAGCGACAGTAAATCTAGTCGAGCAGGAATAGCTAGTCACATCAACAGGAAGAACAGAGTACCACACATCAGAAGTTCAAACTTTCATCTTTCATTAATACTCATGTTATTCATCAATAAAAAAATGAGACTGATCAGCTCAAGAATAAAGAGTACTGTGTGGGGGAGAAAGGTCCCCAACACACACATGCCCAGCCAACAGGCACCATGCTGAGGGAGAAACCCCAACGCGCAAAGACCAATCTAAGATAATGTGTTGGGAATAAAAGTCCACAATGCGCACAGACTCAACCTTAAGGAACTATACCGAGGGAGAAACCCCAACTTGCATAGTCCATCTGTGTTTTTTTAGTTACATAATTATGCATACAGAGTTTCTTTTATTCATCACAGACTCACAGTCAACAAATAATGTGGACTGCATAAGGACATTTCAAGGTCAAGCAAAGTGAAGTTTAATCAAAACAAAGGGACGCACAAGGTATCACAACGATCAACATGACTCGATAGTTAAAATGCCACGACAACCAAATTTGTTTACCAATTCTACAGAATAAAAATTGGGAGTATGGTTCTAGGGGAAACAAGTTACAATTCAAAAAAATTAGAATTTAAGGACAAGTTTCTATGAAGTTGAGACATAACAAACTCAACAAAATATGGCAAAAAACAATTAGAAAAAGGAGCAAGAGGGAGAGCAAGAACACCACTTTCCTCGGTATCTACTCCAATCGGTCTTCAAATATACTCCACGTCGTGGATCTTGCCAAAAAAAGGCGCGAGGAAATGGAATCTACAAGGATTTGGCCAAAAGAGAGGTTAGGGCCGAAAACCCTAACGAAAAACTTCCACAAATCGCGAAATACTTACCACAAACGTGGTGTAGAGCTGTACGTGACACGGACGTGCTTACGCTAACGGAAGCTTACCCATCACAGAACATAAAAAAATAAAGAGAGTGTTCCGACCCAAAGCGAACGTAAAGGGGTCGGTTGGCTCTCAAAAATACAGGACTCGATACCACGTCCTTAGGACCTAACTCTCCAACAAGCACACAACTCGCTCTTAGCTGGACTCGATACCACGTCCTTAGGACCTACCTCTCCAACAAGCACACACCTCACCGCACCTACACAAGCATCTATTCTTTTCACTATAAGCTGTCAATCGCAGCAATAATATATTTAGGAGCGGCGGTAAACGATAAAGAGCGATCAAGAACAAGTTGAGATTAGCTCTCTTGTTAGCACAAGTGTGCCCAACCTTGGAGAACAAGTCAAGGCTAGGCCTAGTTTGTTCTCCAACGGATCTTCCCAATCCGGATAACAAGAGGATCAATAACAACGTTTCGATTCAGATTTTTGCAAGCGGAAAACACTTTAAAATTGCAGAAAAGACGGTTGTATAACCTCACAAAATCTCACAGCAAGAAACACAAAGAAAGGAAGGAGATTACCCAACCAAGAAGATGATCACACAAGATTTGTGGGAGAATCACTCTCTCCACGGTTCCACCGGTTTCACACCGAATGGGGCTACTTCCTTCTTCCACGGAGTCGCACCGATAGAAGCCACGCCGGAGTCGCACCGAACGGGGATGGAGGAGGCAAGGTTTGGCTTCACACCAAGGGGGGGCGGCTATTGGATTCTCTCCATGGTGGCCGAAATTCTCAAGGGAGTTTAGGTTTTCTTTTCCAATCCTCTAACTCATCATAATAGCCTCCCTTAAATAGGAGTTACAAAAGAGATTCAACTGTCCGTGATGGTGATGAAATCTCATCCATCCGGGTGGTTAAATACACACCAAATGTTTGTAGCACACCAACATGAAAATAAAAATTAATACAAGTCATATTTTTAAAAACAATTAAAATAAAACTAATTAAAAACTAATTAAAACTTTTAAGCAAGCTTTGCGCGCCGCGGACGGAGGTTGTATCGCAGCTTTCCGTTAGCGTCTGTGGCGTTGTCATGACGTCGCAAGTCTTTAAATTGTTGCGTCGTGGCAACCGGGTCATCATCAAGAAGTGTTGGAGGGGCCGCTCCATCAATCCTCCCCCACTCAAAATCTCGCATCTCCAATGCGTGGTCCGAGAGAAAGCGGCGGAGAAGCTCGGCATCCAAACGTTGAAGCTCTGTCGTGAGTACCCATGAGTCGTCTGAAGGTGGGCGGTCACGCCAACGGATGAGGAAGCGGTAGGTAGCACCGTCTGGAGTAGTAAGTGGCTCAGCAGCGAGTATCATATCTGGATGGAGAAACGTCTTGGGAAACCTGGGAAACATGTCAGCAGTAGGAATAAAAGAAGGAAACGTACCATCCGATGTTATACCTGCGGGGACCGAAGGAGAGAGATCATCCGAACTACCACTCCCCAACCCATTAGAAATTTTAGTGGAGGGAGAAGACGACAAAGAAACCAAATCTTGTGGAGGCGCAACAAACAGCGTCAAATCCGAGACATTAAAATAGGGGAGATACCCCATTCAGCAAGCAAATCCAATACGAAAGCGTTGACACCTAGCTTCTTTATAATCCGAAAAGGACCGGCGCATTTTGGAGCTAACTTTTTAATGGTGCCAGTTGGCATTCGTTCGGGAACTAACCGTACTAAAACCAGATCGCCGACCTTAAAGTGTGACACCTTCCTATGTAGATTAGCGTGCACTTGATAAGACTCATATTGAGCAGTCAAGGTAGCTCGTATACGTGCATGTAAGTCGTGAATATGTTGGGCGAAGGATTGTGCAAACTGACTTGTTTTGTATGTGGGAGATAAGGGGACCATGTCAAGTGGCACAGGGGCCTTATAACCGTGAACAATTTCATTCGGAGACATACCCGTGGACCGATTTTTAGAATTATTGTAAGCCAGTTGTGCATGTGGAAGAAGTAAATCCCAAGTGCCTTTATGATCGCTCACTAGACATCTAAGAAGATTTCCTAGGCTCCGATTGACTACTTCCGTCTGGCCATCAGTTTGTGGATGATAAGCCGCGGAGAATAATAATTTTGTTCCCATAAGAACCCACAAGGTTTTCCAAAAGTAGCTAGTGAACTTGACGTCCCTATCCGAGACAATAGTCTTCGGAACTCCACGGTGACTAACGACGTCCTTAAAATATAGTTTCGCAATGTGAGAAGCGTCGTTGGTCTTACTACATTAGAGGAAGTACGTCATCTTGGAGAACCTATCCACAACAACGAGTATAGAATCATGACGTTGAAGGGTGGGGGGAAGGCCTAATACGAAGTCCATGCTCACGTCTTCCCACGGAACGGACGGAATAGGTAGCGGGGTGTATAAACCTACATTGGACTTAGTACCCTTAGAAACTTGACACGTACGGCAACTGCTCACTACTTTCCCAACCATCGCCTTTAGTTTAGGCCAAAAGAATTTTTCCTCTACGAGCGTTATCGTTTTGTCTCTTCCAAAGTGACCACTCAAGCCACCACTATGTAACTCCCAAATGATGTGGAGTCGCAAAGAGGAGTGAGGGATACACAATTTTCCGTGTTTGAATAAATATCCATCTCTAAGTGAAAAGGCCGTGATGGTCGCGGGAGAGCAATCCTGGGCAGATAAGTATGGCTCCTGAAAATCAGGGCATGTGGCGTATTCATCCTTTATGCGCTCGAACCCTACCACGTGGACTTGCATGGAGGAAAGTAAGAGGGTGAGGCGACTGAGTGAATCGGCAACTTGATTGTCGGACCCCTTAAGGTGCTTGAGAGTAAATGTGTATTCTTGCAAGAAGGATACCCATTTAGCGTGGCGCGGGCTGATTTTGTGCTGACCATTGATGAATCGTAACGCTTCATGATCAGAGAGGATCACGAACTCCTTATGAAGGAGATAGTGCCTTCAATGATGTAAACATCTAATGACCGCGTAAAACTCCCTATCGTAATTGGAATAATTTAATTTACCACCCGCTAACTTCTCACTAAAATAACTAACCGGGTGACCCTCTTGACTCAAGACACCTCCAATCCCTACGCCAGATGCATCACAAGTAAGCTCGAAGACCTTGGTGAAGTCTGGGAGACATAACACCGGTGCTTCGGTCATAAGCTCCTTAATACGATGGAATGCAAACGTGGCGGATTTGGACCATGTGAATTCGCCTTTCTTCATGCAGTCCGTAATGGGTGCCATAATGCTACTAAAATCGCGTATGAAACGACGATAAAAGGTAGCTAACCCGTGGAAACTACGCACCTCACGAAGGCTAGTGGGCTCGGGCCAGTCTCTAATCACTTGAACCTTTCCTGGGTCAACACGAATTCCTTCGGAGCCAACTATGTAACCTAAGAATTCAACCTCTGAAACATAAAACGTGCATTTCTTAAGATTTAGATATAAGGTTTCAGTCCTTAAGGTGGAGAGGACTACTTTGATGTGGGAGAGGTGTTCGGCGGGGGAGGTACTAAACACTAGGATGTCGTCGAAATATACTACAACAAACTTCCCCATATATGGCCTAAAGATGTGCGTCATCATCCGGGAGAAGGTGCTGGGGGCATTGGATAACCCAAAGGGCATCACAAGCCATTCATACAACCCGTCCTTAGACTTGAACGTCGTCTTCCACTCATCCCCCTCTCGGATCCTAATCTGGTGGTAACCACTCCGTAAGTCCAATTTTGAGAAGATAGTGGCACCCGATAGGACATCCAAGAGATCATCTAGTTGCGGAATTGGAAACCTATATTTTATAGTAATTTTGTTGAGAGCTCGGCTATCAACACACATGCGCCAGGTGCCATCCTTCTTAGGGGCAAGAAGAGCGGGGACAGCACATGGGCTCATACTCGTCCTAATAAATCCCTTATTTAGCAAATCCTCTATCTGGGTTTGTAACTCTTTGTGGGCAGTAGGATTAAGCCTATAGTGTGGTTGATTGGGTAAGGACGATCCGGGGATAAGGTCTATTGCGTGTTGTATATCTCTAAGCGGTGGTAACGACGAAGGCAACTCTTCCGGTTATACATCCCTAAACTCATCCAACAATACCCGTAGCTCTCGGGGTAAATCTTCCAACACGCCACCATCAGTCTTTGCACTCAGGAGAACGAGAGCGTACATTATACCCCCAATGAAGGGATCCTTCACAAATTCCTTCCTACCAACTAAACTCAAGGCTTTCCTCTCTACTTGGACGGTGGTATCCTTAGCCAACACTACCGGCTCTTTTGGCACAGTCGGTCTCAAGGTGACGATCTTGACATTGAATTTGAATTCATGAGTGTTTGCACGACCATAGTGCGTCACATCACGGTCGTATAGCCAAGGGTGGCGTAATAACACATGACAAACGTCCATCGGTAGGACGTCGCACCAAACCTCATTCGTGTAGGATTTGAAAGACAGGGGGACTAGGCATCGTTGGGTAACCTTAATAGTAACCTTACTAATCCAAGAGACCTGGTAGGGGGTCGGGTGCGGCTCGGCAGTCAAGGACATACGCTTAACAGCGTTCTCAGAAACGGCATTTACGCAACTACCACCATCGATAACTAATTTGCAAAGTTTTTCTCCACTCTTAAAGATCAGGGAAAATGTTCGTCCTCTTCCAGTCGTCTATGGGACGAGGAGTGGTCATAATGCAACGCATCACCATAAGGCGGTGATCGTCCTCCAAGTCACTAGGGACGCCTTCGGGGTCGCTCTCCTCTTCGGCCTCATAGACATAATCGTCAGGGTCGGTAGCGGACTCTAACAAGGCTATGGCCTTCGTCTTAGTGGGGCATTCGTAGGCATAGTGGCCTTGAACGCCGCATGAGTAACAAGTGGTGTTAGCCTTGCTAACCTTGCCAATGGGGATACGCTCACAAGCGGGGTTCTTGGTATTTCTAGCGGTGATCACTACGGATTTCGACTCAGAGGATCTAAATTTGCCCTTATCAGGGAATGTGGAAGAAGATGCCCCAGCGGTGGACTTATTCTTCGTATTAGAATAACGAGAGTGAGCCTTAGATGCTAGGTTCTTTTCAATGTCCAAGGCGGCATTGAAAGTCGTATTCAAGTCCGTATGATCGTAACGCAAGAGTTTCCGCTGAATGTCGGGGTGAAGTCCCTTTCGAAATCTAGATAACGTGACTTCGGGGAGCTCTCGAAGGTCACATCGTACCATACGGTCCTTAAGTTCTCCCATATAGTCTGCAACAGACATTGAGCCTTGCCGAAGAGTGGCAAGCTCGTCGAACATCTGCGTCCGATGGTACGCGGGAACGTACTGATCGGTCAGTAGGTTCTTCATCACAGCCCATCCAATGAGTGGGACCCCGTGCCCAGCTCCTAACCTACGTTCTTCATTCAGCCAATATGTTTTGGCACGTCCCGTTAATTTCATCCGGGCAACTTGAACCTTTTGGGGGTCCGTGAGGTTGTGTCATTCGAAATAGCACTCCATGTCTATAGCCCAATGGAGGAAGATCTGGGGATCTCCCATGCCATCATAGGTGGGGGCATTTATCTTGATGGCCCTCGTGATATCAAATCCTCGCTCGGGGTGGGGTTCTCGAGGGGGCACATGGGGAGAGTTTCCCTCAGAATCCGAGTCAAAGTTCGGTTAGTGCCGGTTGGGCTGCCCAACATCAACGGGAGGTGGTGGTGGCCTTTCCTGATTTTGTAGGATCTGGGATAAGACGTTCCTAAGCTCAGCCATTTCGGCACGAAGACCCGCTATAGCCTCGGTGTTGGGATCACCATGCTCGTTCGCAGCCATCCTAGACGTAGACGGGGTTGTGTACTCCGTTCCTAGCCTATTGCGCATTCAGGTTTGGGAGACCCCGGGCAAGATGAATTTTCCTAGGGTTGAAGATATACTGGAAATTGAATATTTTTAGATATTCCGGATGGGAGTAAGGCGTAGATCATTAAAAAAAAATTCAGATTTCGCAGAAAATTACAGATTTTAGCCCGCTATTGGCAGACCACAAAATTGTTTTTTTTTTATTTTTTTTCTAAGATTAGATGGACCGACAAGGATCGCAGCGAGGATGTTTGCAACGTAGAAGTTGAAACAACCTCGCTTTGATACCAAATTGGTGTAGAGGTGTACGTGACACGGACGTGCTTACGCTAACGGAAGCTTACCCATCACAGAACATAAAAAAATAAAGAGAGTGTTCCGACCAAAAGCGAACGTAAAGGGGTCGGTTGGCTCTCAAAAATACGGGACTCGATACCACGTCCTTAGGACCTAACTCTCCAACAAGCACACAACTCGCTCTAAGTCGGACTCGATACCACGTCCTTAGGACCTAACTCTCCAACAAGCACACAACTCGCTCTTAGCCGGACTCGATACCACGTCCTTAGGACCTACCTCTCCAACAAGCACACACCTCACCGCACCTACACAAGCATCTATTCTTTTCACTATAAGCCGTCAATCGCAGCAATAATATATTTAGGAGCGGTGTAAACGATAAAGAGCGATCAAGAACAAGTTGAGATTAGCTCCCTTGTTAGCACAAGTGTGCCCAACCTTGGAGAACAAGTCAAGGCTAGGCCTAGTTTGTTCTCCAACGGATCTTCCCAATCCGGATAACAAGAGGATCAATAACAACGTTTTGATTCAGATTTTTGCAAGCGGAAAACACTTTAAAATCGCAGAAAAGACGGTTGTATAACCTCCACAAAATCTCACAGCAAGAAACACAAAGAAAGGAAGGAGATTACCCAACCAAGAAGGTGATCACACAAGATTTGTGGGAGAATCACTCTCTCCACGGTTCCACCGGTTTCACACCGAATGGGCTGCTTCCTTCTTCCACGGAGTCGCACCGATAGAAGCCACGCCGGAGTCGCACCGAACGGGGATGGAGGAGGCAAGGTTTGGCTTCACACCAAGGGGGGGTGGCGGCTATTGGATTCTCTTCATGGTGGCCGAAATTCTCAAGGGAGTTTAGGTTTTCTTTTCCAATCCTCTAACTCATCATAATAGCCTCCCTTAAATAGGAGTTACAAAAGAGATCCAACCGTCCGTGTTGGAGATGAAATCTCATCCATCCGGGTGGTTAAATACACAACAAATGTTTAGTAGCACACCAACATGAAAATAAAAATTAATACAAGTTATATTTTTAAAAGCAATTAAAATAAAACTAATTAAAAACTAATTAAAACTTTTAAGTAAGCTTTGCGCGCCGCGGACGGAGGTTGTATCGCAGCTTTCCGTTAGCGTCCGTGGCGTTGTCATGACGTCGCAAGTCTTTAAATTGTTGTGCCGCGGCAACTGGGTCATCATCAGGAAGTGTTGGAGGGGCCGCGCCATCAAAACATGAAGATCACTGTGAGAGCTTTCCGGATCTATGCTCGGTTTGCGATTCCAAACACTATAGCTCCGATGGTGGTGATCTGAAGCTTCACGAATTTAGAACCCTCCCGTCACTCTCGCTCTCTGGTTCGGTCAAGACTTAAGGAAGAAGATGGAAATGAATGGCGGGGGTGGGCCCGGTTCTTTTTATATTAAGTATAAGAATATATATATATATATATATATATATATATATATATATATATATATATATATATATATATATATATATATATATATATATATATTTAATTGCTTTTGTCTAAACAGAAAAGAAGCGGCAGTTTAAGTGCAGGTGTGCGGGAAAAAATGTAAAAAGAGGCTTACAATTACATCGAATCAAAAGGTGATCAACGTGAAAGTTATAGATCTCTTCGAGACGAACAAATTTCATGTTAACTATATTTTTATTTGACATCGTTTTGACCCTCAAAATGGCGCCCAAAAATTGGCTGAAACGGATTTCTCGAGAGCAGCACAGGATTTCTCGAGGACAAATTTAGAGTTCTCGAGAACTACTTCAGAATTTCTCGGGAAGGGATTGTTGAGTTCTCAAGTACAAAATTAGATTTCCCGGGAAGGATTTACAGTACTCGAGAACTAGCCTAGAGTTCTCGAGTACTATATACATATTTTCTCGGGAAGGCAAGCAGACCACTCGAGAACCACTCGAGAGAACAAGTAACTACTCGAGAAAAATTTGCATGAACAGTACTGTTTTGTCCTGGTGAATACTGAAATTTGAAAATATACCCTTGATCAAACTGTAGGAATGAATAGTACTTTTCATTTTTGAATAGTACTTTAATATTATAATAATCATATTTTATATTTTTGAACATGAAAATACGAGATCAAAATGGATACCTAAATGCGCGTCGAAATAAACGAAATTCGCACCGTAGGCGAACACTGACGCTACGAATCCAACAGAGAAGACGGAATCAAAATCCGACGTGTAAGGATTTATTTTGTAGTGAGATGAGCGAGGACCAGTTCTCCTCCTCTTCTTACTTCCTATTTCCTCTACCTGTGTTGGGTAGGTATTATTATTTAGGGAGTGGGGTAACTGCTTTAACGTCGTATCAGTACTTGCTACCGCAACGGATATTAGGCCAATTACCTGTGCATTTTTTATTTCATAGGCCCATTAGCTAGGACTTTTTGTCTTTTGAATAAGTCATGCTGGGATGACAATAACCCCAGTACTTATCAAGGATTATGATTAGTTAGTTAATTTTTACTGTTTTAGAAAAAGTTTTGTGTGTTGTTTATTTTGTTTTGCCTTAATGCATGCTTGCGAGATTTTTGTGTGCTTGCGCCCAATTTGGGAAGATTGCCTAGTCACTCAGGAGGTTCTCTGTTCCATTTGCTTTTATTTTTCTTGCTGTTGTTGCAGGATGAGACTTCGCAGAGAAAATGAGGCGAATCGGGCTGTTTTGCAAAACGCACGGTTTGGGGAAAACGTGCGTAGCAAAAACGCACGACAGTGCTTTTTTTATTATTTATAAAAATGTCGGCTGAGCGATTTTGATGCATGTTGGCCGTAATTCTCGTGCATCTGCTGCAATCGCCCGCTTCTCCTCCATCTTCTCCGGCAAGATCTCATTCTCCGCCTCCAAATCCTCCCTCATTCCTCATCTCTTTCCCTTTCTCTCTCTATCCTCATTGCCATGGGATATAAGAGGGTGATTAGCAAGTTGTGCAGCTTCGGTGGTGCCTCCTCCTCCTCTACGTGGACTGTAGTTCCGGCGGAGCCGGAAGATGCTCCAGATGCTCTGGTGAATACTGAAGATGCAGAGCAGATGCTTCATTTTGGGGGACCTGAGATGATCACGTGGTTTGATTGTTTGGTCCAAAAAACCACTTTGGATTTTTGTTTCGGTTCGGTCGAGGAGCTCGCTTCTGTCGGTCTAAAGCTGGAGGTGGATCATTTACTCGAAGTAGGTTCGTGGCGTCAAATCTTCTACATTGTGTAGACTGGATTTTGCAAACTCGCGCTCGAATTCCTCTGCACCTTCTACATTCTGGAACGACGTGACGCAGCTACCGATGAGTCCACTGTGTTGACATTTCAGTTGAACTTACGTCCTTATACTTTTAGTGTGGGTATGCTTGCTGTTTATGCGGGGGTATATACGGTTGTTGAACTCACGGAGTCGGGCGTTCTTGTCCGACCCTTTGAGTTACCAACCAGTGCTTCTCCACACACATTCTGGTAGGAGATCACCGGTCTGTCACAGTAGTACGAGGCGTGGTCAGCCAAGTCAACTCATATAATCTCGCCCGCGCTTCGCTATGTTCAACACTTAATCGGGCACAACATCAACGCCCGCTCGATGAGTAAGAATGTAGCAGGGTGGTCGAATCTTCTCTACCTCTAAAACATGCATTATGGCGTCACTCTCCACCTCGGCTGGGTTCTTGCAGATTACTTCATTCACCAGGCCCCGTACGTGCCTCTGAAGGACATCGGTGCTTCCCACTTTATTACGCGAATCGCTAAGGGATTAGGAGTTTTTGACACTTTGCCCGCCATGACTCCCGTTTCCCGTGGCAATTTTATTTCGACCACCATGATGACCGCCTTTAGATTGGTACGTCGTGTTTCCTCTGGTAGTACGTGGCTCTACGTTATTCGTACTGTGGAGATTGAGCAGCCAGCTAGGGCTTCTTCTGCGTATGCGGGATCCTCTTCGGAGTCCCGCCGGCCCGACGATGTCGCTCGGGTCCATCACGTGCCCTTGGCTCCAGCGCCTTTTTTTTGCCCATGCCTCGCATCGTAGGAGTTTTGCGGAGGATTATCCCGACTTCTACGCGCGGCATATGTAGATGGAGGAGCTGTTGCGCGAGCAGCACAGCATGAAGACGCGCATTGTTGTCTTTCTTCAGGTGCCCCCTGCTGCCCCTGGTCGAGTTTCTACTTCTCGTGCCCGTACTCTGCCTCCGCCTCCATGTTTTCCCGATCAGCTTGAGTGACTGCTGCATTTCTCCTCGGATGGAATTGTTTGTTGTTTTTCTTCATTGTTTGAGTTTTTGTTGATTTGACTGATTATGTACTTTACTTTATTCAACTGGGGATTCGTCCCCAGGGTGGTTAGTAGATATATTGTTTGCAGTGCCTTTCGTTCGTGTGTTACTGTGTTTAGTTTTATTTTATATACATGATGATTGTGTTTAGTTTAATAACTTGCTAGCATTGCTTATATTAAATTTGTTATGGCTTTGTGTATACAATTTTTTTTTGCTAGAGCTATTTTGTAGGGTGCTTCTCCCTTGTCCGGCGGAGGAGTTTATTTGTTGCAGGTTTGGCTTCATGATTTATTGTGATCTTCTGGTATGCTCATTTGCTGAGCATGGGGTAACCTCTTCCCCAACTTTTATTTCTCTATTTTTATTGCAAATCTTGGATAGGTTGCTTAGTTTAACTCTGGTGGGGAAGAGTTATGCGGGTTACCTGTGCGCATGCACTACTATCGCTTTCATACCAAAAGCACATTTTTATTTTCTTTTTTCTTGATATCTAATCCGCATTGTGCACCTAGACCCACATGAGCGCGATCTTAATCACGCACTCAGCTCAAGTCAAATTTATTTATTTTGTGTTAACTTCAAAATAGTGGTGATGGCTTAGGATTTTAGGATAGAGTAGTTTGAAACTCATGCAGTGCTCCTAATCGAGTTCTCATGGTGTGTAGAAATAGTATAGATTTGATTTTTCTTTATGCTCGTAGATTTATACTTTTCTGTATTTGTAAATATTGATTGTACTACTCAAAAGTGTTGAATCTGGAGTAATCGAACAGTGGTGTAGGAATGTGTGTAGCTGTCACTAGCCTCATATTGGCCTAGTCGGGAGGAAGGAGCATTTTTCTCAGTGTCTAAGAACTTTCCCCATGGTACTCTTGAAGCATTGGTGCATGATTAGTCTAGTGTGAGCGTGATGTAGGCCGTCTTTTTGGCCCGGTTAAGCTTTGTACCATTCCAAACGTCTTATCTTCGCTAGCCCAGTTGTGCTGACCTTTCCTTTTAATTTAGCTCCACCATTTTTTTCACCAAAGCTTCATAGCCGATCCTAGTCGCACACCCAAGTTGAGCTTTAGTGTTTTACATTTTCATTTTGGGGTGTTGATGTGGTGATATTCCTTGTGAATATGTGGATGTGCTCCAAAGTTTTTATCTGCTGAAGTTGTTAAAATAAAAAGATCATGTAAAAAGAAAATATATGTATAAAAATTAATTATGAAAAAGAAAAGTGAAAAGAAAATGTTTAAATGAAAATCCTAATTTGAGATTTTGTGGCGGTCGGCGGTGCACACACCCTTGTTATCAAGTTCAAGTCTGGTGGTGTGGTGCACCTGCATGTATTGTTTGCGAGAGGGTATCTTTTTATTGAGCACATTTGGGTTTGGAGCGTAGCCTTCTTTTTTTTATCTTTGTTTACCTCACCGAAACCCAAGCCTCATTTCTACCCTAAAGTCCTACGAATTCACGACTGAGTCAAACTAGTGTTGTGGAGAGAGCGTGAACGGGCAAACGTATGGTCACCGACATTGATGGATTTCTTTGGAGGTGTTCCCGAGCCCCGGTCTTTGGCAATGCTCAACTGAGTGTCATGCTTACTTTCTTCCTACGTATGACCGAACGATTCTCCAGAATTCCATTTTTGAGTAGCTATAATATTTATTTACGCCTGTCGAAAGTTATAAACTCTGTAGTATAATTAAAAATTTTACCTATTATATTTTCTACGCCCATGAAGTATTTGATTTCTCGCTTTACTTTATTTTGGAAATTTCTAAGCCAGCTAGCTGTTTTCTAGTTCATGGAAAGATGATTTGCCCGGGACGAGCAAATGTTTATGTCTGGTGGTGTGATGAGTCTGATATTTATAGGGTTTTTCGGACACATCTAGGGCTGGTTTTCTCACTCGTGCACCGCATTTCAGCCGGTAATCGATTATATTTGCTTCGTTCAGTAATTGATCACATTGTGCACTAATCTGGATGAAGGATGTGCAATTGCTCATTCTGTTGTTGGGTGTAAGCACATGGTGCTCCCCAGGGGATTTTTCCAGTTGCTTTTGTTGCATTTCTGCATTGCTGGAGGGTCCTCTTTTGAGTTATTTATTTGACTGTAGGTGGTGCGTTTTCCCCCAAGTTTGGAATTCAGGTTTGTGGAAAATGCACGGTCATGTGTTTTACTCGCGCACGGTTTGTGCCCGATCGTGCATTTTGTTGAGCTGGAGAAACGTCGGGGGGAGCTCCATGAATTTTCTCGAGCTGAGCTTGACGATCTTCACGCACGGTTAATGTACAGTTTCTTCAGAACCGTGCGCGAAGTAAATGCACGGTTTTCTTGTTCTTACCAATCTGTGGTTAATCGTGCGATTTGTTCACACAGGGGAGGAAGCGCCAGTGCGCGTGTAAAATGCACGGTTCCCCTATATTATCTTATTTTCCTGCGCTCTGTGTTTACCCGTGCGATTTCCTTAACGCACAGGCGGAAGCGCCCGTGCGCGAGTAAAACGCACTAGTCAACGCATCTTCATCCGCAAGCTTGGCCTGGAAGTTAATAACGCACGGTTAGCGCATGGTCGTGTGCCAAACCGTGCGTGACTATTTTTCTGCCCTGCTTCTATTTAAGCGCAGATTTTCCTCCATTTGAGAAGACCTAATTTCAGCCATTCCAGCCGCCTTTTTAGGGAAAAGTTCTGCCATTTCCCTTTGTTCTCCACCGTGGAGAGGGTTCCCGGCAAGCTTTCAATACCAAATTTAAGCCGGAGCTTCCTCTCGTCCTCCTCCTTCATCCTTGAGCTTCAAGAAGAGTTTGATCTATCTTTCTCCATCAAGCTAGGAGACGTTTGTGCCATCCTCCACCGGATCGTGACATGAGGAAGACGGGTCCATTGGCAGTGAGTGACATCCTACTCTACCCCGGACGCAGTTGAGGACCGAGCTAGGATGCGGATTGACAACACGGCAAAACCTTCCGTGATTCCTCAATAAGACTTCAGATTCGGTCGATTTCGCACACTCTCTTCTTATTTTGTTGTTGATAGTGTAGTTTGATCTCTTTGTATTTGATGAAGTGTGCTTAATGTAATATACATTTGTGTACAATCATGTCTATGTGATTTTCTATTTACATTAATTGCTTGAGGTGCGCCATTTTCATCCTCCACCACGCATTGTCGCACTAGCAATTGCTAGTGGTGTGCGTAGAGAAGAGGTTCTCTCGACCCTCATTCCTCCATTCTAACCACCTCATCCGTAAGCCTACTGGTCCATCCGTCCTAGCAATTCGGTGCATAGCGGCCCGTGTAGTCTTCCATCCCGCCTTGCAAAGCATCGCATAGCGGCGTTGCATAGGAGTAGTTCATTAGTGTTTTACTTCCTTTTTCCGCAACAATCAAAACCCCCTTCGTTAACTCCGGCCTAAGGACTTCATTCTCAAGTCCTCCTCAAAATTAACTCCACCTTATTGTGTTTCTTGAGAGATCGATACTTTGGGACATTCACACATTTTATATTACTTGTGCGACCGGTACACTTGTCGTTCAACTCATCAAGTTTTTGTCGCCGTTGTCGGGGAACACAGTCGTGTGAGTTTTTGGAGAGGGAGATAGGAGATAAAAGCCGTTTTACATTTGTACATTGCATGTTTCTTCTTTGCTTTACTTTCTAAAATTTGTTGCTTATTTTTCTTTGTATCCCTTTTCTGATTTTTGGTAGAAAGCGGGTCTGTGCTATTTTTATTCTAATGTGTAGCACCATTTCGGTAAATATTTTTGTTCGCGATGTATTCCATAGCCGAGTTCCGTCTCTATGACACTTTGCGCTGATACATCTACGCCATGTCTATTTTAAATGTCGAGCATTGTATTTGATGTTTGCTATATCAAGGTATATGCCATATGGTGAAGGATTTCCCTCGCTTGTGCGAGCCTTCTCCCTCTGAGGGTGAGTGCGCAGCAACCTCCCGTTCGCGGAAGTCTATTGTGGATAGGCCTACCAGGGTGTTGCCTGGCCCATACACTGACATCTCTCATCTGGATCATTATTTACCTGTTGAGATTATCGAAGAATCTCTCGCTGCAAACAGATCCTTTATGGGTCCCTCGCTCACTTTTTACGAGCTTCCCTTTAGTGATGATGATCACTCTGGTGTTAGCCAGCAAAAAGAAGGTCAGGAATCCATATGCACTACTGTTTGGAACGCAGAGATTGTTCCTGTCGATCGGGTGGCGTCTGCGAATGATTTTGTGATGGGGCCTGCTCATTCAGTGCTTGATTTTTAGAGAAGTTTCGCCGCACCGCAATTTTTTCCTGAGTTTTCTACTCCTTTTTCTTGTGAGTCAGCTGATGATGTCGTATTCATGGGTTATTTGGTGCACGAGGTTGCGCCGAGGTGGGATGAGGATTCTTCTATCACTGTCGGAGAATGTGGATCTTCGGAACACTTATAAGCACCCTGGTGGGATGAGGTATATCCTCTTTCTGATGTGGAGGTTTGCACCTTCTTATTTGATGAGGCCGTCCCCCTTACCTCTGTGGACCTCGAGTTCTCGGATTCCCCACGATACGACTCGTATGACACCGATGGTGATCTATGCTTGGATTCTACTAGGAGTGAGACCGGGACCACTCCCCCTATTTTTGATTATTTTAGTTTTTCATCTCCTTTATTTCTTGATCCCCTTTATGTATCTGAGATTGTGCGGGTTGAGTCTTCGCATGTGCTTCAGGAGGATTTGGAGCTTTCAGCTCGAGTCATGGATGATAGCATCCTCTTTCACGAGGAGGTTGATTCCTCCTCTGTTGAGGAAGCTCCATTTATTGTTCTCTCCTCCTGTCGTCTCCCCGTAGACGATACTTTGCTGGGTAAGGATTTATTTTGTAGTGAGATGAGCGAGGACCAGTGCTCCTCCTCTTCTTACTTCCTATTTCCTCTACCTGTGTTGGGCACGTGTTATTATTTATGTAGAGGGGTAATTGCTTTATCGTCGTATCGATACTTGTTACCGCAACGGATATTAGGTCAATTACCTGTGCATTTTTCATTTCATAGGCCCATTAGCTAGGACTTTTCATCTTTCGAATAAGTCATGCTGGGATGACAATAACCCCAGTACTTATCGAGGAGTAGGATTAGTTAGTTAATTTTTACTGTTTAAGGAATAGTTTTGCGTGTTGTTTATTTTGTTTTTGCTTTAATGCACGTTTGCGAGATTTTTGTATGCTTGCACCTAATTCGAGAAGATTGCCTAGTCGCTCAAGAGGTTCTTTGTTCCATTTTCTTTTGTTTTTCTCGTTGTTGTTGCAGGATTAGACTTCCCGGAGAAAATGAGACGAATCGGGCTATTTTTGCAAAACGGGCAGTTTGGGGAAAACGTGCGCAGCAAAAACGCACGACCATGTGTTTTTTATTTATAAAAACACCGGCCAAGCGATTATGACACACGCTGTCCCTAATTCCCATGCGTCTGCTGCAATCGCCCGCTTCTCCTCCATCTTATCCGGCAAGATCTCCTTATCCTCCTCCAAATCCTCCCTCATTCCTCATCTCTTTCCCTTTCTCTCTCTCTCCTCATTACCATGGAATATAGGAAGGTGATTAGCAAGTTGCGCAGCTTAAGTGGTGCCTCCTCCTCCTCTATGCGGACTGCGGTTCTGGCGGAGCCAGAAGATGCTCCGGATGCTGCCGTTAATACTGAAGATACAGAGCAGATGCTTTGTTGGGGCAACCTGAGATGATCACGAGGTTTGATCGTTTGGTCCAAAAACAATTTTTGGATTTTCATTTTATTTCGGACGAGAAGCTCGCGGCCGTCAGTCTAAAGCTAGAGGTGGACCGTTTACTCGACGTGGGTTCGTGGCGTCATCTCTTCTCCATTGTGGAGACCGGATTTTGCAAACTCATGCTCGAATTCCACTCCACCTTCCGCATTCTGGAACGACGTGACGCAGCTACTGGTGAGTCCACTACGGTGACATTCTGGTTGAACTTACGTCCTTACAATTTTAGTGTGGGTATCATTGCGGTTTATGTGGGGGTATACATGGTTGACGAACTCAAGGAGTCAGTCGTTCTTACCCGACCCTTTGAGTTCTCAACCAGTGCTTCTCCCCACACATTCTGGCAGGAGATCACCGGGCTGTCACAGCAGTACGAGGCGCGGTCAGCCAAGTCATCCCATATCATCTCGCTCGTGCTCCACTATGTTCAACACTTGATCGGGCACAGCATCAATGCCCGCTCGATGAGTTAGAATGTAGCAGGGTGGTTGGATCTTCTCTACCTCTACAGCATGCATCATGACATCCTTCTCCACCTTGGCCAGATTCTTGCAGATTACTTCATTCACCAGGACTCCGCCTCTGCCTCCATGTTTTCCCGATCAGCTTGAGTGACTGCTACTTTTATCCTCGGATGGGTTGTTTGTTGTTTTTTCATTATTTGAGTTTTTGTTGATTTGACTTATTATGTACATTACTTTATTCAGCTGGGGCTTCGTCCCCAGGGTGGTTAGTAGATATATTATTTGCAGTGCCTTTCGTTCTTGTGTTACTGTGTTTAGTTTTATTTTATATACGTGATGATTGTGTTTATTTTAATAACTTGCAAGCATTGCCTAGATTAAATTTGTTTTGGCTTTGTGTACACAATTTTTTTTACTGGAGCTATTTTGTAGGGTGCTTTTCCCTTGTGCGGCGGAGGAGTATATTTGTTGCAGGTTTGACTTCATGCTTTATTGCAAGCTTCTGGTATGCTCATTTGCTGAGCATAGGGTAACCACTTCCCAAACTTTTATTTCTCTATTTTTATTGCAAATCTTGGATAGGTTGCTTTGTTTAAGTCTGGTGGGGGAGAGTTATGCGGGTTACCTGTGCACACGCACTACTATCGCTTTCATGCTTTCATACCAAAAGCACATTTTTATTTTCTATTTTCTTGATATCTTGTCCGCATCGTGCACCTACACCCACATGAGTGTGATCTTAAACACGCGCTCGGCTCAAGTCAAATTTATTTCTTTTGTGTTAACTTCAAAATAGTGGTGATGGCTTAGGATTTTAGGATAGTGTAGTTCGAAACTCGTGCAGTGCTCCTAATTGAGTACTCATGATGTGTAGAAATAGTATAGATTTAATTTTTCTTTATGCTCATAGATTTATACTTTTCTACATTTGTAAACATTATTTGTACTACTCAAAAGTTTTTAATCTGGAGTAATCGAATGGTGGTGTAGGAATGTCACAACCCGCATTTTCACCGCAAATAAAGCTTATCAGAGTAAGGGAAAATGCGCGTCATGATGCCACGTCAGCAGGGGATAACTCCGGACGCTCAGGAAGACACCAACTAAACATGAAGAAAGGTTCTTTTAAAGTTATTTTAAGGAAAATCAGTTACGAGTAGAAGTTAGCCGTATCCCTCAGCTTAGAGGCTCATCTAGTCCACAGATTAAAATATGGTTATACGCTGTGGAAAAATACTTGTTTAGATTGACTCAAACATCCTACATGAGAATAAACGTCCCCAAAGGACAACTCATGCCATGCAGAACTCTAAATTTATTATAGTAGGAAATATAGCTTTTACGGTCACTAAAAATAACGGGTTAGAGTTTCAAATCATGTAATGTATGAAGTAATAGTAGTAGATTTTATAGTTGAAAATACCTAACATGCATTCCTAGCATAAATCCTCCCAGAGAGCAAGTAAACAACATCCACTATTAAATAAATGAGCAGCTAGTAAGTATCAGCAACTAACAAAATCAGTGGGCGCTAACAAACTGACACGAACCCACGAACAAAAGTATGTCTGAACTAGTAAAACAAAACCAACAACAAACTACCTCGCTAAGACGAGGCAACAACCACGGCCAACACTGCCGCCAGAAATCCAACACCAGCACTGCTAACAGCTACTGCTCTGAACCTGAGGCATTCCAAAAACAGAACACCTCAGCAAGAAGGTACAAATGGTGGCAGGAAAAGTAATAAACCAAAATAATCATAGGGTCAACTGGGGTACCAACCCAAGACCAAAAGTACTGAAGTAAAGTACAAAAGAAAACATGGCATCAACAGGAAAAGAATTCCTACGTGACTTGTCACGTTCCACAAGGGTGCACCAGACGCACATGGCTATAAGGTGACTACAAAAATATCTCTCTAGAAAGAAAGTACAAAACCTTCATTATGCACCTGTGGTCGACTCTACCCCAAAAACACGGCGAAGTGGTCACTCTTGGACACACCACCGAAAAACACAGGCGTAGTGGTCACTCTTGGACACACCACTCAAAACAAACAGATATATTTTCCATCTAACTGCGAGGGAGTCTCATGCTCTCCACCATACACCGCAGGCATCCAAAAACCAGGTAGACTTCCACAGGGCACTAATGAAGGTAATAAATACCGCGGAGGTGGAATCGTCCACTAACTCCCGCATTCAAGAAACCCAAAAAAAACCATAACACAAAAATCTCGGGATTTGGCTCGACAAACTCTACTTGACATTACTAGATTTCGGACATGGTTGATCAACCCTTAGGAACGATTTACAATCCTAATTAAACTCTAATACGTTTGATAACGAGAGCTAAGGCATTTAAGCCATCGGTAAGTGATGAGGAATTTTATAGTTTTAAAATGTATCCAAACTATAATCTCAAATAGGCAAGCGTACCTATCGAAATATAGTATAGGAAATATCGTATTAGACTCGGGGCCTGTTGCGTACTTCTACTCACACAAATTGATATTATTTTATCGGAATATAAATTGAAGGTAAATTAAAACTAAAGCTAGAAAACAAACGAAAAGATAGCACTTGATCTAGAATCCCATTGGATTAAAATGAACCTTCATAAACATAAAGTATGCAAGACTCTTAAATTGCTCACTCGACCGTGGAGGTTCCTACAGTACAAAAGCATCTCTCTCGAGCTCATGCTTTTGACTAACCTTAGGTTGATCGATTAATACCTCTCGGCCAGTCGAAACCCCTAAGCTTGCTTTAGGCGGTGAACCACTCTATTGGATTTGACTCTAATCCGGAGGATTTATGTCATCCTCTCTCGAGGAGTGCAATCAACTCCTTTTATCTTTGAGCGATCTACTCGTATCCGCAACCTCTCGGTCATTTAAGATACGGATCTAGGATCGAAGAATATATCCGCGAAATATGAATTCGATACGTTAAAAATCAAAGATAAATCGTTAGCCAGCAAAATAGAGAGCTTTACAATTTTGTGAAAAATAAACAAAGTTTATTTCATTCCAAAGTTAATCATGATCAAGTGCTTATGGAAATTTAGCTACTCATAATTTAAAAATATATTCAATCACTATGAAATAAAAGATTACAATTGCATGAAAAGAAAATTTTAAACTATTTTGCAAATAAAATAAAATTGCATAAAATAAAACTAACTCCAAAGATATCCCGAAAATAAGCCACACAAACCGATTTTCAACCCCAATGGTGGACTCCTCTCATCATTCCCCCTTGGCCATTATTTATAGGAAAAAAAGAAAGGATGAAAGACACATGAAAGGTTGGAAGGCCAAGGATAAGAGGAGGAAAATGAAGTGGTAATAATAATTAAATATTATTAAAATATATGAAAAAACAACCAAATTAAATGGCAGAGTTTCATAGTTTATAAAGAGGAGATGAATGGTGGACATAATTACTAAAATTAAGATGGAGTTGAAACATCAAATATTTATCAAATATTTAAGAGGAGGTAAATGGAGGGAAGAGATAATGAAGAAGAATATAAAGTTGGTGGTTTCATGGAATAAAGAGGAGCTAGCGGTTTCTTGGAGAAATGAAGATGAGAAGTAAATGGTTATAGTAATAATAATAATAATTAAGTGCATGTATTTAACTGTGGCAATTTTTAGAGAGAGAAAGGGGTGGTGATGTAGGTTTTTTGATGAGGTGGCGGCTTTGACATGAAAAGGTGATGGCGATGGCGTTGTGCATGAGAATGATAAAAATAGTTGAATGTCGAAGACTTGCTTGGCGCCGGTCATTTTGAGAGTTGGCGATGATGGCGTGGCGGCATCAATGCATAATAATATATTTGTCATGAGCTTGCATGAAGAAAAGCTGAATGGGTGGTTGCGACATGAAATGCTTGATCGCCTTGAACGAGTGCAGCGAGACTTTGCCTTGGTTTCATGTAGACTGCATGAATTGCTCGGCCAACGCGACGACTTCGGTAAATATTTCTTTTGCAAACGTCGGGAGCGTGACCACGTCAATAAACCTACAAAAATAAATATATATAAAATTAGTAAACTAAAATATAAAATAAATGATTTGTAAATGAAAATATATAAATTATTATTAATTTTATATTAATTATTAAACTAAAATAAATACTAAAAATAGTTATAAATCCTACAAAAATAAATAAGGCTTAAATTATTTAACAGATATCAAAAAGATATAATTTATTAAACAGAATAAATGAAATATGATTAATTAAAACTAAATATTAAACTAAATATTATATTAAAAATACGTGTAAATATTACTTATCAGTAAGACACTTCAAGAACGATTAAACATAAATAGACAAGATCGAGTTAGCATGGCAAAACATCATAACAACATGTGATCAACAAAGCGGTTAATCATAGTAATAATTTGGAAGAATAAGCGTAGAAAATTTTAGGGAACATGAAAACATAGCCGTTACCATCGAATCGGACAAGGAGAAATGAGGAGAAACCACCACTTGCCTTGGTTTTTACTGGAAAAATCCACTGAATCACTCCACGTCGTAGGTCGGGGCAAAAAGGATGCGGGAGAAGTTGAGATCTAAACAAAAATGGCGGAAAAGGGATTAGGGCCGAAAAACCCTAACGAAAAAAAACTCAAGGAATGGGGAAGAAATTACCACGATAGCGTAGCTCTCGGCGAGAGCTTTACGGATCTAGGTTCGATTGAAGATTTCGAGCACCGGAGAACCGTCGGCGGCCACCGGAAGATTCACGAAAAAGAAACTCTCTCTCTCTCACTCGCTGCTCTGGTTCGGGAGAAAAATAACGGAGAAGATGAAGTTTGGTTCTAAAACCTAAGTCCAAGAATATATATATATATATATATATATATATATATATATATATATATATATATATATATATATATATATATATATATATGTTTATAAAAAGTTTTGTCAAAAACGGTTTATTTCGAGCAGTTTTGCGGGAACCCAAAATAGAGGTCTAGGATGACTTCAAATCAAAAAGTCGTCAACATAAAAGTTGTAGATCTCGTCGAGACGAACAAATTTCATGGTGACCATTGTTAGATACGATGCCGTTTTCACCCTAAAAACAGCCTCTGAACACAGACAGAAACAGCCTACTCGAGTGGCAACATACCTACTCGAGTAGCAGCATACCTACTCGAGTAACAGCATACCTACTCGAGTAGTAACATACCTACTCGAGTAATAACATACTTACTCGAGTAGTAACACAATATACTCGAGTAGAGGCTCATTACTCGAGTAAAAACATGAATTACTCGAGTAGAAGCAGCATATACTCGAGTAGCAGCTCACAACTCGAGTTATAGCGGAAAAAACAGAATTAGGGGTTTAAAACGACTTCAAATCGAAACGTGGTCGACATGAAAGTTGTAGATCGCGTCGAGACGAACAATTTTATTTGACCATTTTTTGATACGACGCCTTTTTGACCCTCAAAACGGCCTCTGAACGCAGACTGAAACAACCTACTCGAGTGGCAGCATACCTACTCGAGTAGCAGCATACCTACTCGAGTAACAACATACCTACTCGAGTAGTAACATACTTACTCGAGTAATAACATACCTACTCGAGTAGTAACACAATATACTCGAGTAGAGGCTCATTACTCGAGTAAAAACATGAATTACTCGAGTAGAAGCAGCATATACTCGAGTAGCAGCTCACCACTCGAGTTATAGTGGAAACAATGGAATTAGGGGTTTAAAATGACTTCAAATCGAAAAGTGGTCAACATGAAAGGTGTAGATATCGTCGAGACGAACGAATTTCATGTTGACCATTGTTTGATACAATGCCGTTTTGACCCTCAAAACGGCGCCTGAGTAAAATCTAAAACGGGCTAATCGAGTTGAACCATAGCTTCTCGAGAAGACTCAGCACGGAAGCCCAAACGAGCGCCGAATTAAACGAAACTTGCACCGAAGGCGAACACTAATGCTACAAATCTAACGGCTAAATCAAAACCAGAATCCGACGAGCCATTCCCGGGATATTAATCTTCGAAGTATACAAAGAAAATAAACAATCCAAAACTTCAATCGCGCGCCGAGACTCCAAAAATGCTCGGATTGCGATGAAACTTGACGAGCAAGTCCAAAATTACTTAACTTAAATTCCAAATGCAAAATCTTCCCATTACAACAAGAATTCGGCCTACTCGACCGCACGGACGCGAAATTGCCTTAACGGCATTGCGCCGTCAAATCGACGTTAAAAGTAACGCCACGACGTCATAAATCTGACGTTGCCCAAACAAATAAAATCATCCAAAAAAAAAATCGGGGGCGTTACAGTCACTCCCCCTAAAAATAAGTTTCGTCCCGAAACTTAACCCAACTCCAAAACCAATCAAAACGATAAAATCAAACATAACTGAAAACATAACGACATACTTGAAACTAAGAGAAGAGGTGCGGGTGAGATCCCCTCATCATCGATTCCAATTCCCACGTCGCGCTCTCGACGTCTTGATTTCTCCAAAGAATCTTGACCATAGGGATGGTCTTTCTCCGCAACACCCGCTCTTGAAAATTCAGAACACGAACAGGTTCTTCCACATAAGTAAGGTTGGGCTGAATCTGGGGTATCGAGTCGAGGAATTGACGATCATTACGAACACATTTCCGCAACTGGATCACATGGAACATATCATGGACACTAGGGAAGGTCGCAGGCAATTCCAACCTATAAGCCGACACTCCGATGCGCTCAAGAATCTGGAAAGGTCCCACATACCGGGGGTCTAACTTGTGGTTCCTACCAAATCTTTTAACACCGGACATCGGAGAAACCTTCAGAAACACCAAGTCTCCAACCGCAAACTCCAGATCGACCCTTCGAAGATTAGCATACTTCTCATAGCGCTCTTGAGCCACACGAAGCCTTTCTCGAATATGAGTCACAGCACAATTCATCTCTTCAAGAGCTTCCGGACCTAACAACGACCTCTCACCAACTTCAGCCCAAAATAGTGGGGTTCTACAACGCCTCCCATACAAGGCCTCAAACGGAACCATCTGCAGACTCTCTTGATAACTATTATTGTAAGCAAACTCCATGAGTCTGAGACGCTCATCCCAAGCACCACCATGATCCAGAATATAACACCTGATCATATCTTCTACGATCTGGTTTACCCTTTCCGTCTGACCATTAGTTTGAGGATGATAGGCGGTGGAATACCTTAAATCGGTACCCAACCCATCATGTAAACTTTTCCAAAAACGAGACATAAATCTAGAGTCCCGATCTGATACGATGCTAATAGGCATACCATGCAACCTGATGACCTCTTCAAGATATAGCTCAGCTATCTTCTTCATCGAGTACCCAATCTTAAATGGAACAAAGTGAGCATACTTTGTCAATCTGTCGACTATCACCCAAACGGAGTCATGCCCACGGGGAGATTTTGGCAGACCGGTGATAAAATCCATTGAAATACTTTCCCATTTCCAACTTTGAATATCAAGCGGTGTCAACTTACCACCAGGCCTTCTATGATCAGCCTTAACACGCTGACATGTAAAACATTCCAATACAAACTTTGCGATGTCGTTCTTCATCCCTGACCACCAAACAATTTGCTTTAGATCTTTATACATCTTTGTGGAGCCAGGGTGGTAGGCTACACTGGAACCATGAGCTTCAGCACAGATCTTAGCTCGAATATCGCCAAAGGTGGGGACGCATAATCTACCTCGATACTTCAGGGTGTCCAACTCGTCCACAGAGAAATCATTTAGCTCTCCCTTCACAGTTCTATCCCGGAGATGTAACAAGTCGGGATCATCCTTCTGATGTGCTCGAGTAAGGGAAATCTAAGAGGGTTCTTTTGCTTCTAGACTAGCAGGCACAGTACTACTCCCAACCTCAATATCAATCAACAAAAATTCCTCTATCAAGGACTGCACCGACAGATTAAAAATCTTAGCAGTCTTTCTACTCAAGGCATGACCTACTACATTAGCCTTTCCTGGATGATAAAGAATTTCCACTTCATAATCCGCCACATATTCTAACCACCGACGCTAGCGTAGATTTAGTTCTTTCTGAGTGAAGACGTACTTCAAACTCTTATGGTCAGTATAGATCTTGCACATCGCGCCATATAATAAGTGTCTCCAGAGCTTCAGTGCATAAATTACGGCAGCAAACTCTAAATCGTGCGTCGGATAGTTTCTCTCGTGGATCTTTAGTTATCTCGATCCATACGCAATCACCTTACCATCTTGCATTAAAACGCAACCAAGTCCGATATGTGTGATAATACGGTTTGCAGTCAATTTTATTAGGATATTTTCGGGGTTTTAAAGCAAATCATGTCTTGTAAAGTACTTATTTTGATTCCCCTTTGTATATATTTTTGTCGCTAATGCATTTTTTCTGCTTTTTGCAGGTTTTCACGGCTTTCAGCCGAATTTTGCTGCGACACACCCCAAGGTCACGCCCTACCAGGGCGTGTACCTAGGGCGTGTAACCCAGAGGAATGAAGCAATTGGTCCGAAACTGCATTCCGTGGAAACTTAGTGTACACGCCCTCGGTCACGCCCGTGCCACATCTGACACGGGCGTGTTCTAGAGGCGTGTCCCCAGGTTCCGAGGAATCGCCGCAGCGCGCTCATTTTTCCCGCTCCACCGTCGCACCGAAAGTGTCACGCCCCAAGGTCACGCCTGACCCGGGCGTGACATATGGGCGTGTACTTCAGCAATTTCGCCTGTCACCTCCAGCATTCAATTTCAGCTCAACAAAGTCACGCCGTAAAGAACACGCCCCAGGTACACGCCCCACCAGGGCGTGACTTGTGGGCGTGTACCTCAACTACTTCGTCAGAATTAAATTCCAGCCCGAAAAAGTCGCGCCGAATGTGTCACGCCCCAGGGTCACGCCCGACCAGGGCGTGACAGGGCGGTGTGACCCGACCCGAAAAATTCTATAAATAGAGCCCAACTCTAAGGGTTCAGGGACACTTTTGGCATTGAGAGGGGAGGTTCTGTCCTTTGTATTTTTGAACTTTTTAAGCATGTCTCTCCATTTTTAGTTCTTAGCTCTAGCTTTATGCTTTCCCTGTATTAGTTCCTAGCTTCGTTCTGTAGTATAATGTTAATGATAGTGTAGTTTACCTTTCCATGCACTTGTAATCTCTGGTTTTCAAGCTGTAAGATCCCTGTTTCCATTAATAAAAAGTGTTGTTTTCTTTTACGTTTCTGCTATGTTTTCATTATTCTTCTTCTACTCATCCCCCCTCTTCCACCTCACCATGATTAACTAATCCTCCATGTACTCGATCTTGATGATCCGAGGTTCGAGTGATTAGGTTATGATGCTTTGAATCTTACCTTTTCTTTTTAGGGTTTAGCCTTAAATTACTCTTGATTTATCACGGGTTGGAGGTATATCATCGATATATACTCTCCACCTTTGCTTTCATTCTGGGCTAGCCGAGAGGCCGAAAGTTTGAAATGAGCACTCAAGAGTAAAGGGAGTTGTTCGCACCCCTCGAGAGAGGCAGACGTTCAAATCTCCCGGATTGGAGTAAAATCCAATAGCGGGGTTCACCGCGTAAAGCGAGTTTTAGGCCTCCGATATAGGCGAAAGTCGGTCGGACCTTCCTAAACTCAGTTAGGCACGGCCTTCGAGAGAAGCGTGTCAATATTCATGGAACCTCCACGGTCAAGGACCTTTACCCTAATTAGCTTAGGTTTATTTATCGTATTTTTCTAACCACTCTTGCCGAGGTGATTTATGATCGAGTGCATTTTCCCCTCATCGTTACTAAGCTTAAGTTTAATCGCTCTTTTAGCTCTTTTTATCTTTTCATGCAAGTAGCTCTCTTTCATTGCAAGTAGTTCTCTTCCTTTAGTACGTTTAGCTTTCTTCTAAAAAACTTAATTTTTCCGTCGATAAAATAATAGATTTCGTGTGAGTAAGCTTACTCAACTGTTCCCGGATTTTAATACGACACTTGTGTCCCCTAGCTGCATTTCGATAGGTATACTTGCCTTGTTGGATTGTTAGTTTGGTTATTTTCTCCTTGCAGATATCTAAGAGACAATCAAGTTTTTGGCGCCGTTGCCTGGGAAGCAACGCTCGTTGATAAATTGAAAACACGAATATATTAATTTTATCACTTCTCTTTCTCACCCTCCTTCTTAAAATTTTTCCGCCTACTCACTTGAGTTAAATGGCTGGATTTTCTTCAAGCAAGTGTGCGTATTTTTATTTTTTCCGCCTACTTACTTGACTTAATTGGCTGGATTTTATTCAAGCAAGTGTGCGTATTTTTATTTTTCCGCCTACTCACTTGAGTTAATTGGCAGGCTTTATTTCAGTAGAGCGTGTTTACTTTCTGTAGAGTGGGTGTGTTTTAATTTTCTGTCGAGTGCGTGAGTGTAGCTTTTATTTTCCGCCTACTCGCTCAGAGTTAAATGGCTGGATATTAATTACCACCTACTTAATAGAAACCCACATCACAAATTTTTCTACACCACCTAACTCTCTCGAAAAGGGCAAAGTGGCTCTAAATGCCACTATCTTGTCTAGTACCTTGCGAACCCTTCACCGGGTAGCCCTTCGGAAGTTCGGGAGTTAAAACATAAAAAAAATCTATTTCAAAAAAATTTCGAGACTTCATTAGCTCTTTTATTTTCTAGTCTTTCTTCTCCTCTCTTCTTCTAGTGTATGACCCGCGGAAGTCCGTCGGTTACTTTGGACCTGGACCACGAAATTGAGCGTACTCTTCGGAGAAGATCGCGATTTCAAGGCCCTACTACCCAAGTGCCGGTTGAGGATTCCGAGTCATTTTCTACCTTAAGAATGGCAGAACCCAACGTGGAGGAAGCCGTGCAAAGTCCTATGTCCTATTATGCACGACCGAATCTCGAGGGTACAGAATCTAGTATAGTTCGCCCTGCAATAAATAATAATAATTTCGAACTGAAGCCTAGCATAATTCAAATGGTGCAGCAGTATGTGCAATTTGACGGGCTTCAAGATGAAGATCCGAACGCACACATAGCCAGCTTTCTTGAGATTTGTGACACCTTCAAGATAAATGGTGTCACAAATGATGCTATTAGGCTAAGATTATTTCCTTTCTCTCTTAGAATTAAGGTTAAGTAGTGGCTGAACACCCTTCCTAAAAATAGCATAACTACTAGGACGCAATTAACTGAAAAATTTTTGGCCAATTATTTTCCGCCTGCTAAAACTGCAAAACTTAGGAATGACATTTCTGCCTTTGGACAAATAGACTCTGAGACCCTTTACGAAAACTGGGAAAGATTTAAAGAATTATTAAGACGATGCCCACATCATGCTATGCCTGTATGGTTGCAGGTGCAGACGTTCTATAATGGGCTAAATCAAAGCACGAAGCAAATGATAGACGCAGCTTCTGGCGGTACTTTAAACCATAAGACCCCGGAAGCAGCTCTTGAGCTGTTTGAGGACATGGCCATGAACACTTACCAGTGGAATGTGCCTAGGACCCGCCCAAACAAACTTGCAGGTCTCTTTGAAGTGGACAATGTCTCCCAACTCGCACTGCAAGTTGAAATATTAAGCAAAAAAATTACGGAGATGACTGCTGCTTCCGCCCCTCAGGTATGGGAATCTGCAACTCCTCCCGCTGAACATTTGGATTATGTAAATAATATGCCTAGAACTGCTTTTAATAATTTTTCTGCTGCGAATTATCATCCTCCTGGTTTTAATTTTCCGAATAGTTATAATCATGCGTTAAGAAATCATCCGAATTTTTCGTGGAGCAATCCATCGAATGCTGTGCGCCCGCCACCGCAAAGTGATTTTTCTCCACCACCACCTCCTCAAAGTTTTCCAAAACCTCCAAATTTGGAGAAAATGTTTTCAAAATACATGAATGCTAATGACGCTACGATTAGAACCTTAACTGGAAGTGTTAAAAATTTAGAAAATCAGGTAGGACAGCTCGCTAAAATGATTTCTGAGTGACCCGTAGGGTCTCTTCCTTCCAATACCGAGCCCAACCCGAGAGAGCAAGCGAAAGCTATAACTCTTCGGAGTGGGAAGAAAGTTCCCGGTATGATAAGTGAAGAGCCCGAGGCAATCTCCGCTTCCGCTTTAAAAAATCAAAGCTCCGTTCCCGTTTTAAAAATTCCACCCTCTGCCGAAGAAATTATCACTCCTATTTTAGAAAAACAACTCACTCCACCACCCACCTTTAAAAATAATCCATCCCCGCCATACCCTTCCGAACTTAATAAACAACGACAGGATGATCAATACACCCGTTTTTTAGAAATGTTTAAACAAATCCACATAAATCTGCCTTTCCACGAAGCCATATCCCAGATGCCTAAGTACGCAAAATACCTTAAGGACCTCCTAACCAACAAGAAGAAGTTAGAGAACCTTTCTCATGTCACGTTAAATGCCGAGTGCTCGGCGGTTTTGACAAACGGATTACCGAAGAAAATCAGTGACCCGGGTAGTTTCTCTATCCCGTGTGTCTTTGGTGATCTCTTTGTCAAACACGCTTTAGCCGACCTAGGTGCGAGTATTAATCTTATGTCCCTCTCGTTGTTTAAAAAGTTAGGAATTGGTAGTCTCAACCCCACACGCATGAGTATCCAGCTCGCCCACAGATCAGTCAAATACCCGTTAGGAATATTGGAGGACGTCCTAGTCAAAGTTGACAAGTTCATCTTCCCGGTGGACTTTGTCATTTTGGACATCGAAGAAGACGTCAAGGTTCCCCTGATCCTTGGCCGACCCTTCCTTGCCACCTCCCGAGCTATCATTGACGTAAGCAATGGTAAGCTCTTCCTTCGAGTGGGCGACGATGAGGTAACTTTCTCTATCACCCCCTCGATGAAGAACACACTAGCTAATGATGACTCCTGTTTTTTCATGGATACCGTAAGTGAAGAATCCTCCACCTGCCTTTCTGATTTTGAAAAAGAATTTTTTGATTTCTGTTCCTCTTCTACTTTTCCAACTGAATCGCTGCACGAAGCCGTCATGGCCGCTAGCAACACCCCTTTTAATTTTACATACAAAAAGTGTACGAGGACGTAGTTTTTGAAAAAGAACAAATTTCCAAAACCTCGTATGATGACCCCCCCTACCTTGGAACTGAAAGAACTACCAGAGCACCTTCGATACGCTTTCTTAGAAAAGGACTCCAAGCTGCCTGTCATAATTTCGGCCTACCTCATGGATGCACAAAAGGATAAACTTCTTTCAATTTTACAAAAGCATCGCCAAGCTATTGCTTGGCAGATATCTGATATCAAGGGCATAAGCCCATCTTTCTGCACTCATAAAATCTTAATGGAAGATAATTCACGTAACTCTATACAACCTCAGCGCCGTATAAACCCAAACATGAAAGACGTAGTTAAGGGCGAGGTTATGAAATTGTTAGACGCAGGAATTATCTATCCTATATCCGACAGTAAGTGGATTAGCCCAGTACAGGTAGTACCAAAGAAGGGAGGGATAACGGTCGTAAGTAATGAAAATAATGAATTAATCCCGACTCGGACGGTAACCGGATGGCGAATGTGTATAGATTACCGTAAGTTGAATGACGCCACCCGCAAGGATCACTTCCCCTTGCCGTTCATTGATCAGATTTTAGAACGACTTTCCGGACATAGCTTTTATTGTTTTCTCGATGGCCTCTCGGGGTATCTTCAAATCCCCATCTCCCCCGAGGACCAGGAGAAAACTACGTTTACTTGTCCCTTCGGCACCTTCGCCTACCGAAGAATGCCGTTTGGATTGTGCAATGCGCCAGCTACATTCCAACGATGTATGCTCGCCATCTTTGATAAGTACGTAGAAAGCATTATGGAAGTTTTCATGGATGATTTCTCCGTGTTCGGGAATTCCTTCGATAGTTGCTTAGAGAACCTTGAAAAAGTCTTAGAGCGATGCGAAGAAACTAACCTCGCCTTAAATTGGGAAAAATGTCATTTTATGGTGAGGGAAGGGTTAGTTTTGGGACATAAAATTTCTGAAAGGGGTATTGAAGTAGACGTTGCGAAAATAGAAGTTATCGAGAAGCTGCCGCCACCTACGAACATAAAAGCTATAAGAAGTTTCCTGGGTCATGCGGGTTTCTACCGCCGCTTCATAAAGGACTTTTCCAAAATCACCAAGCCCCTTACCCATCTCTTAGAAAAAGACGCCCCATTCATCTTTGATGACCTCTGCCTAGCTGCCTTCAATTTAATAAAAGAAAAATTAGTTAATGCCCCCATTATGATAGCTCCGGTGTGGGATCTTCCATTTGAGATAATGTGTGATGCGAGTAGTTATGCGGTGGGAGCCGTACTAGGTCAACGTATTTCCAAAAACTTCCACCCCATTTATTACGCTAGTAAAACACTCACATCTGCACAGGAAAATTACACCACAACCGAGAAGGAGCTCTTAGCTGTAGTATTCGCTTTTGACAAATTTCGCCCTTATATTACTCTTTCAAAAATTATTGTTTTTACGGACCACTCGGCCCTCAAATATCTTCTCTCTAAAACGGATGCCAAGCCTCGCTTGATTCGCTGGGTCTTACTCCTCCAGGAGTTTGACTTAGAGATCCGTGATAAGCGAGGTGCCGAGAACTTGGCCGCCGACCACCTTTCGCGCCTAGACAACCCGTTTATAGAACAATTAGACGAAAATTCTTTTCATTACTATTTCCCTGATGAGAAGCTGTTCATAATTAACACATCTACTTCTCCTTGGTTTGCCCGCATCGCCAACTATCTAGTGGCCCGTGTGCTCCCAAAAGAGTTTTCATCTCAGCAAAAGAAGAAATTCTTTTCTGAGCTGAAAAACTATTTTTGGGAGGACCCGCATCTTTTCAGAATTTGTGCCGACCAAGTGATCAGGAGGTGTGTTTCTTTTGATGAAGGATTAGATATTATTAAACATTTGCATGAAGGACCGACAGGTGGGCACTATCAAGCTGCTCGCACCGCTCATAAAGTGTTAAGCGCGGGTTTTTACTGGCCCACCCTGTTTAAAGACGCGCATGCCTTTGTGAGTAGGTGTGATAGTTGCCAACGGTCGGGGAATATTTCGAATAAAAATGAAATGCCACAAAATTATTTCCTAGAGTGCGAAGTTTTCGACCTCTGGGGGATTGATTTTGTCGGCCCTTTTCCTTCTAGCTTCGGGAATAAGTACATTTTAGTTTCCGTTGATTATGTTTCGCGTTGGGCCGAAGCTCAAGCTCTTCCTACGAATGACGCCCGAGTCGTAGTTAATTTCCTAAAAAATTTATTTTCTCGATTCGGTACGCCGCGCGCTATCGTTAGTGATAGGGGTTCCCATTTCTGTAACGCACAATTTTCAAAAATCCTAACTAAATATGGCGTTACTCATAAGCTTTCCACTGCCTACCACCCCCAAACTAACGGACAAGTCGAAGTAGTCAATAGAGAAATAAAAAGAATTTTAGAAAAGACTGTTTCAACATCTAGAAAAGACTGGTCAGCCAAATTAGACGATGCTCTATGGGCCTACCGAACAGCGTACAAAACCTCCCTCGGATGTACGCCATATCGGTTGGTTTATGGAAAATCGTGTCATTTACCCGTAGAGTTAGAACACCGCGCCTTTTGGGCCTTACGATTTTTAAACTTCGATCCCCACTCTGTCGGCGAGAAAATTTCAACTTAACGAACTCGATGAGTGGCGCTCTTACGCATATGAAAATAACAGACTTTATAAAGAGCGGACGAAGCGTTTACACGATCGACATCTTAGGCACCCAAAAATCTTTAAGCCGGGCGACCAAGTGCTTCTTTATAATTCTCGTTTACGTTTATTCCCGGGTAAATTAAAATCACGTTGGTCGGGGCCTTTTACTGTTTTAGAAGTCTTTTCTTATGGTACTGTTTTAATTTCCCACCCTAATAAGGGTACTTTCAAAGTGAATGGTCAGCGTCTTAAACTGTATTTCTGTGATGATGTCAGTCTCAACCCTGTTAACTCTATCTTTCCGGTCCTGACATTTGATTAATCTGAACTTTATTTTTCTCATAAACTTTGAACTTTATTCGAACTTTATTTTTAAACAATATTTGGGACAATCTTATTTTGATGCGTCGAGCTCAAACGACGCTTTAACCAAAGGGCGCTCTTGGGAGGCAACCCAAGTTATCTTTTTCTGTTTTCTTTCTTTCACAATTTTTGCCCCGAATGGCTCCGGCAAGCTGAAACTTCTGCGATCGCCTGCTCCAACGGTTCTGATTCCATGACAAAGTCCACCAGACGACGTTTCATGAAGATCCACAGCACACGCATGGAGGAGCGGCATCACTCAGCTTTCCCTGCAACATAAAACCGGGGAAGTACCTGTTTTTCAATTCTGTCTTTCATTTCTGTACTTTACTTTTCTCTAGTTCTCCGACCTCCTTCTCCATTGAGGACAATGTCGATTTTAAGCTTGGGGGATGAGTTCCTCCTTTTTGCTTTTTGTAAATATCCAAAAAAATCCAAAAAATTCAAAAAAAAATAAAAAAATATAGAGCTGCATTTTGGTATTTCAATAAGTACCCCATGTTTATGTTTTGTTTTTCTCAAACTTCTTTATAAACAACGTAATTAATTATAATTTTTCTAATCATTTTTTTTAATCATATTTCACAAGTAAAATGTTGGCCATGCTGTGTTTCTAATTCACGGTAGCATGTTAAGGTAAAATATTTCTCTAAAACGTGTATTTCTATTATGGTTTTCCGTTCTTTATTTTCTTTACTTTCTCTAAAAATTTATCATCCACTATTTTCCTTTTCGTCTTTAGATAATTTTTGTAAGAACAAATTTTGAATAACGTAGTAGATATGAACGATCCAAGTCACATATTATTTTTATTTTCAAGATAATTTCATCAATCTTCTTTTATTATCTCGAACTTGCTTTTTGAAATTTATCGACTCTATGTTTTAAATAAATTAAAAAAAAGCGTGAAAATGATTTAGGCCATTTTTGTTTACGTTTGAGCTTTCCTGCCAACCTAAAATCTTTTACCACTAGTTAGCCGCTTTTGAGCCTTTTTTCCAAATTCATTTGATAACTCCACACAGCATTTCATTTTCACCAAAGCCCAAATTCCTACCTATCTAATCACGCTAATTTTTTTGATAGGAAATTTTGTGTTATCTTTGGAGAAATTGTTGAAAATGTGTACTCAAAAGCAATGTATTTAAAAAAAGAGAAAAAATGAATGAAAATAATAATAATAAAAAAAGAGATAAATAATCATAAAGAAAAAAAATAAATTTTTTTATACATATTTTGTTTACAATAAATTTATTTTTTTTTTGAAACTCGTTGTTTTTGTTTAGTGTGATTTTTAAACCTCCATGTTTATATTTGAATTCCACTCCTATTCATATTCCTAAACCAAACGTTTCAGTCCTATTAAGTACTTTTGATTCACGCCTTTTTTAAATTTTATTTAACAACTATGAAAAGAAGAAAAGTAAATCAGTTTTAGTTTTGGATTTAAACTTAGATTTTTGTTATTTAATTGATATAATTATAATGCGTTGCTTGGATCTAGTAATAACTCAATACGTTCTTTTCATTTTCATTGCCTTGCTTAAATCTATTTAAAGAATTTCGTCAAAATTCTGGATGATTTATTTTTATTAAGTAAAGTTTATAAAAGTTAAAACATACCAAAATAATTGTTTTAGATTTACGTTTTACATTCTCCCTACCTAGAATTTCGCATAGTACTTGTGTAAGTATGATTAAAACTTTTTGAATTAGTCACTTTTTATGATTAGCTAGTCTTTATATCTTTGCTTGGGGACAAGTAAAACTTAAGCTTGGGGGAATTTGATAATACGGTTTGCAGTCAATTTTATTAGGATATTTTCGGGGTTTTAAAGCAAATCATGTCTTGTAAAGTACTTATTTTGATTCCCCTTTGTATATATTTTTGTCGCTAATGAATGTTTTCTGCTTTTTGCAGGTTTTCACGGCTTTCAGCCGAATTTTGCTGTGACACGCCCCAAGGTCACGCCCTACCAGGGCGTGTACCTAGGGCGTGTAACCCAGAGGAATGAAGCAATTGGTCCGAAAACTGCATTCCGTGGAAACTTAGTGTACACGCCCTCGGTCACGCCCGTGTCACATCCGACACGGGCGTGTTCTAGAGGCGTGTCCCCAGGTTCCGAGGAATCGCCGCAGCGCGCTTGTTTTTCCTGCTCCACCGTCGCACCGAAAGTGTCACGCCCCAGGGTCACGCCTGACCCGGGCGTGACATATGGGCGTGTACTTCAGCAATTCCGCCCGTCACCTCCAGCATTCAATTTCAGCTCAACAAAGTCACGCCGCAAAGAACACGCCCCAGGTACACGCCCCACCAGGGCGTGACTTGTGGGCGTGTACCTCAACTACTTCGTCAGAATTAAATTCCAGCCCGAAAAAGTCGCGCCGAATGTGTCACGCCCCAGGGTCACGCCCGACCAGGGCGTGACAGGGGGGCGTGACCCGACCCGAAAAATTCTATAAATAGAGCCCAACTCTAAGGGTTCAGGGACACTTTTGGCATTGAGAGAGGAGGTTCTGTCCTTTGTATTTTTGAACTTTTTTAAGCATGTCTCTCCATTTTTAGTTCTTAGCTCTAGCTTTATGCTTTCCCTGTATTAGTTCCTAGCTTCGTTCTGTAGTATAATGTTAATGATAGTGTAGTTTACCTTTCCATGCACTTGTAATCTCTGGTTTTCAAGCTGTAAGATCCCTGTTTCCATTAATAAAAAGTGTTGTTTTCTTTTACGTTTCTGCTCTGTTTTCATTATTCTTCTTCTACTCATCCCCCCTCTTCCACCTCACCATGATTAACTAATCCTCCATGTACTCGATCTTGATGATCCGAGGTTCGAGTGATTAGGTTATGATGCTTTGAATCTTACCTTTTCTTTTTAGGGTTTAGCCTTGAATTACTCTTGATTTATCATGGGTTGGAGGTATATCATCGATATATACTCTCCACATTTGCTTTCATTCTGGGCTAGCCGAGAGGCCAAAAGTTTGAAATGAGCACTCAAGAGTAAAGGGAGTTGTTCGCACCCCTCGAGAGAGGCAGACGTTCAAATCTCCCGGATTGGAGTAAAATCCAATAGCGGGGTTCACCGCGTAAAGCGAGTTTTAGGCCTCCGATTTAGGCGAGAGTCGGTCAGACCTTCCTAAACTCAGTTAGGCACGGCCTTCGAGAGAAGCGTGTCAATATTCATGGAACCTCCACGGTCAAGGACCTTTACCCTAATTAGCTTAGGTTTATTTATCGTATTTTTCTAACCACTCTTGCCGAGGTGATTTCTGATCGAGTGCATTTTCCCCTCATCGTTACTAAGCTTAAGTTTAATCGCTCTTTTAGCTCTCTTTATCTTTTCATGCAAGTAGCTCTCTTTCATTGCAAGTAATTCTCTTCCTTTAGTACGTTTAGCTTTCTTCTAAAAAACCTAATTTTTCCATCGATAAAATAATAGATTTTGTGTGAGTAAGCTTACTCAACTGTTCCCGGATTTTAATACGACACTTGTGTCCCCTAGCTGCATTTCGATAGGTATACTTGTCTTGTTGGATTGTTAGTTTGGTTATTTTCTCCTTGCAGATATCTAAGAGACAATCAATGTGACGCATCGACATACACAGCATACTCAACTCCTTCAGTAGGTAAGGTTAAAATCGGAGCAGTACATAATCTCTTATTTAGCTCTTGGAAAGCCTCTTCACATTTATCACTCCAAATGAAAGCAGTATTCTTCTGAGTAAGTCTAGTTAGAGGAGCAGACAACACAGAAAATCCTTCCATGAATCTTCTGTAATAGCCAGCTAGGCCTAAGAAACTCCTAATCTCCTTCGGCGTAGAAGGTCTCTCCCACTCCAGTACCGCAGAAATCTTGGTCGGGTCTACAGAAATACCGTCCTTACTTACCACATGACCCAGAAAGGACACCTGAGGTAGCCAAAACTCACACTTGCTCAACTTCGCATATAACTTATGCTCCCTTAGGGTCGACAAAACCAGACGCAAATGCTGAGTATGCTCCTCAACATTGCGAGAATACACCAAGACATCATCCATGAACACAATAACAAATCGGTCCAAGAAATCCTTAAACACCCGATTCATCAAATCCATGAAGGCAGAAGGTGCATTGGTTAAACCAAAAGACATCACCAGAAACTCATAATGTCCATGTAGTGAACGAAAAGCGGTTCGAGGAATATCTGCCTCTCGAATTCTCAACTGGTGGTAACCTGAGCGAAGATCGATCTTTGAAAATACCGAGCTACCACGCAATTGGTCAAACAAATCATCAATCCTTGGCAGGGTATATCTATTCTTAATTGTTACCTTGTTCAATTCCCTATAATCGATGCAAAGTCTCATCGATCCATCTTTCTTCTTGACGAACAAAACAGGAGCACCCCATGGAGAAGTACTTGGCTTAATAAAACCACACCTCAGCAACTCATTGAGCTGAGTACGCAACTCGTCCAACTCACGCGGAGCCATACGGTACGGTGCTTTAGCAATGGGACGAGTGCCCGGTTCGAGGTCTATCACAAACTCTATCTCCCTTTCAGGAGGAAGTCCTGGAAGACTATCAGGAAAGACATCTGGAAACTCTCGCACCACCGAGAAATCCTCAAGACGTGGCGTAACAAAAGCTGTTTCCAGAGCAGAAATAGAAACCAAAAATGCCTCGCAACCAGACACTATAGCACGATAAGCACGTAACGCAGAAATGACAGGAGAAACTCTGTCCTGAAATCCATAGACGATCATAGGTTGTCCGTCGTCCATTCTGAAATCCAATCGCTTAGCCTTGCATTGGATGACCGCATTATATTTGGACAGCCAGTCCATGCCCAGAATCACGTCAAAATCAGACAGATCCAAAATCATCAGATTCGCATATGCCAGAAAGTTGTCAAGACGAATAGGGCATCTCAGAACTCCTTGGTTAGATATCACCGAATCACCGGAAGGGAACTTGACATTGAAGGAGCCTCTTAATTGGTCAACACTCAGATGGTGCTTATCAACAAATCTTCGGGCCACAAAGGAATGGGTGGCACCCGAGTCGAAAAGGACGCGATCCCACCTATTCCGCAACTTAAACTCCCCTAAAACCGTAACATACGTAACTAAATGAACAATAACTAGGGCAACAAGGATAATTAATAAGGATAAATTAAACTGAGGCTAACCTGATATCACTTGCGTAGAGGTTTGGGCTTCCTCACTGGTCATCACGTTCAGCTTTCCTTTCCCTTTATCCTGGTTTGGTGGCGGTGGCAGAGCTCGAAGTGGGGCAGGCTGCAGTGGGGACTGAGCTTGGTGGCACGAAGACTTCTGGTGTCCCTTCTGCCCACACTGGAAGCAAACCCTTTCTTTCATCCAGCAATGAGTCACATCATGACCCTTCCTTGCACAGAACGAGCACACAAGCTCTCCCTTGGGTACACCTTGGATGGCATGCACCTGCTGCTGCTTCAGGGTGGCAGTCCTCTTGAAGTACCTTTCGTAGGGTTGGCCAGGTCGACCACAGAAGCTACAAACATCCTTACTTTTCTTCTTCGAAGAAGGGCCAGATGCCCTGGAGATACCATCCTCAACGCCTTTTCTTTTCTCCTTACTTGCCGCAACACCGCGGTTCTTGGCGTTTTCAATTGCCTCCACTTTTAAAGCGGCTTCGACTGCTTCAGCGTAACTTTCAGCTTGGTAAGCGCATGCCAACTGCTGGACTTCGCTTCTTAGTCCTCCCAAGAAATGTTTCACTCTACCCTCCTAAGAAGCTACCAAATCCGGAGCGAACCTGCTTAGTTTGCTAAACTCAATTTCGTACTCGCTCACGGTGAGATGTCTCTGCTTTAGATGCAGGAAGTTATTCATCAGGCGGTCTTGCTCGACCGAGGGTAGAAACTTTTTCAGCAACATCTTCTTAAAAGATTCCCAAGTACAGCCTTCCTTCAGGCTCTCTCTTTCCCGAATCCACCAACTCTTCGCCAGACCTTTTAACTGATAGGCTGCAATCATCACCTTCTGGGCTTCTAGGATTCCAGAATACGAAAACATCTCCTCAATGGAGATGATCCAGTCATCTATAACCACAAAGTCAGTACTCCCGTCGAAGGTGGGAGGCCCCAACCGCTGGAAGTGCGATATGAAATTCATTTCTGGTGGTATCGCCATCGGGAGCACCAGAGGAGCAGGGGTATCGGGCACGGCTTGGCCCGAGGCGGGCTCTTGCATTGAAGGTTGTTGCGCGGGAGCGACAGACAACAAAGACTCAATTTGCGATTGCATCGCAACCAACTGCCTTGACAGAATCTCATTGCTCTAACGCAGACTCTCGATAATCGCGTCACTTTGCGCACCTGATGACTCACCCTCCGACTGGGGAGTCGACCTCATCGCAGGACACTTTGGCGGCATTCTAAAAAGCAAATGAACAACTCATCAAAATCCTAGCTTACGATAAAGCCACACAACTAGTTCAGACCATACTTAAAAGATACTTGCTTACGCTGCAACCTGCTCTGGGGTTTTATAATGATGCTATGTCCTATTTAGGATGATATCCTCTCATCCTATTAACTCTTGTGCCTATGACATGAATGCATGTATTATATTCATTTTCTGATTTAAAACCATCTGTGTACATATGTCATCCCGCAAGTCTTTAGCTTGGCACGTTGTGCTTATGCAATGTTATGTTATGCATGATTGTGTTATGCATTCTAAAAAGGACCTAATGCATGTTATGAGCGGCATACGCATGAAAATTTTATGCATCCCATACTACATGACATTCTCATGCAACGAAAAAGAAACGTGCTAGTCGCATTCATGTGGTGAGGTTATGCATCCCATACTACATAACCCTCACATGTTGCCCCTATGGTGGATCCATATACAGACACATATTATGCATCCCATACTACATAATATGCCTCGTATACTTCATGTTATGCTATGAGTGTAGTATTCGTGCTTCAGCCATGACGTGCTGATGACATATCAGTGTGTGTATGACATGATGCTAAACACCTAAACCAACAAGGAAAGGTTGCCCGACAAATTGTCAAGCAACCTCCCTCTGATACCAACTGTCACAACCCGCATTTTCACCGCAAATAAAGCTTATCAGAGTAAGTGAAAATGCGCGTCATGATGCCACGTCAGCAGGGGATAACTGCGGACGCTCAGGCAGACACCAACTAAACATGAAGAAAGGTTCTTTTAAAGTTATTTTAAGGAAAATCAGTTACGAGTAGAAGTTAGATGTATCCCTCAGCTTAGAGGCTCATCTAGTCCACGGATTAAAATATGGTTATACGCTGCGGAAAAATACTTGTTTAGATTGACTCAAACATCCTACATGAGAATAAACGTCCCCAAAGGACAACTCATGCCATGCAGAACTCTAAATTTATTATAGTAGGAAAGATAGCTTTTACGGTCGCTAAAAATAACGGGTTAGAGTTTCAAATCATGTAATGTATGAAGTAATAGTAATAGAATTTATAGTTGAAAATACCTAACATGCATTCCTAGCATAAATCCTCCCAGAGAGCAAGTAAACCACATCCACTATTAAATTAATGAGCAGCTAGCAAGTATCAGCAACTAACAAAATCAGTGGGCGCCAACAAACTGACACGAACCCACGAACAAAAGTATGTCTGAACTAGTAAAACAAAACCAACAACAAACTACCTCGCTAAGACGAGGCAACAACCACGGCTAACACTGCCGCCAAAAATCCAACACCAACACTGCTAACTGCTACTGCTCTGAACCTGAGGCATTCCAAAAACAGAACACCTCAGCAAGAAGGTACAAATGGTGGCAGGAAAAGTAAATAAACCAAAATAATCATAGGGTCAACCGGGGTACCAACCCAAGACCAAAAGTACTGAAGTAAAGTACAAAAGAAATCAGGGCATCAACAGGAAAAGAATTCCTACGTGACTTGTCACGTTCCACAAGGGTGCACCAGACGCACATGGCTATAAGGTGACTACAAAAATATATCTCCAGAAAGAAAGTACAAAACCTTCATTAGGCACCTGTGGTCGACTCTACCCCAAAAATACGGCGAAGTGGTCACTCTTGGACACACCACCGAAAAACACAGGCGTAGTGGTCACTCTTGGACACACCACTCAAAACAAACGGATATATTATCCATCTAACTGCGAGGGAGTCTCATGCTCTCCACCATACACCGCAGGCATCCAAAAACCAGGTAGACTTCCACAGGGCACTAATGAAGGTAATAAATACCGCAGAGGTGTGAAGTCAGCCTTCCTCAATGGTAAAATAATGTAAGAAGTGTATGTGCAACAACCCCTAGTTTTTGTTGATCTTAACCATCCTGATTATGTTTATTTATTATTTAAAGCATTATATGGTTTAAAACAAGCTACACAAGCTTGATATGAAATGTTGTCTATCTTTTTTTTGAGAACAAGTTCACAAGGAGAAAGATAGATAAAACATTATTTCTTAGTAATCCGTATTTTGACGTTGAGTGTGACTTAACTTCCCCTACGGAATCAACCATGTCGACTCTCCCTCCGGTTCATTTAACTCGAGTAGATGATTTGTTAGGACACGAGCTAGTCATTCCTAGCCTTTTATATTTGGAGAAGTTTATTATTACCGCCTCCCCATTAGGCTTACTTAGATGGATGTGGGTAAACGTAGTTGGCGACGAGCGTTTTCTGCTGGCTATTCATTACAAAATTTTTAAATCAAAATTTAATTCCAAATTTAAAACGAAAACGTTAGGCTCCACTAAAATAATTTTTGAATTTAAAGAACCCGTGCCACCTGAGATAGTTCCATTATTTTCTACTATTAATTCTAGTCATGTTGCACATGGGTTCACCACACACGGTACAAAACTCATGTTGGTTATGGGTACAAAACTCATGTTTTCGTCGGCCTATCATCCCCAAATGGATGGGCAAATGGAAGTGCTCAATCGAAGCTTGGGTGGATTACTTCGTTGCTTAGTGGGAGATCATAAAGGTACATGGGACCTTATCCTTCCTCATGCTCAATTAGCTTACAATAATTCAAAGAATAGGTCCACCGGTTTGTCTTCGAATGAGGTCGTGCATGGTTATAAGGCCCCTGTGCCTCTTGACTTGGTCCCGTTACCACCATCTTTTAAATCTAGTCATTTTGCCCAAGATTTCACCTCGCACGTCCACAATCTCCATAAGCACATTAGCGAGCAATTAGCTAAACAATATGCTATTTATCAATCGAACGCTAACGTACATCGGCGAGCGGTCTCCTTGAATATTGATGATTTGGTAATGGTTCGTCTCACCCCTGAACGGATGCCTTCGGGCACTATAATGAAATTGGCGAATAGGAGAGCCGGTCCTTTTCGAGTGTTAAAGAAGTTGGACGAAAATGCATATTTATTACAGATACCCGCTGATTGGGGAATTTCCCCTGTTTTTAACGTTTCGGATTTAACGCTTTATGTCGCTCCACCACCTGAACTTTCTGTCTCGCCGTTTAATATTTCCACTAAATCTTCTAATGGGGTGGGTGGTGAGATTGTTCCTGGATCGCTCTCTCCTGCGGACTCTACGGGAGGTAAGCCGCCTAATGATGATGAAACTTGTTTTTCTTCTTTGCCTAACGCATTTCCAAGGTTCCCCCGGACCGCTTTCTTGCCTGACAGGATATTACAGGATGCTGTGTTTCCAACTCCCGGCGGTGACGTTCACAGGTTCTTGATTCGGTGGCGTGGTCGTCCTGCTTCGGACGACTCTTGGCTCTCTGCTTCGGAAGTGGATCTACTTGATGCGGAACTCCTACGCCGTTATGTTCCTGAACACTCATCGGTGATGAGTATTTTCGAGCAGGGGAGGATTGATGGAGGCGACGGCCCTCAACATGACGATGGAGGCGACGACCCTCAACATGACGCCGATGGTACTGGCACGCTTACGGATGATGGTGCCTCTCCGATCAAAGATGCGCGTCGCCGCGACAACCAATTTGATAAATGCCATCGCCGCTACAATCTCCGGCCGCGATGCCATAATAATTAATTAATAATTATAAATATTCTCTTATAAGTATTAATTAAATATTTTCATGTTTTGTTTAATTGCACATTTGTTGGGACAATATTTAATCTTTGTTGTTGGGCTGCATGTAGCCGTTTCATTTTGTAAGCCTATAAATAGGCCATTATATGGGATAATCATTCATTGAATGAAAATTTGAAATTTGAACTCCCAAAATTGGAATTCCCTCCTTCTCTCTTTCCTTCTCTCTTCCTAGCCAAAAGAGGCATCCCCCCTCTCAAATTTTTGCCCCCCTCCTTCTCTCTTCATTCTACCTTCTTCTTCCCTCTTGTTACCCCGCAACCACCACGATTTCCCTCAACCCCTCTCTACTAGTTGGCCATCATTGGAGGACAAGATCCGATTGAAACAACTAAAGGCTTGGGTGATCTTCTACGGCGCAAAGCGGAGAAGACGAGCGAGTTTCTTCATTCTATTGGAGCACCTTTCGTGGAGTACAAAGGAGAGCGATCATTTCTAGTGGATCCAACATCCCGTATCTATTTTTCCGAGAGGGGTAACGAAACTTCTACTCAAGAGTTTTTCTTTTCTTAGATCGTTTTTGTGGTGGACGATTTTAGCGTGATTTTTCGAAACGAATAAAATTTCGCGGAGTTTTCTTTGATAGATCTGTGGTTTTCGCTTGAATTTCTGAATACTATCGAGAGGATTGGCGATCCTCGTTATTTCTTGTTGGGGAAAGATCAACCATTTGCGAATCAGGATTTTCTTGGTAGATCTTTCTTTGGTACAACATCGCTCGAACGGACGCGAACATTCGTCCTTTATTTAACTTGATCGGATCTCGGCCTTTAGCCATGGTTTGATCTCCAAGGGGGTTGGCTATCCGTACGTTAGCGCGAAAGATAAATAAAAAAAAATATTGTGCTGCTGCGTTTCGTTGTTGTGCGGAAAAGAGAGCGTGTGAGCGTGGCGAACGTAATCCTACATCATCCGTGTAGGCTCTTAGGACGGTGCTACATCAGTTCCCTTTGCTATATCGAGCAGGTGGCTTACTGATCCTCTTCGATATCCGAAGAACCTGATCATGGCTAACCACCTCTGCTGCTCTTGAACCAGCTCCATTCCCGGGCAAACCCGGAACAATGCTCCCCTTGCTTCCTAAACAAGTAGCCTCCTCACTGGAACCAGGAGCACCTGGTGCAACGCTCCCCCTGCTTCCTGAGCCAGAAGACTCCCCTCTTGAACAAGAACTACCTGGAACATCGCTCCTCCTGCTTCCTAAACAGGAAGCCTCCGCCTTCGAGCCAGAAGTACTGGTAGCATCGCTCCCCCTACTTCCTGACCCTAGCGCCTTTGCCCCGAAGCTAGAATAACCTGGAGCTCCTAGTGACTCGGGAAGCTACAACTGAACCTTAGCAGCAGCCTCCTTCAACCCACCATCTGACCGGCTCATCTCTAGCTCCATATGACAGTTATCCCAATATGAGTCAGCTTATTGAAGACAACGTCTCTAGACACAATGAGCCTCTTCGTCACAGGATCCATACACCTCCATCTTCTCCTCTGCTCATCATACCCAACAAAGACTAGCGTCGTCTTGAGAGAATCCAGAGGGTGTACGTAGCAGGTAGATCCAAACACCCGTAGGTGCTTCACATTGGGCTTTACTCCAAACATCAGCTCATAAGGAAGCTTCACATAGATCAGACTAAGAGGCATCCGATTGATGACATGAGCAGCACATGCCATTCCTTCCGCCCAAAGGGCCTTAGGAACGCCTTTACTCTGAAGCCAACACTTGCAGGTCTCCGACAACCAACGGATCATCCGAGCTACAATATTACCTTGCTGTGAAGTATGTCCAAAAGAAAGCTCCTTTCAGATCCCTTGCTTCCTGCAAACGTTTGAGAACTTGGTTGAGACAAACTCACCACCGAAGCTTGTCCACAACTTCTTGATCCGCAGGCCAAGTTTTCCTTCCATAAGCTTCTTGAACTCCACAAACAAGCGCATCATGTTTGGATTCGCCTTATGAAGTATACCCAAGTATACCATGAATAGTCATCAACCAATATCAGCATGTAGCTGCTGCCTCCAAGACTGGCGGTGACGATCGGTCCAACCAGAGCACAATGGACAACCTCCAAAGGTGCTTTACATCTGGATTGTGCCTTATCAACCATAAAGCGATAAGCTTCACTTTGTTGACATCCCGCACATCCCTGACCATCGTCATAGGATGACAATCTAGGCAAGCCTCTTATGAGTCTTCTTACCGCCATTGCTTTTAGCTTGTCCATCCCTACATGCCCCAGTCTTTCATGTCAGATAGATGCACTATCACTGGCCTTCATCCGATCAGCCCCTGAACTTGTTGAAGTCCCAACAAAGTTCTTCTCCTTGACTCCAACATGGGCTACGTTCACCGAGAGCAAGACAACCTTGCACTCTTTCCTGAGATGACCATGCTGCTTGCATCTATAGCACCTTGGTCCTTCCTTCCTCTTCCCATCACGCCTAGGAGAAACACTCCTCTCTTGCTGATTTTAAGTAGAAGGACCATCCTCTACAGCAACCTTCAACACCTTCCTAAATAGCCCATCAAGGGAAGTCCAAACCCCTGCAGCTGACCGACATCCACAAATGTGGTCTAATATCTCCGATGAGATCACCTGATTGAGAATAGACTCCGCTTTCGCATTTGTCTCCTTCCAGGCTCTCATCTCTTTAGCATTGCTAGCAGTAGCCTCTTATCTTTCTGCTCCGCATAATATCTCCCAAAGGTCCTCGCCAAGAAGAAAGCTCTCAATACAAGACTTCAACCTATCAAAGTTCGCCTCTGCAAGGAGATCAATTCCAAGATAACTTGCAACTTCCACTGCTATGGTTCTACCACTGGTTCCCTCTTCAAAGAGTAACAACCTCTTCAGTTGATCACTGCTTATCCACTTCAGTCCAGCTCTGATACCATGTTAAAATTCAACAACCTGGCATTACTACCACGTGAAATTTTCTCCAGGTGGTCAACGAGATAGCCTGATGCCAAATTAATATTCTCAGGACTATCAAGATCACACCTTGATCACGCAGAAATTTCCCTGGAACTTGGAGTGAGCAGGGGTCATCTCAACTAAAGCCAGTCAACCAGAAAACACATGCAGCACAAGAGTCTTTATTGATTCACAGCAATCTTCTCTACACAGTGAGACATACATGGCGAGACACGCTTCACCAAACAACCACCCAAGGGAAAGCAGAGAACTACAAGACAAGATAAGTTCACACAAGCCATGCGGACTCAAACATCAAGCCGCCGGTCTACTGCTATGGATTCCGCTCAGTCCTCCAGGTCACAGACCGTAACCCAATCCGCGCGGACTACCCCTTATTCCAATGCTTGCTCTAGCCACCGATCTGTAAGACACCTAACCGCGAGGTCGCCCAGCCGCCAGACCGCACAAGCTGCGATGCCGAATAGAACAGTCCGCCTGAAACAGGTGACTTATTGAACCCCGAACCAAGTTGCCAAAGAGAAGACCGCCTAGTCGCTGTCCGCGACCTGCTGTTTACCGCCTGTTGCTTAACTGTAGAGTCCACACTATCCCTGACCGCAATCAGAGCCAAGTCCTGGCTTTCCAGCACTATCCGCACAACCTTCACAGCACAACCCGGTCAGCTAAACCAAACCGCATGGACACCAAAAAGCAGTCTGCAGAAACTTGTGCGGGCTCAAGTTACTGTTCACTTACTTTGGTTGGTTGTTAGGTTACAATTACTGATGTGACGTGGGTCCTATTTATAGGCACGATGATGAGTGTGGTCACCACCCTAGCCGATATGATTACCGTCATAACCCGCAGCAAGACATCTCCGCAGTCCGCGGATACATTCCAGTCCGCCGCCACTGTGCAGGATAGCATCCACCATAGCTTCTCCAAGGCCAGACACAATTGCCAGTACGCCTTGTCGCCAAAGGCCAAGCCAGGACCACCACAGCCGGACTCCGCAGCAACATTGTCCGCCAATCCGCAGACACAGCACCAGCCCGCTTATCCTGAGCCAACAGCCTCGCCATCAAGGCACCTGCCGGACTCAGCGGACACAAAGCTTCAGTCAGCACATCCCGAGCCCACGGCCTCGCCATTAAGGCAACTACCTAACTCAGCGAACACACCACTTCAGTCTGCTCATCCCGAGCCACCGGCTTTGCCACCAAGGCAACAGCCGGACTCAGCGGACACGCCGATCCAGTCTGCCCATACTGCAGACAGCTCTGGTCTGCATATCCCTACTGATAACTCCAGTCCGCATGTCCTGAGTCCATAGCCTTATTACCAAGACACCTACCAGACTCAGCGGACACAGCTCCAGCCTGCTTATACAACAGACACCTTCAGTCTGCATCTTCTACAGACTGCTCCAGTCTGCATATCCCAAGTCCACAGCCATGCCAGCAAGGCAGCTTTCAGACTCAGCGGACCCTAGCTCCAGTCCGCACGCAGTTGCGGATACAATCTCCAGTCTGCTTCTCCCAAACTCGCAACCAAGGCACACAGCACTTCTGCCGAGCTTGGCGGCCTGAGACACAGTCTACACTCCACTGCGCGATCTCTTCCGGACTAAGCCAAACATAGACTTGGTTCAGAACCAACCAAGTCCACACCACTGGCCAAAAGGGCCAGTCTGCACTTACTAGCGGACACTGGATTCAGTCCGCCTCTCCCAGCGAGCTCCAATATCAGTCCGCACTGACTGGCGGTCTCCACGGCTTCCACTTGCCACTGTACCAGAGCAATACCAAGGCATTCACCAAGCCAGTCTACCGAACTCGAGTTCTTCAGTTTGCTTCTTGTCAGACTCCGCGGATAGAGTCGTTATCCACATGGTTACTTCCTGGGATCCAACTACCTCTTGAGCACTAGCCGACCTGGCTAACCACCGCTGCTGTCCGCGTAGTCCACGCGAACAGATCGCCCAGGGCACTACAGAGCAAACCGTCCGCAACATCCTTGCCAACATAGCTGTCCGCCAACCCTGTCCGCGTAGTCCGCGCGGATAGGTCCAAGTGTTCCATTCACCCACTTTCACTTCACAAATTTCAACATGGAGTTATGTATTAATACCAAATTACCGCCAAAGGAAACAAGCGTCCTAACTCAGAGCATTCTAGCAGAACTTTTTAAAACAGTTATAAGAACTCAAACCCAAAAGCATGAATGTCCACTAAAACCCAAAGTAGGAATGAAAGTACAAATACACCAAAACTTTAGTCTTATGGCCTTACAAGAGTTTACTTAAACAATAAATTTCTTCCATACATCGGCACGCAGGCCGGTCACACATGAGCATAAAAAGTAAACATTTGCATTGGCCTTCAAGGGCCGACACAGCAACCAGGGCTTCAACCCGCTACATGCCACTAGGCTCCGCAGCACCTGCAATCAACATTCCACCGCAGTGGTGGCAAACAAAAGCAACGATCAGCTAAAGCTGACCAAATTATAATGACCCCACCCCTTACGTGGGGTGGCGGTACTCCCTCCCTGCAATTTAGTAGCATAGCCAAACAATAAAGTGAAAGTACAATAAGCACACTTCACCACAGGTGTAGGCCTGCACAGCCACACACCCCGTGCTCTCAGAGCACTTACACGGTGAAGCCGGTCCGAACCCAGTCTGTCCCGCAACTCCACCACCAACCCTAGGATGGCAAACATCGTGAGCATTAAAGTCTTTTTAGCTGAAGCCTAGACTCGCTCTCCAAGCCATCGGCAAATCCCATGTACCTTAGTTCGCTTTAACTGAACCACTTGGAGTGGGTAAGGATCCACCATCCCATTGCTCACCTCGCCACGGCCATTTAGCCATCAGCGCGGGACAAGCTTCACTAAATCCCAAAGTATTGATCATACAATAGTACATAGCCCGGCTATATACAAGGCTGGCTCTCAGGCCACCAATACGGTAGAACTTCGCTTCTGCCCAGAATTCCGGGTGCACCTTAGAGTTAATCCCCAAGACTCCCTACAACAATCTATCACGTAGAAACCCAAAAAACAAACAGCACTGAGTCTTCTCTGGCAATCAATATATAATGAAAACATCACCAATCCAGACCAACCTGTTTGGGAAGGCTTCACACACCATGCCTATGTTCATACTTCGATTCTAGACTCTATATGCAAGATCACGGGGACTATTCATGTCCACCCAAAGGAAATACCACACACTCACCGCACACTCACGAGAGCAGGTTTCCTATGCAAAAGGTAGAGTACTTCACATGTCCAAGAAGAGAATCGTTATCCTAGAGGTTCGCTTCGGCCCCATGGAAAACTATTCGGATGAAAAGCACCACAAGGGCCTCGCCTCCGTGTATCTGGACTCAGTTTGCGATTCGGAGGTCCGAAGCTCCACCAGCGACCGAATTTCTCCTTCTCCTTCTTCCTTGCTCTCCCTCTCTCTCTCACACTTTAGAAATAGAAAGCATTAAGAGAAATGAGGGTTTTGCCCCCTACTCTCGGCCTTATAACAGCAAGGACAAATCTAGAGCCTTGGATCCCATTTGAAGGAAATGAACGGCCATGATTCGCACCTAAAATCACTATCCTGGGCCAAACACGGCTTGTAACACGCCCGTGTCAAAGGTCGTATGCCTCAAGCAACGTAAGAATCTGCCTCGTCCCGACTAGGACACGGGCTTAAACACGCCAGTGTCAACATTTGACATGCCCATGTCAATCAGCACACGCCCGTGTTCCAGGCCGTGTTCCTCACACGACAGAACCCGACTAACACAGAGCAGGACACAGCCCTGAACATGCTCGTGTCTCATGCCGTGTGCTCGACCTCCAAGTATCGTCGAATGCATTTCGTCGACCACACGGAAAATCGTCGAACTCATAGCAGGACATGGCCATGGACACGCCCGTGTGCTAGGCCGTGTGACCCTTATCAGGCCCCATATTGTCCTTAAGACGCTAGCAGATCATTTCCGAGTTTTGAGGCGTTACAGGTTCCATACAAGTATGCATAGTGAGGACTTCACTTGTCCGGTAGAAAATCGTTACCCTTGTAGTTTTCTTCGGAGCCATGTCGATGCTTTTCTATACGCATGGAATTGATTGTCACAGCTTCCCATCCACGACACTAGTGTCGACTCGTGATTCCAATCACAGGCTCACCTCGAATCGACCTCCTTTCTTGAGCTCCTTTCTTGAGCTCCTGGACTTTTCCTCCTCTTCCCTCTCTAGAACTCAGCAAGAGAGTGTGTGAGAAAAATGAGAATGAAATCTCAAGTCCAACCTTTACATAAAAGCTACCGCCGCATGATAACTACTACCGCTGCATGATAACACAGGCGGTGACTGCTTCAACCAGTCAGCGCCGCTATCCATAACTATCGCCCCGCGATAACCCCTATCATCGCATGGTAAGATCTTTCTCAAGAACTCAACGATACGTCAAGATCGTTGAGTACTACCGCATCGCGATAGCAATTACTGCCTTGCGATAGATCGGTTACTCGAGAAATTCTTCTCGACGTTCGTCGAAAGGCTATCGACGTTCGTCGAAAGGCTAGCGCGGTGCTCTAATGTCTATCGCCCTTTTAATAACAACCCGAGCCCTAGGTCCAATAATTCACTGAGTTATCGTCTGCGATAAGACTTTCGTCGCGTGGTAACCTCCAATGATCACTTCTCCATTTTGGGGTGTTACAACCCTCCCCTCCTTACAGAAATTTCATCACTAAATTTTACGCATCTATAAGGAAAAATCAGCAACTAATATGTTAAAACATATTTACTTTCACAGAACAAGGTTACACATTATTTTATAAATAACTCGGGATATTCCTCATGCATGGTCTGCTCACGCTCCCATGTCAGTTCTTCACGGCCACGGTTGTCAAAATGGACTTTGACGATCCCGATTGTCTTGTTTCGCAGTTGCTTGATCTCTGTATCCTCGATCCGAATGGGACTAACCTTTGTCATTAGGCCACTATCGACCGATATTTGATCATTTGCAATCACCTGAGTTGGCTCTTTCACAGCTTTGCGCAACACCGATATGTGAAACACATCGTGCAAGCCACTTAGCTCCATTAACAGAGCTAATAGATAGGTAGCCTCTCCAACTCGTTCCACCACTTCAAACGGGCCAAAATACCTTGGAATCAGCATTTTCAAGCGTTGAATCCCGGATATGCCTTTGAATGGATTGATCTTTAAGTATACCCAATCGCCCACCGCAAACTCCACGTTTCGGTGTTTGGCATTGTAGTATTTCTCCTGCCTATCTTGGGCCATCACTAGTCGCTCTCGAATAGTACGTATGTTCGAATTTGCATCTTCGACCTCCTTACTTTTATAGAGCTTTGATTCGCCTATTTCTGCCCAAGCAAACGGTGTACAACACTTCCTATTGTATAAAGATTCAAAGGGCGCCATCTGTATAGTAGCTTGATAGCTATTATTGTAGGCGAACTCAATCATATAAAGGAGATCTTCGCACCTCTTCCTGAAATATAGGGCGCATATACGGAGCATGTCTTCCATTATTCTGTTGATCCCCTCAGTCTGGCCAACCATTTGCGGATGAAAGGCCGTACTGAACTTTAGTTTAGTCCCCAACAACTGATGGATTAGCCTCCAATCATTAGATGTAAAATGCCCATCTCGATCACTTACGATGCTACAGGGCACAACGTGCAATCGTACGATATTATCCACGTACAACTTAGCCAGTTTCTCAACTGAATCATCCTTCCAATTAGGTATAAAGTTCGACAATTTGGTTAACCAGTCAACGATCACCCATACGATACCATTTCCACTCTGAGATCTCGGCGGTTCATACACGAAATCCATAGAAATGTCATCAAACTTCCACACTGGGATTAGTAGCGAATTCAGGAAACCGCCAGGTTTCTGGTATTTAGCTTTCACTAAGGCACAAGTCTGACATTTTGCCAGGTAATGGGCTATAACTTTCTTCAAACCTGGCCACCAAAAACTTTCTTCATGTCCTTTTACATTTTTTTGCTACCTGGGTGAATTAAATACTTTATAAATTACGCCTCATACAATAATTCTTCACGTAATTTACCCACATTTAGGACGCACAAACGACCATCTTTCCGCAAAAGGCCGCCATCCCAGGAGAATTGGGCATTTGACACATCCATGGCATAGCGTTGTAGACTTACATTGCGGTGGATTGTGCTTGCAGGTGCTGTGGAGCCGAGCAGTAAATAGCGGGCTAAAGCTCAAGTTGCAGTGCCGGCCCTTGAAGGCCTAATGCTTTGTGTTTTCTTTTAATCATGTATGGACGGCCTTCGTGCTGAGGTTTGTAAAACATTTCTATTTGAGTAAATAATTGTAAGGCCTTAAGGCCATTGTACTTGTGTATTTGTACGTTCATTATGTGGCTTGTTAGTGGACATTCATGCTATTATTGGGTTCTTTATTAATGTAACCATTAAAATTGCTTCCGCTAGAATGCTCTGTGTAGGACGTTGATATTAGTTGGATGGTTTCCATTGAGTAACCGCCCGGTCTATCTGTGGTATATGGCGTCAGGCCCCGGCTGGACCTAATGTTATATGCTATGTGACAGATAGGGGGTATTACACATGGGGCGTGACCAACCAGTGAAAATGTTCTATAAATTCACACCCCCCCCCTTCCATTTTAGCAAGTTTGGGCTGAGAGGGGTAGGTGCTGCCCCTTTGTTTCTTGTTCTTTTTTCATACTTTTTCTCTTTTTCTCTCTCTCTTTCTCATGCTAGTTTAGTTTAGTTTAATGCTACTTTAGTTTAAGCTCTTGTAATAGCTCTTGTAATTGCTCTGGTTGCTAATGATAGGGCCAGAATAGGATTTACTTTCCATACACATGTAATTTTCATTTCCAAGTGTAACTCTCTTTAATTTTAATAGAAGTGTCGTTTTCTCTTCCTTTAGTACTTTGTGTTCTTTTTGCATTACTACTCATCCCCCCTCTTCCACCTCACCATGATTAACTAATCCTCCTTGTACTCGATCTTGATGATTCTAGGTTTGAGTGATTAAGTTATGATGCTTTGAATCTTACCTTTTCTTTTTAGGGTTTAGGCCTTGAATTACTCTTGAATTATCATGGGTTGGAGGTATATCATCGATATATACTCTCCACCTTTGCTTTCATTCCTGGCTAGCCGAGAGGCCGAAGGTTTGAAGTGAGCACTCAAGAGTAAAGGGAGTTGTACGCACCCCTCGAGAGAGGCAGACGTCCAAATCTCCCGGATTGGAGTAAAATCCAATAGTGGGGTTCACCGCATAAAGCTAGTTTTAGGCCTCCGATTTAGGCAAAAGTCGGTCGGACCTTCCTAAACTCAGTTGGTCACGACCTTCGAGAGAAGTGTGTTCATGTTTATGGAACCGCCACGGTCAAGGACTTTTACCGTATTAAGCTTAGGTTTATTTATCGTGTTTCTAATCGACTCGTGCCGAGGTGATTCTCGATCGAGTGCATTTCCATCTTATCGTTTTAACCCTTTAGTGTAATCATTTATTTTATGCTCTATTTTATTTCATTACAAGTAGCCCTCTATTTTCTGCAATATTTCCTTAAGTGCGTTTAACTTTCTCCTTAACCCTAAGATTTCTGTCGATAAAATAATAGTGTTCGTGTGAGTAAGCTTAGTCAAACAGTTCCCGGATTTAAATACGACACTTGTTGGATTGCTAGTTGAAAGATAATAGTTGTCAACCTAAATCACCTAAAGGGGGGTGAATAGGTGATTTGTGCGTCTTTTACGGAATTAAAAAATCTCAGAACAAAGCACGGATCTATATACCAAATTATCACATACGAGACAAGATCTATAGTGGTTCCCCGATCTTGGGTACATCCACTTTCCCTCACCGATCTAGCAATATACTAGACTCGGCTACTCCACTATCTCGTATTGAAAATCAATCCTACCCTCGGAACAAAGTTCCTACAATCTTAATCCAACCAACTGGATCTACAACTCGGAAGGCAAAACTTCCTACAAACTCGGAGTTGAAAACTCCTACACTCGGAGAAAACTTCTCCTGCAAGAATGAAAAATTGTTTAATAAAATACAAACAATGATTTTTCTGTCAGATCTGCAAACAGCAATCAGGATCTTCTTCTTGTGAGCTTTGCGGCACTTTCAGAAAAGATGAAGAAAATCTCGGCCAGATCTGAAATCTTCTTTGTTTTACACGATCGGGAAGAGGATGAGCAGTTGAGAAACGATCTCGATCTGTAAAACTTCTTCAGTCTATTTCCTCTGAAAATCGAAGCCCTTGCTGGAGAAGAACAGCGGCGGCGGCGGCGACTTTTGTTCCGTGAAGAGAGAGTGGATATATCGACTTGGAGAGAGAGAGACGGCTGCAGAAATTTCCACGATGACGTTCTTTCCTTTGGGTCTTGGAACAAGCTTCCATACATTTCAGCGCTTGAACTGATTTAGCTCTTCTTCCATTGCCAATATCCATGATGCATCTGAGTTCGCTTCCTCAAACTTCTTTGGTCAACCTGCGAGAGAAAACTTAAATAACGATTCTCATTAGTTGTACCTCTATGAGTTCTGACACCGTCCCGGGGATCTCCTATGATCTGGTCCATGGGGTGATCCTTCAGATGTCTGAGCTCTAAAGTTCTTGCATCTGGATTATCTTCAATCACTGGGTGATTTCCTCAACTTGGATGACTTCTTCATCTTGATCATCAGCTTCTCCAATAGGGGTTGGAGTGGTGATCTTGATGAACTTTTCGGCTTTGTCTTCGGACGGTTCATCCAAGCTAGTTTCTTTCAACTTTGCACCTGCATCTTCAATGAACACACTAGATGGATTGCTTTGCAGCAAGCTCGTCTCATCAAATACAATATGTATCGATTGTTCTACCACCAGGGCTTTTCTATTAAATATTCTATATGTCTTATTATCGCTACTATAACCTATAAAAATACCTTCAAAACTCTTTTCGCTGAACTTGGTGGTATGATACTTACCATTGTTAAGTACGAAGCATTTACAGCCAAAGATTCTAAAGTATGAGATTGTTGGCTTCCTGCCCTTTAGAAGTTTGTAAGGTGTCTTATCGTGGTTTTTGTTTATGAGTTCTCGATTTTGCACGTGGCATGCAGTGTTGACGGCTTCAGCCCAGAAGTACTCCGGAAGTGAAGCATCACTCAACATAGTCCTGCAGGCCTCTATGAGTGTTCTGTTCCTTCTCTCAGCCACTCTATTCTGTTGTGGAGTACAAGGAGACGAAAACTCATGAAAGATTCCTAAGCTTTCACAGAATTCTGTCATGGCCCCAGATTTGAACTCTGTTCCGTTGTCACTTCTGATTTTGACTATGGAGTAGTTGAATTCATTCTGGACTTGCCTGACAAAATTAGTAAAGATGTCGAAGGTATCTGACATGTGTTTCAGAAAGAACACCCACGCAAAGCGCGAGTAATCATCAACAATTACCAATGTATAATCCTTACCTCCCAAACTTCTAATTTGCAATGGACCAAACAAGTCCATGTACAATAGATGGAGACACCAATTAGAATCTTTGCCAATAACGCTTTTAAAGGTAGCCATTGTTTGCTTGCCTTTTACGCACGCATGACAAGGTCTATCTTTGACGCACTTGACATTTG